>CM057344.1:342118290-343368290 GCA_030015575.1 Agapanthus africanus
CTTAACATGTATACTTGTCTCTTGATACTATCTTATAGCTACATGTTGGTAAAGCCCTTAGGATGTGTACTTGACTACCTGGACTATGATGCAGATTATACTAGTGGGGCCATGGTAGTCCATAAGTACATCCTTTAATGTTTCTAGTCATAGGTGTATCGAGACAGGGCATCGATATACCAGAGTAGACTAGTGTATATTCTTCTCGACCCATGAGATGGGAGATGGATGATCCCATATCCATTGGTGTTTGACATCAGAGATGGTATACGGGTGCTCAGTGGAGAATGGGTACACTGGACGGACTCACCGAGAACTCCCAGATGGTATTATACCTCACGTCAGATGGCAGTTCTCTGGTGACACTTGTACAGGTTAGTCTGTAGACCCGAGATCGTCATAGAGTCTTGTGTAATTCCTACCGTGCTTTGATTTCCACCTTACCACGTCCAAGAGGGCATGCAAAACGGTGGTTTTTGGGTACAGTCCCGAGTCACATGGAGGCAATGAGAGATAGGAGGGGTTTCGTCTCTCTCGGTATTGGGGGTTGATGTTGCGCTGTGCTCGATTGGCCATAACAGGGAAGTCCCTGGCCAGGGCTGATTTAGAGAGTTACTGGTGAGTGTTACCAGTAGTTTCTCGACCCGTTATGAGCCTCACATCGGCACGACTTATCGGTTATTGGGGTCTGACGTTTACCACCCCTAGACTTGATATGCGACATATCAGACGAGGAGACCGGACTGTACGGGAAGTGTTACCGACAGGCTTTTACAGGAGTTGGAGCAGGCTTGCTTGCTGATCTTCTGATTGCTCAATACCCGGGTGGCTGTTACGTCCAGCTAGTACCACTGACGGCTTGTGGGTGCTTGATGTGATCATCACGTACTGCCGGCGTATTGACGAGTCTTTAGAGTCCTACATAGAGGTTTTACTGGCTCAGGAAAAACGAAATAGGAGCACGTATGTGATATGTGCGGGACCGAGAATAATGCGTGTATGTGATACCATATTCTATTCTCGCGACTTTTTGTATCGGTCGGTTATATATGATATAGCCGGGTTATCGAATCAAGTGTTGATTTAATAAGTCGATACAATGGATGTTAGTCGGTTATATAAGACATGACCGGATTATTAAGTCAAGTGTTGATTTAATAATTTAGTGTATAATTGTATATTAGATATACTAGTTTACATTGACTAACACTTGTTCACTTAAGGATTTTTCTCATATGTGCACAACTTTAATATATATATATGTGATATATATTAAAATGTGTTTTTCTTTTTGTATCATGGTTGATGATACATCATACATGGGTGTGCAAGACATACACCATTCTATTTTAAATGGTGGTTAATAATTATATAAGGTAATTACAAATTAGTGGAGCTTTTGTCACAAGCATGAAGCTTGTAGAAGCTTGTGGATGTTTTGACAAAGTCCACTAACTTTGTTTTACTTTAGATTTTTATTAACTTAACCATTTAGGATTAGCCATGGTAATGTCTCTACATGAGTTAGTATATGATACTCACTCACCATGGTTAGCTCACTCACTTGATTATTATCCTCATCTTTTCTTTTTTTCATCTTCTTCTTCTTTGAGCAAAAAGAAAAAGCTTGCTAGGGTTTTAAAAAGAGAGTGAAAAATTGTGAGAAATAAAATTCTAAAGAGAACCCACTTCCTATTTCTCCATCCGCTACTAGACCAGCACTTTAGTATAGGGCGTTTGCTTCACTAATTCTCTAGTTAGTAAAGTAGTAGCTTGAGTTGATATTCTCTCGACGTAGATCATCTTCGGCTTCAACGACTTCAAGCAAGGACGCTTCTTATGCCTCGTGAAGCCATGCAAAAGCACGGGAGAACCATGATCGCAGCGAAGGGACTACAACAAGGAGCTTTAGAAGTGAAGGACCAATCTACAAAGGTTGTATTTCGTATTCACTTAGTGGTATATGTAATTTACTTGCTTGTGAAACCCTAATTATCTAGCAAAGATCTTGTTTAGGGTTATTCGGCACGGCTAAAATTTTAAACGGGCATGGTTGATGCTTTGTAGAACCTTGTTAGAGTGCCTAGTAACTCTACAGTGGTATCAGAGCCTAGCTAGAGCATTAGGGAACGTGTATACAAAGTTAAAACTCCGAACGAACCCCGAAACCTCAAAATCAACCCCTCTCTGGTCATTTTTTAAAAACTGTGATTTTTCTGAATTAAAAATACCTAAAAAAATCAGCAGGGAATTCTAAGAATTACCACAAAATTCGAGCCCCTAATTCCGTACAGCTGCTGCGGAACCGCGGTCCCACCCCACTTTAGGCGGCGGTTCCGTGGCAGTAAAAGTGAATTGTGGACAGAATTTTGTGCAGTAATTTCTGTAGCTATTCCTTATATTTTATGGGCATTTTTTTATCTGACTCAAGTGTTGAGTGTTCTGGGGTTTATTTTGTAATCGTTGATTCGATCGGAAAATTTAAATTCATTATTGTTTTCCGGATAATTTAGAAAGTATTAAAATGTTCGAACGGATATCATTAACTCTATTTTTCCCGGCACGAAAAACTTTCAAGTGTTGATTTTTTCTTGAGTTTAAATCTTTCGGAAAAACGTGCATGTAACGCGATGGACCCTCTAGAAGAACAAAAACCTTAACTCGATTATGTGACCGTCTTGAACTGCCTCTAAACCTTAGGGTTTGGGGCAGTACAGCGTGCCACATGTGAGGCGTTGGCTTGACCCTTCTGCGGCTGGACCGTTGCTACTGTGACGTATTCTGGAATTTTTGAACTCCGCTCAAGTGGAGTGTTGAGCTATTAAGGAAATCTTGGGTATTTGATTATTCGATCGGAAAGTTTAATACTGTTTATTTATCTGGAATGTGATACAATATGTAGAATTCATATAGTTAGGCATGAAATGCGAAATATGTGATATTTCGGATTTACGATGTCTAAAGAGATTGTGGATTCCAAATGTTGTAGTTTTACACTTTCTTTTCTGGGACCGTAAGTGTAATATGTGATATCGCCGGTTTCGTTGCTATATGTCAACGACAATTGGAATGCGCATATTTACTTACGTTGATGACATGTGATGTTATGTGTTGCTGGATATGTTATATTGGATCGTCGCGTTCTGAATAGCCGGGTTTTTTTTATGTGAGATGAGAGTTTTTATTTTCATTCATGTAAAATTTAATGTATGTAATATTCTTTTATTGGGGCACTTCCGGGATGAGGTCGATGTCACCATTTGTATATTATTTACTTTTCCGCACTAGGATAGACCCAAGGAGGAGAGCACAAGTAACCGTGTTCTAGAGTCCAGTGGGAGACCAACTTGAGGAGTCGAGTCCGGGTCTCCTAACTCTAGAATTGGAAGGGTTGCTTGCCGCTCTCGTAGCGGTCTAAGGGTGTGGGTTTGGCTATTCATCGTGACCGTGGAATCCGTGTTTTATAGAGGCTCAAAATAAAACACGGACGTCCTAATATATCCAATGTTTCATATGTTTCTTCTGCTGCGACATCTGTGATGTGATCATTTGATATGTTGTGATAAATACTGTATATAGTATATATGATATATTATATAGACGTTACTTATGTTTTACACTCGCACTAGCCCTGCCCCGCTCTGCCGTTAGTTACCTAACCTAACGGTGCACGAGGGGACATCGAGGCGAATGCTGATGGCAGAAGTGTACGTCGTATTTATCTGTGATGTTTAGATGATTTAAATGATGGGACTTCATTAATATGATTAATGAAAGAAAAGAAACCTAAAAGATGTTGTAGAATCAAATTTTCAAAAAGGGTAGCTACAGTTTTTGCTTTGCAAAGCGATGTATATGATATATCCTGCACCTTATTCGATGAGGAAAGAGCCGAGATCCCTTCACCGGGAGTGACCTCTTTAGCAAAACTGGCAGAAGCTACAACTCTCTGTTTATCTTTTGATTGCTTTTAGAGTTTTGCTTTGCATAGTGATATATATGATATGTCCTGCACCTTATTCGATGAGGAAAGAGCCGAGATCCCTTCACCGGGAGTGACCTCTTTAGCAAAACTAATGAAAGCCTCAAAATCACTCCATTCACTTGATTCTACAACGATATCAAGTTCATTACGCAATAGGTTTTAAGAAAAACCTGTCGTAGCCCTCCGTCATTTCAGATAAGTCCTACTTAGTATTCGTGCTACGTTTGTTGACCTCCGTCAAGGCATAGTGTTCGGTAGCTAACTAGTATTTATCTGCTTATGCATATGATGCAGATTGGATTAGGGTAGTCGTACGACCTTTTTGACCTCCGTCAAGGGTCGTGCGGGTGGGTTTGATTCAATCAAGAAATGACGGGTTGAACTTGACTTGCACCCTGTGGTTTGTTGACCTCCGTCAAGGTCATAGGATGCTTGGGGAAAAATATTATCGGGAATTTTAAGTGTTGAAATTTGCAATGAGATTGCATACCTTCTATGAGATAGTTGGATCCCGATAGCCACTGCGAGTAATTGTTACTCCTGGGAGAGTTTTACACAGGACAATTAGCCGATCAAGTAGGTGTCTAGAAAAGTGTCAACAGGGTTACGCCTCTGGGAAAACGAGGTTTACTTTAATTAGGTTCGTGCGAAAGCACGGGGAACCTCCCTCAAAGTACCGATACTGGCCTTGCTGAAAGATTGGCGAAATTGTAGGGTGTAATTAATCCCGGCTAGTCTTTCCTTTTAGGGTTTGAAGGAAGATTTGATAAAAACAGTGGGAGCCATCCTGATTAGATAAAATAATAACCAATCTGATCTTGCAAGAGCATACGCTAAAGTGTTTTCTTCTCTCTCTCCAGGTAGCGACCATTTCATGCCTTAATAAAGATAATAATATGGATGTATTGACCGAACGCGCATGTTATACTGTGCTGGGGAACGTTGGTTCCGTTCTTTCTTATAAGAGTTATAGGACTGAACATGATATAGGGGAATACCAGGATTCCTATGCCACCCGAATGAAGAAAGTACATGTTGATGCATTTTCTTCGGGTGTGTTCCTTACAGAGAACTGTTTCTCTATTTGCTGTACGTCCTGGGTATTAGATACCGGGTCAGGATCCCATATATGTAATCAATTACATGGGCTTAGGAAAGGTAGAGAACTTGGAGAAGGTGATAAAGACATAAGGGTTGGAAATGGTGCAATTGTTGCAGCTAAAACCGTCGGGGAATATCACCTTGTATTACCAACTGGTAATACATTGATTCTGAATGAATGCTATTACATGTCGAACCTGATATGCAACATTATATCGGTTTCTTTACTGAGTAAAGAAGGATATAATTTTGTATTACAGGATAATGTTATGAACATTTTCCTGAACCAAAAGTTTGTTGGATCAGGCACGTTGTGCAATGGCATTTATGTTCTAAATCAATCAACAGTTCTGAGCATAACAAACACACACAAGAGGAAGAGTTCAGAACTGAATGAATCCTTCTTGTGGCATTGTAGACTAGGTCACATCAATGCGACACGGCTAGCTAAGTTGGATATTTGAAGCCGTTCGAATTTTCATCTTATGACACTTGCCAGTCATGTCTCAAAGGTAAGATGAACAAAACTCCATTTACGGGACACGGAGAAAGAGTTACTGAACTCTTGGGACTGATACATAGTGATGTATGAGCTCCCATGTCTACACATGTCAGGGATGGTTCTTCGTACTTCATTACATTCACTGACGATCTCTCTAGATTCGGATATGTGTTCCTGATGAAACACAAATCAAAAGCTTTTGAGAAATTTAGAGAATATAAACAAGAAGTCGAGAACCAAACCGGGAAAAGTATTAAAATCCTTCGATCTGATCGAGGAGGTGAATACTTAAGCAATGAATTCCTGGACTTCCTAAAAGAGAATGGGATTCTCTCTCAGCTAACTCCTCCATATACACCACAGCACAACGGTGTATCGGAACGGAGGAACCGCACCCTATTAGATATGGTAAGCTCTATGATGAGTATAGCTGAGTTACCTATTTCCTTCTGGGGATATGCACTGGAGACAGCAGCATACCTACTGAATAGGGTTCCTACCAAATCTATGCCTACCACCTCATATGAGATATGGGAGGGGAAGAGACCATATCTCAAATTTATTAAAATATGGGGTTGCCCGGCCTAAGTCAAAAGACAAAAACCGGACAAACTTGAGGCAAGGTCTGTTTTGTGTAAGTTTGTTGGCTATCCCAAGCATTCACGAGGGTATATCTTCTACCACAGTGAGGAACAAAGGGTGTTTTTTGCTCAACACGCCACCTTTTTAGAAAAGGAATTTCTTGCAAAAGAGATTAGTGGCTCTGAGGTAGAACTGGAAGAGGTTCCAGCTGTACAAACCACAACAGAAGATTTGGTGGAACCAGAGGATTCAGTAGTTCCCGATGAACCCCAGCCACACCGCAGATCTAGTAGGGTTCCTCACCCACCTGAGAGATACTACGGTTTTCTCATGGATAGTGGAAGTGAGGATTGCATCATGGAGGATGATGACCCAACTAGCTTCGAGCAGGCCATCACGAGTGGAGACTCAGTGAAATGGCTGGATGCAATGCAGTCCGAGATGGAATCCATGTACACCAACAAAGTATGGACTTTGGAAGATGCTCCTGAAGGGGTAAAACCCATTGGGAGCAAGTGGATCTTCAAGAAAAAACTTGGTGTAGATGGGAAAGTGGAGACTTTCAAAGTTAGACTTGTTGCAAAGGGTTTTCGTCAAAGACCAGGTGTGGACTATGACGAAACCTTTTCTCCAGTGGCTATGCTTAAATCCATTCGGATCATGCTTGCCATCGCTGCGTATCATGACTACGAAATCTGGCAAATGGATGTTAAGACCGCCTTTCTAAACGGTGATTTAGAAGAGAGCGTGTATATGACTCAGCCAGAGGGCTTCGTAGCTAGTGGGAGCAGCGAGAAGGTGTGCAAGCTACTTAAATCCATTTATGGACTAAAGCAAGTATCGCGGAGTTGGAACATCTGCTTTGACGTCGTTATCAAAGAGTTTGATTTCATCAAAAACGTAGATGAACCTTGTATCTACAAGAAGGTGGCAGAGAGTAAGGTTGTCTTCCTCGTATTGTATGTGGACGACATACTCTTGATAGGAAATGACATTCCTATGCTGTAATCGGTCAAGCTCTTCTTATCATAAAGATTCTCAATGAAAGATCTAGGTGATGCCTCCTACATACTGGGAATTATGATCTATAGAGATAGATCTAAAAGGATATTAGGATTGTCCCAATCCAGGTACATTGACATCATACTAAAGAGGTTTAGTATGGAAGAATCCAAGCGTGGGAATTTACCCACGACCTCTGGACCCACTCTCTCCAAAGAGATGTCTCCCAAGACTGATTTGGAGAGAGCTCGCATGCAAGAGATGCTTCGGCTGTAGGCTCTATCATGTACGCGATGCTACGTACCAGACCCAATATAGCATACTCACTAAGTGTAGTGAGTAGGTATCAAGCTGATCCTGGAGAGAGTCACTGGACAGCTTTGAAGAGCATTCTCAAGTACTTACGAAGGACTAAGGAGATGCTCTTGGTGTATGGCAACGGAGAACTCCAAGTGGAGTCCTTTACCGATTCGAGCTTCCAGAGTGATAAGGACGACTCTAAGTCGCACTCGGGATTTGTGTTTACCCTTTACGGAAGGGCGGTTAGCTGGAAGAGTTCCAAGCAGGAAACCGTGGCAGACTCGACGATGGAGGCTGAATACATCGCTGCCAACGATACTGCCAAAGAGGCTGTCTGGATCAAGAAGTTCATTACTGAACTTGGTGTGGTTCCATCAATTGAGCATCCAATACCTTTGTATTGTGATAACAATAGAGCGGTGGCTTTGGCCAAGGAACCCAGGTCCCATCAGCGATCCAGGCATATTCTGAGGCGGTATCACCTGATTCGGGAGATAGTTGATCGCCGGGAGATCGAGGTCAGGAGGGTTGACACGAAGAACAACATTGCGGATCCACTCACGAAGGCCATTCCCCAGATACAATTTGAGAGACTCTTCGGGATGCTACGTATGCGATACTACAGCAGCTGGCCCTAGTGCAAGTGGGAGATTGTTAGTTGTATGTATGCCCTAGAGGCCAGTATTGTATAGATAATGTATATTATATTGGATGCTTGGACATATATAGAGAGGACTTTCTTGCTCGATATGATAGTATGCTATCTGGTTGCTCTTTATCTTAACATGTATACTTGTCTCATGATACTGTCTTATAGCTACATGTTGGTAAAGCCCTTAGGATGTGTACTTGACTACCTGGACTATGATGCAGATCATACTAGTGGGGCATGGTAGTCCATAAGTACATCCTTTAATGTTCCTAGTCGTAGGTGTATCGAGACAGGGCATCGATATACCAGAGTAGACTAGCGTATACGCTTCTCGACCCATGAGATGGGCGATGGATGATCCCATATCCATTGGTGTTTGACATCAGAGATGGTATACGGGTGCTCAGTGGAGACTGGGTACACTGGACGGACTCGCCGAGAACTCCCAGATGGTATTATACCTCACGTAAGATGGCAGTTCTCTGGTGACACTTGTACAGGTTAGTCTGTAGACCCGAGATCGTCATAGAGTCTTGTGTAATTCCCACTGTGCTTTGATTTCCACCTTACCACGTCCAAGAGGGCGTGCAAAACGGTGGTTTTTAGGTACAGTCCCGAGTCACATGGAGGCATTGAGCGATAGGAGGGGTTTCGTCTCTCCCGGTATTGGGGGTTGATGTTGCGCTGTGCTCGATTGGCCATAACAGGGAAGTCCCTGGCCAGGGATGATTTAGAGAGTTACTGGTAAGTGTTACCAGTAGTTTCTCGACCCGTTATGAGCCTCACATCGGCACGACTTATCGGTTATTGGGGTCTGACGTTTACCACCCCTAGACTTGATATGTGACATATCAGACAAGGAGACCAGACTGTACGGAAAGTGTTACCGGCGGGCTTTTACAGGAGTTAGAGCGGGCTTGCTTGCTGATCTTCTGATCGCTCAATACCCGGGTGGCCATTACGTCCAGCTAGTACCGCTGACGGCTTGTGGGTGCTTGATGTGATCATCACCTACTGCCGGCGTATTGACGAGTCTTTAGAGTCCTACATAGAGGTTTTACTGGCTCATGCAAAGTGAAATAGGAGCACGTATGTGATATGTGCGGGACTGAGAATAATGCGTGGATGTGATACCGTATTCTATTCTCGTGACTTTTTGTATCGATCGGTTATATATGATATAGCCGGGTTATCGAATCAAGTGTTGATTCAATAAGTCGATACAATGGATGTTAGTCGGTTATATGAGATATGACCGGATTATTAAGTCAAGTGTTGATTTAATAATTTAGTGGATAATTGTATATTAGATATACTAGTTTACATTAACTAACACTTGTTCACTTAAGGATTTTTCTCACATGTGCACAACTTTAATATATATGTGATATATATTAAAATGTGTTTTCTTTTTGTATCATGGTTGATGATACATCATACATGGGTGTGCAAGACATACACTATTCTATTTTAAATGGTGGTTAATAATTATATAAGGTAATTACAAATTAGTGGAGCTTTTGTCACAAGCATGAAGCTTGTAGAAGCTTGTGGATGCTTTGACAAAGTCCACTAACTTTGTTTTACTTTAGATTTTTATTAACTTAACCATTTAGGATTAGCCATGGTAATGTCTCTACATGAGTTAGTATATGATACTCACTCACCATGGTTAGCTCACTCACTTGATCATTATCCTCATCTTTTCTTTTGTTCATCTTCTTCTTCTTTGAGCAAAAAGAAAAAGCTTGCTAGGGTTTTAAAAAGAGAGTGAAAGATTGTGAGAAATAAAATTCTAATGAGAACCCACTTTCTATTTCTCCATCCTCTATTAGACTAGCACTTTAGTATAGGTTGTTTGCTTCACTAATTCTCTAATTAGTGAAGTAGTAGCTTGAGTTGATATTCTCTCGACGTAGATCATCTTCGGCCTCGAAGACTTCAAGCAAGGACGCTTCTTACGCCTCGTGAAGCCATGCAAGAGCCCGGGAGAACCATGATCGCAGCGAAGGGACTACAACAAGGAGCTTTAGAAGTGAAGGACCGATCTACAAAGGTTGTATTTCGTATTCACTTAGTGGTATATGTAATTTACTTGCTTGTAAAACCCTAATTATCTAGCAAAGATCTTGTTTAGGGTTATTCGGCACGGCTAAAATTTTAAACGGGCATGGTTGATGCTTTGTAGAACCTTGTTAGAGTGTCTAGTAACCCTACAGCCGTTACGTCCAACTAGTACCGCTGACGGCTTGTAGGTCACTGATATGATCATCACCTACTGCCGGCGTATTGACAAGTCTTTAGAGTCCCACACAAAAGTTTCATGGTTCAAGCAAAATGAAGTAGGACACATATGTGATATGTGTATGGGCCTGATTAAGTACGAGTATGTGATACCGTATTGTAATCTGGCTGTCATCTGTTATCAGTGCGGTTATATGTGATATAACCAAATTGTCGAATCAAGTGTTGATTCGATAATGTGATATACAGATAAATGATATTAGTCGGTCGTATATGATGTAATCAAATTATTAGATCAAATGTTGATTTAATAATATGATATAAATTATATATGATATAATTACATATTAACTAATATTATTAGCTCACTAATTAATCTTCATTAAATATATATTAATGTATATGATATATATATATATATATATATATATATATTAAAATGAAGCATGGCATTTCCTTTTCTATTTTGTGAAAATGGAAATGAGGTGTAAAGTTGAAGTATGGTTGCAAGCATGTTTTTTATATTGTTTATTCATTCTTGACTTACTATTCAAGCATGGTTGCAATTTAATATTGTATAATTCCATGCTTGAATGAGTGAGGGGTCTTGATATTATTTTCATTCATGTTCATTCCAAAAGACTTAGCCATTTTCTCTCATGCTTGCTCTTGCTTCTTCTTCCTCCTCTTGCTTTTCCTCAAGCTTCAACCCTCACATGTGATGTGTGAATCATGAAGCTTGAGCATAAATAAGTGAGCTCTTAACATCCCCTACTTCATCATCCCACACATTCTAGCAAATTAGTGTGATGTGTTTCATACACTAAAGAGTTTAGTGTAGTGGTAGCTTGAACTAGTGGGAGCTTCGAGGTGGATCATTTTTGGCGCGAAGGCTACGAAGGAAGCTTGTTCAAAGTCTCAAGAGAAGCCTTGTGGAGTCGCGGGACTACTACACGGAGCATATGGAAGAGAAGGACCGTCTACAAAGGTTGTATTCTTATTCTCTTAGATGTAAAAGTTGTTTGCATCTTGTTCGGTGTAAATCTCTAGTTAACGATTCTAGCGTAGGGTTCTTTGTAATGACAAATTTTTTAAAACGGCATGCACGATGCCCTCCGAAACCTTGCTGTCGTTGCTAGGAACCCATCAGTGGTATCAGAGCCAAACTAGAGAATTAGACGGATTGCGTAGAATTACGAAACTGAAAAACTCCGAAACTTGAAACCCTAAAATTCTAGTTTCTGTCGAATTTTAAAAGTTGTCAAAAAATTATTTAAACAAGTGCAGAATGTAGTATAGGATAGTATATGAACACAACACAAAATTCAACCCAAGCCATCGGTTTTTGGCCGGCAACAAGGCCATGAATTCCGGCGACGGCGGATTTCTTAAGGAGTTTAGGTTTGAGTTTTGTGGTGTGTTCTGGTGTTTTGAATTTGGTGTTTCAGGTATTGTTTATTTTTGCTAAATTTGCATGTGATGTTTATTTACCAAAACAACACCTCGGAGTATTTCGTAGTCGTAATTTTAACTGTTTTCGGGCTATTTTAGACGGTGTTAAAAAGTTCGAACGGATATCAAATACCCACTTTGACCCTCGCTGGAAATTTATTCAAGAGTTGGATCTTTTCCGTAGTTTGAAACATTCAAATATCGTGCAAGTTATTCGATGAACTCTCTAGAAGAACGAAACCTTAACTCGATTATGTTACCGTCAGAACCGCCACTGAACTTTAGGGTTCGTGATGGTTCAGCGGTGCCACCTGTGAGGCATTGGTTGACCCTTCTATGGCTGGTTCATTGGTACTGTGGCATATGATGAATACTTTCAAACTACGCTCAAGTGTTGAGCTTATTGGGTAATTGTGGGTGTTTGTTGATTCGATTGGAATGTTTAACATCGTCTAATAATTTGATGACATTTGATGTTCTGTGTTACTTGGATATGTTATATTGGATCGTCCTGTTTTGAATAGCCGGGGGTTTTATGTGAGATGAGAGTTTTTATTTTCATTCATGTAAAATTCAATGTATGTAATATTCTTTTATTGGGGCACATCCGGGTTGAGGATGATGTCATCATTGTTGTATATTATTTACTTTTCTGCCATAGGATAGACCCAAGGAGGGGAGCACAAGTAATCGGGTTCTAGAGTCTAGTGGGAGACGAACTCGAGGAGTCGAGTCCGAGTCTCCTAACTCTAGAGTTGGTAGGGTTGCTTGCCGCTCTCGTAGGGGTCTAGGGATGTGGGTTTGGCTATTCATCGCGACCGTGGAATCCGTGTTTTATACTGGCTTAACTTAAAACATGGAATTCCTAGTATATCCAATATTTCATATGATATCTTTTGCTACTGATGTTCTGTGATGTGATCACTTTATATGTGCGATGTATTTTCGTTTCTTCTGTGATGCTTAGGAAGCTTAATTGATGGGACTTCATTAATGAGATTAATAAGAGAAAAGAAACCTAAAAATGTTGTAGAATCAAATTTTCAAAAAGAGTAGCTCTAGTTTTTGCTTCGCATAGCGGTATTCCTTGTAGAATATCCAGCACCTTTGTTCAGTTGATAAAACTGCACATTTAATATGACATTTTTCCTACTATTTCTATATAATAAAAGGTGTTTATTATACTATATGATACATATGAGGGTTTATCTGTAAAAATACTATTTTCATGTGTTTATATATTATAATTAACATTTGGTAGGAAAAAGTAAGCATATAATAACTATGTAACATTTGGCCCATTTAAATATGCTTACCTTATTAAAATACCTTTGACCAATTCTTAATGGTTAAGTTAATATCTCAATAAAACAAACTCTACTAATATTATTTGTTGAGTTATTGTGCAGAATTTGCAGGGATGAAATCAAGGAAATCAAAGTTGGTAAAACAAACCTGCCTAATTAAGAAAGTAAACTAAAGAAATCAAGTCTGGCAATGACGAAAAGAAGATTTTCAGTTTCCAGAGATGTTAAAGGATCACCACGTGTCAGATAGACAAACCCCCAGAGAAACGACCAAACAAACTCCCTGTTTGGGCGCAGAACCACGGCCAAACCCACACATGGGCCGCGGTTCCGCCGCGTATCAGACGAGTTAGGAGTTGGGATTTTGCTGTTAGGATCTTAACCACTGGTTTCCAAATTAGGAAGCTAGGGTTCTGCCTCTGGGACTATAAATAACGACCGAGAGCCTCTTGGAAAAATCATCAAGCTGAAGAGATTACGAAGTCCACGACAGGCTCACGCATCCGGCTGATCATCAACGGTTCATCTACCTCCTTAAAAGAGATCGAGAAGCAAACTAGCATTTTGTAATCATTTTCTAAGGGAACAAAGAGTAAATGAATTTTGTTGATTAATAAAGGTAGTTGTTTTCTCATTTTATTTCTTTGTAGTTTTAATATGATTTCTCTCTCCATCTCTTCTTCTCCAAACATGCGCGAGTAATTCTTCGCTTGCTAGGGTTCATAAGATTAGGGTAGGTTAATGGATGATGAAAATCATTAAACTCTTTTTAAGTCCTATAAAGTTTATAAGCTTTATCAAAAGAATAGTTAACATCCTAATTGAGCGCGCTATCAATTCATTGATAATCGCGACCACGATTAGAGATTAGATTAACAATTGTTTTGGTAAAGGCTAGATATGAACGGAGTTCCATGTCGAGATAGGGGTTAAGAGTGGGAACCCTTTTCCCTCCAGAAACCCTAATCAACATGCATCACTGTCGTTCTAGTTTTAAATCTATTGAAGGATAAAAAGAGTAATCTTTAATTAATCATCCATAACTACTAAATCCCAATGAACCCTACAAGCCCCCTTCTATTATAAATCTACATCCGTAATTAATCTAGATCTATATTTTGCATCCGTGTTTAACGTAGATCTAGATCCTACAACCATTCTTCACCATTCTTTATTATTCCTCCTTTCTTTCCCAACACGCCTGATGTAAGAATAAAATATTCAACGTTTCCCAAAGGACGACCCGTACTCATCTCAGTCTAGCTACACGCGACACCGTTATTGATTACGGTTAACTACAACACACTTCTTTAAAAAAGATCAATCAAATGGTGCCGTTGCCGGGGATACGTGCGAAAATTTTTATTTTTACTATTTGTGTTGAATTCTTAATCGATCTATATCATAAAACAAAACAAACCGTATCTTGCATATTTAATGATTAGTGTGCGATTTTTGCGAGGGAAACCGGAGTCACAAACTTGAGGAAAAAGAGAGCCAGAGACATTCATCAAGATCCAGAGGAGGAAAGGAGGCCACGTAGCAAAAATCTCCACCAGATCTCCCAAGTCGGCGGCGGAAGCGCGGCAAGAGGGGCCAATTGGCGGTGGAACCGCGGCTTTTTAGGGAATTAGATTTGCAAACTTCTCTGCTATCTTTTCTATATCCTTCTCTCTCCTCTGAAATCCAATAAAATATCTTTTCTGTAGGATTGTTTTCAAAATATCGCTGCGCAAAATTTTTTTTGCAAGTTTTGTTTTGCGGTTTGTTTTTGCATATTTTAATACGAACATTAAGGGGAAAATACAAAATTCTGATTAGGTGGGGATTTTATCACCTTTCCTAGGCCCCGCAAATCATAAAACAAGCATCCGCATCAACCCTTCATTGAATAAAAAATATCTAGACAAGACTCTAAGGACTGTCGCGCTCAAATAGGACAGAGGAAGGTCGTGGATAATCTATCGCTTATCCGCATTACTTTTGTGGTGTCTAGGAAAGTGTGTCTAAGGCAAGTGGTTATTTAATTAGGCCCGCTATTTTCAGTGATTCGTATAGCGGATACCTCCCACTTACCTGGCACTTACCTGGGCACAAGAGTAGTAAAGAGGTAGTAAAGGATTGATCATGCGGCTTGTCCTTTGGAAGTTTAGGAGCGGTCTAGAGACTTGACCTAGGTAACCTTAGTTCCAGGGTTGTTTGTGCATTTTTGTGTGATTTGTCTTGTTAGTTATATGTATGCCGTAGAGGCCATTACTGTACATGCGATGTATATTGTAGTGGATGCTTGAACATATATAGGAAGGACTTTCTTGCTCAACATGATAGTATGCTATCTGGTTGCACTTTATCTTAACATGTAAACAAATACTGTTTTGTGATCACATGTTGATAAAGCCCTTAGGATGATTACTTGACCACCAGGATTATGATGCAGATCACACTAATGGGGACAGGGTAGTCGATAAGTACATCCTTCCAATGTTCTTAGTCGTGGGAGTATCGAGACAGGGCATCGGTACTCCAGAGTGGACTAGCGTATGCGCTTCTTGACCCATATGATAGGCAATGGATGATCCCATATCCATTGGTGTTTGACATCAGAGAAGGCATATGGGTGCTCAGTAGAGACTGGGTACACTGGACGGACTCGTCGAGAACTCCTAGATGGAATTATACCTGTCGTCGGATAGTAGTTCTCTGGTGACACTGGTACAGGTTAGTCTGTAGACCCGAGAACGTCATAGAGTCTTGTGTGATTCCCATTGTGTTTTGATTTCCCCCATATCACGGTTAAGAGATCGTGCAAAACGGTGGCTTTTGGGTACAGTCCCGAATCACATAAAGGCAATGAGCGATAGGAGGGGTTTCGTCTCTCCCAGTATTGGGGGTTAATGTTGTGCTGTGTTCGATTGGCTATAATTGGAAATCCCTGGCCAGGTTTGCTGAGATTTACTGGTAAGAATTATCAGTAGTTTCTCGACCTCATATCGACACGACTTATCGGTTACTGGGTCTGACGTTTACCACCCCTAGACTGTGATATGCGACATATCAGACGAAGAGACCGGACTGTACGGTAGTGTTACTGATTGGATTCGCAGGAGTTATAGCAGGCTTGCTTGTTGATCTTCTAATCGCTCAATACCCGGGTGGCCGTTACGTTTAGAAGATCGCTTGCGGCTTGTGGGTGTTTGATATGATCATCACCTATTGCCGGCGTAATGACGAGTCTTTAGAGTCCTACATAGAGCTTTCCTGGTTCATGCGAAATGGAGTAGGACCACATATGTGATATGTGCGGGACCGAGATTAATGCGAGTATATGATACCGCATTTTATTCTCGCGATATTTGATTTTAGTCGGTTATATGTAATATAGCCGGATTATTAAATCAAGAGTTCATTTAATAATTCAATGTATAATTATATATTTGATATATTAAATTACATTGACTACTATTATCTCACTTAAGATTTCTTTTCTCACTTTTTGATACATTAATATATATGTGATATATATTAATTGTATTCTTTTAGCATATAATATATATATGATATATATTATTGTTTCATGCTAGGTTATACATGCAATATGTATGTATGAGACTTACACCATGCTAGGGTTTATGTTAGGATTTCATTTATCATTAAGTAATTACAAATTAGTGGATTAAATCATTGCTAGAAGCTTGTAGAAGCTTGTGGATAAGCATTGACTAAGTCCACTCCTTTGTTTTCCTTAAGATATTTTGTGACCTAATCTTTAACCCCTTACCATGATTAACTCTCTACAAGGGTTAGATATATGATATACTCACCCATGGTTGCAATTCTAACATCACCAATTCATTCATTTGCTTCATCACTTCTTCTTCTTCTTCAAGTGAAAAAGCTTGCTAGTTTTTTCAAAAGTGATGAAACCTTGTGAGAAAAATAAAACTAAAGTGAACCCACTTCTACTTCATCATCCAATACTATTAGCCATTTAGTTTAGGGTGTTTGCTTCACTAATCTACACAATTAGTGAAGAGATAGCATGAGCTAGTGTCTTCTAGACGTAGATCATCTTCAGCCTCGAAGACTTCGAAGCAAGCTTGTTCGTTTCTTCGTGGGAGCATCTCTAGAGTCCGGGGGATCGTGATCTCAGCGAAGAGACTTCTACACGGAGCTATTGAAGTGAAGGACCGGTCTACAAAGGTTGTATTTCTTGTTCACTTAGATGTAAAGTGTTTACATATTATGTTTTACCCTAAGTCTCTAGTTAAGATCTTGGTTAGGGTTTGTTTAGCACCCCAAAAATTTTTAAGTAGCATGATTGATACTTGCCAAAACCTTCACAAGGTGCTAAGCTAACCCTATAGTGGTATCAGAGCCAAGCTAGAGCATTAGGCATCGTGTAGGCGAAGTTTAAAGTCCGATCGAACTCCGAAACCCCGAAAAATCCCACTTTCTGGAAAAAATTTCAAAAGTTAAAATTTTTCATATTAAAAATACTCAGAAAATCATGTAGGGAATTATAAGGATTACTGTGAAGTAAGAAACCATGACTCACCCAAGAGACCATGGAACCGCGGCCAAACCATGCGTTTGGCGGCGGTTCCGCGGCCAATTTTGGGAGTTAGGGGCTAATACTTCAGGGATTTATTCTTTGGTACTTTTTCATGCTTCTGGAAATTTTTAATTCTACTCAAGTGGTGTGCTTTCTGGGAAATATTGGGAACTCGTTGATTCGATCGGAAAGTTTAACTTCGTTTAAGTTTTTCTGGATAATTTAGAACGTGTTAAAAAGTTCGAACGGATATCAATAACTCACTTTTTCCCCTGTCGGAAAACTTTCAAGTGTTCGATTTTTCCTGAATTTAAAACTGTCAGAAAATCATGCAAGTAATATGTGGACCCTCTAGAAGAACATAACCTTAACTCGATTATGTGACCGTCAAAACCTCCACTGAACCATATGGTTTGTGGTAGTTTAGCGTTGCCACTTGTGAAGCGTTGGTTTGACCCTTCTACGGCTGGTTCATAGCGGCTGTGACATGTTCTGGGACTTTTTGAACTCCGCTCAAGTGTTGAGCTATTTGGAAAATCTTGGGTGTTTGTTTATTCGATCGGAAAGTTTAATATTGTCTATTTATCTGGAATGTGATACAATATGTGGAATTCATATCGTTAGGTATGAAATGCGAAGTATGTGATATTTCGGATTTATGATGTCTAAAGTGATGTGGATTCCAAATGTTGTAGTTTTTCACATTCTTTTCTGTGACTGTAAGTGTAATATGTAGTGTATTGCTGGTTTTGGTGCTATATGGCAATGACAACTGGGATACGCATATTTACTTACGTTGATGATATGTGATGTTATGTGTTGCTGTGATATGTTATATTGGATAGTCGTGTTTTGAATAGACGGAGATTTTATGTGAGATGAGAGTTTTTCATTTTCATTCATGTAAAAGCTTGTATGTAATATTCTTTTATTGGGGCACTTCCGGGTTGAGGATGATGTCACCGTTGTATATTATTTACTTTTCCGCATTAGGATAGACCCAAGGCGGGGAGCACAAGTAACCGGGTTCTAGGGTACAGTGTGAGACCATCTCGAGGAGTCGAGACCGGGTCTCCGAACTCTAGAATTGGTAGGGTTGCTTGCCGCTCTCGTAGGGGTCTAGGGATGTGGATTTGGCTATTCATCGCGACCGTGGAATCCGTGTTTTATACTGGCTTAACATAAAATACGGAATTCTTAGTATATCCAATATTTCATATGTGATTCTTCTGCTGCAATGTTCTGTGATGAGATCATATTACTGCTTGAGACGAATGCCTATATATTATATATATGAGATATAATTAATATTGTTGCTTTCGTTTCTTCTGTGATGCTTAGGAAGCATAAATAAATGAGACTTCATTAATGAGATTAATGAAAGAAAAAGAAACCTAAAGATGTTGTAGAAACTTGTTTAAAAACTGGTAGCTCTAGTTCTTGCTTTACATAGCGGTATTCCTTGTAGAATATCCTGCACCTTATTCGATAAGGAAAGAGCTGATATCCCTTCACCGGGAGTGACCTATTTAGCGAAACTAGCAGATGAGACAAACACGGTTTGTCTTTCGATTATTTCTATAGTTTTTGCTTTGCATAGTGGTATTTATGAAATATCCTACACCTTATTCGATGAGGAAAGAGCCGAGATCCCTTCACCGGGAGTGACCTCTTTAGCGAAACTAGAAAAGCCTCAAAACGCTCCTTTTCAAAATCACTTAATTCTACAACGATATCAAGTTCATTACACTCATGGTTTTCTTAAAAACCTACGTAGCCCTCCGTCATTTTAGGAAATAGAGTACTTAGTATTCGTGCTGCGTATGTCGACCATAGCCGAGGCATAGAGTGCGGTAGCTAAGTGATGTTTTTCCTATACAGCATATGATGCGATTAGTTAGGACAGTCACATGATTATGTCGACCATAGCCGAGGGTCATGTGGGTGGGTCTAATTAACCATGAAATGACTGATAGAACTTGACTAGTGCTTATGATATGTTGACCATAACCAAGGTCATAGGTACTAGGGGTAAAATATTACCAGGAATTTCAAGTGTTGAAATTTTCAATGAGATTCCATACCTCCTATGAGATAGTTGGATCCCGATACCCGCTGCAAGTAAGAGTTAGTCCTTGGTGAGTTTTACACATTACAATTAGCCGATCAAAGTAGGTGTCTAGAAAGGTGTTAACGGGGTTATGCCTCTGGGAAAACGAGGTTTATTTTAATTAGGTCCGTGCGAAAGCACGGGGAACCTCCCTCAAAGTACCGGCAATGGCCTGGCTGAAAGATTGGCGAATTTGTAGGGTGTAATTAATCCTGGCTAGTCTTTCCTTTTAGGATTTGAAGGAAGTTTTGACTAAAACTGTGGGAGCCATCCTGATTAGATAAATTGATAACCAATCTAATCTTGTAAAAAGCGCACGCAGAGTGTTTTCTTCTCTCTCTCCCGGTAGCGACTATGTCACGCCTTAATCAAGATAATAATATGGATGCATTGACCGAACCTACTTATTATATTGAGCTAGGGAACGTTGGTTCCGCTCTATCTTACAATTGTTATAAGTCTGAGCAGGAAATAAGGGAATATCCGGATTCCCATGCCACCAATTCGAAAAAAGTGCATGTTGATGCATATTCTTCGAGTGTGCTTATTACCAGGAACTGTTATTTAGTATCCTCTACGTCCTGGGTTTGTGATACCAGATCAGGATCCCGCATATGTAATATGTTACATGGGCTACAGAAAGGTACAGAACTGAGAATGGGTGATATGTCTCTAAGTGTTAGAGAATGGTGCAATTGGTGCAGCCAAATCAGTTGGCAGATATCACCTTGTATTAATACATTGATTCTGAACAAATGTTATTACATACCGAACCTGATATACAACATTACATCGTGTTCTTTACTAAGTTAAAGAAGGATATAATACAGTATTGGAGGATAATGTTGTGAACATTTTCCTGGATCAAGAGTTGATTCTATCAGGCACGTTATATAATAGCATATAAGTTCTAAATCAAACCACAGTTCAAAGCATATAGAACACAGACAAGAGGAGTAGTTCATGAATGAATGAATCCTTCTTGGGGCATTGTAGACTAGGTCATATCAATGTGACACGACCAGCTCAGTTACAAAAGGATGAATATGAGAATCTATTCGAATTTTCATCTTATGCTACTTGCTAGTCTTGTCTCAAAGATAAAATGACCAATACTCCGTTTACTGGAAACAGAGAAAGAGTTATTGAACTCTTAGGACAGATACATGTTGATGTATATGGTCCTATGTCTACAAATGCCAAGGTTGGTTCTTTTGAGAACCAAACGGGTAGAAGTATTAAAGTCCTACGATGTGATCGATGAGGCGAATACTTGCGAATGGAGTTCCTGGTGTTTCTAAAAGGAGAATGTGATTCTCTCTCAGCTTACTTCTTCGTATACACCACAGCACAACGGTGTATCGGGGCAGAGGTATCGCACCCTATGAGATATGGTGCACTCTATGATGAGTACTGCTGAGTTACCTGTTTTCTTTTGGGTGTTATGCACTTGATCAGTCGAAAATATTGCATCTTTTAACCGGCAATTTCCTTATCATTTGCATTCATATAGAAGTGTTCAGCATTCATATTTCACATATTAGCAAAACAGTCGCAAAATATCAGATTACATGTGTTAGACCTTAAAACCGGCATTTCTAGGGAAATTAACTGCATTTCATAGCATGGCATCATTTCTATATATCGCAACCCGTGTTTCGAAGTCCGTGCAGGAAAATCAGAAGCTTGCTCAAATCTACACTGCTAAAAGATACGTCAACTCAAGGATTTGGAATCTGGTAATGATCTAAAGGATATTCAGAGATTAAACATATCAGAGAATGTACTTGAAGACATCAAAAACCAACACAGAAAGTTTGAAGACCCAAGGAGCCAACTTGGCCGCGGAACCGCGGCCTAAGCCGCCTATTGCCACGGTTCCGCGGCGCTTCTGCCACTTCAGATCCCCATTTTTGGTGCACAACTCCTATCTCAGTGTGTACAGCTCAGAATGACACAACAATTTCCAGAAAGCCCCAGAAGCTTCTGCCAGATCAGCAAACCCTTGGATCTACACTAAACTAGCCTTGTATTCTAGAAACTTCTCCCTAAACCCTAGCTTAAACCCTAAGCTAAGCCTAACTAACTACTTCTAGAAGTCTTTCAACAAACTTTTGGAGGGAACTTCTATTTCAAACTCAAGGCTTAGGGTTTGGGAAATCTATAAATAGGACCCTAGGCTCACTTGTATTTTAATGATTGAATGATCAAAGATCCAATCTTAGGATTTTAGATATCATCCCAATCTCTCCCATTCTTCATCTTCACCAATTTCCACCCACAAGTCTAGTGACAAGGCTTGTGCCAAAACCCTAACCCTAATCCAATCTACAAATACCCAATTCAAGATTCATGGAGTTCAAGAAAAGCAAGTCTTCGACGACCCTTTAGAAGCAAAGCCGGACTTCATCGGAGCACGAGATCGAAGCGATCCAAGACTCAAGAAGCCGAGCGATGCAAGATTCGACGAGCGATGTTCCTTCCTCTTGTAATTCTTGAGAGTTGTAACTTCTTGTTGATATAATAAAGGTGAAGATTCTTTAAATTTGTTTACATTTCAATTCTAGCATCATGATTTCATTTCGATTCTTGAATATATTCTTTGTGATGATGTGTGAATAAACTCCGCTCGTGGAGGAATCGAGATGATTGTAGAATGATGATGTTGGTAAATCTTTAAATGTTTTCTTAAGTCCTATAGCAATTGTGAATTCTTGAAAATAGAATGATCGATGATCTAGATCGATGTGAAATGGGCTCTTGATTCTTTTCGCACGATCTAGAGAATCAACGATCGATCATTGTATTTTCAAGAAGCTATCTAGTGAATGTGATTCATCGAAAGGACAAAGGATGGGACGAAGAACCCTAATTCTTCGCAAGATCCTTAAACCTCGATCAATCGACATCAAGTTAGCATCAATTCGCTAATGGATAAGAAACGTTGATTTCTAGTCTTCATCACATCTACAATCTAATCGATTCCTACGAGTTTTACTTCAAATCTTGAAACCCTGAAGTGATTGGAATTCAATCGAAACTCGATTCTCGATGTTTATCATTTTCTTGATTCTTGATTAGAATAGTGACACCTGAATCAATCGATAAAATCTTGAATCATGTTTTCTTTTCTTTTCGATTAACTTTTCAATTCAAACAAATCAAACATAAAAACGAATTGCACAATCCCTGTGGACGATCCGCACTCGCTTACGATCTACAACTGACACCGTAGTTGATTGCGGTCAAAACAATTCTTTGGTTGTGATTTCTATATACAATTTTCTAAATACCGACACAAGATACTGTTATCGATCAAATGAAACCGTTATCGGGAAACAATTGATTCGATACTTACTTTTACAAACACAAACCAAGAAATCGAATTCAATCAGCACTTGAGAAGCTGCATACCTATTGAATGGGGTTCCATCCAAATCAGGGCCTACCACTACATATGAGATATGGTATGGGAAGAGACCATGTCTTAAACGAGTTATGATATGGGTTGTCCGGCCTATGTTGAAAAGAAAATTCCGGACAAGCTCGAGGCAGGGTCAGTTGTGAGAGTTTGTCGGGATATCCCAAACATTAGTAAAGGAATATCTTCTACCTAACTGAGGAGCAAAAGGTGTTTTGGTTCTCAGCATGCCACCTTTTTTAGAAAAGGAATTTCTTGTGAAGAAATTAAGTGGTCATGACGTAGAACTGGAAGGAGTTCCAGCTAAACAAACTAACAGCTGATGATTTGGTAAAAACCAAAGGATTCAATAGTTTCCGACGAACCTTAGCCTCTCCGCGAATCTGGTAGGGTTCCTCATCCACTCGAGAGATACTACGATCTTCTCAGTGACAGTGGGAGCGTGTATTGCATCATGAGATGATGGCCCAAACGGGTTCAGGCAGTTGGAACGTCTGTTTTGATATGATAGTCAAAGAGTTTGACTTCATCAAAATGGTAGATGAAGCATGTATATATAAGAAGGTTATAGAGAGTAAGGTTGTCTTCCACGTATTGTACGTAGAAGAAATACTCTTGATAGGAAATGGTTTCCTATGCTACACTCGGTCAAGCTCCTCTTATCACGGGAATTCTCAATAGAAGATCTGGATGATACCTACTACATCTTATTGATTATGATCTATGGTGATAGATCTAAATGGATGTTGGGAGTGTCTCAAAAGTCCAGGTACATAAACACCATACTAAAAGAGTTTAGTATGGACGATTCTAAGCGTGGTGGTTCGCCCACTTACTCTTGGATCATTCTCTCCAAAAAGATGTCTCCCGAGACTGATTTGAAGAGAGCTCGCGTACAAGTGATATCCTATGCTTCGGCAGTAGGCTCTATCCGAGTATGCAATGTTATGTACCAGACTAGATGTAGATGACACACTAGATGTAGTGAGATGTAACAATCGATCCTGGGGAGAATCACTGGAAAGGTTTAAGGATGATAAGGACGTCTGAATGTCAGTCGCAGGCATTGTCTTTACCCTCAGTGGAAGGACGGTATGTTGGAAGAGTTCCAAGATAGATACCGTGGCAGACTAGACGATAAAGGCTGAATACATTGCTACTAACGATACTACCAAAGTGGATGTCTGGACATTTCTTGTTCATAAGATGAACAAGGTTCCTACCATTGAGCGTCCAATAACTGTTATTATGACAACAAGGGAGTTGTGGCTTAGGCCCAGGAACACAGGTCCCATCAGCATTCCAGACATATTCTAAGGCAAGTATCACCTGATCAGGGAGATGGTTGATCTCCAAGGGATCAAGGTTAGGAGAGTAGACCAGAAGGTAGACACAGTGGATCCATTCATAAAGGCCTTACCCCTAGAGAGACTTCTCTACAATGGTTGAGTATGGGATACTACAACCTCTGATATATTGTTGGGTATTGGATACTACAACAAATGGCCTTAGTGCAAGTGGGAGATTGTTAGTTATATGTATACCCTAGAGGCCATTACTGTACATGCGATGTATATTGTAGTGGATGCTTGGACATATAAAGGAAGGACTTTCTTGCTCAACATGATAGTATGCTATCTGGTTGCACTTTATCTTAACATGTAAACAAATACTGTTTTGTGATCACATGTTGATAAAGCCCTTAGGATGATTACTTGACTACCAAGATTATGATGCAGATAAAACTAGTGGGGACAGGGTAGTCTATAAGTACATCCTTCAAATGTTCCTAGTCGTGGGAGTATCGAGACATGGCATCGGTACTCCAGAGTAGACTAGTGTATACGCTTCTTGACTCATATGATGGGCGATGGATGATCCCATATCCATTGGTGTTTGACATCAGAGAAGGCATACGGGTGCTCAGTAAAGACTGGGTATACTGGATGGACTCTCCGAGAACTCCTAGATGGTATTATACCTATCGTCGGATAGCAGTTCTCTGGTGACACTGGTACAGGTTAGTCTGTAGACCCGAGATCGTCATAGAGTCTTGTGTGATTCCCACTGTGCTTTGATTTCCACCATACCACAGTCAAGAGATCGTGCAAAACGGTGGCTTTTGGGTACAGTCCGAAATCAAATGGAGGCAATGAGCGATAGGAGGGGTTTCGTCTCTCCCGGTATTGGGGGTCGATGTTGCGCTTTGTTCGATTGGCTATAACTGGAAATCCCTGGCCAGGGTTGCTGAGATTTACTGGTAAGAGCTATCAGTAATTTCTCAAACTGCTATGGACCTCATATCGACACAACTTATCGGCTACTGGGGTCTGACGTTTACCACCCCTAGACTGTGATATGCGACATATCAGACGAAGAGACCGGACTGTACGGTAGTGTTACTAGTTGGATTCGCAGGAGTTATAGCAGGCTTGCTTGTTGATCTTCTGATCGCTCAATACCCGAGTGGCCGTTACGTTTAGCAGACCGCTTGTGGCTTGTGGGTATTTGATATGATCATCACCTACTGCCGGCGTATTGACGAGTCTTTAGAGTCCTACATAGAGGTTTCCTGGTTCATGCGAAACGGAGTAGGAGCACATATGTGATATGTGCGGGACTGAGATTAATGCGAGTATGTGATACCGCATTCTATTCTCACGATATTTGATATTAGTCGGTTATATGTAATATAGCCGGATTATTAAATCAAGAGTTCATTTAATAATTTAATGTATAATTATATATTTGATATATTAAATTACATTGACTAATATTAGCTCACTTAAGATTTCTTTTCTCACTTTTTGATACATTAATATATATGTGATATATATTAATTGTATTCTTTTAGCATATAATATATATATGATATATATTATTGTTTCATGCTAGGTTATACATGCAACATGCATGTATGAGACTTACACCATGCTAGGGTTTATGTTAGGATTTCTTTTATCATTAAGTAATTACAAATTTTTGGATTAAACCATTGCTTGAAGCTTGTAGAAGTTTGTGGATAAGTATTGACTAAGTCCACTCCTTTGTTTTCCTTAAGACATTTTGTGACCTAACCTTTAACCCCTTACCATGGTTAACTCTCTACAAGGGTTAGATATATGATATACTCACCCATGGTTGCAATTCTAACCTCACTCATTCATTCATTTGCTTCATCACTTTTTCTTCTTCTTTAAGTGAAAAAGCTTGCTAGTTTTTTCAAAAGTGATGAAACCTTTTGAGAAAAATAAAACTAAAGTGAATCCACTTCCTACTTCATCATCCTATACTATTAGCTATTTAGTTTAGGGTGTTTGCTTCACTAATCTACACAATTAGTGAAGAGATAGCATGAGCTAGTGTCTCCTCGACGTAGATCATCTTCGGTCTCGAAAACTTCGAAGCAAGCTTGTTCGTTTATTCGTGGGAGCCTCTCTAGAGTCTGGGGGATCGTGATCGCAGCGAAGGGACTTCTATACAGAGCTATTGAAGTGAAGGTCCGGTCTACAAAGGTTGTATTCCTTGTTCACTTAGATATAAAGTGTTTACATATTATGTTTTACCCTAAGTCTCTAGTTAAGATCTTGGTTAGGCTTTGTTTAGCACCCCAAAATTTTTAAAGTAGCATGATTGATGCTTGTTAAAACCTTCACAAGGTGTTAAGCTAACCCTACATGTCTAAGTCCGAAACACTTTTCAAAACAAACCATTTTTAAATCACACACACGCTGCCACTTGCGCTAAACTTGCTTAGTGCATGCTCAGCTGGACACGGGATTTTAGTGCCCGTCTTGTCCGCGTTCCTGCTATCAACTCCGAAGTCGGTACTTCTTCATCTTCTTTTTCCCTACCACCCACCACATCGACCGAGATGGGCGGTTCTCCATCAAATTATAATACCACCGTGTCACCGCCCGTTGGTGAGCAGAATCCACCGCGCATCTCACTCCAAAAAAGATGTTACCCATTGTGCGGACCCCTTCCTACCTGTCTTTCTATTCCACCAGCCAATGGGGATAATTTTGAAGTTAAACTCCAATTTATCAAACTATTGCCCAAATTTCACAGGCTTGAATCTGAAGATGCATACGTTTTTATAAATAAGTCGAAAATGTATGCGCAATGATGGGTACGTCACACTGTCTGTGGATGCTATGCGCTTACGTCTTCTCCCTTTTACTTTGTGAGATCTAGCAGAAAAATAGCTTTATAATACTGCCTCACATTCTATTGCCAAATGGGATGAATTAGTTGTAGAATTCCTTAAGAAATTTTATCTCAATCATAAGACCGCCCGCGTTCGAAGCAAGATTAACCAGTTTACCCAACTTCCCAATGAACCATTTTGGAAATGCTTTAAACGGTTTAAGGATATTCTTCTACAATGCCCTCATCACGGAATCAATAGATGAGACCTTTGTCGAATTATATATGAGGGTGTTGATCTAAAAACAAAACAGATGCTTGAAACCATGTGTCAATGTCAATTCCTGTCGAAAGACAATGGTGAAGCTTGGAAATACCTGGAAGATCTCGCTGAACACACTTTGCAATGGGAAAGCGTTAGTCCACAATCGTCTAGGGGAGGTATCCATCAGCTCGAGATTTCCATCGCAGTGAAAGCCGAAATGACCGCGATACAAAGGAAACTAGATTCTATAGAAAACAAGGTCTCTTCAGCCTCCCTAAACCAATTTATTCTCCCTAAAACTGTGTGTGGATGTTGTTCCGATTCATCACATTTGACGGAAGAATGTCCTTTGAATTCTGCGTTTCAAGGTCAAGAACACACTAATGTTGCTTTTCAGCGGCAACCTAGAAACGATCCTTATTCATCCACATATAATCAGGGTTGGAGGAATCACCCTAATTTTGCTTCGAACCAACACCAAATTCAAAATACGGTTCCAAACCAAAATAACTATCAAAGGGTTCCTCCATAGCAACAGCAACCACCACATAGTCAGCACCCCATTCAAGCACAAAATTTTCAAAATCCAGTCAACAATTATGTACCTTCTAATAATTCTTTCCAAACGACCAGTACCGATAACTCCTCCTCACTCGCAAAACTTTGGATTTGTTAATGAAACATTCCATCTAAATGTCGGTTGATATGAGGTCTTCTATTGATACCATAAAGAAAGACCTCCCACGGTGAGAGTATTAAATCAATAGAAGCCTAGATTGCACAGTTGAATGCCGTGATGAGTGCGAGAGAAAAAGGGAAACTCACATCTCAACCCTTACCAAATCCTGGCCACTCACAAAATCATAATGTGAGTGCTGTTACTATATTGAGATCGGGAAGAGTGCTGGATAACCGAGTGGGTGAAAAAGTTAATGACATTAGTGATACCAATGATACACCGGCTTCTACTTCTTCCCCTAATTCGTCTAGTTTCCCACCTTCTTCCGAGCCTATTCTCCGTGTTCCACAAGGCTCGAACCCTCAGCCCACTTCCTTGAATCTATCTAAAACGATCCCAACTCCAATTCTGGGATCCATTCCATCCCTACAATCCTCTCCAACGTTGAACCCAACCCTTATTGATAAAGCACCTTATCCAAACGGGTTAAGGGGCAACAGACCAAGTCCACAAATGGAGAAGATTGTGAAAATTTTTAAGCAAGTTAATATAAACATTCCTCTTCTAGATGCTATTCAACAAGTTCCGTCTTATGCGAAAATCCTAAAGGACTTGTGGACTAGGAAGAGAAAAGTTCAAGTACCTAAAAAAGTTTTCCTTGTGTGTAATGTGAGCACTGATTTTACACAACAACTACCCAAGAAATGAAAGGACCCCGGAAGTCCTACAATTTCTATTTCTATTGGGGGTAAAAATATCAATCGTGCTCTACTCGATTTAGGTGCTAGTGTTAACTTGCTTCCGTATACTGTTAATGAGCAATTAGGGAACGGAGAGTTAAAACCGACGCATTGCACTCTTCAGATGGCCGATTGATCTATCACCCAACCTAGGGATGAGCTAGAGGATGTGTTAATCAAAGTCGGGGAATTTATATTTCCTGTGGACTTTATCGTTATAGATACACAACCTGTAGCGAACCCACGAAACCAAATTCCGGTGATTTTAGGTCGACCTTTTCTTGCAACTTCTAACGCAATAATCAATTGTAGAAACGGCTCTATGAACCTATCCTTCGGGAAGATGTTAATTGAGCTTAACATTTACAAGTTGGGAAGTGAACCTTCCGAACCCTATGCTCATGTGTGTTCTGTCGAAACAATAGATTCCGACAGCAGCGAAATTGAAGAGCTTCACGATACTGATCTCGACTCCGCTATTACGTTATTGTCCGGGCCAACAGCTAACACTAAATGTGAACCTTTTATGGAGTTAGAGTATCATCTCGTTCTTTCTGATGAGATTATTATTCGGGATATCGATGAAAGCTTCGAGAAAATCTTCGCTGATGAACTCGCATTTTTAGAAGACATGGGCGTTGTGATTAATCAATCTCTACCTATAGAAGTTGAACCACCACCCTTTCTTCTTATAAAATACGAGAATGCCAATATTCCACTCATTTCTGATCATTCACATTCTCATTTTTATTTATCATCACCTCTTATCTCCTTACATTCACGTTCACGCAAACCCTTTCCATACCACCACTTATCTCTTCCCTACTTCTTCTTGGCTCTATATAACATGTTCTTCCACCAACCTATATGTTACATTGATAAATTTTTTGAATGGTTGGTATTAACTTTTAGTCTTTGTAAAGTCTTATATTGACCAAATAATTTCACCCCCCTTAAAATGCTTAATATTGTTTAACTCAAGTTTGGGGGGGGGGGGGAGGGGTTATATTTTTGGCTCTTGAAAATAAAAATTTTCCTCAAAATTGTGAGCCAATAATAAGTTTGGGGGAGGATTTTCACTTTCAACTTTTGTTGCCCCCGTTAATAACCTTTCCTCCCAAGTCTACAGGTTTTTGAGATTTAAAAGAGACAACAGTGAGGACACTGCTGCAAACAGGTTTAGGGGAGATTTATGCTTATTTATGCATTACTTTGCATTATACTATATATAAGCACAAAATTTTTTGATAATGGAAGTTAGAAAGTGACGAATTACATTTGAAAGATAGGAATAGTTTAAGAAAAATAAGAATATTAGATGTTTTCTTAAACAAAACTAGTAATAAGTAGTTATGAGCTGTTGTCCCAAGGGTTAGTAAGATGAAGGAATTGTTAATCTGAGGATAAAAATAAGTCTGAAAAATAATCCATATTCTTGAGGCTAAACTTTTGAACGTTGATACCCTACTATATGCATTGTCACACATCTTGAAACTTAGGATAGTAGAGGATACCTTGAAATGCTCTTGTCTAAAAGCCTTAGTATGAAGAAAAATAAAAAAAATTATAGCGACGGTGAAGAAAGAAAAACAAACACTGGTTTTGTTATCACCAAGGTAGCAATAAAAAAATATAGCGAGGGTGCTTCATCACCTAGTGCCTTAGACCAACTGGTTTGGGAGTCACTGCTAAGCCTTAGGTGTTGCAAGACGAGAAAAATACTACTTACGCCTAATCAGAAAGCACATGAGTAATCGGTTGGTTAGTACCTCAAGAAGTATTAACTGTCGCATGAAAAATGTGTGAGCATATTCCATCTAAATATTCACCAACTAAAAAGTACTAAGCTAGATGGACAAGAGTATTATTGCTTGAATTGAATTCTCCGAGCGTAGGAATGTCTAGTTCACACACGTAGGGGTATATGATCAATGTTTGGAAGAAAGGTAGGAATGAAAACTAAAGGCGATGTTTTATTGAGGGATAATGTGATTTCTAATATTTTTTCACGACCATTAAGATAGGGCTCATTGCAACTGAAAAACTGGTGTGGTTGAAAACTCTTATTTTCAAGTTCTTTCTTTCATAATTTTTATCTTTATATGTAACTTTCACTATCTTTCTTTTATTATAGGATTTTATTGGTGTAATCCGCTGAAAACCCTCAGGAGACAACACTCCTCCTACTAGGGACACCTAGGGGTTTAACGGCTTGTTGCACGCGCTCAGTGCAATCGTGTTGCCTACGAAAGTGTGCTTAGCTTTCTCCTTTCTTTTTTCTCTTGAATAAACTAGTTTGCTCGGGACGATCAAAGATAAGTTTGGGGGTATTTGTTCAGTTGATAAGACTGCACATTTAATATGACATTTTTCCTACTATTTCTATATAATAAAAGGTGTTTATTATACTATATGATACATATGAGGGTTTATCTGTAAAAATACTATTTTCATGTGTTTATATATTATAATTAACATTTGGTAGGAAAAAGTAAGTATATAATATCCATGTAACATTTGGCCCATTTAAATATGCTTACCTTATTAAAATACCTTTGACCAATTCTTAATGGTTAAGTTAATATCTCAATAAAACAAACTCTACTTATATTATTTGTTGAGTTATTGTGCAGAATTTGCAGGGCTGAAATCAAGAAAATCAAAGTTGGTAAAACAATCCTGCATAATTAAGATAGTAAACTAAAGAAATCAAGTCTGGCAATGACGAAGAGAAGATTTTCAGTTTCCACAGATGTTAAAAGATCACCACGTGTCGGATAGGCAAAGCCCCAGAGAAACGACCCAACAAACTCCCTGTTTGGGCGCGGAACCACGGCCAAACCCACACATAGGCCGCGGTTCCACCGCGTATCAGACGAGTTTGGAGTTGGGATTTTGCTGTTAGGATCTTAACCACTGGTTTCCAAATTTGGAAGCTAGGGTTCTGGCTATGGGACTATAAATAAGGACCGAGAGCCTCTTGGAAAAATGTAACATTTAAAAATAATGATAATAAAATATTATTTTAAGGAATTTTTATAATTGAATAATAAAATATTGAATATTTTAATAAGGAGGTATAATTAAATACCGATAAATGGGGGGAAATTTGGAAAATTATGGAAATTTCTAAAAGAAGGTGTTTTATGTGAATTATGCAAATTTTATGTTTTTATGATTAATTATACGCTAATTTAGTGTTAATCGCGATTAAAAATCGCTTATCGGGCTTTAAGCGTATTTTGTGCAAAACATGCACCATATCATTTTTACACTTGTTACATTTTCCTACATGATTTGGGGTGTATGGGTATTTGTTTTGGGTTTACTATTGAGGAGAGAAGAAAAGAAAAGAAAAGGAAAAGAAAAGAATAGAATATTAGGTATGGGTGAGAGAGAGAAAGGTGAGGGTTACTTTGACTTGGCCATTCCCTCTTCATTCTTCACTCATTCCTCTCCCCTCTCCTCATCTAGCTGCTGCTGCTGCTGCCCCTCTCTTCCTCCTCCACAAAACCCCCCAAAACTACATGAAAAACACATCAAAACTCAAACCCCATTTCATTAAAAAGATGCATGTGTAATTCGATGTGCAACACCCCACGACTTGCGGGGAGGCGGAAATATGAAAAATGATCTTGTTCTTTGCTTAAACATCGACTAACCGCAAGAATCGAAGCTAAACTATAACTAACAAGAAACCATAGAAGTTCTAAACTACTATGTGAAGTGATTATACCTAATGAACCGTGTCCTTCGTCTTTTCGTTTGGTACCTCCTCCTCGGCCTTCTCCAAGTAGTAAACGATCCACCCGAGAGCTATACTTCAAGCTTCACCTCAAACTAGAGGTAACTAGGTTTCTTAAAGTGCTAATCTAAGTAACCTAGGTGATATAGAGTTGGGTTATGGATTAAGTAGTCTAATCTATTCCTTGATCTCAACACATGAGAGGGGAGGATTAGGGATTGAAGAGAGAGAGCTTGAGAAGCGAGAAAGTGAGCGTTAGAATGAGATGAGATAATGATCTATCATAATATATATCAAGCATTATCATTTATCCAATAAAAGAAAATAAAGGATTTACAACCATGCTTCATAAATACCAAAGGGTGATTCATCTCCATGAGTCATTAAGCATTTATGATGCATTAATGACATGATGAATCACTCATACGACTCACTAATCTCATTTAATGCATATGCCACCTTAACCCCCAAGTCACCACCTTCTAGAAGCTTCTCGCGTAATTACGAGAACGCCCCTCCTATCCGTGAAAACACGGAAAAACTTTAGACTATATAAATCCAATAACCGGATACTAGAAACTGGCTTAAACCAAAGCCGGCTAGTAAAATCTATCCGGATGTCGTACGTACGTAAACACACATTTGCGTCCAAACCCTTGTCGTAAAACCATACGACCTCTATATCGTTTCGCCTGGAGTAGGGAAACTCTCTGTGTGGGACTCTAGAGACTCGACTACTACGCTGGCAGTGGGTTTAACCACAGACCGCAAGCGGCACTAGCTGTACGTAACGGTCCCCAGGTAGATGTCGATAAGAAAGCCGATGAGGAAACCCATCCGAACTCCTACTGAGTCTGATGTGGCAATCTCCGTACAGTCCGGTCTGTTCGTCTAAGACTATCGCATATCGGACCTAGGGGGCGGCAAGCGTCAGTCCCCTAATAGCGGTATAAGTCGTGTCGGAGCGAAGCCTATTACACCCTGAGAAACTACTGGAACCTACCAGCAAATCTCGCTTTCCCTGGCCAGGGACTTTGCGTAATGGCTCTCTGACACAGCGCGATATCAACTCCCAATACCTGGAGAGACGAATCCTGTCTAACCGCCACTGCCTCCAAGTGCTCGGGACTGCACCCAACTGCTACCTGTTTGCACGACTCCTTTGAGCCGTGGTAGGGTAGCAATCTAAGAACAGTGGGACAAACTCGAGGCGAAGTAGCAGTGTCAAGTCTGTGGACTATGCTGTACTCATGTCACCTGGGAACTGTTAACTGACGACTGGTATAAAACCCAACCAACAGTTCCCTGCGGGTCCTGTCCGGTATACCCGTAACCCAACGAGCACCTGTATACTATCTCCAGTACGACGTACTGACGGCTGTAGGACAGACTATCTCCCCAACTGGGATGAGAATCGTACACACTAGTCTACTCCGGAGTATCGATGCCCTGTCTCGATAATCCTACGACTAGGGACCTGAATAAGGATGTGCTTGTAGACTACCCAACCCCCACTAGTATGACTGCCATCACAACGCTGGTAGTCAAGTAAGATCCTAAGAGCTCTATCAATACGTATACTCACATATTAAGATAGAAAAACCAAGTAGCATACTACCATGTTTAGCAAGACTGTTATATACATGCGAATATCCTAAGCTTCCATTAAGTAATTTACAAACTAGTATGATACAATAATGGCCTCTAGAGCATATACACTAACAATCTCCCACTTGCACTAGGGCCATGTACTGGCATATCGAAGACCGATGATCTCGAGTAGCCTCTCGAACTGAATCTGAGGTAGGGCCTTTGTGAATGGATCAGCAATGTTCTCTTCAGTAGCAACTCTCCGAACCTCGATCTCCCGACGATCAATGATCTCCCTGATTAGGTGATACCGCCTTAAGATGTGTCTGGACTTCTGATGGGACCTTGGTTCCTTCGCTAAAGCTATAGCTCCGTTGTTGTCGCAATACAGAGGTATTGGATCAACTATGGTAGGAACCACCTGAAGTTCTGTTAGGAACTTCTTCATCCAGACCGCTTCTTTTGCGGCATCGCAAGCAGCAATATACTCCGCTTCCTTCGTCGAGTCAGCAACGGTGTCCTGCTTGGAGCTCTTCCAGCACACCGCCCCTCCATTGAGGGTAAAGACATAACCTGACATGGACTTGGAATCGTCCTTATCATTCTGGAAGCCGGAATCAGCAAAGGCCTCCAACCTGAGGTCTTTTTCGCCGTAAACCAAGAACATCTCCTTAGTCCTCCTCAGGTACTTGAGAATGTTCTTTACTGCTATCCAGTGCTTCTCCCCTGGGTCTGACTGATACCGGCTTACCACGCTCAGTGTGTAAGCTACATCTGGTCTGGTGCACAACATCGCATACATTATAGAGCCTACCACAGAAGCGTAGGGTATAATAGACATGCGTTCCCTTTCCAAATCAGTCTTGGGAGACATCTCTTTGGATAGGGTGATTCCGTCACAAGCCGGTAGATTACCGCGCTTGGAATCTTCCATACGGAATCTTTTCAGTACAGTGTCGATATACCTGGACTACGAAAGTCCCATCATCCTCTTGGATCTATCACGATAGATCCGGATCTCCAGAATCTAAGAGGCATCACCTAGATCTTTCATGGAGAACCTGTGTGACAAGAATCCTTTGACAGATTGTAGCATAGGAATGTCATTTCCTATCAATAAAATGTCATCCACATACAAGACGAGGAATACGACACTTCTGGCTACAACTTTACTATATATATATGGTTCATCTGGATTTTTGATAAAGTCATATTCTTTGACTGTCTCATCAAAACAGATGTTCCAACTCCGCGATGCCTGCTTTAGTCCATAAATGGACTTAAGAAGCTTCCATACTATCCCGCTGCTCCCACTCCGATTGAAACCCTCTAGCTGATCCATATAGACGCACTCTTCTAAATTACTATTCAGAAAAGCCGTCTTTACGTCCATCTGCCAAATTTCATAATCATGGAAGGCAGCAATAGCAAGAAGGACCCGAATGGATTTGAGTATAGCCACTGGAGAAAAAGTTTCGTCAAAGTCCAAACCAGGTCTTTGGCGAAAACCCTTTGCAACAAGTCTAGCCTTATAGGTTTCCACCTGTCCATCTACGCCAATCTTTTTCTTGAAGATCCATTTGCATCCTATGGGTTTTACCCCATCTGGAGCAAAGTCCAAAGTCCATACTTTGTTGGTGTACATGGACTCCATTTCGGTCCGCATTGCATCTAGCCATCGTACCGAGTCGCCGCTCTGGATGGCCTGCTGGAAGCTAGTAGGTTCATCATCATCTATGATGCAATCCTCTCTATCCCCATCTATGAGAAAACCGTAGTATCTCTCAGGTGGATGAGACGGCCTACTACTTCTGCGGAGGGGTGCGGGAATGTCCTGTTCTTCTTGAACTACTTGTTCTACCAAACTTTCAGTAGTACTTTGCGGTTCTGGAATTTCTTCCAGTTCTATTTCGCTCCCATTTATTTCCTTTTCTAAAAACTGATATTCTAGAAAATGGGCATTACGAGAAACAAACACCTTTTGTTCCTCTGCGTAATAGAATAGATACCCCTTGGAGTTCTTTGGATATCCCACAAACTTACACTTTACTGATCGTGCGTCGAGGTTGTCCACATGCTGCTTTTTAACAAAAGCTGGACATCCCCATATTTTCAGATACTGAAGATAGGGTTTCTTCCCACTCCACATCTGATATGGTGTGGTAGGCACAGTCTTGGTAGGAACCATGTTCAAAAGATATGCCGCTGATTCTAGCGCATAACCCCAGAAAGATCGCGGTAACTCAGCATTACTCATCATGGATCGTACCATATCCAATAGGGTTCGATTCCGTCTCTCTGATACACCGTTATGCTGTGGAGTGTATGGAGGAGTAAGCTGAGAGATAATTCCTTTCTCTTTTAGGTAACCTAGGAACTCGGCACTCAAGTATTCACCAGCTCGATCAGATCTTAGTGTCTTGATACTTTTGCCGGTTTGGTTTTCTACTTCATTCTTATACTCTTGGAATTTTTCAAAAGCCTCGGATTTATGTTTCATCAGATAAATGAATCCGTACCTTGAGTAATCATCTGTGAAGGTAATGAAATAGGAAAAACCACCTCTTACTTGTGTAGACATTGGACTGCATACATTGCTGTGTACGAGTCCTAAGAGCTCGCTCGCTCTTACTCCATGTCTAGTGAATGGAGTCTTTGTCATCTTTCCTTTGAGACATGATTCACAAGTGGCATAAGTTTGATATTCGAACGAGTCCAAATATCCTTCTCTATGTAACTTAGTTAACCTTGTCTCATTGATGTGACCTAGTCTACAATTCCATAAGAAAGCCTTATTTAAATCTGGAGACTTTCTTTTTAGTGTGTTCTGGACATTGAAAATCTGGAGTTGGTTTAAGACATATAAACCGTTATTTAGTGTACCGGACCCAATCAAACCATGATTAAGGTGGATGTTAACAACATCACTTACAAACGTGAAATCATAACCTTTATTTGATAACAAGGAAACTGATATGATATTACACGTTAAGCTAGGTACATAAAAACAGTTATGTAAAACCAAAATGTGTCCACTTGTCAATCCCAAGTGATAATCCCCGATGGACACAGCTCCCACGCTAGCTCCGTTAGCAACCTTTAGGGTCATATCACCTTCTTTCAGCACTCTACGGTTTCTCAGTGCCTGCAATGAATTGCATATATGAGATCCTGATCCGGTATCCAATACCCAGGAAGTAGAGTTGATTGACAGACAATTCTCAATTACAAACACACCTGAAGTCGAAACCACAACTTGCTTCGGTCCCTGGTTCATGGCGTTCCACGCCTTGCAATCTTTCTTCCAGTGCCCTTTCCTGTGACAATGGAAGCACTCATCCTGGGCCACTACCGGCACTGCAATCTTTTTCTTTCCCTTCGTTCCCACCTTACTAACACCTCCTCTAGCTCTGGTGGCGGCCTTCTTCTTCCTTCCTTTGGCCCTAGCCTTGGACCCGGAAGAAGAAGCACCGCTAACAAACATAGCAGGTATTTCCCTTGCCTTCTGCAAGGTGCCCTCTGCACTCCTCAACATGTTAAGGAGTTCCGGAAGTTCAACTTCTTTTCTTTGAATGTTGAAATTCAAAATAAACTGGGCGTAGGTGGGAAGAAGGGACTGGAGAATAAGGTCTGTATAGAGCTCATTATCCAAAGTCGTCCCAAGGTCTGCGAGCTCTTCAATATAGCCTAACATCTTTAGGACATGTTCTCCTACCGATGATCCGACGGTCAACCTCGCTCGAAACAAGTTCTTTGAGGTCTTGTATCTTGCTATACGAGATTGCTCCCCATATAGATCTTTTGTATGGAGAAATATAGATTCAAGATCCATATCCTCGTGCCTCCTCTGATGTTCATTGTTCATCGAGGCAAGCACGATGCACTTGGCCTTCGCGCAATCTATCTCCCAGGTTTTGTGGATTTCCTTATCCGCATTACTGGATTTGGGACCTGGGACTTCCGGTGCCTTAGCGGTGAGGACGTACCCCAATTTGTCATAGGTCAAAGCCATTTTGACATTTCCCAGCCAATCTTTATAGTTTGGCCCTGTCAGTATATTTTTCTCTAAAAGTAACTTAAGTCCAGTCATTTTCTGGGTCGCTGCAATTAGGAGAGAGAGAAGAAAACTCTTTATCATGATGCTCTTGCAAGTTTAGAGTGGTTTTTAGTTCATCTAAACTGGATGGCTCCCACTGTTTCTCGAATCCTTCCTCAAACCATAAAAGAAGAATTAGCCAGGACTATTCTCACTGTACAATACTTGCTTAACCGTTCAGCCAGGCTAGTGTCGATACTTCGAGGGAGGTTTTCCAACGCTTTCGCGAAGTTCCTTAATTAAATAACCTCTTTTCTCTGGGGGCGTAACCCCGCTGACACCTTTCTACACACCTACTTGGTTTATAGCATTGATCGTTAAGTGACGAATATCCTGATAAGTAGCATATACTCACATTAGGATCGGGATCCAAATATCATCGTCTGATAATGCTGAAGGAATCCTACCAACATTCATCAAACTCCAAATGGTATGCATCTCTTTGCAAGTTTCAGTTTCTTTAGAAATTCCCGATATATATTTTTGCCCCATGCTCTTATGACCTTGGCGTTGGTCAAAATGTCATAAGTCACATGTCAAGTTCTACCCATCATTATCTTGTTAATTTGAACCCATCCGTACATATCCTTGACGTTGGCCAAAATGATTATACGACTGTCCCAAACTAACTCATCTATCTATGCAACAAATGAATACCCAGTAGCTACCAAACACTATGCCTTGGCGTTGGTCAAAATACATAGCTTGAATACTACTGAATACCCAAATGAAATGACGGAGGGCTACGAATGGTTTTGGCGAAACCGTGAACGTAGTGAACTTGATATGACCGAAGGAACCTGATAGCTTTTTAAAAGGAGTGGTTAAAGCTCCGCAATTTAAAAATATCATATGTTTTAAAATAACCGAGTGGTTTCTTTTAAATTGTTCCAACGATTCATCTTTTGGTTTATTTTCTTTGCATTATAAATAATGCGTCCCATCATTAACCTATCACTGCAGAAAACAACGAAAATACAACGTCCTCTTATGCCATCCGCATTCGCCACTGGGTCCCGTCATCACTCGTTAGGTTACTTAACTAACGGCAGAGCGGGGACTGGGCTAGCGCGGGTGTAAAACATAAGTGACGTCTAAATAGCTATCATATATAGATATTGTACATCCGTCAGACGCAATAATAGGCATTCCAGATCTCATATGAACTTTATAGGATTTGCAAGCAATCCGCGTTTGTTTAGAGCCTGCAACAAAAGACGGATTACACAGTTGTGATGAATAGCCATTACCCTACCCTAGACCCCTACGGGTACGGCAAACTACCCGCCAAATACCCGAAGTGAAGCAGTCTCCCTCAACAAAGTGAGTAGGCCACTAAACACTTCAAAGTACCCGGTAGTTTGTGCACCCCACCTTGGGTCTATCCTAGGAGCAAAAACAGTAAAATGAAATAATACAACGGTGGGTAAAACCGCATTCTGGATGAGCCCCGCAAAATAATATTACAACATATTACAATTACATTGAATGAATGAATACAACAACCCATCTCAAACCCCGGCTAATCATCACAACAGTCAAATACAGTTCACATCCACAAACAGAAAAAACCATTACAGAAATGTGCAACCCCCTGCCAACCGACATACTAGCAGTTAGGGGAGGTTTACGAACACATTATACAATCACAGATATAATCATATTAGCAAACATCGTAAAATTTCGATCGAGCAAACACTTTAGATTCCGCTCCAAAACTTCTCTGTGCACCTGAGGTCCTAGAAGAAAATAAAATATCCCAGAAATATCATTATTAACACATAGGAGTTACTGAGAAATTTGGGCTGACTCGGGCCTAACTCGGCCGCGGATCCGCGGCGGATCGCATGGATCTGCCGCGGTTCCGCGGTGAGTTAGCCGAGTTACATGTCCAAATTTCTGCAGTAGCCCTATAATTTCCTGCTTGTTATTCTGAAGGTCCCTGAAAAATTTTTAGGGCCTGTTTAAAAAACGACAGAAACTGTGTTAAATCGATGATTTTTACGGTTCTTTTTGCGTTCGAAATTCTTACGACTTTGCTAATGAGTTAATTATTGTTTAGCGAGGCTCTGATACCACTGTAAGTCGATGTGCAACACTCCACGACTTGCGGGGAGGAGGAAATATGAAAAATGATCTTGTTATTTGCTTAAACATCGACTAACCGCAAGAATCGAAGCTAAACTATAACTAACAAGAAACCATAGAAGTTCTAAACTACTATGTGAAGTGATTATACCTAATGAACCGTGTCCTTCGTCTTTTCGTTTGGTACCTCCTCCTCGGCCTTCTCCAAGTAGTAGACGATCCACCCGAGAGCTATACTTCAAGCTTCACCTCAAACTAGAGGTAACTAGGTTTCTTAAAGCGCTAATCTAAGTAACCTAGGTGATATAGAGTTGGGTTATGGATTAAGTAGTCTAATCTAATCCTTGATCTCAACACATGAGAGGGGAGGATTAGGGTTTGAAGAGAGAGAGAGCTTGAGGAGAGAGAAAGTGAGCATTAGAATGAGATGAGATAATGATCTATCATAATATATATCAAGCATTATCATTTATCCAATAAAAGAAAATAAAGGATTTACAATCATGCTTCATATATACCAAAGGGTGATTCATCTCCATGAGTCATTAAGCATTTATGATACATTAATGACATGGATGAATCACTCATATGACTCACTAATCTCATTTAATGCATATGCCACCTTAACCCCCAAGTCACCATCTTCTAGAAGCTTCTCGCGTAATTACGAGAACGCCCCTCCTATCCATGAAAACACGGAAAAACATTAGACTATATAAATCCAATAACCGGATACTAGAAACTGGCTTAAACCAAAGCCGGCTAGTAAAAACTGTATGGATGTCGTACGTGCGTAAACACACGTATGCGTCCGAACCCTTGTCGTAAAACCATACGACCTCTATATCGTTTCGCCTGGAGTAGGGAAACTCTCTGTGTGGGACTCTAGAGACTCGACTACTACGCTGGCAGTGGGTTTAACCACAGACCGCAAGCGGCACAAGCTGTACGTAACGATCCCCAGGTAGATGTCGATAAGAAGGCCGATGAGGAAACCCATCCGAACTCCTACTGAGTCTGATGTGACAATCTCCGTACAGTCCGGTCTGTTCGTCTAAGACTATCGCATATCGGGCCTAGGGGGCGACAAGCGTCAGTCCCCTGTCGTGTCGGAGCGAAACCCATTACACCTGAGAAACTACTGGAACCTACCAGCAAATCTCGCTTGCCCTGGCCAGGGACTTTGCGTAATGGCTCTCTGACACAGCGCGATATCAACTCCCAATACCGGGAGAGACGAATCCTGTCTAACCGCCGCTGCCTCCAAGTGCTCAGGACTGCACCCAACTGCTACATGTTTGCACGACTCCTTTGAGCCGTGGTAGGGTAGCAATCTAAGAACAGTGGGACACACTCGAGGCGAAGTAGCAGTGTCAAGTCTGCAGACTCTGCTGTACTCATGTCACCTGGGAACTGTTAACTGACGACTGGTATAAAACCCAACCAATAGTTCCCTGCGAGTCCAGTCCGGTGTACACGTAACCCAACAAGCACCTGTATACTATCTCCAGTACGACGTACTGACGGCTGTGGGACAGACCATCTCCCCAACTAGGATGAGAAGCGTACACACTAGTCTACTCCGGAGTATCGATGCCCCGTCTCGATAATCCTACGACTAGGGACCTGAATAAGGATGTGCTTGTAGACTATCCAGCCTCCACTAGTGTGACTGCCATCACAACGCTGGGAGTCAAGCAAGATCCTAAGAGCTCTATCAATATGTATACTCACATATTAAGATAGAAAAACCAAGTAGCATACTACCATGTTTAGCAAGACTGTTATATACATGTGAATATCCCAAGCTTCCATTAAGTAATATACAAACTAGTATAATACAATAATGGCCCCTAGGGCATATACACTAACAGCATGAGCTCACAAGCTACCTTATGGACCAAGAAAAATTTGATTTTGGCGCTGCAGAGGATTCATGGGAGCTAAATGAGGTAACACTTTCACAATTACTGTAGAGTTTCAAGTGCTTAAGCCTCATTTCAAGTTTAAAATCGTTTTGGCAAAGTTTAGTGAGCTTTGAAAACTAAAGTTGGGAATTAGGGTTTGATTTGAGTAGAGATGGTGTAATTGGGCCTTAGAGATGACCTTAGACCCCCTACAATGATAAGAACCCAGACCAAACACCATACAAAAACCTGGAACTGAAAACAGATAACCGTGAATATCGGTTTTTTGAGTGTTTAAGGCGTGCAGGGAAATCTGGAGTGATCCGAGACCATGACTAGAAAAGTAAACAGTACCAGTAGCCGAGATGGACCACCACGAGGCCACCCTACCAGAACGAGCTCCTAACTCCCCCTCTGAACCGGCCTGGCCGGAATTTAGCCTTAAGTGGCCGGCCACCTTGGTGGGTTGGGTGCCCAGGTTCCTCCAGCTCAAATAGACCTTATACATCACCCTAGACCTGTTTGCTTACCTAGTTTTCACCTTATACAAAATCTGGGACTAAAAACTCAAGTTGCTGTTTTGATTTGAGTTATAGTTTTCCGTATTTTAAATTCTGGATTTGCGTATTTGTGTTTTACCTCGATCACATGACGTTTGTACGACGATATCGAGGGTTGTTTGGTGGTTTTGAAAGCGTAGTCTATAGGTTCTAACCTATAGGTCTTAACGTGTCATTTTGGTTTTCCGATGTGAGTTTAATATGCCTTTGCGATTGTGTTATCTTTGTAGGTACCTTCATGAGGGTTCCATATGATGAAGAAGATGAAGGCGACATCGACACCGACACGCAGGATGCAGGTGAATAGATTATATCTACGGGGGAAGTCGGGTGGATGGCGTATAGCACCCCCGCAGTTCGATATTTAGTATACTATATATATACTATATATATGATAGCTTTATGCATGACATGGATATTCTAGATGTGATTAGGTATACTACGGTTAGATTACGGTTTAGAAGTAAACTAGTATAGTTTCCTAGTTGCGAACCCTAGAATAGGTTTACACCCACACGCACACACATGCTTACTTGTCATACTAATACCAGGATGATCAGGATAGTGGATGATATTTGGAGATGAGTCGATGAGATTGGGCATAGTGCCATGAGATTGGTGATATGATGAGGTTCGTATTTGGGATACGACATGAGATTTTAGCGGGCCTTTGGACGTGTGTTTTACACACGCATTTATATTTACATAGATGGTATCGGTTTGTACTAGACTTAGATCAGTACCCCAGATCATGAGATATGATGATAAGGATACCAGATAATTGATGAGATGAATATGATATTGACCCGTACCCAGATTTGGGATGCCGTACGATGATTTACCGTACGAGCTTTATTTGATGATAAGATCTGCACTCATGACTCGAGGATGTCATATGATATTGTATCGTATGCGGTACCATTGAGGCGGGATCACCGACTATTATATATATATATATATATATATATCGACTCAGATTTAGGTGGTTTCCATACCCCTCCCGATTAGCTTGTTAGTTAGATCTGTAGTTTGCTTAGTAGATGTTAGGCTAGACCGAGTCATACCTATTTCAAAACAAATGAATTGGGAGTATTTTAAAGACAGGCAATAGGATTCTACAGATATTTTCAAAAGTCGCACCTTTTCTTTAAAACACCGTAGCCCTTATTTTACTAAAAACCCCGATTAGTCTTATTTCAAATGGTAAAACTGTATGACATTTTTATATGGATGTAGATTCTTCACTGTTGTGTTTATTACTCGATTGCTGCATATTCTTGCTATTCGCATCGCATTGCATGTGTAAATGTGTTTATTGTTATATTAAAACCATGCTGTCAGGACACCAGCACCATTATCGATGATGCGTATGTTCCACGTACACCTGCATGCCGGCTCACACACTTCATCATCGATAATTGCTATGTCACTACACTGTAGGACTGTTACATTCAGGATATGACCCCTTCCATGGCATACTTGTGTACATACATATTGTACACTCATACTTGTACACATACCTATTGTACACTCATACTTGTGTACATACATATTATACACTCATACTTGTGCACTTACATATTGTACACTCATACTTGTGCGCATACATATTGTACACTCATACTTATGCACATACCAATTGTACACTCATTCTTAGGTACAAACATATTGTAGACTCATACTTGTACACATACCTATTGTACACTCATACTTGCGTACATACATATTGTACACTCATACTTGTACACATACCTATTGTACACTCATATATACGTACATACATATTGTACACTCATACTTGTGCACATACCTATTGTACAATCATACTTGTGCACATACCTATTGTATACTCATACTTGCGTACATACATATTGTACACTCATACTTGTGCACATACCTATGATATACTCATGCTTGCGTACATACATATTGTACATTCATACTTGCGTACATACATATTATACACCCATACTTGCATTCATACGTATTTGCACATACTTAGATGATTCTGGCTTGATTCGGAGATTTGGGAACCACAAGATACATTTTAAAACAGATTCATTTAAAGGAGCGGTTTTCCCTCGATATGTGCATATTACTGTTTTATGTTGCATGATATACTGATATGCTTACATTTCTATTATATGTTGCATACATCATGCTTTATGATTATATGCATTAAGATATGTTGGTTCCATGATATTTCTGGATTTGGGAACCGTGGTTATTTCAAAAGAGAGTATGTATTGTTTTTAAAAAAAACCCGGTTACCCTTGATATGATATTTCAGTGCGTCCACCATGTGTTTTCTCAGTTCTGAGAGTGGCATGTGAAACCCGATTCGAGGAGCGGTAGGCACCGTCTGTGGGTACATGGTGGACCCGGTGTGGTACCCCAGGGCAAGAAGACTCGTATATATTGGACGGTGAGCCTGGTAGGGGAATACTACCTACTGGTGATTGTATTTGGGCTTGGCGGATATCCGGAGGATACCGACCGGAGTCGAGAGATGATATGGGCCGATCCGGACCGACGGAGCCCGTGGACCGATCCAGACCGACGGAGCCCGATATATAAGGATTTACGTGCCGATGCTGGGCACAGGTTTCATGATGTTTTCGAGTGTCGATGCTGGATACTCATGTTCCATGATTTTGATATGTCGCAAGGGACACACGCTGATTTATATCCTCATACTTCCATGCATATGCATTTATGATATTTACATGCATGATATTTTATGTCATTGGATGACATGTGGACGAGATCCACATACATACAGACATTGATCACATAGTTGGATGATATCCACATATTTTAGACTTCATGATATAGTTGACATTGACTCATGTTGATTACATTGATCACACCTCATATTTATGATATGTTGCTACCTGAGGCACTGGCACGAGCACTTGGTACCACACTTATATATAGATGTTTACCCTTGCCACCTTATCATGCTTCAGACTTATTCATATTGAGGATATATTATTACTGATCGTATTGACCTAGGATTGAGTCATACATACGATTTCTGCTCTGTGATGATTTCTATTCACGAGTTGGCAACTCACCCCCGTTGTGCCACAGTTCTTACAGGTTTTGCCGTACAGGTTTCATTGTGGCTTTTCTGGCACACTGCTTCCTTTCTGGGTGATTGCATTGGTAGGTGGGTTCACTCTCATCGTGACCACCCTTGTATTTATTGTAATCAGTTGTGTCTAGTAATTCCATCAACCAAACATGTATATTTATTTCACACTTAGAAAACCAGTTGTGTATTATTTCAACCTTAGAGTCACGCATTGTAGTATTATGGTTTTCATGCTGATTTTGAGTTTCCTTTTGAGTTTTGATCCTCTCCCTTCGGCGTTGTATATTATACTGCTTGCGTGGTTGTGACCGTCGATTGACGAAGAGCTAGCTCCCGCTTGGAGATGCCTTTTATCATTGTACATATATTATTCTTGTTGTACCCCGTTCGGGGCCAGTATTTACAAAGGAAACTCTGCCGAAATTTTCAGAAAAGACTTGAGATTTTAAAAAAATGCATATTCAGCTTACTTATTTAAAAATCTTGTTTTTAAAACATGTTTTCTTCACTTCTTTAAAACTAGTTTTCCTTCATTTATTATTTAAAATGGTTTTAGATTTCTGGGCTTTTGGCTTGAATTAGATGGGGTCCTATAGGCTTCATATGATTCGAGGGCCAGTCACGTGCTATTTCGGGTCATAACAAAGTTGGTATCAGAGCGCTTGGTTAACCTTGGTTCGAGTCTAAGTTTGACTATGCGGAGCCTAGAGCATTTGTATATATACGGAACTTAGGCTTGACCTTACGGAACTTAGTCTTAGTCGAGGGGGTATTAGACCCGAACTTTCGTCACGTAGGTTGACCTTGGTTGATGGAGTAGGTGACTTAAGTAGAGTGACATACCGTACGTATGTTCCGCGGCATATTTACGATATGCTACTCCACTTAAGGAGCCTTAGGATGTACATTTCCGTGCACAGTATTATAATCATTCCTATGATCTATCCTCATCGATATTGGTTATGATTTTGCTGCCACGATTACACAGGCAGAGAGAGCTACTGCTAGAGCTGTGTCAGCTTGAGCTCGTCAGGGACGAGGACTGACCAGGGCGTGATTCCAGGGATGTACGATTGCATAGAGAGGCATCGTTTTAGTGTGTTTTCACGCCATAAGCGTTTGACGGATCGCTTTTACGAGATTACTCGGACGTGCAGATCAGCACCAGAGGATTAAGTCACTGCTAAAGGCCAGCCAGAATGTGATGACCATTGATATATCGCTTATTCATGATGATTGAGGCACCGTTCAGCGTACAGATGAATGAGCCAGTTATCGCTGCAAATGACGAGATATCGCCCAGATGTTGGAGCTACTGCAGCATGAGTATATACTTAGAGATATGATGGAAGGGCGCTAGTCACCCGAAGATGAATGACTAGGACATGTGGTTCGTTCGCTTACCCCGATACGAGGTCATCAGATTGATTGATTCCAGCTAGAGACGACTTCATGCAGATTCGTTGAGAGTCGATAGAGACGATCGAATGTCAGGAACCCATTTCCAAGTTTAAAGTATTCGAAAGACAATACAAGTAATGCTATGGACCTTCTAGAAGAATGAAACCCTAACTCGACGTAATGACCATGGAACGCCTTCGAACCTTAGGATTTGCAGCAGTTTAGCGGTGCCATTTGTGAGGCTTTGGTTTGCCCTTCTACGGTTGGTCCACAGGTGCTGTGGAATGTACTGGAATACTATTAAACTGTACTCAAGATGTTGATCTCTTGGGGGATTATGAGGTTTTGACAAATCGATCGAATGGTTCGACATTATTCGGATATCATGTGATGGGATACATTGCTTGTGAGACTCTAGATATGAGTATAGCCATTGGAGCGCAGCCCATGCAGCCACGAGAAGACGAGTCCGAATCAGTCGACATTGGAACAAAGTGGAGTAAAGAGTTCGCACGAGATTTTGACGAGATGATGTTCCACTCCGCTGACAACAGAGATGCGATACGCATGCAGAGGCGTTGTATATGGATATACCTTTCAAAAGGAGTCGTGATGAGTATGCAGCCGTTCCAGAACAAGAAACAGATATAGTACGGGTTGTAACTTCCGGGCAATTCGGCAGAAACGAGATTTAAGAGGGACCTCGACGTGACCTTTCTGGAATACTATACGAGAAGACTTGGACCCAGGATCAGTCATGTTGCGCACACCTAGGAGACCAATAAGCTGACCAGGTTTAGATAGTGGACCTCACCCAGATGCGTTTTGAGTTGAACAAGAACGGACGAGTAGAGAGTATACCTCCGCAGGTTGGGACGAGTTCCTGAGGACGTGTTCGGCTAGATATCTTCTACAGTGTGATGAAGATACCGAGTTCGTGATTTCGAGTCCGTATAAGAAACTTCGGATTGACCGTAGCAGAGAACATTTGCAGTGCGCCGATAGAGATGTGACGTCGAAGTGGAGGATGATACAGACAAGTGGGACAAGAGGTTCGCGCGAGATGCTGACGAGCTGTTATTACTCCCCGCTAAGATTAAAGGTCGGATATGTCTACAGAGGCGTTGGGATGCGACCAGTTTCCGAGAAAATGCTGTGCTGAGGATGTAGATGTCCAGAGAGCGAGAAAAGATTATGCAAGAGTACCAGCCTCCGTACATTTCGGCATAGGCGAGATCGGAAGAGACCTTGAGCAGGATTCCTTCCAGGACATTGCTGCGATAATATTTGCACCCAGGATCAGATGTGTGTTGTGTATTCAGAGGACCAGAGGTCGGGGCCAGTGACGTGCTGCTTTACGAGTGGTCGTGAGGAATTGACCGAGAGATGACCAGAGAAGTGCCAGGACGGAATCGTCCCCGTTAGCATACCTGACAGGGCCGATGAGCCGATGGATTGCGAGACTGGTAATCCACAGAGAAGATAAGGGCCCAGAGACAGAGGACGCTAGGCCATGAACAGGAGGCAAGTAGATATCTTGCTCTGCTAGCATTTGATGCACCGACACCTTCTCGACTTTGAAGTAGGACATATCGACGACAATATTTATGATTTGTGATTTTGTGATTCGATTATCACGTATCCATCACCTTGGATTTCGGTATTTTGAGCAATCTATTCGCATGATTTAGTCTTGGTGACTGGGTTTCATGATATTTGTTATCGTGCACCATAGTTGCAACTACTAGGTATTCATATTTGTGCACAGTTATTGTACCTGATATCGTTTTGTGCCTTAGCTGCACATGTTTATGACTTCATGGATTTTATATAGTTGGGTTGATTTTGTGCACATGGTATGCGCATGATTTGGTTTTGCACTCGGTATAGCTTATATGTGCTTGTAGTGCATTGATATGTGTTTTGTGCACGCAGTTGCACACGTTTATGATTTTTTTTTACACCTTGGTACACTCGGTGTTGCTATTTATGCATTTGAGTTATTGTTTGGTATTTGTGCATGAGATGCACTGTATTGGGATTTGTGCACAGGATGCACCAGTTTTATATTTCGTGCGTTGTCGCACCAGATTTATATTTCGTGCGTTGTCGCACCAGATTTATGTTTCGTGCGTTTGTTGCACCAGATTTATGTTTCGTGCATTTGTCGCACCGGATTTATATTTCGTGCACCACGGTTGCACCTGACTTCAGTTTGATGTCATTCGATATATTGATTTTGATTTCATGCCTATATTATGCATGTGATTTGCCTTATACTTTCAGCATAGTTTTCATGCACTTTTTGTGTTTTGATTTGATTTGTGCATGCTGATGCACTTGGTTATGAGATTATATGCCGCGGTATACCTGATTTGGATTAAGCAGTATTGTATACCGTCGATTTCGATTCTGATATTGATGTTGATTCTGTGCACTCTGTGCCTTTCTTTTGGATTCTTGCGCATATTTGGCACGCTTGATATTGGATTTCATGATTTCGTACATGTTGGATGCACATGGTTTAGATTTTCTTCGTGCATGATGGATGCACCTGATTTGGATTTTCGCGCATGTTGGGCGCATGTTATGAGATGCGGTTTTGGTGCACACCAGATGCACTAAATCAGGATTTTTCGCGCATGTTAGATGCACCTGATATTGCTGCCCGGCATACCTGTTGCCCATGACAGATGTTTCGTGCACACCCGATGCACTTAGATTTGTTTTTGTGCACATGTATGGCACATATATGGATTTTGATTTCCGTGCGCACCAGACGTACATATCATTCTTATATACATTTTGGGATTGATTTCTTATGGAGCAGTACGTTTTTATGATATTTGCTATTTTTTCGTATTGAGCAGGACTAGTCAGAGGACAGTACCTGGATATATTTTGCATCCATTGATAGTTATCGAAGGGATTTCTAAAAAGGGAGCTACAGTCTCAGTATTTACCTACGGGTCTGATATGACACAACACGTTTAAAACAAGGGAACCCTTCTAAATTGTTTTCAAAACGGCGGAACGTACATATTAAACAAAAGATATATACATATATGGTTATTTTCTTACAATAGACGTCCGCCACTGTGGAGTGTTATGCGCATCGCACAGCGACTTAAAAAGGTTTGGCATGCATTTCCTTCAGTTAATTACATGTATAGATTTGATGTCTATATGTATAATTTTGATGTATATCATATTGGTTTTGTTTTGGATTTGAGATTTGTGTCTTTACCATAACTCCGATGATTGTGGGATACTTGACGGAGTTTTGATTTTGAGTTATCTACTCATTGATCATGTGCGTGCATTGCGCTATGATGCGTTTTATGTATTGATGATTTCGGATCCCCGACGACCTTGACTTCTTACTGAAATGTTTTAGTATTGAGGGGTTTAAATTTAAATTCGGGGACCGAATTTCATTAAGCGGGGAAAATTGTAACATTTAAAAAAATAATAATAAAATATTATTTTTAGGAATTTTTATAATTAAATAATAAAATATTGAATATTTTAATAAGACGGTATAATTAAATACCAATAAATGGGGGGAAATTTTGGAAAATTATGGAAATTTCTAAAAGAGGGTGTTTTATATGAATTATGCAAATTTTAAGTTTTTGTGATTAATTATACGCTAATTTAGGGCTAATCGCGATTAAAAATTGCTAATCGGGCTTTAAACGTATTTTGTGCGAAACATGCACCATATCATTTTTACACTTGTTACATTTTCCTACATGATTTGGGGTGTATGGGTATTTGTTTTGGGTTTACTATTGAGGAGAGAAGAAAAGAAAAGAAAAGGAAAAGAAAAGAATAGAATATTAGGTATGGGTGAGAGAGAGAAAGGTGAGGGTTACTTTGACTTGGCCATTCCCTCCATTCTTCACTCATTCCTCTCCCCTCTCCTCATCTAGCCGCTGCTGCTACTGCCCTTCACTTTCTCCTCCACAAAACCCCCCAAAACTACATGAAAAACACCGAAAAACTCAAACCCCATTTCATTAAAAAGATGCATGAGCTCACAAGCTACCTTATGGACCAAGAAAAATTTGATTTTGGCGCTGTAGAGAATTCATGGGAGCTAAATGAGGTAACCCTTTCACAATTACTGTAGCATTTCAAGTGCTTAAGCCTCATTTCAAGTTTAAAATCATTTTGGCGAAGTTTAGTAAGCTTTGAAAACTCAAGTTGGGAATTAGGGTTTGATTTGAGTAGAGATGGTGTAATTGGGCCTTAGAGATGACCTTAGACTCCCTACAATGATAAGAACCAAGACCAAACACCATACAAAAACCTGGAACTGAAAACAGAAAATTGTGAATGTCGGTTTTGTGAGTGTTTAAGGCGTGCAGGGAAATCTGGAGTGATCCGAGACCAATACTAGAAAAGTAAACAGTACCAGTAGCCGAGATGGACCACCACAAGGCCACCCTACCAGAACGAGCCCCCAACTCCCCCTCTGAACTTTCCTGGACGGAATTTAGCCTTAACTGGCTGGCCACCTTGGTGGGTTGGGTGCCCAGGTTGTCTCCATAGCTCACATAGACCTTATACATCACCCTAGACCTGTTTGCTTACCTAGTTTTCACCTTATACAAAATCTGGGACCAAAAACATAAGTTGTTGTTTTGATTTGAGTTATAGTTTTCCGTATTTTAAATTTTGGATTTGCGTATTTGTGTTTTTCCTCGATCAATTGACGTTTGTATAACAATATCGAGGGTTGTTTGGTGGTTTTGAAAGCGTAGTCTATAGGTTCTAACATATAGGTCTTAGCATGTCGTTTTGGTTTTCCGATGTGAGTTTAATGTGCATTTGAGATTGTATTATCTTTGTAGGTACCTTCATGAGGGTTCCATATGATGAAGAAGATGAAGGCGACATCGACACCGACACGCAGGATGCAGGTGAATAGATTATATCTACGGGGGAAGTCGGGTGGATGGCGTATAGCACCCCCCAGTTCGATGTTTAGTATACTATATATATACTATATATATGATAGCTTTATGCGTGACATGGATATTCTAGATGTGATTAGGTGTACTATGGTTAGATTAGGGTTTAGAAGTAAACTAGTATAGTTTCTTAGTTGCGAACCCTAGAATAGGTTTGCACCCACACGCACACAAATGCTTACTTGTCATACTTATACCTGGATGATGAGGATAGTGGATGATATTTAGAGATGAGTCGATGAGATTAGGCATAGTGGCATGAGATCGGTGATATGATGTGGTTCGTATTTGGGATACGACATGAGATTTTAGCGGGCCTTTGTGTTGCGCTGCGGCAGCGCCCCGGCCGTCTTTCCGAGGCCAAATGCGGAACAAAAACTTTTTTTGAACTGGCGCTAACCGCATCCGAATCCCGGATCGTTCCATTAACCGTAAACTAGTATACTGTAAAGTGGGTTTAGAGATTATACCGATCGATCCGTGTCCTTCGGTCATTAACCTCTGCCCCTAGCATGTTGCGGATGCACCGACGAAGCTCGCTCCCCGATCTACGATCTCCTCCTCGCCGAAAACTGCGTCACATCAACGAATCTTTATATGGGCTCCTGCCTCCGAACCGAGGCAACTCGGACACGAAGTTTTGTAGCCGACGTGTCTAAGGTTGATGTAGAGATGATGTAGAATACTGTCTCAAATCACCCAAGTGAATGGATGAAGGGTTAATCGAAGTTGCCATTTGGAGTGAGAATGGAAAAGAGCTTGAGGAAATGAGCTAATGAATTTTGTGCATAAGGAAATGAATCAAATTTCTCACTCACAAAAATTGGGGCTGCCCAAAAAATTGGGCTCGGCCATGGCAGTAAGTAGAATGGTGGTGGTAGTGAGCATAAGCTTAAGTGGTGATCATAGGGAAAAAAGTCACACCCATATCTCTTTCAATCCAATCACAATTAAAGCACCAATAATGCACAAAAGAAAGCAAAGCTTATCCAAGTACATTCCAGATTTCTGCTGGAGCCCTGGGCACTACAAAAAACCCCCTCCTTTACTAATTTCACATTTGCAAGGAACCCCTTCGCAAGCACGAATTTCAGCCAAGAGGGAAACAAAGAAGAATGGTCAAAATGGAATGCAAACTGCCAACTTCAAAAAGCGATCCCGTAAGAAAATTACAGGATAACTCTGCAATTGCATATACATACCCGTATTTGTATTACGACCGAATACAAATTCAATGAGATAAAATCTACACAGTATAATACTAGGATCCGGCTTAAACCAAAGCCCGCTAGTATTATCCGTCCGAACCATGACACGTGCATAAGTGCACGTGTATGTTCGAACCCTGCCATAAAACCATACGGCCTCTACAACGTTTCGCCCGAACTGGGAAACTTTCTTTGGGGGACTCTAAAGACTCGTCAATACTCTAGCAGTGGGTTTAACAACAAGCCGTCAGTGGTACTAGCTGTATGTAACGGCTGCCCATGTACTGAGTGAAAGGGAGTCCAATGAGCGAACTCATCGTGGAACCCTACTGAGCCTATGTGTGACAATATCCACACAGTCCGGTCCGTTCATCTATGAGTATCGCATATCGGGCCTAGGGAGCTAGTAAACGTCAGACCCCCAAAAGCGGTATAAGTCGTGTCGGAGTGCAGCCCAAAACACCTGAGATACTACTGGACTACCTACCAGTAAATCTCGCTTACCATGGCCATGGATTTTGTGTAATGGCTCTCCTAGACACATCACGATCTCACTCCCAACGTAGGGAGAGACGAATCCCCTGCGGATCCGCTCACTGGCTCCATGTGGCTCGGGACTGTACCCAACTAGAACCTGTTTGCACGACTCCTTTGAGCCGTGGTAGGGTAATAATCAAAGCACAGTGGGAACTCAAACGAGACAAATGACGATCTCAGGTCGATAGACTAACCTGTACACAAGTCACCTGGGAATTGCTATATGATGACAGGTTTTAATAACCAGCTAGCATGTTCCCGGCGAGTCCTGTCCGGTGTACTCATAACCCAATAAGCACCTGTATACATCTTAGGTGAACCAACTGAGACCAATGGCTTGTGAGACCGTCCATCGCCCCTCGTCGGGGTCTCGACTGTATACACAAGTCTACTCCGAAATATCGATGCCCTATCTCGAAACTCCCGCGACTAGGGACCACTTTTAAGGATGTGCTTATAGACTACCCAACTCTCACGTATATGATCGCCATTATACTGCTGGTAGTCAAGAAAGAATCCTATGGGCTCTATCAACGTGTAATAGTGATGCATGTCATGTCACCTAAATCAGTACACGATGATAAAGATAAACCGGATAGCATACTATCATCTCGAGTATGACTGTCCTACCGGTATAAGTCCTCCCTCAATCATTGCAATCACGTGCCTACGATCCAATAATTGACTTTGAGGGCACTATATCCAACAATCTCCCACTTGCACTTAAGACTAATTATTGCGATGTCGCATACTCACAGCCCGTGTGATACCGAACACCCAACTCCTCTACTAATATGTGTCACAAGGCTCGTTTGTAAAACTATTGTGTTCAAGAAATAGCCTCAGTGAGTGGATCCGCTCTGATGTTTCTTTCTATGTCTCTCTATATCTCAAGTTCGCGGAGAAACCCATCTCCCGAAATGAGTAATACCTGTCTTAGAATATCTCTGGATATCTGATGGGACCTAGCTCACGAATGAACTCCAAATCTAAATTTCTTAGACTGTATCGTCAACTAAACTTAATCAGTATCCTGCGCCATGCCTCCCTCGGTCTCCGCTTGGACCAGCTGTCCAAACTACTGCCCCTCGTCAAAGGGAAAACTATAACTCTGACAGTCACTCTGTCATCCAGGTCACCTTGGAAGCCTGAAATGATAACTGTCTCCCGAAGGAGGCTATCATTATCAAATCCCTAGAACATCCACTTATGTTCTAAAACTGCTTCGGAATTTTTCTCCAGGATTGGACCAATATCAACTTATTGCATCTAGTGCAAAAACAACATCTGGTGAGGTACTTGATATCTCATGATCAACTCAATCGCCTAAGCAACTGATCTGCCAACCATTCACATCCCTTTCCCTTTTAGTCTGCAAGACACCTTTAGAGAGGGTGACTCCATCACCTTCTAGTACACCACCATGCCAAGAGTTGTCCATTCTAAATACCTTTAGAAAGCTATCTAAGTACCCAGATTGGGAAACTACCGAAATCTAGATCTAAAACCATAGATCTAGTAACCAGAATGTCCGATATAATATCCATATCCTATGTGGAGAAACCACTGTGTGACAACCACAGTATAACCGATCGTAGTATAGGAATTTTACTTCCTACTTTGTGTATGTCATCCAGATACCAGGACATCACACCATACTACATTCTTAACAGATCCATCCTCTATTCTGATGAAGTCAACGCCTATGACTATCACATCAAAAATAGATGATCTATCTCCGCTATATCTTCTTTAGTCTATAAATAGACATAAGCATCTTGTCCACTATGCTTCCGCTGCTCTCACTGACTACGACAACATTCTGGCAGAATAATATACACGTGCACTTCTAAAACTAGTTTAGAATGACGCTATACTTATCCTCCTGCCGGCTATCATAGCCTGGAACAACAGTAATGGCAAGTCTGGGCAAACAAGAACCTACCTGTCACCGTCCTTGAGGCTACCAGAGTACCTCTGGGGTGTCTGAGGTTACCCATCATATCTGCGGAGTGGCTAATGGAATGTCAAACTTAATTGAATCTTTAGGTCCTATAAATTTTCCGTAATCGTTTGCGGTTCTAGAATTTCTACCAGTTCTACCATACTCCCACTTCTGTTTTCTGAAAAAAATCCATTTTACTAAAACTGTGGCGAGTCAAGAACAACATCACTATTGATCTTCCAGATGATAGAAAGTCAACCTTCGTCAAAGCCAAGGTCAACCCACAAACAGCCATTACAGAAACGTGCCTTGAGTTATCCAGAGTCTGGTTTTAAGCATAAGCAGGACAACTCCATATACCTTAACATCGTTAAGATATTATCCATTCTATATACAATATAGAAACAGAGGCACTGATTTAATTGGAACCAGATTCAAATCATGCAGCTGTCTCCAGTGCATGTCATCTAAATGGAGAGAGGCCGATCAGCATTACTCAACTTTGGAATGCATCCAATTATGAGTAACCTGATAGAGAAGCAAGTTCTCTAAACCATTACTATCAACTGAATACCAACCACAAGTATTTACATCTTCGATCACCTTGAAGAATCCCGATACTTGCTACACCTGGTTCTCTACTTTATTCTTATACCTATAACTTCTCAAACTTGGACCTTGTATTTCTACGAAACACATGTCTAAAACTAGAGAAGTCATAAGTAAACAGAATATAGTATGAGGACCAACCCCTTTGTCCTAATGGACACTGGACAACATACAATACTTTGTATAAGTCCCTTGTGTTGAATAACTAAATCCCTGTGTGTCGTAGGTTGAAAACTGTACCCATGCGATTTCCTCAAATATCACTAAGTACAACGAATTCCGATATAATGAGGATAATCACCTAATTCCCAATAACTTACTCCCACTCATCATTTGTAAAACCATACAGATGTGAGAATCATACCTGGTAAATACATACCCTAGAGCAAGGACTAATTGGGAAATCAGTTTTCTATTAACAATACACAGCGAAACTGAAACAAGAATATGTTTCGAAGGGGTATCCGGGTATTCCTAATAATGCCTCTTCCATTATCCAGATTCATGACTATAACCGTGTATTTCCTTGCCATCTCTCCAAATCCCTTTATTTGTCTTTACTCGTTACCTTCTGTACACCATCGTTAGGCTTAATGGTTTTCTTCCTTCCATACCGTTCGACACCAGCCTAAGGTTTGGAAGAAAACTATCTAATAAGCATAATAGGTGTACTCTCCTAATCCTAGGAGTACTCGCAACTTGAGAGAAGGTGATGATAAAAGACAACTGAATAAACCTTTATTCTATTCCTCCTGAACCAGAATCCATCTCCGAAATGGAACAATTTCCATCGAGTTCGTATAAAACCATATGATGGATTATCCAAATAACTTTGGATCTTCGTAGTGATACGGGGTGTTCTGGAGAAATACAAAGGTGAAGTAGGAGTGGCGATGAAATACTTGGTTTGGTCGTGAATAGCAGTCGCAATTTACTTTGCCCTCTTTCCAATACATTTATTTGTCTTTACTTATTACCTTCTGTACACCGTACTTAGGCTAATTGGTTTTCTTCATTCCCTAGCTTTTGGCACCTGCCTATGGTTTGGAAGAAGACTATCCAATAAGCGTAACAGGTGTATTGTCCCCTAATCCTAGGAGAGAGAAGGTAAAAGGAAAAGACAACTAAATAGTCCTATTCAACTTCTCTAGTACCAGAATCCATCCTCGAATCTGGAATAAATTCCTTCGAGTTCGTATATAACCATACGATGGATTTATCCAATGGAAGTGGATATCCGCAGTGATACGGGGTGTTATGGAAAAATGTAAAGGGTAAAAGAAGGGGTGGCAATAATGTATGCAACTCAGACAATCCAAAAACCGGTGTTTTAAGAAAGTTCGGTTAACTTGGTTACTGAGTCATAGTCTAGGGTCGAGTCATGATCGCAGCCAAAGAGAGAGAGAAAAAAACACTCTATGTGCACTCTAACCTAAATCAGAATGGTTATCACTTATCTAATCAGGAAACCTCCCACTGTATCCTCAAATTCTCCTCCAAACCTGAAAGAAGAATTAGTCGGGATCACCCGAAGAGTAAACCAACTCATCAGTGGGAATCGGGATCCAACTATCATCGCATGATGACGTGACGGAATCCACTCACGTTATCACACTCCAGAAGGTAAGCGCATGCCTGGCAAGTTTCAGTTTTCTTTAGAAACTCCCGATGTGATTTTTACCCCTAGGACCCAAGTGACCTTGACACAGTCAACAAATCAAAGAGACCTAGTCAAGTTCAACCCGTCATTATTCTGGATTGCATTAAACCCACCCGTATGTGACCTTGACACAGTCAACAAGGCCGCACGACTGTCCTAACCAATCACATTTATATGCCACAAACAAGCACTATTCAGCTATAGCACACTACGCCTTGACACAGTCAACAAACGCAGCACGAATACTAAGCAATACTCGTAAGAAATGACGGAGGGCTACGGCTGGTTTTAGCGAAAAACCTTTAGCGTAATGAACTTGATATCGTTGAAGGAACCACATAACCTTTTATAAAAATATAGTGGCGAAAACCTTTGCTAAAGAGGTCACACCCAGTGAAGGGATCTCGGCTCTTTTCCCGTAGAATGAGGTGCAGGATATTCCAGCTGAATACCACGATGCAAAGCAAAAAGTAATGGACTATAGTGAAGTTATTACCTGACGCAAACCTCTGTCCAAGGGGTCACTCCGGGTGAAAGGATCTCGGCCCTTGCATCATCGAATGAGGTTCTGGATATTCTAAACTGAATACCACTGTGCAAAACAAAAGAGAACGTCCTTGTAATAACAGCTTTTTGAAAATTGTTCCAACAACATCTGTATAGTTCCGTTTTCTTTGCATTGATCTGAATCAACGCAGTCCCATCAATTAATCACACCAGAAAAGAACGAAAATAAAATATACGTATATGCCATCCGCATTCGCCACTAGGTCCCGTCATCACCCGTTAAGTTACTTAACTAACGACAGAGCGGGGACTGGACTAGCACGGGTGTAAAATATATACAACATCTACTAGTATATATAAAAATATAATAATCACTCCAGGCGTAATAAATGCAACATCACAGAAAAGTAATAAGCATCCAAGAACAAAACAGATAATCTGGGAGCCCCGGGTTTCATAAAGCCACAAAAGAAACCCGACGTTCCCCTGGTCGTGTGGATACCCTGTGCAATGAAAACCTAGACCCCTACGAGTGCGGCAAGTTACCCGCCAAAACCAGAAGTGAGGCAGCCCCCTTCAGCATCGTGAATGGACCACCCAGCACTTCACGGAATCCGGTAACTTAAGCACCCTACCTTGGGCCATCCTATACCCCCTACGAGTGCAGTGAATAACCCGCCAATACTAGAGTGAGGTCCCCTCCCTCTCAAAGCCATGAGATGCGGACCCGTTGCCCTCCAGAACCTGGCTATCCGTGCACTCCACCGCGGGGTAATCCTAGTACAGAAAAGAAAATATATACAATGGGTACATCGACCTCAACCCGGTCGTGCCCCAAAAGAATAATATACAAACAGGCAGTGACGGCAGTCCACATGTCGGACGCTCGCCCCGCAATATCAAATGTACAAATATCAAAACTGCACTACTATTGCTCAGGAACTATCCACCATGACAAATCCACAACATCACAGAACAACACAGAACATCAACGTGAATGTCACGTTCGCAAATCCGTCTAAAAGAGCTATAGCAATTAGACAAGATTTACCGATCGAATGACATTCACGGTCACAGATATAAAGTAAGCATTGTTAACTAACTTATTTAAAATTACGATCGACAAAATTTTCCGAAGTGGGCCCCAAGTACAAATCCCAGTACTCAAAATAATCTGGGCCAAAAATAAAAAATCCAGAAACCCCAATTCCATGTTAAAGACCCAAAGAAAAAATTTAGTGCGCTGAATCACCAACACTGCGGCGGAACCGCGGCCATAACGTGGGTACTGCCACGGTTTGATTGAAATAGATTTAATGCCTATGCATTTTTTAAAAGATGAATCAAAAATATTTATAACCGCAATCAAGAATGGCGTCGCTTGGTAGCTAGCCGGTGAGTACGGGTCGGTCCACTGGGATGTTGTGTATTTCCTAATTTGGTCTAACGAGTTAATTCCGATTGTTGTCAGATTGATTAAATCTAAAAACTAAGTTGATCTAAACTAGGATTAAAACCTTGCTAGGGTTAGGTATAGGTTATGTTTGGAAATTAATGATTTCCTCACCGCTTTCAATGCCCTAATTTAGATCTCTTTAGGTGTTATGGTAACAATTAATAAAGGGGATTAGTACCATCGGGAAGAAATGACATGTCTTCCTCTAGGTTCTAGTCCTTCCTTTCTTAATTCTTACCCTAATCTCCATGGAAAACATACACAACCGGTCGTTTATACTACGGTATCACCGTTACCTCATGGGGTAGGGTGCCGTAGGGAACGGTGTGTGTATGTATGCATGGAGTCCTATTAATTATATGTGATGGGCAAGAAAGGGGTGAGAGATTTTCATCTCTCAAGCTTTCCCTATTCCTAACCCTAACAAGCGAGGAGACTACTTGCTCATTAGGGAATTGAAAAACATATCTATCTATCTAACTAGGGCAGATAAGAAAATTATACTACGGCAGAATAAAAATTAACTAAGACAATTAAATAAAACTACTTACTTTATTGATGGTTCTTTCCAAACATTTACACAGGATTTTTCAGATCTGAATAGATGAATAAAAAGAGGCATAACCTAAAACAGCTTTTTAGGGTTCTATTTATAGAATATAGAAACCCTAGATTTACAATCGCGTCATATCTGCAATTACAAATATACCTCCTAAGAAAAGAACTAGTCAACGAGCCTCCAGCGCACCGACACGTTTTCCACCGACACGGGTGACACCCGGCCGCGGATCCGCGGCCATGTAGGGGCTTGTGCGCTCAATTTCTATGGGTTTCTTCTGTTGAATTTTTACTTCTATTTTCTTCAGTTTGTTCTTCAGAATGTCTTCTAGTTCTCTTCCAGATCTCCACGGTGAATAAAGTCGTGGACTTTTACCGCTTGCTTCGTGTCGAAGTCTTGAACCTTGCACTGCCTTTGTTCTTTGTGAAATCGTCCATTAATCTTCGTTTAGTCTTCAAACTGTAGGCATGATCAAGATCTTTCTATTTGTTGGTCGTAGTCTCACTTTTGTATCGTCTTTTCATCTTCTTCACTGTTTTTGTTCCCAGAACCTGTAACCTGCAACTATGTAGCAGACATGGGTCAAAAGCACCTGTTTATTTGTAAACTGAATAAGAATGGGGAATAAAATTATGCAAAATTATGGTATGAACAAATACCCCCAAACTTATCTTTTGCTCGTCCTCGAGCAAACCTAATTTTATTCTCGAAAAAGACCTAGCCTCACTTTCGCAGGGAAACGCGATTGCACTGAGCTCATGTAACAAGTCGTTAAACCTCTAGGTATCCCTAGTAGGAGGAGTGTTATCTCCTGAGGGTTTTCAGCGGATATTACCCACAAAAATCCTATCAATTCGGCCTATCGACTTATATTCTCCAATTAGGTTTTCCAACAAAGAATTCTATTATCTTTGACTCATAAATTATCCACCCGTATTTTTCACGCTTCCTTATCATTTAATTTAAGCTTATATATATTCTGTAGACTTACTCAGTTTTTAGCATCTTTTAAGTTTTCCTTCTAGGGTTCTATCTCAACTTAGGAATTTTTATCATCTCTCTTAAAAATATAAGTCATATTCTTCATTCCTACTCTTTTCTATACCCCAATCACATACCCCTACGTGTGTGTATATATCACCCCTACACTTGGAAATTCAAATCAAGCAATCATACTTTTGTCCGTTGTCCAAAGCACTTCTTAATTGGTGAATTTTTAGATGAATTTTTTCCTTACACATCCTTCATGCGACTGTTAAGACTTCTTGAGGTACCAACGACCGGCCTTAAGTAATTACAGAAACCAGTGTTCATTTTTTTTCTATATTCACACTTTTATTTTATTGTATTTTTCTTCGTACTAAGGACTTTAGACAAGAGCATTTCAAGGTCACTCCTACTATTCCAAGTTTCAAGGTTCGTGTTTGTGCAATTTTGTAGGGTATATATTTTCAGAATTTAGACTTAAGCTTAGGAATTATTTTTCACACTTATACTTTAATAAAGATATCAATACTTTTTCCTTGTTTTAACTTTGCCCAAGAAGTCAACTCAAAATTTGCCTATTTCTAAATAAACTACAAAGACATATACTTTCTACCGTTAAATTTTAAGAAAGGTTATTTTTAGGGTTTTTAATTTACTAAGTCTAAGATCTAGTTGTTCCTAGCTAGTTAACCTTTTTGTCAAACTCAAATCAATTATGGCTAAAATTGAATACTTTAATTTTTATAATTTTTGAAATCTTCATTTTTTATGGGTTTTAAAATAAGTATGCAAATGCAAAAATATACATATGAATGCGAAGGAAGAAGGCTTATCGAGCGTACCCCCAAACTTAAATTTGACAGTGTCCTCACTGTCATGCTACACCAAGAAGGTCAAAATGTCGGCACTCCCCTGTTTATTTTTTTTTATTTTTTTTTATTTTTTTTTTATTGTTAAAAGAAAAACAAAAATATATACAAGAAGGTCCCCCCAAACTTCAGTTAAACGAATTACTAGTCAATGCCAAACTTTGCAAAGACCAAAAGTCAATACCAACCAGTTGAAAAATTTATCTATGTAAAAAATCGGTCGGTGGAAGAACATGTTGTACCGAGCCAAGAAGAATTGAGGAAGAGATAAGTGGTGGTATGGACAGTGTAGTGAAGAGATAGGAGGTGATGATGAATGAAAACAAGAATGGGAATGATCAGAAATCAGATGAATATTGGCATTCTCGTAGCTTATTAAAAGAAAAGGGGGTGGTTCAACTCCTAAATGAGGAGGTTGACTATCCACACAATCCCCACGATGTTTCTATGGATCCTTTATTGACTTGGCATCATCCATCAAATGCATATTATATTCAATTATGAGGGAACTAATCTCCTCGATGTCCGCCATAGTCCAGCCGAAAGCCTGCCGCTTATCTTGTAAGACCATTAAAAAGGCTTTCTCTTGCTCGAGAGCTAGAGATGCCGATATGATAACGGGAAAGGCCCCATTCTCACCTAGGTAAGCGTATTTAAGGTGAGATGGAAAAGGCTTGAGTTCGAGTTTCGGAGGCGAAACAATCAAAGGTAAAATTGGGGAATCTACCTCGAACTCAAAGGATTCCAACAATGGCTCGAAATCACTGTAAGCAACCGAATCGGATGGTTCAACTAACTCATCCAAAAATTCAAAGGACTCATACTCGGGCGGTGAATCGTCAAAATCATCCGAAAAAGTAAAACATTCTTAATCAACACCGGTTGTGCCAATTGTGTTGGATTCAAGATGGGACGCACTAGTGGCGTCAAAACTGTTGTCATCAAACAGAAATTTTTCAAGCTCGCAGTCCTCCTGCGTGATTTCGTGAATCGAGCAAACTTCTCGTGTACTAGTTTTAGGCACGGGAGGCAGAGTTCCTATCCTGTAAATATTGAACTCACTAGACATCTTCCCAAAGGATAGAGTCATAGAACCATTGCGAGAATTTATTACGGCATTGGAAGTGGCCAAAAATGGTCGATCGAGGATCACCGGAATTTGGTTTTGTAGGTTAGCAACAGGTTGTGTGTCCATACCAATAAAATCAACGGGGAATATGAAGTCCCCTACTTTGATCAACACATCCTCTAACTCACCCCTAGGATGGGTGATTGATCGATCAGCCATTTAGAGAGTACAACGTGTAGGTTTCAACTCTCCAACACCTAATTGCTCGTACACGGAGTAGGGAAGCAGGTTAACACTAGACCCAATATCTAAAAGTGCTCTATTGATGTTCTTATCCCTAATTGTTATTGAAATTGTAGGACAGCCAAGGTCCTTTCGTTTTTGGGGTAAGGGTTGACGTTGGTTAATAGCATTGCTTACGGCACTAGCTACTAGCACTTTCTTGGGTATTTGTGACTTTCTCTTCGAGGAGCATAAGCCCTTTAAGATTTTCGCGTAAGAAGGGACTTGTTGGATTACATCCAAGAGAGCTATATTTATGCTAACCTGTTTAAATAACTCCACAATCTTCTCCATTTGTGGAGTTGGTTTATTGGAACTCAACCTGTTTGGAAATGGAGCATTTTGAAAATCTCTTGAGTCCATTGTCTGTAGAGTAAAATGTGGAGTTGGAACGGATCCCAGTGTGGGTGTGTTCGTGAAGTGAGATGTGGGTCCGTTCGAATCAGAAGAAGAAGAGCCTTTTGAAGAATGAAGAATAAGCTCTAACGAAGAAGATGAAGATGGAAAAGAGGAAGATGAAGAAGAACCACCGGCGGGGGTTTCATCACCATTACCCACGTTATTTTGCAACACTCTTCCAGATCTCAACGTGGTCACAACATTTACATTATGATTTTGTTGTTCATATGCAACATGTGCGTTGTGTGTGTGACCGGGATTTGGCAATGGTTGAGATGGAAGCTTTCCCTTTTCTCGCTCTCTCAACGCAGCAGTTAGTTGTGCAATTTGGGCCTCAATAGATTTGATGCTTTGATCGTATGAAGCATTGTTGTGCACCAAAGACGGAATGGAAGTCTCCAACCTTGCTGTGGATTGTGTAGATTGTTGTAGAAACGCATCAAGACTTCTTTCTAGCGAGGTAACCTTATCATCATTTGGTTGAACAAAATTGTTTTGAGGGTAAAAGTTGTAAGGCACAAAATTGTTCGTTTGATTTGGGTAAGGTGGTGGTTGGAAAGGTTGCTGGTATTGAGTTTGTTGTGGTGCTTGTTGTTGTGGAGGAGGAGGCCTTTGAAAGTTGTTGTTTCCTTGGGATTGTTGATTTTGATTCCAATCAAAATTTGGGTGACTCCTCCAACCCGGATTATAAGTCGAAGAGTATGGATCATTTCTTTGTCGTTGCTGAAAGGCAGCATTGACTTGATCTTGTCCTTGAACAGGTAGATTGTAAGGACACTCTTCGGTAAGGTGTGATGGATCCGAACAACAAGCACAAACAGTTCGTGGGGGTAAAGCAGGGGCAGGAGAAGGCGATGAGATTTTGGTCTCAATTGCGTCTAGCTTTTTCGTAACTGCGGCCATCTCGGCCTTCATTGCTATCGACATATCTAATTGATGTATGTCTGCCCTAGATTGACCAACAGAAGAAGATGAGGTGGTCTTAGTGCTTTCCCACTGAAGTATTTGTTCAGCAAGATCCTCAAGAAACTGCCAAGCTTTCTCACTAGATTTGGTTAGAAAGTGACCTTGACAAATGGTTTCCAGTAACTGCTTCGTTGCTGGGTTCAATCCCTCGTATAAAGTTTGGCAAAGTTGCCAATTTTCGATACCATGGTGAGGTCATTGAACAAGTAGGTCTTTGAATCTTTCAAAACACTTCCAAAATGGTTCGGAAGGAAGTTGGGAAAATTGTATAATCTCATTGCGAATTCTCGCTGTATTGTGATGAGGATAAAACTTTTTAAGAAAAGTTTTAACAAACTCATCCCAATTTTTAATTGAATGTGATGCTGTGCTGTATAACCACTTCTTGGCTAAGTCACATAAGGTGAAAGGAATGACCCTTAGCCTTATAGCATCATCTGATAATTGGGTTGTTTTCATCATTGCGCAAATGTTTTGGAATTTGTTTATGAAGATATAGGCATCTTCGGATTCCAGTCCGTGAAATTTTGGCAACATATTGATGAAGTGGGGTTTGATCTCAAAATTATCCCCATTTGCCGGTGGGACTGAAAGACAAGTAGGTAAGGCGGTGCGGACAGGGTAGAAATGATCCTGGAGCGCGATTCGTTGGGGCGCTTCAACAGGCGGGTGTTGCGGGTTATTCGCACCTAACGGAGGTGGAATCGGTCCCGTGGGTAAGATGTTGTTAGGATTATATCCCGACATCCCTTCGGAGGAAGAAAGTGAAGGTGACGGTAAGAAAGTGGAAGGAATTTCGACTTCGGAGTCGAAAGTCTCGTCGGTTGGTACTAACGAGACACGGACTAATCGGGCGCTAGTGTCCCTAGTCCAACCGGACATACACTAAAGAGGTAGTGTAGTCAAAAAGTGAAAAACAGAATGTGGGGGTTAAGAAAACGTCAATGGAAAGAAAGTGGTGTAAGTGGGGTGCACGGATTTTTAGCGACAAATTGCAAGATTTTGTAAAAATTTCCCCCCGTTTTTTTATGCGGTGCTTTTTGCAAAAAGATTTTCGATAAAGGGCTTAGACACACGTTCAATCAACCACAAATGCACAATCAGGCCTAGATCTAGGGTCACCTAGGTCAGCTAGACAGCTCCTAACTATTCCAAAGGGCAAGAAATAGGACCTCAAACCGCCTCTTCACCGCCAATTATGGTCAGGTAAGTGCCAAGTAAGTGGGAGGCTCTCCACCACGTAAGTAGTGGACCTAATTAAGTAACCACTTGCCTTAGCCACACTTGCCTAGACACCACAAAGTCAGGTTAGGATCAACGGTCGATGCCTACAACTAGTCCTTTGTCCTATTGAGCGCGAAGTCCTTAGGGCTGAGTCTAATCTTTTTTAATTAAATGATGGTCAATACAATATGCCTTATGTGATTTCTAGGGTCCTGGGAAGGGTGATGAAATCCCCACCCAATCTGGATTGGTTTCAAGCCCCTTAAAGTCCGATTAAAAATATGCAAAGCAGTAACAATCACTTGTAAACAATTTTTTTTATTTTTAGCGCGGCGCAAAGAATCCTGCACAAGATTGATTATTGGACGGGGGAGAGATTTTTTAAGCGCAAAGAATCCTTCAGGAGATTTTACAGAGGAGATATTGGGGTTCAGAGGAGGAGATAGAAACAAACAGAGAGTGTTTGGACTGCTGATGTCACCTCCCTGCGGCGGAAGCGCGGCCAAAGGGCGCTATTGGCGGCGGATCAATTCCCGAGATTTCTTCCGATCCTCTGTTTTGATTTCCCTCTGTCGTTTAGATCTGCCGTTTTCTGTTTTGCCTGTTGGATTTTCCCAGATCCGAACTCGTTTGTCTATCCTGCAAAATTCATACGAAAATACCCTTCACAAGATGATAAATTTTTATATTTTTCAAATCTTCAGTTTTTATGATTTTTAATTTTATATTAACCCGAAATTGCAAAATGAAAATACTACGCCATCCCCGGCAACGGCGCCATTTGATTGAAAGAGATTTAATCCGTATGCGTTTTTTAAAAGATGAATCAAAAATATTTATAACCGCAATCAAGAACTGCGTCGCTTGGTAGCTAGCCGGTGAGTACGGGTCGGTCCACAGGGATGTTGTGTATTTCCTAATTTGGTCTAACGAGTTAATTCCGATTGTTGTCGGATTGATTAAATCTAAAAACTAAGTTGATCTAATCTAGGATTAAAACCTTGCTAGGGTTTGGTTTAGGTTAAGTTTGGAAATTAAAGATTTCATCACCACTTTCAATGCGCTAATTTAGATCTCTTTAGGTGTTATGGTAACAATTAATAAAGGGGATTAGTACCATCGGGAAGAAATGATGTTTCTTCCTCTAGGTTCTAGTCCTTTCTTTTTTAATTCTTACCCTAATCTCCATGGAAAACATACACAACCGGTCATTTATACTACGGTATCACCGTTACCTCGTGGGGTAGGGTGCCGTAGGGAACGTTGTGTGTATGTATGCATGGAGTCCTATTAATTATATGTGATGGGCAAGAAAGGGGTGAGAGATTTTCTTCTCTCACGCCTTCTCTATTCCTAACCCTAACAAGCGAGGAGACTACTTGCTCATTAGGGAATTGAAAAACATATCTATCTATCTAACTAGGGCAGATAAGAAAATTATACTACGGCAGAATAAAAATTAACTAAGGCAATTAAATAAAATTACTTACTTTATTGATGGCTCTCTCCAAACATTTACACAAGAATTTTCAGATTTGAATAGATGAATAAAAAGAGGCATAACCTAAAACAGGTTTTAGGGTTCTATTTATATTAATAGAAACCTTAGGGTTACAATCGCGTCATATATGCAATTATAAATATAACCCCTAAGAAAAGAACTAGTCAACGAGCTTCCAGCGCACCGACACGTTTTTCCACCGACACGGGTGACACACGGCCGTGGATCCGCGGCCAAAGCCCTTGTTTGGCCATGGTTCCGTGGCCATGTAGGGGGCTTGTGGGCTCAATTTCTCTGGGATTCTTCTGTTGAATTTTTACTTCTATTTTCTTCAGTTTGTTCTTCAGAATGTCTTCTAGTTCTTTTCCAGATCTCCACAGTGAATAAAGTCGTGGACTTTTACCGCTTGCTTCGTGTCGAAGTCTTGAACCTTGTACTGCCTTTGTTCTTTGTGAAATCGTCCATTAATCTTCGTTTAGTCTTCAAAATGTAGGCAAGATCAAGATCTTTCCATTTGTTGGTCGTACTCTCACTTTTGTATCGTCTTTTCATCTTCTTCACTGTTTTTGTTCCGAGAACCTGTAACCTGTAACTATATAGCAGATATAGGTCAAAAGCACCTGTTTATATTTAAACTGAATAAGAATGGGGAATAAAATAATGCAAAATTATGGTATGAACACTGTTCCACGGCGCTACAGAGGGATCATGCTACAAAATTTTTACAGTGGTCTTAAAAAAGCCTGCCTGATTTTCTGAAACACAAAATAATTTTTCGACGACAAAAAATTTCGACAGAAACTTTGAACTTGGAATTGCAGTTTTGGAAATTTCATCCGATCGATATTTTAAAGAAGTTAGAACAAGCTAGTTAAGGTTAATAGTTTGGCTCTGATACCATGTTTGGTTGCGGCAGCGCCCCGGCCGTCTTTCCGAGGCCAAATGCAGAACAAAAACTTTTTACGAATTGGCCCTAACCGCATCCGAATCCCGGATCGTTCCATTTACCGTAAACTAGTATACTGTAAAGTGGGTTTAGAGATTATACCGATCGATCCGTGTCCTTTGGTCTTTAACCTCTGCCCCTAGCATGTTGCGGATGCACCGACGAAGCTCGCTCCCCGATCTACGATCTCCGCCTCGCCGAAAACAGTGCCACATCAACGAATCTTTATATGGGCTCCCGCCTTTGAACCGAGGCAACTCGGACACGAAGTTTGCTAGCCGATGTGTCCAAGGTTGATATAGAGATAATGTAGAATACTGTCTCAAATCACCCAAGTCAATGGATGAAGGGTTAATCGAAGTTTCCATTTGGAGTGAGAATGGAAAAGAGCTTGAGGAAATGAGCTAATGAATTTTGTGCATAAGGAAATGAATCAAATTTCTCACTCACAAAAATTGGGGCTGCCCAAAAAATTGGGCTCGGCCATGGCAGTAAGTGGAATGGTGGTGGTGGTGAGCACAAGCTTAAGTGTTGATTATAGGGAAAAAAGTCACACCCATATCTCTTTCAATACAATCACAATTAAAGCACTAATAATGCACAAAAGAAAGCAAAGCTTATCTAAGAGCATTCCAGATTTCTGCTGGAGCCCTGGGCACCACAAAAAAAAACCTCATTTACTAATTTCACATTTGCAAGGAACCCCTTCGCAAGCAAGAATTTCAGCCAAGAGGGAAACAAAGAAGAATGGTCAAAATGGAATGCAAACTGGCAACTTAAAAAAGCGATCCCGTAATAAAATTACTGGATAACTCCGCAATTGTATATACATACCCGCATTTGTATTACGACCGAATACAAATGCAATAAGACAAAATCTACACATTATAATACTAGGATCCGGCTTAAACCAAATCCCGCTAGTATATCCGTCCGAACCATGACACATGCAAAAGTACGCACGTATGTTCGAACCCTGCCGTAAAACCATACGGCATCTACAACGTTTCGCCCGAACTGGGAAACTTTCTTTTGGGTACTCTAAAGACTAGTCAATACTCTGGCAGTGGGTTTAACCACAAGCCGTCAGTGGTACTAGCTGTACGTAACGGCTGCCCATGTACTGAGTGAAAGGGAGTCCGATCAGCGAACACATCCTGGAACCCTACTGAGCCTATATGTGACAATATCCGTACAGTTCGGTCCGTTCGTCTATGAGTATCGCATATCAGGCCTAGGGAGCTAGTAAACGTCAGATCCCCAAAAGCGGTATAAGTCGTGTCGGAGTGCAGCCCAAAACACCTGAGATACTACTGGAATACCTACCAGTAAATCTCGCTTACAATGGCCAAGGATTTTGTGTAATGGCTCTCCTAGACACAGCACGATCTCACTCCCAACGTAGGGAGAGACGAATCCCCTGTGGATCCGCTCACTGGCTCCATGTGGCTCGGGACTGTACCCAACTAGAACCTATTTGCACGACTCCTTTGAGCCGTGGTAGGGTAATAATCAAAGCACAGTGGGAGCTCACACGAGACAAATGACGATCTCAGATCGATAGACTAACCTGTATACATGTCACCTGGGAATTGCTATCTGACGACAAGATTTAATAACCAGCTAGCATGTTCCCGGCGAGTCCTTTTCGGTGTACTCATAACCCAATGAGCGCCTGTATACATCTTAGGTGAACCAACTGACACCAGTGGCTTGTGAGACCAGCCATCGCCCCTCGTCGGGGTCTCGACTGTATACGCTAGTCTACTCCGGAGTATCGATGCCCTATCTCGAAACTCCCGCAACTAGGGACCACATTTAAGGATGTGCTTATAGACTATCCAACTCTCACGTATATGATCGCCATCATACTGCTGGTAGTCAAGAAAGAATCCTATGGGCTCTATCAACATGTAATAGTGATGCATGTCATGTCACCTAAATCAGTACACGATGATAAAGATAAACCGGATAGCATACTATCATCTCGAGTAAGACTGTCCTACCGGTATAGGTCCTCCCTTAATCATTGCAATCATGTGCCTGCGATCCAATAATTGACTTTGAGGGCACTAAATCCAACACTTTGGACGTGTGTTTTACACACGCATTTATATTTACATAGATGGTATCGGTTTGTACTAGACTTAGATCAGTACCCCAGATCATGAGATATGATGATAAGGATACCCGATAATTGATGAAATGAATGTGATATTGACCCGTACCCAGATTTGGGATGTCGTACGATGATTTACCGTACGAGCTTTATTTAATGATAAGATCCGCACTCATGACTCAAAGATGTCATATGATATTGCATCGTACGTAGTACCATTGAGGCGGGATCACCGACTATTATATTTATATATATATATCGACTCAGATTTAGGTGGTTTCCATACCCCTTCCGATTAGCTTGTTAGTTAGATCTGTAGTTTTCTTAGTATATGTTAGGCTAGACCGAGTCATACCTATTTCAAAACTAACGAATCGAGAGTATTTTAAAGATAGGCAATGGGATTCTACGGATATTTTCAAAAGACGCACCTTTTCTTAAAAACACCGTAGCCCTTATTTTACTAAAAACCCCGATTCGTCTTATTTCAAATGGCAAAACTGTATGACATTTTTATATGGATGTAGATTCTTCACTGTTGTGTTTATTAATCAATTTCTGCATATTCTTGCTATTTGCATCGCATTGCATGTGTAAATGTGTTTATTGTTATATTAAAACCATGCTGTCAGGACACCAGCACCATTACCGATGATGCGTATGTTCCACGTACACCTACTTGCCGGCTCACACACTTCATCATCGATAATTGCCATGTCACTACACTGTAGGACTGTTACATTCAGGATATGACCCCTTGCATAGCATACTTGTGTACATACATATTGTACACTCATACTAGTACATATACCTATTGTACACTTATACTTGTGTACATAAATATTGTACACCCATACTTGTGCACATACCTATTGTACACTCATACTTGTGTACATACATATTGTACACTCATACTTGAGCACACACCTATTGTACACTCATACTTGGGTACATACATATTGTACACTTATACTTGTACACATACCTATTGTACACTCATACTTGTGTACATACATATTGTACACTCATACTTGTGCACATACCTATTGTACACTCATACTTTTGTACATACATATTGTACACTCATACTTGTGCACATACCTATTGTACACTCATAGTTGCGTACATACATATTGTACACTCATACTTGTGCACATACCTATGGTACACTCATGCTTTCGTACATTCATATTGTACATTCATACTTGCGTACATCCATATTGTACACCCATCCTTGCATACATACGTATTTGCACATACATAGATGATTCTGGCTTGATTCGGTGATTTGGGAACCGCAACATACATTTTAAAACAGATTCATTTAAAGGAGCGGTTTTCCCTCGATATGTGCATATTACTGTTTTATGTTGCATGATATACTGATATGCTTACATTTATATTATATGTTGCATACATCATGCTTTATGATTATATGCATTGAGATATGTTGGTTCCATGATATTTCTGGATTTGGGAACCGTGGTTAATTCAAAAGAGAGTATGTATTGTTTTTAAAAAAACCCGGTTACCCTTGATATGATATTTCAGTGCGTCCACCATGTGTTTTCTCGGTTCTAAGAGTGGCATATGAAACCCGATTCGAGGAGCGGTAGGCACCGTCTGCGGGTACATGGTGGATCCTGTGAGGTACCCCGGGATAAGAAGACTCGTATATGTTGGACGGTGAGCCTGGCAGGGGAGTACTACCAACCGGTGATTGTATTTGGGCTCGACGGATATCCGGAGGATACCGACCGGAGTCGAGAGATGATATAGGCTGATCCGGACTGACGGAGCCCGTGGGCCGATCCGGACTGACAGAGCCCGATATTTGAGGATTTACGTGCCGATGCTGGGCACAGGTTTCATGTTGTTTTCGAGTGTCGATGCTGGACACTCAGGTTCCATGATTTTGATGTGCCGCGAGGGACACACGCTGATTTATATTCTCATACTTCCATGCATATGCATTTATGATATTTACATGCATGATATTTTATGTCATTGGGTGACACGTGGATGGGATCCATATACATATAGACATTGATCACATAGTTGGATGATATCCACATATTTTAGACTTCATGATATAGCTGACATTGATTCATGTTGATTACATTGATCACACCTCATATTTATGATATGTTGCTACCTGAGGTACTGGCACGAGCACTTGGTACCACACTTATGTATAGATATTTACCCTTTCCATCTTATCATGCTTCAGACTTATTCATATTGAGGATATATTATTACTGATCGTATTGACCTCGGATTGAGTCATACATACAATTTCTGCTCTGTGATGTTTTCTATTCACGAGTTGGCAACTCACCCCCATTGTGCCACAGTTCTTGCAGGTTTTGCCGTACAGGTTTCATTGCAGCTTTTCTGGCACAATGCTTCCTTTCTGGGTGATTGCTTTGGTAGGTGGGTTCACTCGCATTGTGACCACCCTTGTATTTTTTGTAATCAGTTGTATCTAGTAATTCCATCAACCAAACGTGTATATTTATTTCAGAATTAGAAAACCAGTTGTGTATTATTTCGACCTTATAGTCGCGCATTGTAGTATTATGGTTTTCATGCTGATTTTGAGTTTCCTTTTGAGTTTTGATTCTCGCCCTTCGGCGTTGTATATTATACTTCTTACGTGGTTGTGACCGTCGATTGACGAAGAGCTCTCTCCCGCTTGGGGATGCCTTTTATCATTGTACATATATTATTCTTGTTGTACCCCGTTCGGCGCAAGTATTTACAAAGGAAACTCTATCGAAATTTTCAAAAAAGACTTGAGATTTTAAAAAAATGCATATTCGGCTTACTTATTTAAAAACCTTGTTTTTAAAACATGTTTTCTTCACTTCTTTAAAACTAGTTTTCCTTCATTTATTATTTAAAATGGTTTTAGATTTCTGGGCATTTTGCTTACTTGAATTAGATGGGGTCCTATAGGCTTCATATGATTCTGTTGGATATAGTGCCCTTAAAGTCAATTATTGGATCGCAGGCACGTGATTGCAATGATTGAGGAGGACCTATACCGGTAGGACAGTCTTATTCGTAATGATAGTATGCTATCAGGTTTACCATTATCAGTCATGTACAGGTTCAGGTGACTGATCACTGTTACACTTTTATAGAGCCCTTAGGATCTTGCTTGACTACTAACAGTATAATGGCGATCATATACGTGAGAGTTGGGTGGTCTATAAGCATATCCTTAATTGTGGTCCCTAGTCGTGGGAGTTTCGAGACAGGGCATCGATTCTTCGAAGTAGACTAGTGTATACAGTCGAGACCCCGACAAGGGGCGGTGGCCGGTCTCACAAGCCACTGGTGTCAGATGGATCACCTAAGATGTATACAGGTATTCATTGGGTTATGAGTACACCGGACAGGACTCGTCGGGAACCTGCTAGTTGGTATTATACCTATCGTCAGATAGCAGCTCCCTGGTGACATGTGTACAGGTTAGTTCATCGACCTGAGGTCGTCATTTGTCTCGTGTGAGTTCCCACTGTTCTTTGATTTCTACCCTACCACGGCTCAAAGGAGTCATGCAAACAGGTCTTTTTTGGGTACAGTCCCGAGCCACATGGAGGCAAGTGAGCGGATCGGCAGGGGATTCGTCTCTCCCGGTATTGGGGGTGAGATCGCGCTGTGTCTAGGAGAGCCATTACACAAACTCTCGGCCGAGGTAGGAGATTTACTGGTAGGTACTCCAGTAGTATCTCAGGGTGTTCTGGGCAACACTCTGGCACGACTTATACTGCTATTGGGGGTCTGACGTTACCAGCCCCCTAGGCCGATATGCGATACTCATAGACGAACGGACCGGACTGTATGTATATTGTCACTGTTAGGCTCAGTAGGGTTTCAGGATGAGTTCGCTCAACGGCTACCCTTGAGGTCAGTACATGGACAGCCGTTACGCACAGCTAGTGCTGCTGACGGCTTGTGGTTAAACCCACTGCCAGGGTACTGACGAGTCATTAGAGTCCCCCACAGATAGTTTCCCTAGTTCGGGCGAAACGTTGTAGAAGCCGTATGGTTTTATGGCAGGGTTCGGAAAATGCAGGTGCGTTTACGCACGTGTCATATTTCGGGCAGATAATACTGGTGGGCTTTGGTTTGAGCCGAATCCGAGTATTATACTTTGTAGATATAATATCTTTGTCTTAGTTGCATTTGTATTCGGTCGTAATACAAATGCGGGTATGTTTATACTGTTACGGGGTTATCCTGAAATTTGTTTCGGGATCACTTTTGGAAGTTGCCAGTTTTCAGTTTCCAGTTTCAAGTTTTCTATCACCCGTATTAAACATTCGGTTAAATACGAATTTATCTTTTCTTCATGAGGGTGAGTCATGAGGTGAGTCATGAGTGTGGAACATTCTAGAAGGTTCTAGATTTGGTGACTTGGTTTTGGTTCAATGTATGCATTAATTGAAATGGTGACTAGGTTAATGAATCACCATTTTGCATTAAATGTATTAAGTGAGTCATTTTTTCATTAAGTGTTGTGATAAGGTTTCATATCTTATGGTCACCATTTTTCCTCCTACACTCACCCCCCTCCTCACTTATTAAAGTGGCCGGCCCTTCTTGTGAGAGAGAGAGAGATTGATTCAATTGGAAAAAGATTAAGGTTTTTAGGTTCATGGAAATTAGATTGTTCATTTTTCATTTCATTCAATCCAAAAAGGCATCTTCATCAACCGTTCGTCCATGGCTTTGGACGAAGTGAGATAAAGTGTTCTACTCATTCTCTACATCAATCTTGGTCATTTATTCTAGCAAACTTGATGACCGAGTTGCCTCGGGTTAGAAGCGGGAGCCCGTTTAATGATCCGTTGACGTGGTGCCACCTGGACGAGCAGACCGGAGATCGAGCGAGATCAGAGCAGCCACAACAATGCGTGGGATGATGGTTAAAGAACGAAGGACTCGGATCGTTCGGTATAACATTTCTACCCACTTTATAGTTTGTTAGTTTAGCAATAATGGCAGATTAGGGTTACAGTATACGATAGCGCCAGTTAAAAAGTTTTTGTTCCGCATTTAGCGTCTGTTAGACGGCCGAGGCGCTACCATAGACTTACATTGGTATCAGAGCCACGCCATTAAGCTTTACTAACTTGTGCCAACGCGTTTAAAATATCGATCGAACGGAATTTCGAAAACTACAATTTTTCTGTTCAAAGTTTCTGTCGATTTTAAAACAGGCATAAAAATTATTTTGAGCATCACAGAAAATTGAGCAGGCTTTTCTAAGAAAACTGGTAAAATTTGATCACGTGATCCCACAGTATGGCTGCGGATCCGCGGCCCAAACCAGGGTTTGGCCGCGGATCTGCCACGAGATTGTGAGAACAGTGAGTCAAATTTCTACAGTGTGTTCTCCATGGTAAATTGTGATTTCTGGAATATTTCTTTTGGGCCCAGATTTTGTTACTGTACAGCAGATGTACGTGGGGCCCACTTCGGGAAGTTTTGTCGATCGAAATTTTAAACTTGTTAGTATGCAGTACTTACATTATATCTCCGACCGAGAATGTCATTTGAGCGGTAAATTGCGTCTAATTGCTATAGTCCTTTTAGACGGATTTGTAAACGTGACATTCGCGTTGATGTTCTGTGTTGTGCTGTGATGTTGCGGATTTGTCGTGGTGGATAGCAGTGTGCAATGGTAGTGCAGTTTAGATTTATTTGTACATTTGATATTGCGGGGCGAGCGTCCAACATGTGGACTGCCGTCACTGCTTGTTTGTATAATATTCTTTTGCGGCACGACCGGGCTGAGGTCGATGTACCCGTTGTACATATTTTTTATTTCTGTACTAGGTTTACCCCGCGACCGAGTGCACGGATAGCCGGGTTCTTGAGGGCAACAGGTCCGCATCTTATGGCTTTGAGAGGCAGAGGGGCCTCACTCTAGAATTGGCAGACTATTCGCCGCACTCGTAGGGGGTACAGGTTGACCCAAGGAGGGGTGCTCAAGTTACCGGATTCCGTGAGGTGCCGGGTGGTCCATTCACTATGCTGTAGGGGGCTGCCTCGCTTCAGGTTTTGGCGGGTAACTTGCAGCACCCGTAGGGGTCTAGGTTTCATTGCACAGGCTATCCACACGACCAGAGGAACGTCGAGTTTCAGTAGCGGCTCTGTGATACCCGGGGATCCCAAATTATCTGTATTGTTCTGTGATGTTTATTACTTTTCTGTAATGTTGCATATTATCACGCCTGAAGCGATTATTGTATATTAGTATATATACTAGTAGATGTTGTATATGTTTTACACCCGCGCTAGTCCAGTCTCCGCTCTGTCGTTAGTTAAGTAACCTAACGGGTGATAACGGGACCCAGTGACGAATGCGGATGGCATATACGTACATTTTATTTTCGTTCTTTTCTGGTGTGATTAATTGATGGGACTGCGTTGATTCTGATAAATGCAAAGGAAAACAAACCTATTTGGCAGTTGTTGGAACAGTTTTAAAAAGTGTTATTACAAAGACGTTTCCTTTTGTTGGCATAGTGGTATTCGGTTGGAATATCCTGCACCTCATTGACGAGGCAAGGGCCGATATCCCTTCACCGGGAGTGACCCCTTGGGCAGAAGTTTGCATCAGGGTAATAACTTCACTATAGTCGATTACAAGTTGCTTTGCATCGCGGTATTCAGTTGGAATATCCTGCACCTCATTCCACGAGGAAAGAGCCGAGATCCCTTCACCGGGAGTGACTTCTTTAGCAATGGTTTTCGTCACTATATTTTTATAAAAAGCTATCAGGTTCCTTCAGCGATATCAAGTTCGTTACGTTAAAGGTTTTTCGCCAAAAACCAGCCGTAGCCCTCCGTCATTTCTTTTGGGTATTCAGTAGTATTCAAGCTATGTATTTTGACCAATGCCAAGGCATAGTGTTTGGTAGCTGCTGGGTATTAATTTGTTGCATAGATAGATGAGTTGGTTTGGGACAGTCTTTCTGCCATTTTGGCCAACGTCAAGGGCATGTGCGGGTGGGTTCAAATTGACAAGATAGTGACGGGTAGAACTTGGCATGTGACTTATGACATTTTGACCAACTCCAAGGTCATAAGAGCATGGGGCAAAAAGAAATAATAATATCAGGAGTTTCTAAAGAAACTAAAACTTGCTAAGTATGAGCATACCTTCAGGAGTGTGATAACGTGAGTGGATTCCGTCACGTTATCATGCGATGAGAGTTGGATCCGATTCCCACTGATGAGTTGGTTTACTCTTCGGGTGATCCAAATTGATTCTTCTTTTAGGTTTGGAGGAGAATTTGACAGTACGGTAGGAGGTTTCCTAATTAGATAAAGTGATAACCATTCTGATCTAGGTTAGAGTGCACGCAGAGTGTTTCTTTTCTCTCTCTCTTTGGCAGCGACCTTTGACCGACCCTATACTATGACTCGGTGACCAAGTTGACCGAACCTTCTTAAAATACTGGCTTTTGGATTGTCTTAGTTGCATAAGTCATTGCGGCTCCTTCTTTTACCCTTTGCATTTCTCAGAACACCCCGTATTACTACGGACATCCACTTCCATTGGATAGATCCATCGTATGGTTATATACAAACTCGGAGGGACTTCTTCGAGGATGGATCCAGGTTCAGAAGAAATAGAATTGGTTTATTCAGTTGTCTTTTATTATCACCTTCTCTCAGGTTGCGAGGGCTCCTTAGTTTAGGAGAGTACACCTATTACGCTTATTGGATAGTCCTATTCCAAACCATAGGCAGGTGCCGAAAGGTAGGGAATGAAGAAAACCAATTAGCCTAAGTAGGGTGTACAGAAGGTAATAACTAAAGACAAAATAAAGGGATTAGAAAGAGAGCAAAGTAAATTGCGACTGTTATCATTCACGGCCAAACCGCGTATTTCATCGCCACTCCTATTTCACCTTTGCTTTTTTCCCCAGTTCGGGAGAAATAGAATAAGGTATTATTCAGTTGTCTTTTATCATCACCTTCTCTCAAGTTGCGAGTACTCCTTGGTTTCGGAGAGTACACCTATTATGCTTACTGGATAGTCTTCTTCCAAACCATATGCTGGTGCCGAACGGTAGGGATGGAAGAAAACCATTTAGCCTAACGATGGTGTACAGAAGGTAATGACTAAAGACAAATAAAGGGATTTGGTGAGATGGCAAAGAAATATACGGTTAAAGTCATGAATTGGATTATGGAAGAGGCATTACTATGAATACCAGGATACCCCTACGAAACATTTTCATGTTTCACTGCATTGTTAAAGGAAAACTGATTTCCCGATTAGATACTTACTCCATGGTATGTATTTACCAGGTTTCATTCTCACATCTGTATAGTTTTACAGATGATGAGTGGGAGTAAGTTATTGGGAATTAGGTGATCATCCTTATTATATCAGAATTCGTTGTAATTAGTGATATTTGAGGAAATCGCCTGGGTACAGTTTTCAACCTACGATGCACAGGTTTTGAATTATTCAACTCAGCGGACTTATACAGAGTATTGTATGTTGTCCAGTGTCCATCAGGACAAAGGGGTTGGTGCTCGTACTATGTTCTATTTACTTATGACTTCTCTAGTTTTTAGACAAGTGTTTCGCAGAAATACAAAGTCTAAGTTTTGAGAAGTTGTGGGTATAAGAATAAAGTAGAGAACCGGGTATCGCAAGTATCGGGATTCTTCAAAGAGATCGAAGATGTAGATTCTTGTGATTGGTATTCAAATGATAGTAATGGTTTTGAAAAACTTGTTTCTCTTTCAGGTTACTCATGATTGGATGGATTCCTAAGTTGAGTAATGCTGATTAGCCTCTCTCCATTAAGTTGATATGCACTGGAGACAGCTGCATGATTTGAATCTGGTTCCAATTAAATGAGTGTCAAAGTTTCTATATTGGATATAGAATGGTTCATACCTTAATGATGTTAAGGTACGGGGAGTTGTCCGGCTTATGATTAAAATCAGACTCTGGATAACTCAAGGCACGTTTTTGTAATGGTAGTTTGTGGGTTGACCCGGGCTATGACGAGGGTTGACTTTCTACCATCTGGATGATCAATGGTTATATTGTTCTTGACTCGCCACAGTTTTAGTAAAATGGATTTTTTCAGAAAACAGTAGTGGAAGTATGGTAGAACTGGAAGTGATTCCAGAACCGCAAACGATTACGGAAAATTTAATAGGACCTAAAGATTCAATCAGATTTGACATTCCATTAGCTACTCCGTAGATATGGTGGGTAACCTCAGACACCCGAGAGGTACTCCGGTAGCCTCAAGGACGGTGACAGGGAGATTCTTGTTTACCCAGACTTGACACTGCTGTTGTTCCAGACTATGAGACCGGGCAGCAGGTTAAGTATAGCGTCGTTCTAAACTAGCTTTAGAAGTGCACGTATATATTATTCTGCCAGAGGGTTGTTGTGGTCAGTGGGAGCAACGGAAGCATAGTGGGCAAGAAGCTTATGTCTATTTATAGACTAGAGCAGATATAGCGGAGATAGATCATCTATTTTTGATGTGACAGTCATAGGTTTGACTTCATCAGAATAGGGGATGGATCTGTTAAGAAGGTAGTAGGGTGTGTGATATCCTGGTACATGGATGACATAAACAGAGTAGGAAGTAAAATTCCTATACTACAATCGGTTAAATTGTGGTCGTCACACAGTTGTTTCTTCACACAGGATATGGATATAATATCAGACATTCTAGTTTCCAGATCTATGGTTTTAGATCTAGATTTGGGTAGTTTCCCAATGTGGGAACTTTAATAGTATTCTAATAGTATTTTTGAATAGATGACTCCTAGCATGGTAGTGTACCTGCAGATGATGGAGTTACCCTCTCTGACGGTGTCTTACAGACTAAAGGGGAGAGGGATGTGCATGATTGGCAGATCACTTGCTTGGGCAATTGAGTCAATCGTGAGATGTCAAGTACCACACCAGATGTTGTTTTTGCACTAGATGCGATAAGTTTATATTAATCCAATCCTGAAGAAACATAAGGAAGCAGTTTTAGAACATAAGTGTATATTCTACGGATTTGATGACGGCAGCCTCCTTTTGGAGACGGTTATCATTCCAGGCTTCAAAGGTGACATGGATGACAGAGTGATTGTCAGAGTTATAGTTTTCCCTCTGACGAGGGACAGTATTATGGACAGGTGGTCCAAGAGGATACTGTGGGAGGCATGGTGCAGGATACTGATTAGGTTCAGTTATCGATACAGTCTAAGAAGTTTGGATTTGGAGTTCATTTATGAACTAGGTCCCATGAGATATCTAGACATATTCTAAGACATGTATTACTCAATTCGGGAGATGGCTTTCTCCGCGAACTTGAGATTAAGAGAGACATATAAAGAAACGTCAGAGCGAATCCACTCACTGAGGCTATTTCTCGGACACAATAGTTTTACAAACGGGCTTTGTGAAACTGATTAGTAGAGGAGTTGGATGTTCGGTATCACACGGGCTGTGAGTATGCGACATCGCAATAATTAGCCTTAAGTATAAGTGGGAGATTGTTGGATATAGTGCCTTCAAAGTCAATTATTGGATCGCAGGCACGTGATTGCAATGATTGAGGAGGACCTATACCGGTAGGACAGTCTTACTCGTAATGATAGTATGCTATCTGGTTTGCCATTATCAGTCGTGTACAGGTTCAGGTGACTGATCACTGTTACACTTTGAAAGAGCCCTTAGGATCTTGCTTGACTACCAACAGTTTGATGGCGATCATATACGTGAGAGTTGGGTGATCTATAAGCATATCCTTAATTGTGGTCCCTAGTCGTGGGAGTTTCGAGACAGGGCATCGATTCTCCGGAGTAGACTAGTGTATACAGTCGAGACCCCGACGAGGGGCGGTGGCCGGTCTCACAAGCCGCTGGTGTCAGTTGGATCACCTAAGATGTATACAGGTGTTCATTGGGTTATGAGTACACCGGACAGGACTCGCCGGGAACCTGCTAGTTGGTATTATACGTATCGTAAGATAGCAGTTTCCTGGTGACATGTGTACAGGTTAGTTCATCGACCTGAGGTCGTCATTTGTCTCGTGTGAGTTTCCACTATGCTTTGATTTCTACCCTACCACGGCGCAAAGGAGTCGTGCAAACAGGTCTTTTTTGGGTACAGTCCCGAGCCACATGGAGGCAAGTGAGCGGATCGGCAGGGTATTCATCTCTCCCGGTATTGGGGGTGAGATCGCGCTGTGTCTAGGAGAGCCATTACACAAACCCTCAGCCGAGGTAGGAGATTTACTGGTAGGTACACCAGTAGTATCTCAGGGTGTTCTGGGCTACACTCTGGCACGACTTATACTGCTATTGGGGGTCTGACGTTACTGTTGGATATAGTGCCCTCAAAGTCAATTATTGGATCGCAGGTACATGATTGCAATGATTGAGGAGGACCTATACCGGTAGTACAGTCTTACTCGAGATGATAGTATGCTATCTGGTTTGCTTTTATCAGTCGTGTATAGGTTCAGGTGACTGATCAAGATTACACTTTGATAGAGCCTTTAGGATCTTGCTTGACTACCAACAGTATGATGGCGATTATATACGTAAGAGTTGGGTAGTCTATAAGCTCATCCTTAAAAGTGGTCCCTAGTCGTGGGAGTTTCGAGACAGGGCATCGATACTCCGGAGTAGACTAGTGTATACAGTCGAGACCCCGATGAAGGGCGGTGGCCGGTCTCAAAAGCCACTGGTGTCAGTTGGATCACCTAAGAAGTATACAGGTGCTCATTGGGTTATGAGTACACCGGACAGGACTCGCCGGGAACCTGCTAGTTAGTATTATACCTAGCGTCAGATAGCAGTTCCCTGGTGACATATGTACAGGTTAGTTCATCGACCTGAGGTCATCATTTGTTTCGTGTGAGTTCCCGCTGTGCTTTGATTTCTATCCTACCACGGCTCAAAGGAGTCATGCAAACAGGTATTTTTTGGGTACAGTCCCGAGCCACATGGAGGCAAGTGAGCGGATCGGCAGGGGATTCGTCTCTCCAGGTATTAGGGGTGGAGATCGTGCTGTGTCTAGGAAAGCCATTACACCAAGTCCTTGGCCAAGGTAGGTGAGAATTAGTGGTAGGTACTCCAGTAGTTTCTCAGGGTGTTCAGGGCTTGTCTCCGACACGACTTATACCTCTATTGGGGGTCTGATGTTATCAGCCTCCTAGGCCGGATATGTGATACTCATAGACGAACGGACCGGACTGTATGTATATTGTCACTGGTAGGCTCAGTGGGGTTTCAGGATTAGTTCGCTCATCGGCTACCCTTGAGGTCAGTACATGGGCAGCGGTTACGCACAGCTAGTGCCGCTGACGGCCTGTGGTTAAATCCACTGCCAGGGTACTGACAAGTCATTAGAGTCCCCCACAGATAGTTTCCCAAGTTCGGGCGAAACGTTGTAGAGGCTGTATGGTTTTATGGCAGGGTTCGGAAAATGCACGTGCGTTTACGCACATGTCATATTTCGGGCAGATAATTCTGGTAGGCTTTGGTTTAAGCCGGATCCATGTATTATGCTGTGTAGATATAATATCTTTGTCTCAGTTGCATTTGTATTCGGTCGTAATACAAATGCGGGTATGTTTATACTGTTACGGGGTTGTCCTGAAATTCGTTTCGGGATCGCTTGCCAGTTTCCAGTTTTCTTTCACCCGTCTTTAACATTCGGTTAAATGCGGATTTATCTTTTCTTCACTTGGCTGAGTCATAAGGTGATTCGTGGTTCTAGAAGCTTCTAGATTAGTGACAAGGATTGTGACTCATTCATTAGCATTAATTGGGTGGTGACTAGGTTTAGATGAGTCATTCATTGCATTAATGCATTTTGTTTGTGCTACGATATTTCTTCATGATACATTATTTCTTAAAGTTACCTTCCTTGTTCCTACACTCACCCCCACCTCTACAAAATGTGGCCAGCCCATTCTTGTGAGAGATAGATGGTTGTTGATTTAAAAGTTTATGTAATTTGGTGTATGGAAATTTCATAGCTCATTTCTCATTTCATATCATTTCAAATGGCAACTTCATTAACCGTTCGTCCATGGCTTTGGACGAAGTGAGACAAAGTGTTCTACTCATTCTCTACATCAATCTTGGTCATTTCTTTTAGAAAACTTGATGACCGAGTTGCCTCGAGTTAGAGGCGGGAGCCTGTTTAAAGATCCGTTGACGTGGTGCCACTTGGACGAGGAGATCGAAGATCGACGAGATCGGAGCAGCCGCAACAGAGCGTGGGATGACGGTTAAAGAATGAAGGACTCGGATCGTTCGGTATAACCTTTCTACCCTCTTTGTAGTTTGTTAGTTTTGCGTTAATGGCAGATCCGGGTTATAGTATGCGATAGCGCCAGTTATAAAAGTTTTTGTTCCGCATTTGGCGTCAGATTGACGGCTTGGGCGCTACCGTAGACTTACATGGTATCAGAGCCTCGCCATTATGCTTTACTAACTTGTGCTAACGCGTTTAAAATATCGATCGAACGGATTTTCGAAAACCGCAAATTCCATGTCTAAAGTTTCTGTTGATTTTAAATCTGATCTAAAAATCATTTTGATTATACCAGAAAATTGAGCAGGCTTTTTAAAGGACACTGGAGAAATACGATCGCCTGATCCGACCGTACGGCCGTGGATCCGCCGCCAAAGCCATGCTTTGGCCGCGGAAACGCGGCCGTCTTGGTGAATCAGAGGGTAGTTTTTCTTCTGGTGATTCTACTTGGGAATTTGTGGTTTCTGGAATTTTTCATTTAGGCCCAGTTTTTGTTACTGTACAGCAGATGTATGTGGGACCCACTTCGGGAAGTTTTGTCGATCGAATTTTACACGTGTTAGTTTACAGTACTTACATTATATCTCCGACCGTGAATGTCATTCGAGCGGTAAATTGCGTCTAATTGCTATAGTCCTTTTAGACGGATTTGCGAACGTGACATTCGTGTTGATGTTCTGTGTTGTGCTGTGATGTTGCGGATTTGTCGTGGTGGATAGCAGTGTGCAATAGTAGTGCAGTTTGGATTTATTTGTATATTTTATATTGCGGGGCGAGCGTCCAACATGTGGACTGCCGTCTCTGCCAGTTTGTATAATATTCTTTTGGGGCACGACCGGGCTGAGGTCGATGTACCCGTTGTACATAATTTTCATTTCTGTACAAGGTTTACCCCGCGACGGAGTGCACGGATAGCCGGGTTCTGGAGAGCAACGGGTCCGCATCTCATGGCTTTGAGAGGCAGAGGGGCTTCACTCTAGAATTGGCAGACTATTCGCCGCACTCGTAGGGGGTACTGGTTGACCAAAGGAGGGGTGCCCAAGTTACCGGATTCCATGAAGTGCTGGGTGGTCCATTCACTTTACTGTAGGGGGCTGCCTCGCTTCAGGTTTTGGCGGGTAACTTGCCGCACCCGTAGGGGTATAGGTTTCATTGCACAGGCTATCCACATGACTAGGGGAACGTCGGGTTTCAGCAGCGGCTCTGTGAAACCCGGGGATCCCAGATTATCTGTATTGTTCTGTGATGCTTATTACTTCTCTGTAATGTTGCATATTATCATGCCTGGAGCAATTATTGTATATTGGTATATATACTAGTAGATGTTGTATATGTTTTGCACCCGCGCTATTTCAGTCCCCGCTCTGTCTTAAGTAACCTAACGGGTTATGACGGGACCCAGTGACGAATACGGATGGTATATACGTACATTTTATTTTCGTTCTTTTCTGGTGTGATTAATTGATGGGACTGCGTTGATTTTGATCAATGCAAAGGAAAACAAACCTGTTTGGATGTTGTTGGAACAGTTTTAAAAAGTGTTATTGCAAAGACGTTTTCTTTTGTTTTGCACAGTGGTATCCGGTTGGAATATCTTGCACCTGAGGCAAGGGCCGAGATCCCTTCACCGGGAGTGCCCCCTTAGGCAGAAGTTTACATCAGGGTAATAACTTCACAATAGTCGATTACAAGTTGCTTTGCATCGCGGTTTTCAGTGGAATATCCTGCACCTCATTCCACGAGGAAAGAGCCGAGATCCCTTCACTGGGAATGACCTCTTTAGCAAAGGTTTTCGCCACTATATTTTTATAAAAAGCTATCAGGTTCCTTCAACGAGATCAAGTTCATTACGTTAAAGGTTTTTCGCCAAAAACCAGCCATAGCCCTCCGTCATTTCTTCTGGATGGTCAGTAGTATTCAAGCTATGTTTGTTGGCCTTCGTCAAGGTATAGTGTTTGGTAGCTGCTGGGGTATTCATTTGTTGCATAGATAGATGAGTTGGTTTGGGACAGTCGTATTACCTTGTTGGCCTTTGTCAAGGGTATGTACGGGTGGGTTCGAATTAACAAGATAATGACGGGCAGAACTTGACATATGACTTATGATTTGTTGGCCTTCGTCAAGGTCATAAGAACATGGGGTAAAAATCATATCGGGAGTTTCTAAAGAAACTGAAGCTTGCCAGGCATGCGCATATCTTCTGGAGTGTGATAACGTGGGTGGATTCCGTCACATTATCATGCGATGAGAGTTGGATCCCGATTCCCACTGATGAGTTGGTTTACACTTCGGGTGATCCCGATTGATTCTTCTTTCAGGTTTGGAGGAGAATTTGACAGTACAGTGGGAGGTTTCCGGATTAGATAAAGTGATAACCTTTCTGATCTAGGTTAGAGTGCACGCAGAGTGTTTCTTTTCTCTCTCTCTTTGGCAGCGACCTTTGACCGACCCTAGACTATGACTCAGTGACCAAGTTGACCGAACCTTCTCAAAATACTGGCTTTTGGATTGTCTGAGTTGCATAAGTCATTACCACTCCTTCTTTTACCCTTTGAATTTCTCAGAACACCTCGTATCACTACGAGCATCCACTTCCATTGGATAGATCCATCGTATGGTTATATACGAACTCGAAGGGTTTCTTCGAGGATGGATCCAGGTTCAGGAGAAATAGAATTGGTTTATTCAGTTGTCTTTATTATCACCTTCTCTCAGGTTGCGAGGGCTCCTTGGTTTAGGAGAGTAAACCTATTACGCTTATTGGATAGTCTTCTTCCAAACCATAGGCAAGTGCCGAAAGGTAGGGAATGAAGAAAACCAATTAGCCTAAGTAGGGTGTACAGAAGATAATATGTAAAGACAAAATAAAGGGATTAGAAAGAGGGCAAAGTAAATTGCGACTGCTATCATTCATGACCAAACCGAGTGCTTCATCTCCACTCCTATTTCACCTTTGCTTTTTTCCCCAGTTCAGGAGAAATAGAATAAGGTATTATTCAGTTGTCTTTTATCATCACCTTCTCTCAGGTTGCGAGGGCTCCTTAGTTTAGAAGAGTACACCTATTATGCTTACTGGATAGTCTTCTTCCAAACCATAGGCTGGTGCTGAACGGTAGGGAAGAAAGAAAACCACTTAGCCTAAAGGGGTGTACAGAAGGTAACGACTAAAGACAAATAAAGGGATTTGGAGAGATGGCAAAAAATTATATGGTTACAGTCATGAATTGGATTATGGAAGAGAAATTACCAGGAATACTAAGATACCCCTACGAAACATTTTCATGTTTCAGTTTCACTGTGCATTGTTAAAGGAAAACTGATTTCCCGATTAGGTACTTACTCCAAGGGTATGTATTTACCAGGTATGATTCTCGCATCTGTATGGTTTTATAGATAATGAGTGGGAGTAAGTTATTGGGAATTAGGTGATCATCCTCATTATATCGGAATTCGTTGTAATTGGTGATATTTGAGGAAATCGCATGGGTACAGTTTTCAACCTACGATGCACAGGTTTTGAGTTATTCAACTCAGCGGACTTATACAGAGTATTGTATGTTGTCCAGTGTCCATCAGGACAAAGGGGTTGGTCCTCGTACTATGTTCTGTTTACTTATGACTTCTCTAGTTTTTAGACAAGTGTTTCATAGAAATACAAGGTCTAAGTTTTGAGAAGTTGTGGATATAGGAATAAAGTAGAGAACCAGGTGTCGCAAGTATCGGGATTCTTCAAAGAGATCGAAGATGTAGATTCTTGTGATTGGTATTCAGATGATAGTAATGGTCTTGAGAAACTTGTTTCTCTTTCAGGTTACTCATAATTGGATGTATTCCTGAGTTGAATAATATTGATTAGCCTCTTTCTATTAAGTTGATATGCACTGGAGACAGTTGCATGATTTGAATCTAGTTCCAATTAAATAAGTGCCAAAGTTTCTATATTGGATATAGAATGGTTCATATCTTAACGATGTTAAGGTACGGGGAGTTGTCCGGCTTATGCTTAAAACCAGACTCTGGATAACTCAGGGCACGTTTCTATAATGGCTGTTTGTGGGTTGACCTGGGCTATGTCGAGGGTTGACTTTCTACCATCTAGAAGGTCAATAGTGATATTGTTCTTGACTCGCCACAATTTTAGTAAAATGGATTTTTTCAGAAAACAGTATTGGGAGTATGGTAGAACTGGAAGTGATTCCAGAACCGCAAACGATTACGGAAAATTTAATAGGACCTATAGATTCAATCAGGTTTGACATTCCAATAGCCACTCCACAGATATGGTGGGTAACCTCAGACACCCGAGAGGTACTCCGGTAGCCTCAAGGACGATGACAGGGAGGTTCTTTTCTACCCAGACTTGACACTACTGTTGTTCCAGGCTATGAGACCCGGCAAGAGGATAAGTATAGCGTCGTTCTAAACTAGCTTTAGAAGTGCACGTAAATATTATTCTGCCAGAGGGTAGTTGTGGTCAGTGGGAGCAGCGAAAGCATAGTGGGAAAGTAGCTTATGTCTATTTATAGACTAGAGTAGATATAGCGGAGATAGATCATCTAATTTTGATGTGACAGTCATGGGTTTGACTTCATCAGAATAGGGAATGGATCTGTTAAGAAGGTAGTAGGGTGTGATGTCCTGGTATTTGGATGACATACACAGAGTAGGAAGTAAAATTCCTATACTACGATCGGTTGTACTGTGGTCGTCACACAGTTTTTTCTCCAGACAGGATATGTATATAATATCAGACATTCTGGTTTCTGGATCTATGGTTTTTGATCTGGATTTGGGTAGTTTCCCAATGTGGGTACTTTGACAGTATTCTAATGGTATTTAGAATAGATGACTCCTGGCTTGGTGGTGTACCTGCAGGTGATGGAGTCACCCTCTCTAAAGGTGTCTTACTGACTAAAGGGGAGAGGGATGTGCATGATTGGCAGATCACTTGCTTAGGCAATTGAGTCAATCGTGAGATGTCAAGTACCACACCAGATGTTGTTTTTGCATTAGATGCAATAAGTTTGTATTAATCCAATCCTGGAGAAACATAAGGAAGCAGTTTTAGAACATAAGTGGATGTTCTACGGATTTGATAACGGCAGCCTCCTTAAGGGGACGGTTATCATTCCATGCTTCAAAGGTGACATAGATGACAGAGTGATTGTTAGAGTTATAGTTTTCCCTCTGACGAAGGGGGCAGAATTACGGACAGATGGTCCAAGAGGATACTGTGGGAGGCATTGTGCAGGATACTGATTAGGTTCAGTTATCGATACAGTCTAAGAAGTTTGGATTTGGAGTTCATTTATGAACTAGGTCCCATCAGATATCCAGACATATTCTAAGACAGGTATTACTCAATTCGGGAGATGGCTTTCTCCGCGAACTTGAGATTAAGAGAGACATAGAAAGAAACATCTGGGCGGATCCACTCACTGAGGCTATTTCTCGAACACAAGAGTTTTACAAACGGGCTTTGTGAAACTGATTAGTAGAGGAGTTGGGTGTTCGGTATCACACGGGCTGTGAGTATGCGACATCACAATAATTAGCCTTAAGTGCAAGTGGGAGATTGTTGGATATAGTGCCCTCAAAGTCAATTATTGGATCGCAGGTACGTGATTGCAATGATTGAGGAGGACCTATACCGGTAGCACGGTCTTACTCGAGATGATAGTATGCTATCTGGTTTGCCTTTATCAGTCGCGTATAGGTTCAGGTGACTGATCACGATTACTCTTTGATAGAGCCCTTAGGATCTTGCTTGACTACCAACAGTATGATGGCGATCATATACGTGAGAGTTGGGTAGTCTATAAGCTCATCCTTAAAAGTGGTCCCTAATTGTGGGAGTTTCGAGACAGGGCATCGATACTCCAGAGTAGACTATTGCATACAGTTGAGACCCCGACGAGGGGCGGTGGCCGGTCTCACAAGCCACTGGTGTCAGTTGGATCACCTAAGATGTATACAGGTGCAAATTGGGTTATGAGTACACCGGACAGGACTCACCGGGAACCTGCTAGTTGGTATTATACCTAGCGTCAGATAGCAGTTCCCTGGTGACATATGTACAGGTTAGTTCATCGACCTGAGGTCGTCATTTGTTTCGTGTGAGTTCCCACTGTGCTTTGATTTCTACCCTACCATGGCTCAAAGGAGTCGTGCAAACAGGTATTTTTTGGGTACAGTCCCGAGCCACATGGAGGCAAGTGAGCGGATCGGCAGGGGATTCGTCTCTCCCGGTATTGGGGGTGGAGATCGTGCTGTGTCTAGGAAATCCATTACACCAAGTCCTTGGCCAAGGAAGGTGAGAATTGCTGGTAGGTACTCTAGTAGTTTCTCCGGGTGTTTAGGGCTTGTCTCCGACACGACTTATACCGCTATTGGGGGTCTGATGTTTGCCAGCCCCCTAGGCCGGATATGTTATACTCATAGACGAACGGACTGGACTATATGTATATTGTCACTGTTAGGCTCAGTAGGGTTTCAGGATGAGTTCGCTCATCGGCTATCCTTGAGGTCAGTACATGGACAGCCGTTATGCACAGCTAGTCCCGCTGACGGCTTGTGGTTAAACCCACTGCCAGGGTACTGACGAGTCATTAGAGTCCCCCACAGATATTTTCCCAAGTTTGGGCGAAACGTTGTAGAGGCCGTATGGTTTTATGGCAGGGTTCGGAAAATGCACGTGCGTTTACGCACGTGTCATATTTCGGGCAGATAATACTGGTGGGCTTTGGTTTAAGCCGGATCCATATATTATACTGTGTAGATATAATATTTTTGTCTCAGATGCATTTGTATTCGGTCGTAATACAAATGGGGGTATGTTTATACTGTTACGGGGTTGTCCTAAAATTCGTTTCGGGATCGCTTTTGGAAGTTGCCAGTTTCCAGTTTTCTTTCACCCGTTTTTAACATTCGGTTAAATGCGGACTTATCTTTTCTTCACTTGGGTGAGTCATAAGGTGAGTCGTGGTTCTAGAAGCTTCTAGATTGGTGACAAGGATTGTGACTCATTCATTAGCATTAATTGGGTGGTGACTAGGTTTAGATGAGTCATTCATTGCATTAATGCATTTTGTTTGTGCTGGGATATTTCTTCATGATACATTATTGCTGAAGGTTACCTTCCTTGTTCCTACACTCACCCTCACCTCTACAAAATGTGGCCGGCCCATTCTTGTGAGAGATATATGGTTGTTGATTAAAAAGTTTATGTGATTTGGTGTATGGAAATTTCATAGCTCATTTCTCATTTCATATCATTTCAAATGGCAACTTCATTAACCGTTCGTCCATGGCTTTGGACGAAGTCATAGAAAGTGTTCTACTCATTCTCTACATCAATCTTGGTCATCTCTTTTAGCAAACTTGATGACCGAATTGCCTCGGGTCAGAGGCGGGAGCCCGTTTAAAGATCCGTTGACGTGGTGCCACCTGGACGAGGAAATCGGAGCAGCCGCAACAGAGCGCGGTATGATGGTTAAAGAACGAAGGACTCGGATCGTTCGGTATAACCTTTCTACCCCCTTTGTAGTTTTTTAGTTTAGCGTTAATGGCAGATCCGGGTTATAGTATGCGATAGCGCCAGTTATAAAAGTTTTTGTTCCGCATTTGGCGTCAAATTGACGGCCGGGGCGCTACCGTAGACTTACAGTTACCAGCCCCTAGGCTGATATGCGATACACATAGACGAACGGACCGGACTGTATGTATATTGTCACTGTTAGGCTCAGTAGGGTTTCAGGATGAGTTCGCTCATCGGCTACCCTTGAGGTCAGTACATGTGCAGCCGTCACGCACAGCTAGTGCCGCTGACGGCTTGTGGTTAAACCCACTGCCAGAGTACTGACGAGTCATTAGAGTCCCCCACAGATAGTTTCCCTAGTTCGGGCGAAACGTTGTAGAGGCCGTATGGTTTTATGGCAGGGTTCGAAAAATGCACACGCGTTTACGCATGTGTCATATTTCGGGCAGATAATACTGGTGGGTTTTGGTTTAAGCCGGATCCGAGTATTATACTTTGTAGATATAATATCTTTGTCTCAGTTGCATTTGTATTCGGTCGTAATACAAATGCGGGTATGTTTATACTGTTACGGGGTTATCCTGAAATTCGTTTCGGAATCGCTTTTGGAAGTTGCCAATTGCCAGTTTCCAGTTTTCAGTTTCCAGTTTTCTATCATCCGTATTAAACATTCGGTTAAATACGGATTTATCTTTTCTTCATGAGGGTGAGTCATGAGTGTGAAACATTCTAGAAGGTTCTAGATTTGGTGACATGGTTTTGGTTCAATGTATGCATTAATTGAAAAGATGACTAGGTTAATGAATCACCATTTTGCATTAAATGTATTAAGTGAGTCATTCTTTCATTAAGTGTTGTGATAAGGTTTCATATCTTATGGTCACCATTTCTCCTCCTACACTCACCCCCCCTTACTTATTAATGTGGCCGGCCCTTCTTGTGAGAGAGAGAAATTGATTCAATTGGAAAAAGATTAAGGTTTTTGGGTTCATAGAAATTAGATTGTTCATTTCTCATTTCATTCAATCCAAAATGGCAACTTCATCAACCGTTCGTCCATGGATTTGGACGAAGTGAGATAAAGTGTTCTACTCATTCTCTACATCAATCTTGGTCATCTATTCTAGCAAACTTGATGACCGAGTTCTCTCGGGTCAGAGGCTGGAGCCCGTTTAAAGATCCGTTGACGTGGTGCCACCTGGACGAGCAGACCGGAGATCGAGCGAGATCAGAGCAGCCGCAACAAAGCGTGGGATGATGGTTAAAGAACGAAGGACTCGGATCGTTCGGCATAACATTTCTACCCACTTTATAGTTTGTTAGTTTAGCAATAATGGCAGATCCGGGTTACAGTATACGATTGCGCCAGTTAAAAAGTTTTTGTTCCGCATTTGGCGTCTGTTAGACGGTCGGGGCGCTACCGTAGACTTACAGATTCGAGGGCCAGTCACGTGCTATTTCGGGTCGTGACAAAAAATCATCAAGCTGAAGAGATCACGAAGTCCACGACAGGCTGATCATCAACGGTTCATCTACCTCCTTAAAAGAGATCGAGAAGCAAACTAGCATTTTGTAATCATTTTCTAAGGGAACAAAATGTAAATGAATTTTGTTGATTAATAAAGATAGTTTTTTTCTCATTTTATTTCTTTGTAGTTTTAATATGATTTCTCTCTTCATCTCTTCTTCTCCCAAAATGCACGAGTAATTCTTCGCTTGCTAGGGTTCATAGGATTAAGGTTGGTTAATGGATGATGAAAATCATTAAACTCTTTTTAAGTCCTGTAAAGTTTATAAATTTTATCAAAAGAATAGTTAACATCCTAATTGGGCGCGCTATCAATTCATTGATAATCGCGATCACGATTAGAGATTAGATTAATAATTGTTTTGGTAAATGCTAGATATGAACGGAGTTCTATGTCGAGATAGGGGTTGAGAGTGGGAACCCTTTTCTCTCCAGAAACCCTAATCTATATGCATCATTGTCGTTCTAGTTTTAAATCTATTAAAGGATAAAAAAGAGTAATCTTTAATTAATCATCCATAACTATTAAATCCCAATGAACCCTACAGGCCCCCTTCTACTATAAAACCTACATCCGTAGTTAATCTAGATCTATATTTTGCATCCGTGTTTAACGTAGATCTAGATCCTACAACCATTCTTCACCATTCTTTATTCTTCCTCCTTTTTTTCTCAACACGCCTAAAATAAGAATAAAATATTCAACATTTCCCAGAGGACGACCCGTACTCATCTCGGTCTAGCTACACGTGACACCGTTATTGATTGCGGTTAACTACAACACACTTCTTTAAAAAAGATCAATCAACCTTATTCGATAAGGAAAGAGCCGAGATCCCTTCACCGAGAGAGACCTCTTTAGCAAAACTAGCAAATGCTACAAATCGCTCGGTTTAGTTTTTTATTGCTTCTATAGTTTTTACTTTGCATAGCGGTATTCCTTGTAGAATATCGAGCACCTCATTCGATGAGGAAGAGCCGAGATCCCTTCACCGGGAGTGACCTCTTTAGCGGAACTAGTAAAAGCCTCAAAAGCACTCCTTTTCAAAATTACTCGATTCTGCAACGATATCAAGTTCATTACACTAATGGTTTTCTTAAAAACCCGTCGTAGCCCTCCGTCATTTCAGATAAGTACTACTTAGTATTCGTGCTACGTTTGTTAACTATGTTAAGGCGTAGTGTGCGGTAGATAATTAGTGCTTATCTGCTAAAGCATGAGATGCGATTGGATTAGGGCAATCGTACGACTTTATTGACTATGTTAAGGGTCGTACGGGTGGGTTTAATTCAATCAGGAAATGACGGGTTGAACTTGGCTAGTGCTTAAGATTTGTTGACTATGTTAAGGTCATAATTTGCTAGGGGTAAAAGTATTATCGAAAATTTCAAGTGTTGAAATTTGCAATGAGATTGGATACCTTCTATGAGATAATTGGATCCCGATACCCACTGCGAGTAAAAGTTACTCCTGGGAAAGTTTTACACAGGACAATTAGTCGATCAAGTAGGTATCTAGAAAGGTGTTAACTGGGTTACGCCCCTGGGAAAATGAGGTTTACTTTAATTAGATCCGTGCGAAAGCACGCCGAACCTCCCTCAAAGTACCGGCACTGGTCTAGTTGAAAGATTGACGAACTTGTAAAGTGTAATTAATCCCGGCTAGTCTTACCTTTTAGGGTTTGAAGGAAGATTTGATAAAAACAGTGGGAGACGTCGTGATTAGATAAGATAATAACCAATCTAATCTTGCAAAGAGCGCACGCTTTCGCGTTTCCTTTTATCTTTCTCCAGGAAGCAACCAATATATTTCTCCAGGCAGCAACCAATGTCACGCCTTAATCAAGATAATAATATGGATGTATTGACTGAACCACTTGTTATACTGAGCAGAGGAACGTTGGTCCCGCTCCAACTTATAAGTATTATAAGTCCGAGCAGGAGATAGGAACATATCCGGATTCCCAAGCCGCACAAATAAAGAATAAGCATGTTAATGCATCTTCTTCAGGTGTGTTAGTTACAGAGAACTGTTTCTCAATACACTCTACGTCCTCGGTATTAGATACCGGATCGGGATCTTACATATGCAATATGTTGCATGGGCTAAGGAAAGATAGTGAAATGGGAACAAGTGATCATACCTTAAAAGTAGGGAATGGTGCAAATGTTGCAACCAAAGCAGTTGGTGAATATCACCTTGTATTACCAACAGGGAATACATTGATCCTGAACGACTGTTACTACGTGCCCTCTATGATATGCAATTTAATATCAATCTCTTTATTAGATAAAGAAGGATATAACTTTGTAGTTGATAATAATGTTATGAACATTTACCTAAATCAAGTGTTGATTGGGTTTGGTGCGTTATGTAATGGATTGTACGTTCTGAATAAAAATATAGTTCTTAACGTAAAAAACACATGCAAGAGGAAGAGTTCAGAAATGAACGAATCCTTCTTGTGGCATTGTAGACTAGGTCATATCAATGCGACACGACTAGCTAAGTTGCATAAAGATGGATATTTGAAACCGTTCGAATTTTCATCTTATGACACTTGCAAGTCATGTCTAAAAGGCAAGATGACCAAAACTACGTTTACAGGACACGGAGAAAGAGCTACTGAACTCTTGGGACTAATACATAGGGATGTACGCGGTCCCATGTCTACGCAAGCCAGAAATGGTTCTTCGTACTTCATTACTTTCACTGACGATCTCTCAAGATTCGGTCATGTGTTCCTATTGAAACACAAGTATGAAGCTTTTAAGAAATTCAAGGAATATAAATCCGAAGTCGAAAACCAAATGGGTAAAAGTATTAAAGTCCTTCAATCTGATCGAGGAGGTGAATACTTGAGCAAAGAGTTCCAGGACTTTCTAAAGGAGAATAGGATTCTCTCTCAGCTTGCTCCTCCATATACACCACAGCACAACGGTGTATCGGAGCGGAAGAATCGCACCCTATTGGATATGGTGCGCTCTATGATGAGCACCGCTGAGTTACCTATTTCCTTTTGGGGTTATGCGCTTGAGACACCAGCATACCTATTGAATCATGTTCCATCTAAATCGGTACCTACCACACCATATGAGATATGGAGTGGAAAGTGTCACGACCCAAAATTTGGCCCGTAACCGGCACTTAAACTACGTAACGTCTACAGGCGTACGCAGCTCAAGTAAGTCGAAATCCAAAAATCTAAACCACCCAAATCTGGATCAATGGAGAAAAACATAGTTTTAACATTTGGAAATTCACAAGTAAAATCTCCAAGTCTAGTTTTCTTTCTTAAAAATTTCGGCAGAACCTCCTTTGTAAAAACTAGCCCCGAAAACGGGTACAACACAGATAATATATAAAGCATCCCAAACGGGAGCAAAATCACGCCCAACGGCGGAGACAATCACCACAACATGTATACGACGCCGAAGCGAAGAAATATCAAAGAAACGACTATAATAAGAAGTAAACTTTTCAACAAAACCGGCTCCCACGAGCACGGCACCCAAAGTCACCAAAATAATACAACACCGAATCCTCACAAGTCGTCTCTAAGTCATATATAGACAGTGGTAGATGGAGAATACTAGATCCAACAAAAAGATATACAATATACAGACAGATAACCGCAAACCCACCTAAAGCAAAGGCCTCTCTGCCTAACGTAGCGGTATCCACAAAAGTAGAGATGATAAGACGCCCTGCCGCGACTACTCTGAGGTAAGTCGTGCAAAACACTGTGGCACAACGGGGGTGAGTTGCCAACTCGTGAATAGTAAATAACATCATACTGAAATCGCAAGTATGCACCAACAGCAATGATCAATAGCTTGTAAGCTGGTAGCATGAGTATGACAATATGTATATGTAACTATCATGATCAAGGTACACCACCAGGGTACTATATCTACATGAATCAAATGCATATCAACTGGATACTGAGTGCGGAATAATAAATAATCTCATGCACAAATCATAAGCATAGAAAAACCCGGAGTATCTTAACAGCACCCTAAATCCCAAAATACTCAGATCGGCCCTCAAATCCTGTACTTCTCATGGAACCTGAGTGTCAAACATCGACACTATAAAACATCATGACAACCAGTGTCTAACATCGACACGTAAATACTCGTATCCATACGTTCCTCGAAACCCAAGTATCCTACGTCGACACTTATGTTCCACGTATCGGTCTTTCTGATATCCATACGTTCCTCGAAACCCAAGTATCCCACCTCGACACTTGTGATTCCACGTATCGGTCTTTCAAAATCCATATATCTCTCGGAATATAAGTGCCTAACATCGACACTTGAAATTCTCATATCGCATGAAAACATATCTCAAATGCGTAAATCCACGTAAAACAACATATGCAACATAAAACATCAATATGAGCATATCACGGAAAAAGTCCGCTATTTAACTGCATCAAGACATTAAATATATTTCGCGGTTCCAAAAAATCCAAATCCAAAATACATATATATACAGCGTCCCATTCCACCGATATATATGTTATAACAAGCCAATCATGTAACAATAGCAAAGTATATGTGCGAGCATGTAAATATGGTATGGCATATGTATAGGCATGTAGGTATACAGGTATGCTATATGTCATATGGGCCATCGCACAAGAACAACTGCCTCTATGTCGCTAACCACTAGCAAGGTATATCAATGAATATTTGTGTTGTGCGTATCATGGCAATTACCAGTGTGTAGTATATCATTGGTGCTCGTGCAACATGGACTGTCAATAATAGTGCAGTGTATAAGGAATATAGTTTCAGGCACAACAAGTAGCTATATGCAATGAAAATCATGCAATATCTCTCTATGAGCACATAAACATACGGCTAATATCATATTATATCTGGCCCTGACACTTAGCACCATACGGGCGATTTCTCCGTAGATGTTAAATCTACTCACCGATGGTCTCCAGCTATGAAAATCCGACCACCTGCTTCCTCTTGTTCACAACATCCGAAGTCCCCGCTTGCGACGCTATAAATTCACAAACACACAAATAGTGCAAACATCTCAGAATCGACTAATATAACGTAAAACTACACTTTAAACGACGCACCAACACTAAACTAACTCACAAGTCTCCGTCTAGTGGCTAACGTGCGTTGCGACACTATTAAACCAAACTGAGTACAGCAGCTGCATCAGATCACGACTCGTGTCGGATTACGTAACACGCGGATTCAAAACACTAGATTATAGGTAAACGATTCCAGATTTTATACTGCAATTACTAAAAAAGTAAACAGTACCAAACACCCCTAACCAACAGCAGACAACTACCCACAAAAGCCAAACCCCAGCATCTCCCTACATCGCCGGCGTCGCCGGAATTCGTCAAAGGGGCCGCCGGCCCCGGCCGGTAGGGTGGTCCTCGTGTCTCAGGTGGTGCTGCAGGATCACTAGTACATCATTACAATTTTGTTTGGTCAGTCACTAAAATTTCCCGATCACAGCAGGTACAGAGGCTCTAAAAAGACACTAAAAACCCGATATTGCACTAATCGATATTGAAAGTGTTCTAAACCATAATCAACGAGCTATACAACATAAAACTCCTATTTATCAGTGTAGGGATTATACCTATCAACTTTAGCTCACAAGATCCAAGCTTTCCTAGTTCCCAAGTGATCAAAGAGCAAGAACAAAGACTTGAGGTATTTTTGTGATTTATTTGGGAATTTTGGAGAATTTTGAGCTTTGAAATTGTAGCAAAAGGAGAAAGAAAGATCAAAGGCAGAAGTGAGAGGGAGGGATTCGGCCAAGTGAGGAAAGGGAGGTTTTGTGTAGAATTTCCTAGAAATTTCTAGCATTAAATGCAATAAATGCATTCACATGCACATCCATGCCCCACTTGCATTCTTTTCTTTTCCTTTAATCTAAATTACAATTCCAAACAAATATCTAGATAAGTGAGAATGTTTCGGTATACTCAAGAATCAATTTATGGAAAAGAGTGCATAAGAGAAATTTCCGAAAAAGTGAATACCGCATTAAAATAATATTAAAATTGGGAAAAATTCAAATTGAACCAAAACGTCCCATATACCCCCAAAGCTTGTGCACTAGCTTTATTTTAGCTAAACTAGGTGTTGGCAAGTCTATATGGTCGTTTGGACACAGTCGGGTTAAAACGGGAAATACCGACAATTTTACTCTAAAACGGAAAAATTCGCATAACGATTTCTAAAACGTTACAATCTCCCCCCTCCCCTTGTAGAAATCGGTCCCTGAATTAAAATTTCATACTAAGCGTACCTTCAAAGAGATGAGGGAATTTCTTCCGCATCTCGCTCTCGGCCTCCCAAGTGATCTCCTCACTAGTAGGGCTACGCCAAAGAACCATCACAGATGGCAAGACCTTTGACCGAAATTTCTTCACCTGCCGATCCAAAATAACTACCGGCTGTTCGGTGAACCAAAGATCGCGCTCAAGCTGAACGGTCTCATGCTGAATCATGTGAGAAGGATCATGAAGATATCTACGAAGCATCGACACATGGAAAACGGGGTGAACATCCGGAAAACTAGGCGGGAGCGCCAAACAATAAGCAACGGAACCCACTTGCTCAAGGATCTCGAAAGGACCTATAAATCTAGGACTGAGCTTCCCCCTCTTCCAAAATCGCATAACGCCCTTCATCGGAGAAATCCTCAGGAATACATGATCCCCTACTGCGAACTCGAGTCTGCGACGACGACGGTCGGCATAAGACTTCTGTCTGTACTGGGCTGCTCTCATCCTATCCTGAATCAACTGGATCTTCTCCGTAGTCTCCTAAACTAGCTAGGGTCCTAAAACCAGACTCTCACTAAGTTCGGTCCAACAGACTGGCGATCGACACTTCCTACCATATAAAACCTCAAAAGGTGCCATCAGAATAGTCTCCTGAAAGCTGTTGTTGTTGGAGAACTCAATCAACGGTAAGTGACGATCCCAACTGCCACCAAAATCCAACACGCATGCACGGAGCATATCTTTCAGAGTCTGAATAGTCCGCTCCGACTGCCCATCGGTCTGCGGATGAAAAGCGGTGTTAAAACTCAACCAGGTACCCAAAGCTTCCTGAAGCTTCTACCAAAGACGGCTAGTAAACTATGTGCCTCTGTCGGATATATGCATGTGGGAACACTGTGCAAACACACAATCTCATCTATATACAGCTGCGCATACTGAGTATACCCGAAAGTGGCCTTCAATGGAGGAAAGTGAGCCGCTTTCGTCAACCGGTCAACAATCACCCAAATGGAGTAATAACCTCTACTGGTCCTGGGTAGACCCACAATGAAGTCCATGGAAATCTGCTCCCATTTCCACTCCGGAATGGGTAAAGGTTGCAACTCTCCAGCCGGTCTCTGGTGCTCAGCCTTGACTTGCTGACAAGTCAGGCACCTCGAAACGAAGTCTGAAATATCACGTTTCATCCCTTCCCACCAGTAAAAGTCTCTCAAGTCACGGTACATCTTGGTGGAACCTGGATGAACGCTAAAGGCCGACTGATGTGCCTGCTCTAGGATCTCGCGTCTCAACCCATCAGCGTCTGGTACACACAAGCGAGTCCCGCATCGTAGCACACCCTGGTCATCAATCATGAACTCCGAAACTATACCCTGTCGAACAAGCTCAAGAATCTCGGACAAACGGGCATCACTGGGTTGCGCCTCACGGATACGATCAAATAGTAGTGGACGGGCGCGGACATGAGTAAATTGTCCCCCAGCGGAAGTGAACTCGAACTGCACTCTACCATCACACAAGAGCTGCCAATCTACAGACGACTGATGCTGAACTGCGCTCAACTGGGATAAGCTACCCCCGGGCCTACGACTCAAAGCATCAGCTACCACATTCGCCTTGCCCGGGTGATAAAGGATCTCACAATCATAATCCTTCATTATCTCCATCCATCAGCACTGTCTCAGGTTCAGATCTCGCTGCTGGAAGATATACTTCAAGCTCTTGTGATCCGTGAAGATCTGACATGACTCCCCGTAGAAGTAGTGTCTCCAAATCTTCAATGCAAAGACCACCGCGGCCATCTCAAGATTGTGAGTGGGGTAATTCTGCTCATGCTTCTTCAGCTGCCTAGAAGCATACACAATCACTCTATCATGCTGCATCAAAACACAGCCGAGCCCCACTCGAGAAGCGTCACAATAAACAACATAGCCGCCCGATCCAGAAGGTAAAGAAAGAACTGGTGCAGTCGTCAACCGAGTCTTCAACTGCTGAAAACTCTGCTCACACGCATTAGTCCAAAGAAAAGGAACTCCCTTCCGGGTCATTCCAGTCAGCGGTGTAGCGATACTCGAGAAATCCTGCATAAAACGGCGATAATAACCAGCTAAGCCCAAAAAGCTGCGGACCTCAGTCACCGATACAGGTCTGGGCCAAAGCTGTACAGCCTCGATCTTCCTCGGGTCCACAAGAATGCCATCACCAGTCACCATATGACCCAGGAAGTCAACTCTATTAAGCCAGAACGCGCACATTGAGAATTTAGCGTACGGCTGGTGCTATCTCAATATCTGCAAAGTAATCCTCAAGTGCTGCTCATGCTCCTCCCGACTCTTAGAGTAGACCAGTATGTCATCAATAAACACAATAATAAACTGGTCGAGGAATGGACTGAAAATCCGGTTCATCAGATCCATGAACGCTACTGGCGCATTGGTGAGTTCAAACGACATCACCAAAAACTCATAGTGCCCATAGCGCGTACGAAAAGCAGTCTTCGGAATGTCATCATTCCGAACCCGCAACTGATGATAACCCAAACGTAAATCAATCTTTGAAAAATGTTTCGCACCCTGGAGCTGATCAAATAAATTGTCAATGCGAGGTAAAGGATACATATTCCGCACCGTAACTCGGTTCAACTGACGATAATCCACACATAGCCTCAAACTGCCGTCCTTCTTCTTGACGAACAGAACAGGAGCTCCCCACGGCGAAACACTCGGACGCACAAGTCCCAAATCAAGCAACTCTTGCAATTGATCTTTAAGCTCTCTAAGCTCTGCCGGAGCCATCCGATAAAGCGGTATAGAAATAGGCTCCGTGCCAAGAATCGGATCAATGAAGAACTCTATATCGCACTCTGGTGGCAACCCAGGTAACTCGTCAGGAAAGACATCGGGAAACTCTCGTACGGTAGAAACCTGATCCAATGACTCCACTGTGGCTCCAGTATCATTAATGAAAGCCAGGAATCCCCGACATCCCCTCCTCAAAAGCCAACTATCGCACAGGACAGAAATCAAACTGTGAGGGGCGGCACCACGGTCCCCTACACAACAAACACTGACTCGGCGGGAAAACAAAACCTAACTGTCTTCTCTCGGCAGTCCACGGACGCGTAGCAAGTAGCTAACCAGTCCATGCCCAGCAAAACGTTGAACCCCAACATCTCAAGAAGGATGAAGTCGACGGGAAAAACTCTGTCCCCTATACGGACAGCACACGACCGGAACACGTGTCGTGCAACAAACGACTCTCCTACAGGAGTAGCCACGACCAGCGGCCGATCTAGCTAACAAGACTCTCGGCCTACCCTCGGCACGAAGTGCGTAGAAATATACGAATGCGTAGATCCCGGATCAAAAAGAACATGTGCATCATAAGAACATACAGAAAGGGTACCTGAAACCACAGCATTGGACGCCTAAGCGTCCTGGTGAGTCAAGGCAAACACCCGAGCCTGCCCTCTACCGGCAACTGGCTGACCTCCGCCTCTACCACCCCGCCCTGTCGATATAAAAGCACCGCGACCCCGACCTCTCTGCACAAGAGTCTGACGTGGAGCAACAACCGGCATAAGGGGCAACGCCCTCTGAGGTGGAGACGGTGGTAAGGTAACCTGCGGTACAGCTGCCTCGCTCATACGTAGTTCAGCACAATCTCGAACCCGATGACCCGTACTCCCGCACCGGTAACATCCAGATACAAACTGCTGACCCTCCTGAGGGTAAGAGCTAAAAAGCCGACCTCGTCCCGAACCTCCACTATCTGAACGGGAACTGTCACGACGTCTAAACGCCCGCCTCACTGACGGATCACCAGTATGAACCTTCTTCGGTTCCGGAGCAACTGACGACACAGAAAGACGCTCCTCCACCAATAGGGCTGCATCCACCGCCGCCGCATATGTGTCGCAATGCTGAATGCTGATAGCTAGGAACAACTGGGTAAGTAGGCCTCGAACAAACCTCTTCACCCTCATCTCCTCTGTCGCCACCAAGTACGGAGTATACACTGACAGCTCAGTAAACAGTACATCATACTCAGACACCGTCATCCCCAGAGTCTGACGTAACGACTCAAATCTACGCGCTCGTGCACCCCTGACGCTCGGTGGAAGAAAACGGGCGAGAAATACCGTCACAAACTCGGCCCAGGTCATAGGAGCAAGACCTGCGGCTCTGCCCTCTCCAACGACTCACACCACTTCTGGGCCAGACCCTCCAGACGAAAGCTCGCAAACTCCACCCATCTCTCATCGGAGCATCGGAGCGAATGACAAATCCTGGCCATCCGGTCGATAAACGACTGCGGATCCTCAGTAGTATCTGTGCCAGTAAACACCGGTGGCCTCAGCCTCATGAACTCTGTCAGCGACTCGGTAATAACCTTCGGAGCTGTAAATGCGGCTGCCGGAACTGTAGGTACCATCGTGGTCCCTGTAACGGGTGGTACAACTGCCTGCCCCTGCGCTCGAATGGCCTTTACCAAAGTCCCCATCATCTGGCACAGGTCCTGCATACCAGCCCCAATCATAGCAATGTTCTCCGGTACGATAGGCGTACCGCCCTTGTCAGTCCTCGCCTTAGACGAGTCAACTCTGACCTCGGCCCTCGCGGCCGCTCTCTGTGCCCTCGTAGTCTTCGGCGGCATATAGGCTGGAAATTGAAACAAGATTCGATAAGGATATAGGAATCGAATCACAAAGATATATATCATCACGGAGTAATATCAATCAATAAGTCCTAAGGTCACTTAGGCGGAATACCGTGTCGTAAGTATGCCGCGGAACATACACACGCTACGTCACTCTGCTTAAGTTACCTACTCCATCATACCAAGGTCATCCTACACTCTGAAAGGTAAAACCTAGCGCTCAGATACCAACTTTGTCACGACCCAAAATTTGGCCCGTAACCGGCACTTAAACTACGTAACGTCTACAGGCGTACGCAGCTCAAGTAAGCCGAAACCCAGAAATCTAAACCACCCAAATCTGGATCAACGGAGAAAAACATAGTTTTAACATTTGGAAAATCACAAGTAAAATCTCTAACTCTAGTTTTCTTTCTTAAAAATTTCGGCAGCACCTCCTTTGTAAAAACTAGCCCCGAAAACGGGTACAACACAGATAATATATAAAGCGTCCCAAACGGGAGCAAAATCACGCCCAACGGCGGAGACAATCACCACAACATGTATACGACGCCGAAGGGAAGAAATATCAAAGAAACGACTATAATAAGAAGTAAACTTTTCAACAAAACCGGCTCCCACGAGCACGGCACCCAAAGTCACCAAAATAATACAATACCGAATCCTCATAAGTCGTCTCTAAGTCATATACAAACGGTGTTAGATGGAGAATACTAGATCCAACAAAAAGATATACAATATACAGACAGATAACCGTAAACCCACCTAAAGCAAAGGCCTCTCTGCCTAACGTAGCGGTATCCGTAAAAGTAGAGATGATAAGACGCCCTGCCGTGACTACTCTGAAGGTAAGTCCTGCAAAACACTGTGGCACAACGGGGGTGAGTTGCGAACTCGTGAATGGTAAATAACATCATACTGAAATCGCAAGTATGCACTAACAGCAATGATCAATAGCATGTTAGCTGGTAGCATGAGTATGACAATATGTATATGCAACAATCATGATCAAGGTACACCACCAGGGTACTATATCTACATGAATCAAATGCATAACAACTGGATACTGAGTGCGGAATAATAAATAATCTCATGCACAAATCATAAGCATGGAAAAACCCGGAGTATCTCAACAACACCCATAATCCCAAAATACTCAGATTGGCCCTCAGATCGTCCCTCAAATCCTGTACGTCTCATGGAACCTGAGTGTCAAACATCGACACTCTAAAACAACATGACAACCAGTGTCTAACATCGACACGTAAATACTCGTATCCATACGTTCCTCGAAACCCAAGTATCCCACGTCGACACTTATGTTCCACGTATCGGTCTTTCTGATATCCATACGTTCCTCGAAACCCAAGTATCCCACCTCGACACTTGTGATTCCACGTATCGGTCTTTCAAAATCTATATATCTCTTGGAATATAAGTGCCTAACATCGACACTTGAAATTCGTATATCGCATGTAAACATATCTCAAATGCGTAAATCCATGTAAAACAACATATGCAACATAAAACATCAATATGAGCATATCACGGAAAAAGTCCGCTATTTAACTGCATCAAGTCATTAAATATATTTCGCGGTTCCAAAAAATCCAAATCCAAAATACATATATATACATCGTCCCATTCCACCGATATATATGTTATAACAAGCCAATCATGTAACAATAGCAAAGTATATGTGCGAGCATATAAATATGGTATGGCATATGTATATGCATGTAGGTATACAGGTATGCTATATGTCATATGGCCCATCGCACAAGAACAACTGCCTCTATGTCGCTAACCACTAGCAAGGTATATCAATGAATATTTGTGTTGTGCGTATCATGACAATTACCGACCGTGTGTGTGTAGCATATCATTGGTGCTCGTGCAACATGGACTGTCAATAATAGTGCAGTGTATAAGAATACAGTTTCAGGCACAACAAGTAGCTATATGCAATGAAAATCATGCAATATCTCTATATGAGCACATAAACATACGGCTAATATCATATCATATCTAGCCCTGACGCTTAGCGCCATACGGGCGATTTCCCCATAGATGTTAAATCTACTCACCGATGGTCTCCAGTTATGAAAATCCGACCACCTGCTTCCCCTTGTTCGTAACGTCCGAAGTCCCCGCTTGAGACGCTATAAATTCACAAACACACAAATAGTGCAAACATCTCAGAATTGACTAATATAACGTAAAACTACACTTTAAATGACGCACCAACACTAAACTAACTCACAAGTCTCCGTCTAGTGGCTAACGTGCGCTGTGACACTACTAAACCAAACTGAGTACATCAGCTGCATCAGATCACGATTCGTGTCGGATTACGTAACACGCGGATTCAAAACACTAGATTATAGGTAAACGATTCTATATTTTTCATACTGCAATTACTAAAAAAGTAAACAGTACCAAATACCCCTAACCAACAGCAGCCAACTACCCACAAAAGCCAAACCCCGGCATCTCCCTACATCGCCGGCGTCTCCGGAATTCGTCAAAGGGGTCGCCGGCCCCGGCCGGTGGGGTGGTCCTCATGTCTCAGGTTGGTGCTCCAGGGTCACTAGTATATCACTACAATTTTGTTTGGTCACTCACTAAAATTTCCAGATCACAGCAGGTACAGAGACTCTAAAAAGACACTAAAACCCCGATATTGCACTAATCGATATTGAAAGTGTTATAAACCATAATCAACGAGCTATACAACATAAAAACTCCTATTTATCAGTGTAGGGATTATACCTATCAACTTTAGCTCACAAGATCCAAGCTTTCCTAGTTCCCAAGTGATCAAAGGGCAAGAACAAAGACTTGAGGTATTTTTGTGATTTATTTGGGAATTTTGGAGAATTTTGAGCTTTGAAATTGTAGCAAAAGGATAAAGAAAGATCAAAGGTAGAAGAGAGAGGGTGGGATTCGGCCAAGTGAGGAAGTGGAGGTTTTGTGTGGAATTTCCTAGAAATTTCTAGCATCAAATGCAATAAATGCATTCACATGCACATTCATGCACCTCTTGCATTCTTTTCTTTTCCTTTAATCTAAATTCCAATTCCAAACAAATATCTAGATAAGTGAGAAGGTTTCGGTATATTCAAGAATCAATTTATGGAAAAGAGTGCATAAGAGAAATTTCCCAAAAAGTGAATACCGCATTAAAATAGTATTAAAATTGGGAAAAATTCAAATTGAACCAAAACGTCCCATATACCCGCAAAGCTTGCGCACTAGGTTTATTTTAGCTAAACTAGGTGCTGGCAAGTCTATATGGTCGTTTGGACACAATCGGGTTAAAACGAGAAATACCGACAATTTTACCCTAAAACGGAAAAATTCGCATAACGATTTCCAAAACGTTACAGAAAGAGACCATATCTTAAACGAGTTAAGATATGGGGTTGTCCGGCCTATGTCAAAAGGCAAAATCCGGATAAACTCGAGGCACGATCAGTTCTTTGCATGTTTGTGGGATATCCAAAGAATTCACACGGGTATATCTTCTACCACGCTGAGGACCAAAAAGTATTTGTTTCTCAATATGCCTCCTTTTTGGAAAAGGAAATTCTTGTAAAAGAAATTAGTGGCAAAAACGTAGAGCTGGAAGAAGTTCCAGCTACACAAACTACAACTGATGATTTATTGGAAGCAGAGGATACAATAGTTCCCAACGAACCCCAACCTCTCCGCAGATCTAGTAAGGTTCCTCATTGTAACGTTTTGAAAATCGTTTCGGTGAAATTTCGAAAAAATCGGTAAAATAAGGGGGGTTTCGGTAAAAAGTCAAAATACAAATATCTTTATTATAAAATTAAATATACATATTCTAGCTATGAAATTGCTAGTATTTGGTGTTTATTGAGCCACTGGTGAAATTTCAAATTTTCTGAAAATTTTTCCGAAATTAATTATTTTAATATTATTTTAAGCCGTCACTAATACATTTAATTAGGGAAAATTACAAATTCGAATGAGTTGAAACAAATTTTGTGCATCATAAAACATTAAATAAAATTTTATCATGTGGTTTTTGAAATGAAATCGTTTGCCAAAACGGTTTAGAAAGTATCGAAGAAAAAAGCTTTTTTTTAGTGTAAATGGATGTTTGGGGTATTGTATTTATCATTTTTCATCACCCCACACCCATACCCACACTCACACACCCCCATTTACTTCTCCCCTTGGCTGAATTCAGCAGTCCCACCCTTTTTCCCCACTTGAATTTCAAAGAAAAGAAAAGAAAGAAAAGAAAAGAATAGAATAGAAAATGATAGAAATTGAGTGGACTTTGACTAGATTTATCTTTCCCCACCTCACTCTCTCGCCTCCCTCACCCAATCCTCACAAATTTCTGGCCAAAACCTGCACTCAAACAGCCCCTCTTGATTTTTCTCCATTTCATTGCAAAACCCACAAAATTCCACCAAAAATCCATGTCAAAAATCCCACAAAAACAAAATCCAATCTCTACCCATTATTTCTTTGCCCAAGCTAGCATGGATCTTGGAAGAAATTTGGCATTTTGGAGGCCATGATCATCATGTTGATCTCTTGATCATGAGGTATAAAAATTCTTGCATATTTGTTAATTGTTAGTTGTATGTTTAAAGCAAACTTGTTTAGGTGTTTAAAAAATATAAATAAAGGGGTTTTGAATTCAAGTTTAGAAATTCAAGTGGATGGTTTTGGATTATAGTTAGGGTTTTGTTGTATGATTATGGTTGCAAGTGGGATTCTTCTTTTTTTGGAATGTGAAACATAATCAAATTGTTAGTTGTAAATTGTTAAGTTGAAATTGTAATATTTAAGCTATTTTACTTACTAGATTTTTGGAAAATTATTGAATGTCTTAGATTAAAATATAATTATGGTTTCATGTCATTATTAGTATTATAATAAGTGGTTTAATGCCTTTGGACCATGAAAACCAAGCTTATTTGTAAAATTGTGAATTTTACTTTAAAAAGAGTTAAAGTCGGTATTTTTGCAAACTAGTTTTTTTGAACGCATGTGGTTTGGTGAAATTAAATCGTGGGAATGGTTTGTATGGATTATTTAAGTTATTTAATAAGTATTATGGCCGTTAGAATTGTTTAAACGTCGAGTTTTGTACTAAAACGGGTAATTTTGCTTGCTAGATTTTCGGAAAAATGACTTTTTAAGTGAAATTGGGGTTTTTGTGAGTTTTAACCTATTTTATATTAAAATTAGTGTTCGTGAATGTGCAAATGAGTGTATTTGGGTTTTTCTCGATGGTCTGGCGTTTGTACACCGACGTCGAGGGTTTTTGGGTTGATTTGTGAAAGCAACAATAGGTTTTGACCTATATGGGATTCGTGTGTTGTTTTGGTCATGAGTCGGATTTTAATGCGATACGATGCGTTGTGATATGTAGGTACCCCCATGTGGACTTTGAGACAACAAGCAAGCGCGTGGCGACGTCGGCACCGGGGAGCGAGGACCAGGTGAGTAGATTTATATCTACGGGGAGAAGTCGGGTGGATGGCGTATAGCACCCCCGCAGTCCGTAGTGTAGCTCATATATATATGTTTATATAGGTGTTGTATGATACGAGAATGTTTATTCATGTTATGTTTATGTGTTCATGGAGTACCTTTGGGTTAGTTGCGAAACCCTAGAGTAGTTGTTATACCCACATACGCACACACAGACTTGCAAACTTTACTTTCTTGTGCGCAGATTGGGATGTGTATATATGTATATATCCGTGGGTATGGGACTATGCATATGTACATTCATATACGCATGCATGGATAATGAGGATAGTACTTGGGATCTAAGATGAGTCGATAAGATTTGATTTGAGGCCGTGAGATCGGTAATATAGCAGGGTTCGTATTTGAGATACGACATGACGTTGTAGCGGGTCCTTGACGTAGTGTTTCACACACGTGCATGCATACTTAGGCGGTATCAGTATTGTACTAGATGTAGATCAGTACCCCGATCATGATATTGGATAAAGAGAATACCAGGTGAATAGTATGATGAATGTGATATTGACCCGTACCCAGATTTGGGATGCCGTACGACGGATTTACGTACGAGCTATATTTTGATGATTGATCCGCACTCTTGACTTGGGAAGCCTGCTTATAGATATGGTATTGGATATGATATTATTGAGGCGGGATCACCGACTAATATATATACAGGTATGTATATGTATCGACTCAGATGTTAGGCGGTTTCCTTACCTGTGTAAGTCCATATTGCGACCCCCGGTTCTTACGGGGAGGCGGAAACGGTATAAAAATCAAATTTTTAGTGCAAGAAGCAACATGGACTAAACAAGGTCGGGATCGTGTCTAAACTAAACTAGCAATTACGCTAAAAGGAGTTAGCTACTCGGATGAGGGTTATACCTAAACTTGAACTCCTTCTTCTTGAAATCTTGTAGAGGTTGATGGTTCTCTTTTGTCGCCTTCTTCCGTCGAAGATGGATCCACCTCGAGGGTTCAACCTTGGGCTCTTTCTCGGACTTGGAGTGAACTAGAATCTCCGGCTTGCTAATCCTTTGATCCTAGGGTGAGTAGAGAGTGACTAGGGTTTGCTTTTGTTTTTAAAGAGAAGGATTCTCAACTCATGAGAAGGTTTCTCTTTACTAGAGGAAGAAGAAGATGAAGAGAGGAGAGAGAATGAGAATGATAGAATGAGCTATTATTTTCTCTTCTTGCAACCATAATGCAAAAGAATAATATTATCTAAATGATAATAATTGAAAATGAGAATAGTTGATGGTAGTGTTTGGAATGACCACAACCATGCTTCATTTAATAAAAAGTAAGCATGAATCAAGGAAGACTTTCAAGGCATGAAAGTGGTCAATGGTCAACAAGTCAACCAAGGTCAACAAGTCAACAAAGAACAACCATAACATAATTCTCATTTAATTATTATTATTAATAGATAATAAATAAATCCATTAGGGTTTGGAAAAAGAAGACTGTCAACTGTGCATACGCACCCGTTCCGAAACCCTAATGAAAAACCTCATTCTCCTCCTCAAGCAACTGTGCATACACACCTGCATTCTCGTTCCGAAAAACAAGAATACCAAGACATAAAAGCAACCCCAAAACACATACCAGCATCTGGCTCAAACCAGAGCCTGCCAGTATAATCCGTCCGGACTCCAAACGTGCACAAGTGCGCGGATGAGAACGAACCCTGTCGCAAAACCATGCGACCTCTACTCTGTTTTGCCCAGAGGCGAATACCCTCTGTGTGGGACTCTAAAGACTCGACACTACGCTGGCAGTGGGTTTAACCACAGACCGCAAGCGGCACTAGCTGTGCGTAACGGTCCCCAGGTAGATGCCGACAAGAAGGCTGACGAGGTGAAACCCCATCTGAACTCCTACTGAGTCTGAATGTGACAGTCTCCGTACAGTCCGGTCTGTTCGTCTGATACATCGCATGGCGGGCCTAGGGGGTGGTAAACGTCAGTCCCCCAATAGCGGTACAAGTCGTGCCGGAGCGAAGCCCAAAACACCCTGAGATAACACTGGAAACCTACCAGTATATCTCGTTTGCCCTGGCCAGGGACTACTCGTGTAATGGCTCTCCTAGACACAGCGCGATGTCAACCCCCAATACCGGGAGAGACGAATCCTGTCTAACCGTCACTGCCTCCAAGTGCTTCGGGACTGCACCCAACCACCACCCGTTTGCACGACTCCTTTGAGCCGTGGTAGGGTAGTGATCAAAGTGCAGTGGGAACACACTTGAGGCGAAGTGCCAGTGTCAAGTCAGCGGACTAAGCTGTACTCATGTCACCTGGGAACTGATAACTGACGATAGGTATAATACCAACCTGTCAGTTCCCGACGAGTCCTGTCCAGTGTACTCGTAACCCAACGAGCACCCGTATACTATCTCCAGTACGACGTACTGATGGCTGTGGGACAGACCATCTCCCACACTGGGATGAGAAGCGCATACGCTAGTCTACTCCGGAGTATCGATGCCCTGTCTCGATAGTCCTGCGACTAGGGACCTGTATAAGGATGTGCTTATAGATTACCCAGCCCCCACTAGTGTGACTGCCATCACAACGCTGGTAATCAAGCAAAGATCCTAAGGGCTCCACTAATGCGTATAAGTGATATACTGAAATAAACACAAGTACACATTGAAGTAGAAACAAACCAAGTAGCATACTACTATTTTGAGCAAGATTGTATATACAAGGTGAATATCCCAAGCATCCATTAAGTAATATACAAACTAGTATGATACAGTAATGGCCTCTAGGGCATATACACTAACAATCTCCCACTTGCACTAAGGCCATGTACTGGCGTATCGAAGACCTATCATCTCGATCAGCCGCTCGAACTGAGTCTGGGGCAAGGCCTTGGTGAATGGATCTGCAGTGTTCTCTTCTGAAGCAACCCTCCGAACCTCGATCTCCTTGCGATCCACGATCTCCCTGATCAGGTGATACCGCCTCAAGATGTGCCTGGATCTCTGATGGGACCTGGGTTCCTTCGCTAAAGCTATAGCCCCGTTGTTATCGCAATACAGAGGTATTGGGTCAACAATGGACGGAACCACCTGAAGTTCTTTCAAGAACTTCCTCATCCAGACAGCTTCTTTTGCGGCATCAGATGCAGCGATGTATTCCGCTTCCATCGTCGAGTCTGCAACGGTTTCCTGTTTGGAACTCTTCCAACACACCGCCCCTGCATTGAGGGTGAAGACAAAACCCGACATGGACTTGGAATCATCCTTGTCACTCTGGAAGCTGGAGTCAGCAAAGGCCTCGATCTGGAGGTCTTTTGCGCCATACACCAAGAACATCTCCTTAGTCCTTCTCAGGTACTTGAGAATGTTCTTTACTGCTATCCAATGTTTCTCCCCAGGGTTTGACTGATACCGGCTTACTACACTCAGTGCATAAGCTACATCCGGTCTGGTACACAACATCGCATACATTATAGAGCCTACCGCAGAAGCGTAGGGTATAATAGACATGCGATCCCTCTCCAAATCAGTCTTGGGAGACATCTCTTTAGAGAGGGTGATCCCGTGACAAGCCGGTAGGTTACCGCGCTTGGAATCTTCCATACTGAATCTTTTCACTATGGTGTCGATGTACCTGGACTGAGAAAGTCCCAATATCCTCTTGGATCTATCACGATGGATCCGGATCCCCAGGATGTATGAGGCATCACCCAGGTCTTTCATGGAGAACCTATGTGACAAGAATCCCTTGACAGATTGTAGCATAGGAATGTCATTTCCTATTAAGAGAATGTCATCCACGTATAAAACGAGGAATACTACAGTTCTCGCTACAAATCTACTATAGATGCATGGTTCATCTGGATTTTTGATAAAGCCAAATTCTTTGACTGTCTCATCAAAACAGATGTTCCAACTCCGCGATGCCTGCTTTAGTCCATAAATGGACTTAAGCAACTTGCACACCTTTCCGCTGCTCCCACTCTGAATGAAACCCTCTGGCTGATCCATATAGACACACTCCTCTAAATTTCCATTTAGAAAAGCTGTCTTTACGTCCATTTGCCAGATCTCATAATCGTGGAAGGCAGCAATGGCAAGAAGGATCCGAATGGATTTCAGCATGGCTACTGGAGAAAAGGTTTCGTCGTAGTCCAAGCCAGGTCTTTGACGAAAACCCTTTGCTACCAGCCTAGCTTTATAGGTCTCAACCTGTCCATCTACACCAATCTTCCTTTTGAAGATCCACTTGCATCCTACGGGTTTTACCCCGTCTGGAGCAATGTCCAACGTCCATACCTTGTTGGTGTACATGGACTCCATTTCGGTCCGCATTGCATCCAGCCATTTCACTGAGTCAACGCTCTGAACGGCCTGCTGGAAGCTAGTAGGCTCATCATAATCTATGATGCAATCCTCTCAATCCCCGTCTATGAGAAAACCGTAGTATCTCTCGGGCGGATGAGACTGCCTACTACTCCTGCGGAGCGGCGTAGGAATGTCCTGTTCTGTTGAACCCTCTAGTTCCACCAAACTTTCAGTAACAGTCTGTGGTTCTGGAATTTCTTCCAGCTCTACTGCGCTCCCACTTATTTCTTTTTCTATGAACTGATGTTCTAGAAAATGGGCATGACGAGAAACAAGAACTTTTTGTTCCTCTTCACAGTAGAAAAAATATCCCTTGGAATTCTTTGGATATCCCACAAACTTGCACAGTACTGAGCGTGCCTCGAGCTTGTCCGCATGCTGCTTTTTGACAAAAGCTGGACTTCCCCATATCTTAATGTGATTAAGATGGGGTCTCTTCCCACACCACATCTCAAATGGCGTGGTAGGCACAGTCTTAGTGGGAACTCGGTTCAAAAGGTATGCGGCTGATTCTAGTGCATACCCCCAGAATGATCGCGGTAACTCAGCGTTACTCATCATGGACCGCACCATATCCAATAGGGTGCGGTTCCGTCTCTCCGATACACCGTTATGTTGCGGGGTGTATGGAGGAGTAAGCTGAGAGAGAATTCCGTTCTCTTTTAAATAGTCCAGGAATTCGGCACTTAAGTATTCTCCACCTCGATCCGATCTTAGAATCTTAATACTTTTGCCGGTCTGTTTCTCTACTTCATTCTTATACTCCTGGAATTTTCCAAAGGCCTCAGACTTATGTTTCATTAAGAAGACATAACCGTACCTTGAGAAGTCATCCGTAAAAGTAATGAAGTAAGAATGTCCGCTTCGGGCATGTGTAGACATTGGACCGCACACGTCACTGTGTACGAGTCCCAAGAGCTCGCTCGCTCTTACTCCATGTCCAGTAAACGGAGTCTTTGTCATCTTTCCTTTGAGACAAGATTGACAAGTGGCATATGATTGATATTCGAACGCATTCAAATATCCTTCTGTATGCAACTTAGTCAACCTTCTCTCATTGATGTGACCCAATCTACAATGCCATAAGAAAGTCTGATTTATTTCTGGAGACTTTCTTTTGTGTGTATTCTGGACATTGAAAATCTGTGGTTGGTTTAACACGTATATACCATTACTCAGAGTACCTGACCCAATCAATACTTGATTAAGGTGAATGTTTACAACATTACTTACAAACGCAAATTCATAACCTTCTTTAGAAACTAAAGATACAGAAATGATATTACAAGTTGCGTTGGGTACAAAAAAGCAATTACGCAAAACCAAAACATGTCCATCTGACATTCCCAGGTGATAGTCCCCCACGGCTTTAGCATCCATGCTAGCTCCGTTCGCAACTCTGAGGGTCATGTCACCTGCCTTCAAATCCCTACGGTTTCTCAACGCCTGCAAAGAATTACAGATATGAGATCCTGATCCGGTATCCAATACCCAGGAAGTAGAGTTTATTGAAAGAAAGTTTTCAATAACATACACACCTGAAGCTGAAGCTGCAACCTGCTTCAATTCCTGTGTTCTGGCCTTCCAGGCCCTGCAATCATTCTTCCAGTGTCCTTTCTTATGACAAAAGAAGCATTCTTCCTTATCCACAAGCTTCCCCGCTATCTTTGTTGCTTTCCCTTTTCCCTTCGTATCCACTTTACTAACACCGCCCCTTGGTTTGGCGGGGGCCTTCTTCTTCTTTCCCTTGGCTTTCGCCTTGGACCTAGAAGAAGATGATCCTCCTACAAACAAAGTGGATGTATCCCTACTTTTCTGTAGGGTGCCCTCTGCGCTCCTCAGCATGTTGAGGAGCTCTGATAGTTCAACCTCTTTTTCATGTAGGTTGAAGTTCAGTATAAACTGGGCGTAAGTGGAAGGAAGGGACTGGAGAACTATATCCGTATATAGTTCACTCTCCAATGTGATCCCTAGGTCAGCGAGCTCCTCAATGTAGCCGATCATCTTTAGCACGTGCTCGGCTACTGATGATCCGACGGCCATCTTTGTCGAGAACAACTTTTTCGACGCTTCGTATCTTGCGATACGAGATTGCTCTCCATACAGTTCTTTTGTATGGAGCAATATGGACTCCATGTCCATATTCTCATGCCTCCTCTGATGTTCGTTGTCCATCGAGGCAAGCAGGAGGCACTTGGCCTTCGCGCTATCAATCTCCCAAGTCTTGCGGATTTCCTTATCCGCGACGCTGGAAGTTGGACCAGGGACAGGGGGAGCTTTGGTGGTAAGAAGATACCCCAGCTTGTCATAAGTGATTGCTATCTTGACATTCCTGAGCCAATCTTTGTAGTTTGGCCCTGTCAGCTTGTTTTTATCTAGGAGTAACTTAAGTCCAGTCATGTTGATTGGTCGCTGCAATTAGGAGAGAGAAGAAGAAACACTCAGCATGATGCTCTTGCAAGTTTAGAGTGGTTTTTAGTTTGTCTAAACAGGATGGCTCCCACTGTTTCTCGAATCCCTCCTCAAACCATAAAGGAAGAATTAGTCAGGATCAATCCCACCGTACAATACTTGCTTAACCGTTCAGCCAGGCCGGTGTCGGTACTTCGAGGGAGGTTTTCCAACGCTTTCGCGAAGTTCCTTAATTAAAGAACCTCTTTTCCCTGGGGGCGTAACCCCGCTAACACCTTTCTAGGCACCTACTAGGTTTATAGCATTGATCGTTAAGTGAGAAATTTCCCGAGGAGTAGCATATACTCACAGTAGGATCGGGATCCAAATATCATCGCGTGACGAAACTGAAGGAATCCTACCAGAATCACCACACTCCAAATGGTATGCAAATCTAGCAAGTTTCAGTACTTATGAAACTCCCGATGTGGATTTTTGCCCCATGCTCTTATGACCTTGACTTTGGCCAAAATATCATAAGTCACATGTCAAGTTCTGCCCGTCACTATCCAGGTTAATTTGGATCCATCCGTATCTACCCTTGACTTTGGCCAAAATGGCAGCACGACTGTCCCAAACCAACGCATCTATCTATGCTACACATGAACACCCAATAGCTACCAATCACTATGCCTTGACTTTGGCCAAAATACATAGCTTGAATACTATTGCCTATTCATGCGAAGCGACGGAGGGCTACGAATGGTTTTGGCGAAACCGTGAACGTAGTGAACTTGATTTAATCGATGGAACGAGATAGCTTTTAGAAGGAGTGGCTCAATCTCCGCATTTAAAAGTTAGTTTTGAAAAGAACCGAGTGGTTTTTCGAAAGTGTTCCATCGACTTAAACTTGGTTTTTTTTTTTATCTTGCATTAGTTCTTTTAATGCGTGATATTCTTGCATTAGTACTTTTAATGCGTCCCATCATTTAATCCTACCATTGCAGAAAACAACCAAAATATGACGTACGCTTATGCCATTCGCATTCGCCACGGGGCCCCGTCATTACCCGTTAGGTTACTTAACTAACGACAGAGCGGGGGCTGGGCTAGCGCGTCTGTAAAACATAAGCAACGCCTAAATAGAAAGCAATGATAGACATTTCAGATCACAGATAAATACATTGGATATGCTAGCAATCTGTAATTTGTACGAGCCTGTAACAAAAAACAGATAACACGGTCGCGGTGAATAGCCAAATCCCCACCCAAGACCCCTACGGGTGCGGCAAACTACCCGCCAAGTCCTCGGTAGTTTGTGCACCCCTCCATGGGTCTATCCTAGGAGCAAGAACAGTAAAAAGAATTATACAATGACGGCTACAACCCCGACCCGGTTGTGCGGCCAAACAAATAATATAATTACATCAATTTACATTTACAATGAATTGCAAGAAAAGAAAAACTCTCGTCTCACAACCCCCGGCTATTCACCCGCGACAATCCAACATATTTATATACACATTCCAGCACATTACAGATCTTGTATAACCCCGACTAATCGTCTTATAGCGATTAGCCGACGTTCAATACAAGCAAACATCACAGATATAACCAACATAGTCAAAGTGCAGTGAAGTTCGGAAAAAAAATACGGAATTATAGGACCCCAAGAAGAAATTTCTGTTCTGGAAAATCTGGGTACATATAATATATTTTAAAAATCCCAAAACCAACACAGACACACACTGCACGAAAAACGACGCACTAAAGACAACAAACCGCGGCGCTTCCGCGGCGGCCAAGAAGGGTCACGCGGCGGAAGCGCGGCGGTTTAGACGAATTGGTGAATCGTTTTTCATGGGTGTTCTAACAAAACCCTGAGACGAATTTAGGAGTATAGAGTTTTTCATTTTAACCAGAAAAAATTTCAACAGAAACTCAGTTTTTGTAGTTTTCCGGTTTTGTGATTTTTTTCGGTTCCGAACTTCGTTACACTTTACTACCTAGCTAGTTTAAGTTTAGTTAGGCTCTGATACCACTGTAAGTCCATATTGCGACCCCCGGTTCTTACGGGGAGGCGGAAACGGTATAAAAATCAAATTTTTAGTGCAAGAAGCAACATGGACTAAACAAGGTCGGGATCGTGTCTAAACTAAACTAGCAATTACGCTAAAAGGAGTTAGCTACTCGGATGAGGGTTATACCTAAACTTGAACTCCTTCTTCTTGAAATCTTGTAGAGGTTGATGGTTCTCTTTTGTCGCCTTCTTCCGTCGAAGATGGATCCACCTCGAGGGTTCAACCTTGGGCTCTTTCTCGGACTTGGAGTGAACTAGAATCTCCGGCTTGCTAATCCTTTGATCCTAGGGTGAGTAGAGAGTGACTAGGGTTTGCTTTTGTTTTTAAAGAGAAGGATTCTCAACTCATGAGAAGGTTTCTCTTTACTAGAGGAAGAAGAAGATGAAGAGAGGAGAGAGAATGAGAATGATAGAATGAGCTATTATTTTCTCTTCTTGCAACCATAATGCAAAAGAATAATATTATCTAAATGATAATAATTGAAAATGAGAATAGTTGATGGTAGTGTTTGGAATGACCACAACCATGCTTCATTTAATAAAAAGTAAGCATGAATCAAGGAAGACTTTCAAGGCATGAAAGTGGTCAATGGTCAACAAGTCAACCAAGGTCAACAAGTCAACAAAGAACAACCATAACATAATTCTCATTTAATTATTATTATTAATAGATAATAAATAAATCCATTAGGGTTTGGAAAAAGAAGACTGTCAACTGTGCATACGCACCCGTTCCGAAACCCTAATGAAAAACCTCATTCTCCTCCTCAAGCAACTGTGCATACACACCTGCATTCTCGTTCCGAAAAACAAGAATACCAAGACATAAAAGCAACCCCAAAACACATACCAGCATCTGGCTCAAACCAGAGCCTGCCAGTATAATCCGTCCGGACTCCAAACGTGCACAAGTGCGCGGATGAGAACGAACCCTGTCGCAAAACCATGCGACCTCTACTCTGTTTTGCCCAGAGGCGAATACCCTCTGTGTGGGACTCTAAAGACTCGACACTACGCTGGCAGTGGGTTTAACCACAGACCGCAAGCGGCACTAGCTGTGCGTAACGGTCCCCAGGTAGATGCCGACAAGAAGGCTGACGAGGTGAAACCCCATCTGAACTCCTACTGAGTCTGAATGTGACAGTCTCCGTACAGTCCGGTCTGTTCGTCTGATACATCGCATGGCGGGCCTAGGGGGTGGTAAACGTCAGTCCCCCAATAGCGGTACAAGTCGTGCCGGAGCGAAGCCCAAAACACCCTGAGATAACACTGGAAACCTACCAGTATATCTCGTTTGCCCTGGCCAGGGACTACTCGTGTAATGGCTCTCCTAGACACAGCGCGATGTCAACCCCCAATACCGGGAGAGACGAATCCTGTCTAACCGTCACTGCCTCCAAGTGCTTCGGGACTGCACCCAACCACCACCCGTTTGCACGACTCCTTTGAGCCGTGGTAGGGTAGTGATCAAAGTGCAGTGGGAACACACTTGAGGCGAAGTGCCAGTGTCAAGTCAGCGGACTAAGCTGTACTCATGTCACCTGGGAACTGATAACTGACGATAGGTATAATACCAACCTGTCAGTTCCCGACGAGTCCTGTCCAGTGTACTCGTAACCCAACGAGCACCCGTATACTATCTCCAGTACGACGTACTGATGGCTGTGGGACAGACCATCTCCCACACTGGGATGAGAAGCGCATACGCTAGTCTACTCCGGAGTATCGATGCCCTGTCTCGATAGTCCTGCGACTAGGGACCTGTATAAGGATGTGCTTATAGATTACCCAGCCCCCACTAGTGTGACTGCCATCACAACGCTGGTAATCAAGCAAAGATCCTAAGGGCTCCACTAATGCGTATAAGTGATATACTGAAATAAACACAAGTACACATTGAAGTAGAAACAAACCAAGTAGCATACTACTATTTTGAGCAAGATTGTATATACAAGGTGAATATCCCAAGCATCCATTAAGTAATATACAAACTAGTATGATACAGTAATGGCCTCTAGGGCATATACACTAACAACCTGTAGTCTAGCTTGTAGCTTAGCCCTTTAGTTTAGTTAGTTGTTAGATTAGATTCGGTTCCTACCTATTTCAAAGCTTACGAATCGTGCGTATTTTAAAAGACAAGTCAAGGGATTCTACGGATATTTCAAAAAACGTATCTCTTCTTAAAAACACCGTAGCCCCTATTTTCAAAACCCCACGATTCGTGTTATTTCAAAAGGAACCATTGTCGGACTTATATTAGGTTAATGCTGTTTAGTTATCGTTGCGTCTAGTATTCAGCTCCCGCTCATTATTGTTGTTCGCTCCGCATCACATGCTTATATTATGCTTCATATTCTACTGTTGATATCTTATGGTTAGGACACCAGCACCATTACCGATGATGCGTATGTACCACGTACACTTACTTGCCGGCTCACACACATCTTCATCGGTAATTGCCATGTCACGAACACTTTAGAAATACTATTTCATTGACATAGGTTGTTAGCTAATAGTTTAGACATTGTAGTTATTGCCTGCTACTTCATGCATGTTATTATTCACTGTTGTGCCGCATTCATGGATTTTCATGCATATATTCACTGTTTACATGCTATTAATGATTTGGATTCGGATTTCATGAGATTTCTTGGATTTGGAGGAAAACCGCAAAAACATAAATAAACCTTTTGTCTCTCTTTTTAAATAAAAAGTGCGGTTTTCTCATGATGTATGAGTCGTCCACCATGAGTTTGCTGATGGATTTCGAGACCCGATTCGAGGAGACGGATGAACCGTTTCGGGTACATGGTGGGCCCGGTAAGGTACCCCGGGGCAAGAAGCGTGTGATGATAACGATGTGAGCCTGGCAGGGGAGACTGCCTACCGGTGATATTACCCGACGCGTCGGATATCCGGAGGATACCGTCGTGGTCTTGAGATGGATGGTAGGGGCCGGTCTGGACTGACGGCGCCCTAGATATTGTGATTGAGACATTGAGATTTCGAGATATTGAGGTACAGAGACTGTGATACAGAGATATCGAGATATTGGGATTACGTTTTGTGCCGATGCTACGCACTGTTTTATGCTGATTTCATTATGATACCTCATTTTATACAAAGGAAATCTCACTAAATTATGAAAACAGTTTCTTCATTTACATGTATTCTGTTTTCATGCATTCATACCTCATCCATATGATATATCGCTACCCGAGGCACTGACACGGGCACATGGGATTACACTCGGGTTAGATATTTACCCTAATCATTGTTAGGCTGCATGTTATATATATTTGAGGATATTATGATCGTTGACCTAGGATTGCGTTGTTCATGTGGTTTCTGTTCGTAGCTGTTTTTCTATTCACGAGTTGGCAACTCACCCCCGTTGTGCCCCAGTTTCTTGCAGGTTTTGCCGTACAGGTTTCATTACGGCTTTGCTGGCACTGCTTCCCATTTCCGGGTGATTTGCTTGTAGGTGGGTTTACTTGTATCGTACCCCCATTATATATCTTGTATATCATTATTCTATTGTATCTAGAAGTTCCATCAACCAAACATGTATTTATTTCTGAGATAGAGACCAGTGATGTTATTCTTTCGACCTTAGAGTCGCGCGTTGTATTTCTATGGATTTCTTGTTGTTTTGCGTTTCCTTTTGAGTTTTGATCCTCGCCCTTGGCGTTGTATATTATATTGCTTGTGTGGTTGTGACCGTCGATTGACGAAGAGCTAGCTCCCGCTTGGGGATGCCTTTTTATTGATTTCGTATACTATTCATGTTGTATCCCGTTTGGGGGCCAGTTTTACAAAGGAGACTCTGCCGAAATTTTCAGGAAATATTTGATGTTTTGAAAAAAAGGCATAATTTGGTTTATGTTATTAAAACTACTTGATTTAAATTGGTTTTCCTTCACTCTACTACCTTTCTTGGTTTGGATTTCTGGGTTTTCGGCTTACTTAGATTACGTACGCCTCGAGACGTTCGTAGTTTAAGTGCCGGTCATATTCCGTACTTTCGAGACGTGACAAAGTTGGTATTAGAGCGTTAGGTTTTACCTTCGGAGCGTAGGATGACCCTTGGTTGATGGAATAGGTGACTAAAGTAGAGTGACGTACCGTGGGTATGTTCCGCGGCATATTTACGATACGCTACTCCACTTAAGAAGCCTTAGGATGTACATTTCTTTGCTCAGTATTATATTCATTCCTGATCTAGCTTCATCGGTACCAGTTACGGTTTGCTGCCACGATTATGGGCAGGGAGAGCTACGGTTAGAATTGCGGTCAGCACAAGCTCGTCACGAACGAGGACTGACCTGGGCGTAATTTTGGCGACACACGATTGCGGAGATGTACCTCTTTTTACTGTGTTTCGCGCCATGAGCGTTTAGCGGATCGCCTTTATGAGATTTCTCGGACGTGCCGATCAGTATCAGAGGATTGGGCTACTGACAGAGGCCAGCCAGATTTTGATGACCGTTGGTGTGTTGCTTATTCATGATGGTCGAGGCACTGTTCAGCATGCAGACGAGCGAGCCAGTTATTGCTGCGAACGATGAGATATTGCCCCAGATATTGGCGTTAGTGCAGAACGAGTTGTACTATGAGATGATAGAAGGTCGCTAGTCATCGAGGATGAATGACTAGGACATGTGGATCGTTCGCCTACCCCGATGTGAGGTCATCAGATAGATTGATTCCAGCTAGAGACGACTTCATGCGGAGACGTTGGGAGTCGACAGAGACGATCAAATGTCAGAAACCTATTATTCCAAGTTTAAAGTAGTCGGAAAGATATGCAGGCAATTCTATGGTCCCTCTAGAAGAATGAAACCCTAACTCGACTTAATGACCGTGTGAAAGCCTTTGAACCTTCGGGTTTGCGGCAGTTCCACGGCGCCATTAGTGAGGCTTGGGTTTGCCCTTCTACGGCTGGACCACCGATGCTGTGGTATGTACTCGATACTATTAAACTGTGCCCAAGATGTTGAGCTCTTGGGGGATTATGAGGTTGTGACGACTCGATCGGATGGCTCGACTTAATTCAGATGCTAAGTGGTGAGATGCATTTCTTGGGAGACTCCCGATACGAGGATAGCCGTTGGAGCTCAGTCCATGCAGCCACGACGAGACGAGTCCGAAACGGTCGACATTAGAGAAAAATGGAGTAAGAGGTTCGTACAAGATCTGGATATGATGACGTTCCCCTCCGCCGACATCAGAGATGCGATGCGCATGCCGAGGCAGAGTACTGGATATACCTTCCAGAAGGAGTCGCGATGGGTATGCAGCCGTTCCAGAGCAAGATGCAGATATAGGAAGGGACGATGACTTCCGGACAGTTGGCAGAGACGAGACATGGAAGAGACCGTGAGCAGGATTCCTTCCAGGACACTGCTGCAATGATACTTGAACCCAGGATCAGATGTGTCACGTACATTCAGAGAGCCAGAGGCCGACGCCAGTGATATGCTGTCTTACGAGTGGTCGCGATGATTGACCGAGAGATGACCAGAGAAGTGCCAGAACGGGATCATCCCCGTTAGCACACCTGACAGGGCCGATGAGCCGATGGACCGAGAGATTGGTAATTCACAGTGAAGACCTTGACCCAGGAGTGGTCATTGTTACGCACACCAGCAGGCCAGAGTTCATGATCATCGACGAGACGTCCCACTAGTGACCGCGACAGTTGGCCCGAGATTCTTAGAGGATGCGCTTGAGCGGTACTATTCCGCCATTATTGATTTCGATGTTTGGGGTGATTTATTCGCATGATTTGATTTTGATGATTGAGGATTTACGATCTTTGCACAGTGTTGCACTTGATATCGTTTTCATGCTTTGGTTTCACATGTTTGTGATTTTACGGTTTTAGACATTTGAGTTGATTTTGTGCGTATGCACGCACACGATTTGGTTCCTGCACTCTGTATAGTTTATATATGCTTGTAGTGCAGTGATACGCCTTTTGTGCACTTAGATGCACTGGACTTCGATTTCGATTGTGATACTCGATATTTGTTTTGTGCACCTTATGCACCTGATTTGATTTTGCGCATGTTCGGCGCTTGATATTGGATTTCATGATTTCGTGCATGATGGATGCCCCTGGTTTTGGGTTTTCGCGCATGTTGAGCGCATGTCTTGAGATGCGATTTTGGTGCACACCAGATGCACTAAATCGAGATTTTTTTCGTGCATGTCAGATGCACCTGATTTTGCTGTCAGGCACACACGTTGCCTTCGACAGATGCTTTGTGCACACCCGATGCACTTAGATCTTGTTTCTGTGCACTTGTATGGCACGTATATGGATTTTGATGGTCGTGCGCACCAGACGCACGCAGTATTCATACGCGCATTTTGGGATGGATTTCTTATAGAGCAGTATGTTTTTATGATGATTGCTATGAGTTTTTGTACTGAGCAGGACTAGTCAGAGGACAGTACCTGAATATATTTTGCATGCATTGATAGCTATTGAAGGGAATTCCAAAAAGCGAGCTATAGTCTCAGTATTTACCTACGTGTATGATATGACGCGAAATGTTTAAAATAAGGAAAACCCTTCTAAATTATTTCCCAAAACGGCGAAACGTACATTTCAAACAAAGGTATATATGTATATAGTTATTTTCTTATGATAGACGTCCGCCACTGTGCAGTGTTATGTGCATTGCACAGCAACTTAAAGGATTTGGCATGCATTTCCTCCTGATATTTGCATGCATAGTTCCGATTTTTAGCATATCGGTCTTGCTTGAGATTTGGCATTCGTGTCTTCACCTTGACTCCGATGATTGCGGGATGCTTGATGGAGTTTTGATTTCGAGTTATCTACTCATTACTCATGCGCATGCATTGCGCTATGATGTGTTTATGTATTTATGATTTCGGAGCCCCGGCGATTTGATGGTTTTTGCTGAAATATTTTAGTATTTGGGGGGAGTTTTAATTTAAATTCGGGGACCGAATTTCTTTAAGGGGGGAAGATTGTAACGTTTTGAAAATCGTTTCGGTGAAATTTCGAAAAAATCGGTAAAATAAGGGGGTTTCCGGTAAAATGTCAAAATACAAATATCTTTATTATAAAATTAAATATACATATTCTAGCTATGAAATTGCTAGTATTTGGTGTTTATTGAGCCACTGGTGAAATTTCAAATTTTCTGAAAATTTTTCCGAAATTAATTATTTTAATATTATTTTAAGCCGTCACTAATACATTTAATTAGGGAAAATTACAAATTGGAATGAGTTGAAACAAATTTTGTGCATCATAAAACATTAAATAAAATTTTATCATGTGGTTTTTGAAATGAAATCGTTTGCCAAAACGGTTTAGAAAGTATCGAAGAAAAAGGCTTTTTTTTAGCGTAAATGGATGTTTGGGGTATTGTATTTATCATTTTTCATCACCCCACACCCATACCCACACTCACACACCCCCATTTACTTCTCCCCTTGGCTGAATTCAGCAGCCCCACCCTTTTTCCCCACTTGAATTTCAAAGAAAAGAAAAGAAAGAAAAGAAAAGAATAGAATAGAAAATGATAGAAATTGAGTGGACTTTGACTAGATTTATCTTTCCCCACCTCACTCTCTCTCCTCCCTCACCCAATCCTTACAAATTTCTGGCCAAAACCTGCACTCAAACAGCCCCTCTTGATTCTTCTCCATTTCATTGCAAAACCCACAAAATTCCACCAAAAATCCATGTCAAAAATCCCACAAAAACAAAATCCAATCTCTACCCATTATTTCTTTGCCCAAGCTAGCATGGATCTTGGAAGAAATTTGGCATTTTGGAGGCCATGATCTTCATGTTGATCTCTTGATCATGAGGTATAAAAATTCTTGCATATTTGTTAATTGTTAGTTGTATGTTTAAAGCAAACTTGTTTAGGTGTTTAAAAAATATAAATAAAGGGGTTTTGAATTCAAGTTTAGAAATTCAAGTGGATCGTTTTGGATTATAGTTAGGGTTTTGTTGTATGATTATGGTTGCAAGTGGGATTCTTCTTTTTGTGGAATGTGAAACATAATCAAATTGTTAGTTGTAAATTGTTAAGTTGAAATTGTAATATTTAAGCTATTTTACTAACTAGATTTTTGGAAAATTATTGAATATCTTAGATTAAAATATAATTATGGTTTCATGTCATTATTAGTATTATAATAAGTGGTTTAATGCCTTTGGACCATGCAAAACCAAGCTTATTTGTAAAATTGTGAATTTTACTTTAAAAAGAGTTAAAGTCGGTATTTTTGCAAACTAGTTTTTTTGAACGTATGTGGTTTGGTGAAATTAAATCGTGGGAATGGTTTGTATGGATTATTTAAGTTATTTAATAAGTATTATGGCCGCTAGAATTGTTTAAACGTCGAGTTTTGTACTAAAACGGGTAATTTTGCTTGCTAGATTTTCGGAAAAATGACTTTTTAAGTGAAATTGGGGTTTTTGTGAGTTTTAACCTATTTTATATTAAAATTAGTGTTCGTGAATGTGCAAATGAGTGTATTTGGGTTTTTCTCGATGGTCTGGCGTTTGTACACCGACGTCGAGGGTTTTTGGGTTGATTTGTGAAAGCAACCATAGGTTTTGACCTATATAGGATTCGTGTGTTGTTTTGGTCATGAGTCAGATTTTAATGCGATACGATGCGTTGTGATATGTAGGTACCCCCATGTGGACTTTGAGACAACAAGCAAGCACGTGGCGACGTCGGCACCGGCGAGCGAGGACCAGGTGAGTAGATTTATATCTACGGGGAGAAGTCGGGTGGATGGCGTATAGCACCCCCGCAGTCCGTAATGTAGCTCATATATATATGTTTATATAGGTGTTGTATGATACGAGAATGTTTATTCATGTTATGTTTATGTGTTCATGGAGTACCTTTGGGTTAGTTGAGAAACCCTAGAGTAGTTGTTATACCCACATACGCACACACAGACTTGCAAACTTTACTTTCTTGTGCGCAGATTGGGATGTGTATATATGTATATATGCGTGGGTATGGGACTATGCATATGTACATTCATATATGCATGCATGGATAATGAGGATAGTACTTGGGATCTAAGATGAGTCGATGAGATTTGATTTGAGGCCGTGAGATCGGTGATATAGCAGGGTTCATATTTGAGATACGACATGACGTTGTAGCGGGTCCTTGACGTAGTGTTTCACACACGTGCATACATACTTAGGCGGTATCAGTATTGTACTAGATGTAGATCAGTACCCCGATCATGATATTTGAAAAAGAGGATACCAGGTGAATAGTATGATGAATGTGATATTGACCCGTATCCAGATTTGGGATGCCGTACGACGGATTTACGTACGGGCTATATTTTGATGATTGATCCGCACTCTTGACTTGGGATGCCTCCTTATAGATATGGTATTGGATATGATATTATTAAGGCGGGATCACCGACTAATATATATACAGGTATGTATATGTATCGACTCAGATGTTAGGCGGTTTTCTTACCTGTAGTCTAGCTTGTAGCTTAGCCCTTTAGTTTAGTTAGTTGTTAGATTAGATTCGGTTCCTACCTATTTCAAAGCTTACGAATCGTGCGTATTTTAAAAGACAAGTCAAGGGATTCTACAGATATTTCAAAAAACGTATATCTTCTTAAAAACACTGTAGCCCCTATTTTCAAAACCCCACGATTCGTGTTATTTCAAAAGGCACCATTGTAGGACTTATATTAGGTTAATGCAGTTTAGTTATCGTTGCGTCTAGTATTCAGCTCCCGCTCATTATTGTTGTTCGCTCCGCATCACATGCTTATATTATGCTTCATATTCTACTGTTGATATCTTGTGGTTAGGACACCAGCACCATTACCGATGATGCGTATGTACCACGTACACTTACTTGCCGGCTCACACACATCTTCATCGGTAATTGCCATGTCACGAACACTTTAGAAATACTATTTCATTGACATAGGTTGTTAGCTAATAGTTTAGACATTGTAGTTATTGCCTGCTACTTCATGCATGTTATTATTCACTGTTGTGCCGCATTCATGGATTTTCATGCATATATTCACTGTTTACATGCTATTAATGATTTGGATTCGGATTTCATGAGATTTCTTGGATTTGGAGGAAAACCGCAAAAACATAAATAAACCTTTTGTCTCTCTTTTTAAATAAAAAGTGCGGTTTTTCCATGATGTATGAGTCGTCCACCATGAGTTTGCTGATGGATTTCGAGACCCGATTCGAGGAGACGGATGAACCGTTTCGGGTACATGGTGGGCCCGGTATGGTACCCCGGGCAAGAAGCGCCTGATGATGACGATGTGAGCCTGGCAGGGGAGACTACCTACCGGTGATATTACCCGACGGGTCGGATATCCGGAGGATACCGTCGTGGTCTTGAGATGGATGGTAGGGGCCGGTCTGGACTGACGGCACTCTAGATATTGTGATTGAGACATTGAGATTTCGAGATATTGAGGTACAGAGACTGTGATACAGAGATATCGAGATATTGGGATTACGTTTTGTGCCGATGCTACGCACTGTTTTATGCTGATTTCATTATGATACCTCATTTTATACAAAGGAAATCTCACTAAATTATGAAAACAGTTTCTTCATTTACATGTATTCTGTTTTCATGCATTCATACCTCATCCATATGGGATTACACTCGGGTTAGATATTTACCCTAATCATTGTTAGGCTGCATGTTATATATATTTGAGGATATTATGATCGTTGACCTAGGATTGCGTTGTTCATGTGGTTTCTATTCGTAGATGTTTTTCTATTCACGAGTTGGCAACTCACCCCCGTTGTGCCCCAGTTTCTTGCAGGTTTTGCCGTACAGGTTTCATTACGGCTTTGCTGGCACTGCTTCCCATTTCCGGGTGATTTGCTTGTAGGTGGGTTTACTTGTATCGTACCCCCATTATATATCTTGTATATCATTATTCTATTGTATCTAGAAGTTCCATCAACCAAACATGTATTTATTTCTGAGATAGAGACCAGTGATGTTATTCTTTCGACCTTAGAGTCGCGTGTTGTATTTCTATGGATTTCTTGTTGTTTTGCGTTTCCTTTTGAGTTTTGATCCTCGCCCTTGGCGTTGTATATTATTTTGCTTGTGTGGTTGTGATCGTCGATTGACGAAAAGCTAGCTCCCGCTTGGGGATGCCTTTTTATTGATTTCGTATACTATTCATGTTGTATCCCATTTGGGGGCCAGTTTTACAAAGGAGACTCTGCCGAAATTTTCAGGAAATATTTGATGTTTTGAAAAAATGGCATAATTTGGCTTATGTTATTAAAACTACTTGATTTAAATTGGTTTTCCTTCACTCTACTACCTTTCTTGGTTTGGATTTCTGGGTTTTCGGCTTACTTAGATTACGTACGCCTCGAGACGTTCGTAGTTTAAGTGCCGGTCATATTCCGTACTTTCGGGACGTGACACTCATCCACCAGAGAGATACTACGGTTTTCTCGTTGATGGTGGGAGCGAGGATTGCATCATGGAAGATGATGACCCAACTAGCTTCAAGCAGGCCATCATGAGTGGGGACTCTGTGAAATGGCTGGATGCATTGAAATCTGAGATGGAATCCACGTACACCAACAAAGTATGGACTTTGGAAGTTGCTCCCGAAGGGGTAATACCCATTGGAAGCAAATGGATCTTTAAGAAGAAACTTGTTGTAGATGCAAAAGTTGATACTTTCAAAGCAAGATTTGTTGCAAAAGGTTTTCGTTAACGACAAGGTGTGGATTATGATGAAACATTCTCTCCAGTGGCTATGCTTAAGTCCATCCGGATCCTACTTGCCATCGCTGCATACCATAACTACGAAATCTGGCAAATGGATGTTAAGACCGCCTTTCTAAATGGTGATTTAGAAGAGAGCGTGTACATGACTCAGCCAGAGGGCTTCGTAGACAGTGGGAGCAGTGGAAAGGTGTGAAAGCTTCTTAAATCCATCTACGGGTTAAAGCAGGCATCACGGAGTTGGAAACATCTATTTTAATGAGGTAGTCAAAGAGTTTGACTTCATCAAAAACATAGATGAACCTTGTATATACAAGAAGGTTGCAGAGAGTAAGGTAGTCTTCCTCGTAATGTACGTGGATGACATACTCCTTATAGGAAATGATGTTCCTATGCTGCACTCGGGCAAGCTCTTCTTATCACAAAGATTCTCAATAAAACTGGGTCCCTAAGATGCCTCCTACATCTTAGGGATTACGATCTAAAAGTATACTGGCATTGTCCCAGTCTAGGTACATAGATACCGTACTAAAGAGGTTTAGTATGGAAGAGTCCAGGCGTGCGAACATACCGACAATCTCTGAACTCACTCTCTTCAAAGAGATGTCTCCCAAGAGTGATTTGGAGAGAACTCGCATGCAAGAGATAACCTATGCTTCGGCAGTAGGCTCCATCATGTATGCGTTGTTATCTACCAGACCCGATGTAGCGTACTCACTAAGTGTAGTGAGTAGGTATGTAACATTTCAAAATAATAAAATATTATTTTTGGGGAATTTTTATAATTTAATAATAAAATATTGAATATTTTAATAGGGAGGTATAATTAAATACCGATAAATGGCGAAAATTTGGAAAATTATAGAAATTATTAAAAGAGGGTGTTTTATGTGAATTATGCAATTTTTAAGTTTTTATGACTAATTATATGCTATTATAGTGCTAATCGCGATTAAAAATCGCTAATCGCGGATTAAGCGTGTTTTATGCACTTAGCTTGCACAAAGTCTTCTTTCACACTTGTGCATTTTCTACCATGGTTTGTTTTGGGTTTACTATTGAGGAGAGAAGGAAAATGGATTAGAAAAGAAAAGAAAATAGTATCATATTAGGTATGGTGAAGAGAGAGAAAGAGTGGGTGTGGGTCAACTTGAGTCATGAGCCATCCCTCATCATTTCATCCTCTCATTTCTCTCCCCTCTCCTCCCTTTGTTGCTGCTGCTGCTGCACACCCCCCTCCCCCTCCATCTTCATCTCCCTAAAACTCCATGCTAAACACACCAAAACCCATTACCCTTTTCATTAAAAAAATGCACAAGCTCAAGGGAAGCACTTTGGACCAAGAAAGCAAGGATTTTGGCCACTTAGGGCAACTCAAGAATTTTCTTGAGTTGCCAAATGAGGTATTTTCTGAACCATGAGCTTAGTTTTCCCATTGATTTTACCTCCATGTTAGATTAGAATCGGTATTGTGTAGTTTTGGGAACTTTGGAAACTTTAAGATAAGGGTTAGGGTTTGAGCTGAAATAATTGTGAAATTAAGGTTGATGGAGGCTTTTCAACCTCTGTTGTGATTGATTGGAGACCTAAACCAGAGACTAGAACCCCGGAATACGGATTTAGAAAAGCCGATATCGGAAAATTGTGGATTCTGTGAGGGTTAAATGAAATCTGCTATCACTGGGAGACTCTGAAAATTATTTTACAAGGACAGTGATACATGCAGGCACCTAGGAAGCTACCACCAAAACCCCAGCCCCTGAATCTTTGTCCAGGCCGCAAATTTAATCCCTCTGGCCGTAAATTGTGGCCAGATCTGGGCCTTTTGGTCTCGTTCTTGTTCTGTGGTCCCCTCATCAGTAAATTAGACCCTTGGCATATGCAAAATTGACCAATTTGACCTAGGGTGAAATCTGGGACCCTTTTCCTGAGTTGCTGTTTTGATTCCGAGTTTCGTTTTGCGTATTTTGAATTCTGGAATTCTAGTATTTTGTTTTACCTCGATCACTTGACGTTTGTACGACGATATCGAGGACTGTTTGATGGTTTTGAAAGAGTAGTCCATAGGTTCTAACCTATAGGCCTTAGCGCGTCGTTTGGTTTTCCCGATATGATTTTAATGTGCATTTGCGATTGTGTTATCTTGTAGGTACCTTCTCGAGGGCTTCATATGATGAAGAAGATGAAAGCGACATCGACACCGACACGCAGGATGCAGGTGAGTAGATTATATCTACGGGGGAATTCGGGTGGATGGCGTATAGCACCCCCGCAGTTCGATGCTTAGTATACTAGATATATACTATATTTATATATATGATAGCGTTATGTGTGACATGGATATTCTAGATGTGATTAGGTGTACTATGGATAGATTAGGGTAGAAGTAAACTAGTATAGTTTTCTAGTTGCGAACCCTAGAATAGGTTTACACCCATACACACACACATACTTGTTTGTTATACTTATACCTGGATGATGAGGATAGTGTATGATATTTGGAGATGAGTCGATGATATTGGGCATGGTGCCATGAGATCGGTGATATAATGTGATTCGTATTTGGAATACGACATGAGATTTTAGCGGGCCTTTGGACGTGTGTTTCACACGCATTTATATTTATATAGATGGTATCGATTTGTACTAGACTTAGATCAGTACCCCAGATCATGAGATATGATGATAAGGATACCAGATAATTGATGAGATGAATGTGATATTGACCCATACCCAGCTTTTGGGATGCCGTACGATGAGTTACCGTACGAGCTTTATTTGATGATAAGATCCGCACTCATGACTCGAGGATGTCATATGATATTGTATCGTACGCAGTACCTCTGAAGCGGGATCACTGACTATTATATATATATATATATATATATACCGACTCAGATTTAGGTGGTTTCCATACCCCTCCTGATTGACTTGTTAGTTAGAGCTGTAGTTTTGCTAGTATATATTAGGCTAGGCCGATGTCATACCTATTTCGAAAACTAACGAATCGGGAATATTTTAAAGACAGGTAAAGGGATTCTATGGATATTTCAAAAGACACATCTTTTCTTAAAAACACCGTAGCCCTTATTTTCCTAAAAACCCCGATTCGTCTTCTTTCAAATGGCAAAACAGTATGACATAGATATATTGATGTAGATTCTGTACTGTTGTGTTTATTTTACATTTGCCGCAGATTCTTACTGTTTGCATCGCATTGCATGTTCAATATGTTTATTGTTATATCAAATCTATGCTGTTAGGACACCAGCACCATTATCGATGATGCATATGTTCCACGTACACCTGCTTGCCGGTTCACACACTTCATCATCGATAATTGCCATGTCACTACACTATTGTACTGTTGCATTCAGGATATGACCCCTGCATGGCACATTCGTGTACTTAAATATTGTACACTCATACTTGTGCTCATACCTATTGTACATTCATACTCGTGTACATATTTATTGTACACTCATACTCGTGCACCTACCTGTTGTAAACTCATACTTGTACACATACATATTTGCATATATATAGATGATTCTGGCTTGACTTGGAGATTTGGGAACCGCAACATACTTTTTAAAACTGATTCATTTTAAAGAAGCGGCCTTCCCTAAATATGTGCACATTACTATTCCATGTTGCATGATACACTGTTATGCTTACATTTCTTTTATATGTCACATACATCATGCTTTCTGATTATACTCATTGAGATATGTTGTTTCCATGATATTTCTGGATTTGGGAACCGTGGGTATTTTAAAAGAAAGTATGTATTGTTTGAAAAACCCGGTTACCCTTGATATGATATTTCAGTGCGTCCACCATGCGTTTTTCTCGGTTCTGAGAGTGGCATGTGAAACCCGATTCGAGAAGCGGTAGGCACCGTCTGCGGGTACATGGTGGACCCGGTGAGGTACCCCGGGGCAAGAAGACTCGTATATGTTAGACGGTGAGCCTGGCAGTGGAATACTACCTACCGGTGATTGTTTTGAGCACGGCGGATATCTTGGGGATACCGACCGGAGTTGAGAGATGAGATGGGCCGATCCGGACTGACGGAGCCCTATGTATATGAGGATTTACGTGCCGATGCTAGGCACAGATTTCATGATGTTTTCCAGTGTCGATGCTTGACACTCAGGTTCCATGATTCTGATATGTCGCGAGCGACACATGTTCATTTACATCCTCATACTTCCATGCATATGTTTATGATATTTACATGCATGATGTTTATTGTCATTGGGTGACACGTGGACTATTTCCACCTACATATATTGACATTGATGATATTGATCACACAATTGGATGATATCCACATATTCATAGACTTTATGATATAGTCGACATTGATCATACCTCATATTTATGATATGCTATTACCTGAGGCACTGGCACGAGCACTTGGCACTACACTCATGTATAGATGTTACATTGCCACCTTATCTTGCTTCAGAGTTATTCATTTGAGGTTTATATATATATCTGATCGTATTGACCTAGGATTGTGTCATACATACGATTTCTGCTCTGTGATGTTTTCTATTCACGACTTGGCAACTCACCCCCGTTGTGCCACAGTTCCTTGCAGGTTTTGCCGTACAGGTTTCATCGCGGCTTTTCTGGCATGCTGCTTTCTTTACGGGTGACTTGCTTTGGTAGGTGGATTCTTTTGCATCAGAACCACCATTGTATATGTATTATTCAGTTGTATCTAGAAATTCCATCAACCAAACTTGTATATTGTTTCAGACTTAGAAAACCAGTTATGTATTATTTCGACCTTAGAGTCACGCGTTGTAGTATTACGGTTTTCATGCTGATTTTGAGTTTTCCATTGAGTTTGATCCTCGCCCTTTGGCGTTGTATATTATACTGCTTGCGTGGTTATGACCGTCGATTGACGAAGAGCTAGCTCCCGCTTGGGATGCCTTTTATCATTGTATATATTATTATTCATGTTGTACCCCGTTCGGGGCCAGTATTTACAAAGGAAACTCTGCCGAAATTTTCAGAAAGGACATTGAGGATTTTAAAAATGCATATTCAGCTTACTTATTTAAAAACCCTTGTTTTTAAAACATGTTTTCTATACTTCTTTAAAACTAGTTTTCCTTATTTACTCTTTAAAATGGTTTTAGATTTCTGGGCTTTTGGCTTACTTGGATTAGATGGGGTCATATAGACTTCATATGATTTCGGGATGTGACAAGGTATCAAGCAGATCCAGGAGAGAATCACTGGACAGCTGTTAAGAACATTCTTAAGCACTTGAGAAGGACTAAGGAGATGTTCTTAGTGTACGGTAATGGTGAACTCCAAGTGGAGTCCTTTACCGACTCGAGCTTCCAAAGTGATAAGGACGACAATAAGTCGGTCTCGGGTTTTGTCTTTACCCTCAACGGAGGGGCGGTGTGTTGGAAGAGTTCCAAGCAAGACACCGTTGCAGAATCGACGATGGAGGCTGAATACATCGCTGCCAACGGTGCCGCCAAAGAAGCTGTCTGGATGAAGAAGTTCAATGCTGAGCTTGGTATGGTTCCGTCCATTAAGCATCCAATACCTTTGTATTGTGATAACAATGGAGCGGTGGCTTTGGCCAAGGACCCCGGTCCTATCAGAAATCCAGACATATTCTGAGGTAGTATCACCTGATCCGGGAGATAGTAGATCGCCGGGAGATCGAGGTCAGGAGAGTTAACACGAAGGACAACGTAGCGGATCCACTCATGAAAGCCCTCCTCGAGACGCAATTTGAGAGACTCTTTGGGATGTTGGGTATGAGATAACACATGGCCTTAGTGCAAGTGGGAGATTGTTAGTTATATGTATGCCCTAGAGGCCATTGTTGTACACATGATGTATATTATAGTAGATGCTTGGATATATATAGTGATGACTTTCTTGCTCGACATGATAGTATGCTATCTGGTTACCTTTATCTTAACATGTAGACATATATATGGTTATACTGTCTTGCTCTTACATGTTGATAAAGCCCTTGGGATATGTACTTAACTACCAGGACTATGATGGAGATCATACTAGTGGGGCCAGGGTAGTTCACAAGTACATCCTTTAATTGTTCCTAGTCGAGGGAATATCGAGACAGGGCATCGATATTCCAGAGTAGACTAGCGTATACGCTTCTTGACCCATATTATGGGCGATGGATGATCCCACATCCATTGGTGTTTGACATCAGAGATGGTATACGGGTTCTCAGTAGAGACTGGGTACACTGAACAGGACTAGCCCAGGACTCCTATGTGGTAGTATACCTATCGTCAGATAGCAGTCCTCTGGTGACACTGGTACAGGTTAGTCTGTAGACCCGAGATCATCATAGAGTCTTGTGCGGCTCCCAATGTGCTTTGATTTCCTCCCTACCACGCTCAATTGGAGTTGTGCAAACAGGTGGATTTTAGGTACAGTCCCGAGTCGTATGGAGGCAATGAGCAATAGGAGGGGTTTCGTCTCTCCCGGTATTAGGGGTTGATGTTGCGCTATGTTCGATTGGCTATAACTAGAAGTCCCTGGCCATGGCTGCTGCCGAGATATACTGATTAGTGTTATTAGTAGTTTCTCGAACCGTTATCGGACAGACATCGACGTGACTTATCACGTTACTGGGGTCTGACGATTTCCACCCCTAGACATGATATGCGACATATCAGACCAAGAGACCGGCCTGTATGGTAGTGTTACTGATAGGCTTCATGGAGACTGTGGACAGGCTTGCTTGTTGATCTTCATATCGCTCAATACCTGGGTAGCCGTTACGTCTAGCTAGTACCGCTGACGGCTTGTAGGTGACTGATATGATCATCACCTACTGCCGGCGTATTGACGAGTCTTTAGAGTCCCACACAGAAGTTCCCTGGTTCAAGCGAAACGAAGTAGGACACATATGTGATATGTGTGCGGGCCCGATTAAATACGAGTATGTGATACCGTATTGTAATCTGGCGGTCATCTGTTTTCGGTGCGGTTATATGTGATATAACCAAATTGTCGAATCAAGTGTTGATTCGATAATGTGATATACAGATAAATGATATTAGTCGGTCGTATATGATATAACCGGATTATTAGATCAAATGTTGATTTAATAATATGATATAAATTATATGTGATATAATTACATATTAACTAATATCATTAGCTCACTAATTAATCTTCATTAAATATATATTAATGTATATGATATATATATATATATATTAAGATGAAGCATGGCATTTTCTTTTCTATTTTGTGAAAATAGAAATGAGGTGTAAAGTTGAAGCATGGTTGCAAGCATGGTGTTTTATATTGTTTATTCATTCTTGACTCTCTATTCAAGCATGGTTGCAATTTAATATTGCATAATTCCATGCCTGAATGAGTGAGGGGTCTTGATATTATTTTCATTCGTGTTCATTCCAAAAGACTTAGCCATTTTCTCTCATGCTTGCTCTTGCTTCTTCTTCCTCCTATTGCTTTTCCTCAAGCTTAAACCCTTACATATGATGTGAATCATGAAGCTTGAGCACAAATAAGTGAGTTCTTAACATCCCCTACTTCATCATCTCACACATTCTTGCAAATTAGTGTGTTGTGTTTTATACACTAAAGAGTTTAGTGTAGTGGTAGCTTGAACTAGTAGGAGCTTCGAGGTGGATCATTTTTGGCGTGAAGGCTACGAAGGAAGCTTGTTCAAAGTCTCAAGAGAAGCCTTGTGGAGTCGAGGGACTACTACACGGAGCATATTGAAGAGAAGGACCGTCTACAAAGGTTGTATTCTTATTCTCTTCGATGTTAAAGTTGTTTGCATCTTGTTCGGTCTAAATCTCTAGTTAACGATTCTAGCGTAGGGTTTTTTGTAACGATAATTTTTTTTAAAACGGTATGCATGATGCCCCCCGAAACCTTGCTGTCGTTTCTAGGAACCCATCGCCTTATATATACAAAAAGGTTGTAGAGAGTAAGGTTGTCTTCCTCGTATTGTACGTGGATGACATACTCTTCATAGGAAATGATGTTCCTAAGCTACACTCGGTCAAGATTTTCATATCACACAAGTTCTCCATGAAAGAACTAGGTGATGCCTCCTACATCCTGGGGATAAAGATCTATAGAGATAGATCTAAGCGGATGTTGGGATTGTCCCAATCTAGGTACATTGACACTATACTAAAGAGGTTTAGTATGGAAGATTCTAGGCGTGGTAATTTACCCGCTTGCTCAGGAATCACTCTCTCCAAAGAGATGTCACCCAAGGCTGATTTGGAGAGGGCTCGCATGCAAGGGATACCCTATGCTTCGGCAGTCGGTTCTATTATGTTTGCGATGTTATGTACTAGACTAGATATAGCTTACTCACTAGGTGTAGTGAGCAAGTATCAATCAGATCCTGGGGAAAAGCACTAGACAACTGTGAAGAACATTCTTAAGTACTTGAGAAGGACTAAGGAAATGTTCTTGGTGTATGGTAACGAAGAACTCCAGGTGGAGTCCTATACCGATTCGAGCTTCCAGAGTAATAAGGATGACTGTAAGTCGTTCTCGGGTTTAGCCTTCACCCTCAATGGAGGGGCGATATGTTGGAAGAGTTCCAAGCAAGATACCATACCAGACTCGATGATGGAGGCTGAATACATCACTGCCAATGATGCTGGCAAAGAAGCTGTCTGGATGAAGAAGTTCATAGCTGAACTTGGTGTGGTTCCATCCATTGAGCATCCAATACCTGTGTATTGTGATAACAATGGAGCTATGGCTTTGGCCAAGGAACCCCGGTCCCATCAGCGATCCAGATATATTCTTAGACGGTATCACTTGATCCGGGAGATAGTAGATCAACGGGAGATCGAGGTCAGGAAAGTTGACACGAAGGACAACGTAGCAGATCCACTCACGAAGGCCCCCCCAGACACAGTTTGAGAGACTTTTTGGGATGTTGGGTATGAGATACTATAAGAACTGGCCTTAGTGCAAGTGGGAGATTGTTAAGAATATGTATGCCGTATAGGCCATTATTGTATGATATAGTGGATGCTTGGACATATATATATATATATATATATATATATATATAGAACTTTCTTGCTTGATATGATAGTATACTATCTGGTTGCTCTTTATCTTAACATGTACACTTAGTATTATTATACTGTCTCTCTGTTACATGTTGATAAAGACCTTAAGATGTGGACTTGACTTCCTGACTATGATGCAGATGATACTAGTGGGGCCTGGATAGTCCAAAAGCACATCCTTTAATTGTTCCTAGTCGAAGGGATATCGAGATAGGGCATCGATATTCAAGAGTAGACTAGTGTGTATGTTTCTTGACCCTGTATGGGGCGATGATTGATCCCACAACCACTGGTGTGTGACATCAAAGATTGTACATAGGTTCTCAATAGAGAATGGGTACACTGAACAGGAATCGCCGATAACTCCTATATGGTAACATACCTATCATCAGATAGCAGTTCTCTGGTGACACTGGTACAAAATGGTCTGTAGACCCGAGATCGTCATAGAGTCTTGTGTGGTTCCCACTGTGCTTTAATTTCCTCTTTACCACAACTCAAAGGAGTCGTGCAAATAGATGGATTTTTGGTATAGTCCCGAGTCACATGGAGGCAGTGAGCGATAGGAGAGATTTCTTCTCTTCCGGTATAGAGAGTTGATGTCGCGCTATGCTCGATTGACTATACAAGTAAGTCCCAGGCCAAGGCTGATGAGATTTATTGGTAAGTGTTATCATTAGTTACTCGAACCGTTATGGGCCATACATCGGCATGCTTATCAAGTTACTGGGATTTGACGATTCCACCCCTAGACTTGATATGCAACATATCAGACGAAGAGACCAGACTGCACGGAAGTGTTCCTTATAGGCTTCATGAGATTTTGGACAAGCTTGCTTATTGATCTTCTAATCGTTCAATACCAAGGTAGCCGTTAGATCCAGCTAGTACCACTGACGGCTTATGGGTGACTGATGTGATCATCACCTACTGCTAGCGTATTGACGAGTCTTTACAGTCCCACACAGAGGTTTCCTAGTTCATGCAAAATGAAGTAGGGCACATATGCTCATATGTGCAGGGGCCTAGATTAAATACATGTATGTGATACCGTATTCTAATCTGGCGGTTATACGTTATCGGTTAGGTTATATGTGATATAACCGGATTATTGAATCAATTGTTGATTTGATAATGTGATATACAGATAAATGATATTAGTCGGTTATATGTGATATAACCGGATTATTAAATCAAGTGTTGATTTAATAATTTGATATATATTATATTTGATATAATTATATATTAACTAATATTTAGCTCACTAATTATTTTCTTAATATATATTAATATATATATATATATATATATATTTGATATATGTATGTATGTGTGTGTGTGTGAGTGTATTATGAAGCATGGTTTGATTTTCTATTTTTAGAAAATAGAAAATGAGATGGAAAATTGGGGAGATATTTTAGGAATGTTAAGGCATGGCTTTTGCTATTATTTTAATGGTTTGCTTGCACTATTGAAGCATGGTTACAATTTTTAATTGGTAAAAGTTGTATGCTTTAATAATGTGAGAGCTAGGAGCCATTCTTCACTTGATCATATTTTTTCTTGAGCTCATTTTTTTGCCTTAGCCATTTGTCTTTAGCTCATTCTCTCTAGCTCTCTCCATTTTCTTCTTCCTCACTCTCCAAGCTCTAACCCTCACATGTGATGTGAATCATAGGGCTTTGGAAAAACCTAGTGAGTTTTAAACCCCTACTTTATCATCCTAGTTTAAATTAGCACTTTAAACTAGTGTGTTTCTTTCACTAAAGAGAGTTTACTTAAGAGGTAGCTTGGATTAGTGGAGCTTCGGGTGGATGATCTTTGGCACGAAGATCGCGAGGGGAGCTTGTTCAATCTTCAAGTGAAGCTACGAGAAGTCGTAGGGACTACAATCCGGAGCTTTAGAAGAGAAGGACACGATCTAAAAAGGCTGTTGCCTCCTTCTCTTAGTATAGTTTATGTTATATCAAAGTTTAAAACCTAATCAATCTAGTTAGATTCTAGGTTAGTGTTGATTAGCACCCCGAATTTTTTTAAATTGGCATGCTTGATGCTAGTAAAACCCAGTTGTGGTGCTAATAAACACATTCATATATATATATATATATATATATATATATAACAAATCATTGAATCAACACTTGATTCAATAATCCGTTATATCATATATAACCGGCTGATATCAAATATCGCTAGATTAGAATACGATATCATATACTCATATTCAATCAAGCTCCCGCACATATCTCCATACGTGCCCTAATTCGTTTCGCTTGAGCTAAGAAACCTCTATGTGGGACTCTAAAGACTCTTCAATACGCCAACAGTAGGTAATGATCACATCAGATACCCACAAGCCGTCAGCGGTACTAGCTGGACGTAACGGCTACGCAGGTATTGAACAAATAGAATATCAACAAGCAAACTTGTCCAAACTCCCGTAGAGCCTATAAGCAACACTTACCATACAGTCCGGTCTCTTCGTCTGATATATCGCATATCGAGTCTATGGGGTGGAATCTTCAGACCCTACTAACTCGATAAGTCATACTGATGTGTGGTTTATAACCTTTCGAGAAACTACTGATAACACTTATCAGTAAATCTTATCAGCCCTGGCCAGGGACTTTCTATTATAGCCAATCGAGTATAGCGTAACATCAACTCCCAATACCGAGAGAGACGAAACCCCTCCTATCACTCACTACTTCCAAGTGATTCAGGACTGTACCAAAAATCCACCTGTTTGCATGACTCCTTTGAGCCGTGGTAGGGAGGAAATCAAAGCACAGTGGGAACCACACAAGACACTATGACGATCTCGGGTCTACAAACTTACCTGTACAAGTGTCACCAGAGAACTGCTATCTGACGATAGGTGTGGTACCATCTAGATGTTCTCAGCGAGTCCTGTTCAGTGTACCTATTCTCTAATGAGCACCTGTGTAGAATCTTTGATGTCAAACACAAATGGTTGTGGGATCAACCATCGCCCCATACAGGGTCAAGGAACGTACACTAGTCAACTCTGGAATATCGATACCCTGTTTCGATATTTCCTCGACTAGGAACTGTTAAGGATGTGCTTATGGACTACACAAGCCATAGTAGTATAATCTGCATCATAGTCCTGGTAGTCAAGACAACATTCTAAGGGCTTTATCAACATGTATCAAAAAGAAAGTAAACTAAAACAAGTGTACATGTTAAGATAAAGAGCAACCAGATAGCATACTACCATGTCGAGCAAGAAAGTCCTCTATATATATGTCCAAGTATTCATTATAATATACAGTAATGGCCTCTAGGGCATACATATTCCTACCAACATCGATATTCCAGTGTTGACTAGTATGTACGTTTCTTGACCCTGTACAGGGCGTTGGTTGATCCCGCATCCATTGGTGTTTGACACCAAAGATTGTACACATGTGCTCATTGGAGAATGAGTACACCGAACGAACTCGCCGAGAACTCCTAGATGGTATCATACCTATCGTTAGATAGCAGTTCTCTGGTGATACCTGTACATGTTAGTCTCTAGACCAGAGATCGTCATAGTGTCATGTGTGGTTCCAACTATGTTTTGATTACCTCCCTACCATGGCTTTACTGAGTCATGCAAACAGGTGGTAGTTGGGTACAGTCCCGAGTCATATGGAGGCAGTAAGCGATAGGAGGGGTTTCGTCTCTCCCGGTATTGGGAGTTGATGTTATGCTATGCTATGCACAATTGGCTATAACCGCAATTCCCTGGCCAAGGCTGATGAGATTTACTGATAAGTGCTATCAGCAGTTTCTCGATTGGTTATAGACCACACATCGGCATTGTTCACCGCCGAATGATGCGGGCCGAGACTTTGGGACGTCTGTCCTGAATTTTGGGGGCAGATGCTATTTGGAATTCTCCGTCCACTTCTCCGAAGATACCAAGTTGATTTATGGCACCATATATCGGAGGTTTGGATAGATGCGACCGTTTTACCAGACTTTATCAGATTCCCCCTCATTTGTGAGTGGTTTGTGATTGTGGCGATGCTCTTCCCTGCAGGCGTAAGCCCTTGCAGTTAATTACGTTACCGAATTGCGATAACCACTTTCTCCTGCTCCAGCAGTTCACTTCATGTCGTGTGTGTTTTTGTTTGTTTAGGTTGCCCGTGGATTGTATACGGAGACTAGTTTATGTCGTCGCCCGTAGGTCGCGGATTAGTCCAAATCCGTATATTTTATATTTGGGTTTGGGTCAAGGATTTGCTTGACGGGGTTTTGAACTTAGGTTGTATATTCCTTCTGTTCAAAAATATTTTTGTTTCATTTAAAGACCGTTAATCTAATTTGAGATTAATGTCAACATAAATATATAAGTGAGCATTTGGGCTCAGTTTGTTTTTGCTAAGGATGCGTTAGTCTTATTAGCAATATTTTCAGGGTCCTTAAATTTTATTAAGGTCCAATCAACAAAGCATTTAGGCTCAGCTGCAGGAGACTTAGCCATTTTGGGCTTAGTCTGCTCAGTCCATTTTTTGTTCAAAAGTGCTACGCACTTATTTGGGCTCTGTTTGTTTAGCCCTTTTCTTTATATGTAAAAGTGCTAAGCACTTGTTTGGGCTCTGACGCTCACATGTATGTCATGTGAAGTGTTTAGTCATGGGCGCTGCCTAATAAGTGTTGAACACTTCAGTTATTTTGGCTAAATACGAAGTGCTAAGCACTTCTTATGATGTCCGCGTGAGGTGCACGTGCGGCGCTGTGCGCTGCCTAATTAGTGCTAAGCACTCAGCCGTTTTGGCTACATATGAAGTGCTATGCACTTTTACTCAGCACCCACGTGTGTTTCATGTGAGGCGCTGACCATCTATTTTAGGCGCCCGCGTGTTTTTCACGTGAGGCGCTAGGCGCTGTTAAAAGGGTGCCCACATGGGAAGCACGTGAAGCGCTAATTTTTTTATATAGAGATTTAATCTCCGTTAATGTTTTCAGAGAGATTAAACTTCTGTCAATGGTATTTTGACCATTAACGCTAACCAAAATCACTAATTTTTTGGAAGATCTCGGGTTGAGTTCTTAAAGAACTAAGTTCTTGATTTGAAAGAACTGAGTTCCTGGAGTATTATGAACTCCATCTTCTTTCGTTTCTAAATTTGTTCTTCCCTGAATGTTTGATTTTCAAGAACCAGATCTTCTCGATGATAATTAAATTCTCAACTTATGGAAGACTTGTCTTATGGATCTCAGATCCAGAGAAAGAACTAATTTCTTTTAAAATGGTTAAACCTTAAGATATGATATGATAGGTAAAGGAGATATTTTGATCTATTTTCTTTATCTCGGGTTTTGAGAAGGAAGACCTTCTTCTTTGAGAATTGAATTCTCTGTTGTTTTAAGAGCTTTATGTATTTTTACAGATGTTTATGGGGTGGTCTCTTCTTTATTTGAAAAGAGGGATCATTGGTTGTTGGGGCCCACCACTTCTTCGACGACACTGAGGGATTACAGTGCCATATATCAAAGGTTTGGAGGGATGTGCCCTTTGAACCATGCCCATTCATCAGGGGGAAGAACAGGTTGGAGCTTAAACTCCTAACTGCTAAAAAAGGCTTCTTTGCGTTCGTGTACGTGCGTTGAACGTGTTCGGCACACGTGCGTCGCATGTGGCAGAAGCACGTATTGCGCACGGCGTGGGCGCACATGCGTTGCACATGGAGCGCACGTGACGGGCGCACATGGCGCTTGCACATCATGAAGGACAGCTAAGGCCCTAACTTGGAGGACTAAGCTGCTATGGAGAACTAAGCTCCTTTGAGGATTGAATCCTCGCACGTGGTGCGCACGTGTGCTTGCACATATGCGCATTATGGGGGAGGGCAGCTAAGGCCCTAACTTGGAGAACTAAGCTCTTTTGAGGATTGAATCTTCACACGTGGCGGGCGCACGTGCGTTGCACGTGGTGCGCACATGGCGGGCGCACGTGCGTTGCACGTGGTGCGCACATGACGCTTTCACATATGCGCATTGTGGGGGGCAGCTAAGGCCCGAACTTGGAGAACTAAGCTCCTTTGAGGATTGAATTCTTGCATGTGGTGCGCATGTACGTTTGCGCATATGCGCATTATGGGGGCAGCTAAGGCTCTGACTTGGAGAACTAAGCTTTTATGGAGAACTAAGATCCTTTGAGGATTGAATCTTCACACGTGGTGTGCACGTGTTGGACACACATGGTGCGCACGTATTGGATGGTGTGCACGTGCATTGCAGATAGCGCACATGGCGCTTGCGCATATGCGCATTATGGGGGGTAGCTAAGGCCCTAATTTCGAGAACCAAGCTCCTATGGAGAACTAAGCTCCTTTGAGGATTGAATACTCTTTTTTTTTTGAGAGATATCCCCTCTTATTTATAGGGGAGTTGTAGAGAAGAGATCCCACTTTTTTTCGATGTGGGACTAAAAATGAACCGCCCGTGTGGTAGAGCATTACTAAGACTATACATGGATAGTATATTTGCTCAAAACTTTTGACTCCGGAAGGGTTATGGGGCCCATAATATATCAAATCGAAGAATTTTTTGAGACTCTTTCGATGCCATCAAAATTTACCTAATTCTCTTTCGGGAGTTTGGCAAAATACAGCCCGTAAAATATTGGTTTGTATTTTCTTAAGCGTATTGCTGCCATTTGATACCTTAGGCTTTTTTGCGCAGAAATTTTTGACGGGAACAAATACTCCCCACTACTTTGCCCACGTAAGTATGTACATGGGTTAAGTAGTGCAAGGTTATGCATCTCTATAGAATTGATTGCTCAGGAGATAGGTTTAGGTCCCTGACGCCTAAGACGTTTTCATCTTCTTGAGCCGTAAGGATCTCAAGAAGGTTTTTTCTCCCTATGATTCATTAGGATCTCATAGGTGCGTATTCTCCATAAAAATCATGAGGATTCCTGAGTGTCTTTCACTTTCGTGAGTCGTAAAGATCAAACGCAAGTATTTTCTCCTTACGAGTCGAGCGGATTCGCAAGTGGCTTCTTCACTTTATTGGCGAATGTGTCCCGTGGATAGTGTACAAGAGTCAGTTTGGACCTTTTTATAGAGCGGTGATGGTTTAGGAAACAGGTTTAGATCTATCGCCTAAGGCTTTTCAACTTTATGAGCCATGAGGGTATCATGAAGATGTTTCTCCCTACGAGTCGAGAGGATCTCGTAGGTGTATTTTCTCCTTAGAAGTCGTGTGGATTCCTTAGTGCTTTTTCTCTTGAGAGTCGTAAGGATCTCACAAGGGAATTTTCCCCTTACGAGTCGAGAGGACTCGTAAGTGGTTTCTCCTCTTCATCGGTATGCGACTTTGGAGAATGTGGCTCGTGGATAGTATACAAGAGTCAGTTTGGACATACTTGTAGGGCCACAGTGCTTAGGAAACAGGTTGATATCCCCGTCGCCTAAGGCTTTTCATCTTTATGAGCCATGAGGGTTTCATAAAAATGTATTTCTCTACGAGTCTAGACGAGTCGAGAGGATCTCACAGGTGTATCCTAACGTGAAATATAGATAACCCCTTTTTTTGATAGGGGTCCGTTAGGTTTGTGTTACTTGGGTTTAATCCGTGTTACCATCGCGTTGGATTATGTATTCCTCCATATGCAGTCTTTAAGCAGCTGTTCGAGTAGCCCCATGACTGTCATGTCTCTGATCCCTTCGGGGGCTGGACAAGACGTCTTCAACTAATCTCCTTAGGTCATATTACCGTCGGAAGAGCAAGCATTAGGAATTTTCCATGATGGTTTTTACCTGAGGTTAGGCTCAATTTGGAGCCCCGATGAGCTATAACCGCACCCTTCTACGGTGGGATAATCTCCAATGGTCTTTTAAGCTTTTTATGAGTTGCCGTCAAGACCCGAAGCTGGGAATATGCCGTCACTTCGGTTTTTGCTTTAACGATGTAATGCCGATTCATTGCTGAAGTAGAGTAGACATATGTAGGACCACTATACTACATGTATTGTAATTGATGTCCGGAGCTAGGAATATGCCATTGTTCCAATTTATTTTGATAACTGTGTTCACATCCTGCTGAAATGAGGGGGAACGCCGGGATAGTCTGTAAATTGTATATGTACCGTCAAGACTTGGAGCTAGGATTTTGCCATTACTCCATTATTGCTCTGACCCTTGGGTCTTTTGTTGACATTACATCTGCATCCTGCTGGAATGAGAAGTACAAGGGGGTGATCTCTGGGCTTTAGATGTTGCTATTAAGACCTGAAGCTAGGATTTTGCCATCACTTCACTTTTATTTGATTGTTGTGTCTGCCCCTGCTAGAATGAGGATGAGGGACACTGGGCTGGTCTCTAGATTGTATATGTACAATCAAGACTTGGAGCTAGGATTTTGCCATCGCCCTATTTTTGCTTTGACCCATGGTTCATTTGTCGATGTTGCATCTGCATCCTGCTGTCATGAGAAGGAACGCCTGGATAGTCTCTAGATTGTATATGAATCGGCAAGACTTGGTTCTCCTTTTAACGAAGCGTGGTGGGAGGATATAGTCCCTTTTCCTTTATTTTTGCCCCTGGATTGTATACAAGAGTCAATATAGACATACTTGCAGGGCAGAAAAGTTTCGTTTTCATTTCATCATTTTTTTATTTCTTTCCGCGATGCTCTATCTTTTCAGCTTTTATATCGCGAAAGTCCTGATTGCCCAATCATTTCGGATATTTATCGCAGTGCCCAATCATTTCGGCTATTTTTGTTTTTACTCGCTACTTTTTATTACGAGTTGCCCTATCATTTCGGCTTTTTTATGCATATTTTTTGCTTGCTGATTTTTATCACGAGTTAGGGACTTGGTCCTGATACCCATTGTAGCATCAGCATCGCTGCAACTGGAATATTTCCAAGAGCGAATCATCATTTGCCATGAGAGGAGTTGGAGTTTGACACCTGTTTAGGCATCAGCATCGCTACAACTAGAATCTTGCCAGGAGCAAATCATCATTTTTGTCGATTTGAACAAAGATGGCTTAGTTGACAGGGTTAGGATCCTGTCGACTAAGGCTTTTGATTTTATGAGCCGTAAGGGTCTCATTATGGTATTTCTCCCTACGAGTCGAGAGGATCTTGTAGGTGTATTTTCTCAGTAGGAGTCGTGAGGATTCCTAAGTGAGTTTTCTCTTGTAAGTCATAAGGATCTTACAAGAGTGTTTTCTCCTTGTAAGTCGAGAGGACTTATAAGTGTCGCTCACCATATAGGGACATTTCTCACCATTGGTGGAACTTGGTGAGAGAATATTTATTTATGCCCGTGGATTGTATATAAGGGTCAATATTGGACCGCCTGTAGGGCAACGTAGGGGAATATGACGGCTTAAGAACATGTTTAAATCCCTGTAACCTAAGGCTTTTGAATCCTATGAGCCGTGAGGGTCTCATAGGGGGGAATTCTCCTTACGAGTCATGAGGATCTCGCAAGTGTATTTTCTCCTTAGAAACCGTGTGGATTTCTAAGTGTGATGCTCTTTTGTTAGTCGTAAGGATCTCACGCTGGTATTTTCTCCTCACAAGATCGAAAGGACCCTGCAAGTGTATTTTATTTTATTTTTTTACAGGATTACGCCCTTCTGTGTTTTCATAAGCTCGCTGGTAGTCCTGCTGTTTTTACTCACGGCGCCCTTTCGGGTTTTCATCCGTGCCCATTCGCTTATGGACATATCGTTTATTTTTGTTTTTTTGTTGATTTTTTTATATTTTTATTTTTAACGAGTTTGCGCCCTTCTGGGTTTTCAAAGCTCGCCGGTAGCCAGCTGTTTTTACTCACGGTGCCCTTTCGGGTTCTCATCCGTCCCATTTCTCTTATGGACATACCGTTTTTTTTGCGAATGGTGAAACTCTCGAAAGTAGCTTCATCGCAGATGACCCATCTGTTTGCCGGTGGGATTTGATGGTGGCTTCATCGCTACAACAGCTGTGTAGCCAGTGGGACTTGAGTTGCAACTTTCATCGGCAGGACATTGATTGCAATATAGATCTTAAGGGAGCATATCGCCATATTTGGGGCGTTGCGCTAGTTTAGGGACGTTCCAGTCTAACATTCCCATTTTGGGGATGCAATTTAGTTTTAAGGACATTTCGGTCCATTATCGCCGTATTTGGGGCGACATGCCGTGTTTGAGACGGCGCATTAGTTTAGTGACGTTTCGGTCCAACATCGCCGTATTTGGGGCGACGCTCTAGTTTAGGGACATTTCGGTCCATTATCGCCGTATTTGGGGGACGCGTCGTATTTGTGGCGACGCACTAGTTTAGGGACATTTCGGTCCATTATCGTCAGGTTTGAGGCGACGCTCTAGTTTAGGGACATTTCGGTCCAATATCGCCATGTTTGAGGCGAATGGTTAGTTTAGGGACTTCTCGGTCCATTATCGCCATGTTTGAGGAGGATTGTTAGTTTAGGGATATCTCGATCCAATATCGCCATGTTTGAGGCGGATTGTTATTTTAGAGACATCTCGGTCCGATATCGCCATGTTTGAGACGGATGTTAGTTTAAGGACTTCTCGGTCCATTGTTAGTTTAGGGACATTTCGGTCCAATATCTCCATGTTTGAGGCAGATTGTTAGTTTAGAATCTGTTCACCGCCAAAAGACGCGACCGAGACGTTGGGACGTCTGGCCTGAATTGGGGGGGGCAGATGCTATTTGGATTTCTCCATCACCTCTCCGAAGATACCAAGTTGATTTATGGCACCATATATCAGAGGTTTGGACAGATGCGACCATTGTAGCAGACTTTATCAGATTCCCCAGCATTTGTGAGGGGTTTTTGATTGTGGGGACGCTCTTCCCTACAGGCACAAGCCTCTGCAGTTAATTACGTTACCGCATTGCGATAACCACTTTCTCCTGCTACGGCGGTTCATTTTGTGTTGTGTGTGTTTTTTCTGTTTAGGTTACCCGTGGATTGTATACAGAGACTAGTTTATGTCGTCGCCCGTAGGGTGCAGATTATTCCAAATCCGTGTATTTTAGATTCCGGTTTGGGTCAAGGATTTGCTTGACGGGGTTTTGAACTTAGGTTGTATATTCCTACAGTTCAGAAATATTTTTGTTTGATTTAAGGACCGTTAATCTAATTTGAGATTAAGATCAAACTTAAATCTATAAGTGAGCATTTGGGCTCAGTTTGTCTTCGCTAAGGATACGTTGGTCTTATTTGAGACTAAGATCAACTTAACAACATTCCAGAATCATTTTTGCTTAAGATCCAGCAACTGAGCATTTGGGCTCAGCTGCAAGAAAACTTTAGAGGCTTAGCCAATTTAAGTTTAGTCTACTTAGTCTTTTTTTATTCAAAAGTGCTAAGCACTTATTTGGGCTCTGTTTGTTCAGCCCTTTCCTTTTTATGTAAAAGTGCTGAGCACTTATTTGAGCTCTGACGCTCACATGTATTTCACGTGAAACATTCAGTCATGGGAGCTGCTCAATAAGTGTTGAACACTTTAGTCATTTTGACTTAATGTGAAGTGCTAAGCACTTCTTATGGCGTTCGCGTGAGGTACACGTGCGGCGCTGGACGCTGCCCTATTAGTGCTAAGCACTGAGCTGTTTTGGGTACATAACAAGTGCTAAGCACTTTTTATATGGCGCCCACGTCAGGGGCACGTGCGGCGCTGGGCGTTACCCAATCAGTGCTAAACACTTAGCTGTTTTCGGCTGTATACTTTTATTCAGAGCCCACGTGTGTTTCACGTGAGGCGCTGGCCTTCTTTTTTGGGCGCCCGTGTGTTCTTCGCGTGAGGCTTTAGGCGTTGTTAAAAGGGGCACGTGAGGCGCTAGTCTTTTTTTTTTGGAGATTTAATCTATGTCGATATTTTCAGAAAGGTTAAACCTCTGTCAATGGTATTTTGACCTTTAACGCTCACCAAAATCACTATTTTTGAGGATTTCGGGTTGAGTTTTTAAAGAACTAAGTATTTTTTTTGAAGAAACTGAGTTCCCGGAGTATTATGGACTCTATCTTCTTTCTTTTTAAACTTGTTCTTCCCTGAATGTTTGATTCTCAAGATCAAGATCTTCCCGATGAGAATTAAATTCTCAACTTATAGGAGACTTGTCTTGTGGATCTCAGATCCAGAGAAAGAACTAAGTTTTTTTAAAAGGGTTAAACCCTTAGATGTGATATAATAGGTAATAGAGATATTTTGATCATTGTGTTTTCTTTACCTCGGTTCTTTTTGAAAAGGAGGTCTTCCTCTTTGAGAATTAAATTCTTTGTTGTTTTTGAAAGCTTCTTTATTTTTTCAGAAGCATATAGGGTTTTTTTTCCTATATGAGACTTGAAGTCACCGGTCCTTTATATAGTGGAGGCAAGTTTGTTAATTGGTTTTGAGAAAATCTCTCATTAAGAGATTCCAACTGATTTAATTGGTCTTAAAATTGATTTGAGAATTTTTACCCATTGTTGGATCTTTGATCCAAGTGTTTCTGTTTTTATAGAATACGTTTTCTTATTTTTAACAAGATTGGGGAAATATTTTCCAATATACAGAATTTATTCTGTCAAGTGGTGATTTTTTAATGACCATTGGATTTTTTATCCAAGGGTTCTATGTTATACAGAGAGTAATCTTTTTTTTTTGTTTAGAAAGATTGAGAGAATATATTCCCAAAATAGAATTTTATTCTATTATTGGATCATTGATCCAACCGAGAGTATCTTTCTTATTTAGAAAGATTTGGGAGATATTTTCTCCTAATAAAATTTAATTCCATATTTTGATAATTTATCATCTCCATTGGATCTTTGATCCAACGGCTCTGTTTAACAGAGAGTATTCCAAATTTTTATGTAGAATTTAATTCTATTAATTTTGATTTGGGCGCTGGCACTCACATGTTGTGCACGTGGGCGCCGCTTAAGAATTTAATTCTTATGATGGTTACTCCTGTGCTTTGCACATTGGCGTCTGCATGATGAGCACGTGCGGCGCCATATAAGAATTTAATTCTTACTCAGAAAGCATTTCTGTGCTTTGCACATTGGCGTCGGCGTGAGGAGCACGTGCGGCGCCATATAAGAATTTAATTCTTACTTAGAAAGCGTTTATGGGCTTTGCACATTGGCGTTGGCGTGAGGAGCACATGCGGCGCCATATAAGAATTTAATTCTTACTAAGAAAGTGTTTCTGTGCTTTGCATATTGTCGTCGGCGTGAGGAGCACGTGCGACGCCATATAAGAATTTAATTCTTTTTTAGAAAGCGTTTCTGTGCTTTGCACATTGGCACTGGTGCCCTCGTGAGAAGCTCGTGAGGCGCTGCCCTATTAAATTTCAACAGAGCTTTGCTATCTTAATATGTTTAAATATTAGGGGAACAAATGTCCCTCACCATTTCTCTCACGTGGCTTACACGTGGGTGCAACGGTGTCACCTTTTTCCACCGTTGGATCTTCTAGAGAGTTGAACCGTCCCTTCACATCCTATAAATAGAGCCTTTGGCCCTTGAGATGACTGCCGTTTCGTCATCTTCCTTCTTCTTCCTTGAGAATTTAATTATCTTCTTAGAGCTTAGATCTCTGTCCAAAGAAACTCTCAGAGTTTAACTCTGTTAAGAATATTGGTAAGTACTTTGACCCATTTTTTAAAAAAAACTCTTAAAAGAGACTCTTTTTTGTTTTTGATTTTTAACCCATTAACAGAGCTCGGCTCTTTTTCTTGAAATGATCTCTTAGAGATCTAAAAAAAATTCTATTTAGGTGGACCGTGGGTTTTAGAGATCTTAGGGTTTTACATTATTATTAACTCTGATCTTTGAGAGTTCTCTGGAATTTAATTCCAGTATCTTTCCCATGAGAATTTCTATGATTTAATCCCTTCATCGGAGGAATTTGATAACGGTTTATATGATAATGCTTAGCTCTGGGGAATTTTAAAAATTTTTAGGAATTTTATTCCTCTTCCCTCTATCCTTTTTAGGGTTTCTGTTATAGATTTTTCTTACAGATTTAGATCTGTTGTAGAACACGTTCTTCAAGAACATTTGGAGTTTTGGACTCCACTGCTTAATGAGATTTCTCATTTAATGAGAATCCTCTTGGATTCTCACAATGTGTGCATGTCTCATTATTGATAACGCGTCACCCTGATTTTGTGGGGCCCATTGTCCCCCCATTTTTGAACTGTAGTGACTCTAATATGCCACGGTGGAGTCCAGATGATAAGGCCCTTGGTTGTGGTTAATTACATTGTGCCGATAACTAACTCTCTACGGGTTTTTCCTTTCAGGTACTATGGCCTCTGATTCCTTTTTTTCTTATGTCTATTCGGAAAGTTCTTTTGCTGATGTGCCTACGGATCGGGAAGTCTTTGTGCTAATTTAGGACTATGACCCAGAGCAGAAGTCCTTTCATCTGTGGGGATCGTGGTACAGTTATATCATCCGGGGTTGGCGCATCTTCACTTGTATGGTTCCATCAGAACCGATCCCGTCAATCCATTACGTCGATCCTCCGCCGGTTGCTTATGAAGTGCAAGAGGTCAACTGGACCTCGGAAGGTCATCTCTAACCTTCCATGGAGTTGATACCAGTGCAGCTGCCGATGGCCCTAGACATTCTGGGGCGTCGCATATGCCAAGAAGAAGCATGTACTTATGGCCAGGTCTATATGATAGGAGTGACCCCCCGTCATCCAGCTGGTTATCTGCAGTGGGCTTGTTACATTTTGTCATCCAAGAAGTCACTGCTGCTGAAGACCGGGTTATATCCAGCGATCTACGCGTCCCTCTTTTATTACCACACTCCTCATGTGTGGTGGGTTAAATCCTTCCTGGAGCAATGGAATATCCCAACCCACATATTTCTCTTATCGGATAGGGATGTGTCAATCTCGCTGGAGGAATTCACGGAAATATCCGGGTTACCCGTCAGAGGAGAGCATTATGAGGAGATACTTCATCCCGACGAGTACATTTTTGCTACTAAATCAGTTGTTAGGGGTCTTACCCCAGAAAATGCCGTTCGATACAAGTTTCAGAGCTTGATCAAAGTGTTGAACATATATAAGAGCTTATTCTTAGAGTCCTGGGGGCATGGAGTAAGCTTTACGGACTTTGTTACCCGCTTTCTTCGTCCGGAGGCTTTATCGAAGAAAGCTGCGAGGTTTGCCAAGCTCGATGATCCGTTCGGAATTGGTTTGGACAAACTGCCGACTGCGGAGGAAGATTTAAAGAAATTCATTATTCCAGGTAGTCCAGTCGTCCCTTTCGCAGAGATTGCCGCTCCGGACATTGATGAGCAGACGTTCTTCATGGGGTTTATCGGCTTGTGGCTGAGTTGGTTTTTGATTCCAATGCACCCTCGCTATATGAGACCGTCTGTCTTTTATCCGGTTCATCGCATCGCCGCTGTCATGACCCGAAAGTACAGAGCGTGACTGGCACTTAAATTACGAAACGTCTCGAGGCGTACGTAATCTAAGTAAGCCAAAACCAGAAATCAAAACCATGTAAAGCAGTAGAGTGAAGGAAAAACCAATTTTAAAGCAAGAAGTTTAACAAAATAAGCCGAGGTATGCATTTTTAAAATCTCAAGTCTTTTCAGAAAATTTCGGCAGAGTTTCCTTTGTAAATACTGACCCCCAAACGGGTACAAACCTGATAAAGCATATATATCATGAATAAAGGCATCCCCAAGCGGGAGCTAGCCCTTTGTCAATCGACGGTCACAACCACTCAAGCATTATAATATACAACGCCGAAGGGCGAGGATAAAAACTCAAAAGGATTCTCAAAATCATCATGAAAACCATAATAATACTGTAAGTCCACGTTGCCCACCCCGGTGCTTGCGGGGAGGCGGAAAACGGAATAAAAATCGGATTTTTATCACTTTAGGCAACATGGACTAGACAAAGAAGGATCTTTGCTAAATAAAAATAAGCTAAAGCTAACTAGAAACTGGCTAAAGGGTAGAATGGTTATACCTAGGGCTTTATGTCCTTCTCTTCTTGCTCCTTGGAGTAGTAGAAAGGGATCACCTTTGTCGTCTTCTTGAGTCGAAGAAGAATCCACTCGAAAGCCTCAACCTTTGGCTTCAACTTCAAGCTAGAAGTAACTAGGGTGCTAGAAGTGCTAGTCCTAAAACCCTAGATGAGAGTAAAGATTATCAAGAAGAGGTTTTTCTCAAGCTCAAGTGTTTCTCAACACATGAGAGGGGAGAGCTTGAGGGAGAGGAAAAACAAGAGAGAGAAAGTGAATGATAGAATGAGAGAATAATATGAAACATTCTCACATATATGTGTGAATTATTATAAATTGATAATTAGTAAGATAATTGTCATGACTTAATCAAGACATGACCATTATCATTTCATTTTTAATGCAAATTGCAAGGATCAAAGAGCATCTTCCAAATGAAATGATGATGGTCAAAGTGTACCTAGGTCAATAAGTCAAGAAGGTCAAATGGTCAACAACCATAACCATGCACAATTATATTAAACTAATATCAATTAACCATAATACACACATAAGCATTAGGGTTAATAAAATGACAATGGTCATTAACCCTAATCAAAAGTCCTCTCCCTCTGTCTCAAGCAACTGTGCATACGCACCCGTATTCGTGATCCGAGGAATACGAATACAATGAGATAAAACCAATCCCAAATCATATACTAGGATCCGGCTTAAACCAAAGCCCGCTAGTATAAGCTGTCCGGACAGCAAACGTGCACGAGTGCGCGGATGTGAACGAACCCTGTCGCAAAACCATGCGACCTCTACTCATTTTGCCTAAAGGCGAATAGCTCTCTGTGTGGGACTCTAAAGACTCGACACTACGCTGGCAGTGGATTTAACTACAGACCGCAAGCGGCACTAGCTGTACGTAACGGTCCCCAGGTAGATGCCGATAAGAAGACTGATGAGGTAACCGCATCTGAACTCCTACTGAGCCTGTATGTGACAGTCTCCGTACAGTCCGGTCTGTTCGTCTGATACATCGCATGGCGGGCCTAGGGGGGCGGTGAACGTCAGTCCCCTAATAGCGGTACAAGTCATGTCGGAGTGTAGCCCAGAACACCCTGAGATAACACTGGAAACCTACCAGTATATCTCGCTTGCCCTGGCCAGGGACTACTCGTGTAATGGCTCTCCTAGACACAGCGCGATGTCAACCCCCAATACCGGGAGAGACGAATCCTGTCTAACCGTCACTGCCTCCAAGTGCTTCGGGACTGCACCCAAAAACTACCTGTTTGCACGACTCCTATAAGCCGTGGTAGGGTAGTAATCAAAGTGCAGTGGGAACACACTTGAGGCGAAGTGACAGTGTCAAGTCAGCGGACTAAGCTGTACTCATGTCACCTGAGAACTGATAACTGACGATAGGTATAATACCAACCAACAGTTCCCGACGAGTCCTGTCCAGTGTACTTGTAACCTAACGAGCACCCGCATACTATCTCAAGTACGACGTACTGACGGCTGTGGGACAGACCGTCTCCCACGCTGGGATGAGAAGCGCATACGCTAGTCTACTCCGGAGTATCGATGCCCTGTCTCGATAATCCAACGACTAGGGACCTGTATAAGGATGTGCTTATGGATTACCCAGTCCCCACGAGTGTGAGCGCCATCACAACGCTGGTAATCAAGCAAAGATCCTAAGGGCTCTACTAATATGTATATCAGCGATATGCTAAAAGAAACACATGCACATATTAAAGCAGAGACAAACCAAGTAGCATACTACCATTTCGAGCAAGATTGTATATACAACTGTGAATATCCCAAGCTTCCATCAAGTAATATACAAACTAGTATGATACAGTAATGGCCTCTAGGGCATATACACTAACAAATACAAGAGCGACTCTAAGGTCGAAAGAATATACAACTGCTTTTTAAATCTGAAATAAATATACAAGTTGGTTGATGGAGTTTACTAGATACAACTGAATGTAAATAAAGTACAATGGGGGTCACGATGCATGTGAACCCACCTACCAAAGCCATCACCCGCAAAGAAAGCAATGTGCCAGCAAAGCCGTCAAGAAACCTGTACGGCAAAACCTGCAAGAAACTGTGGCACAACGGGGTGACTTGCCAACTCGTGAGTAGAAAACATCACAGAGCAGAAATCGAATGTATGACGCTATCCTAGATCATATCAAGTAATATTCTCAAATAATATCTTGATCCATCTACATATAAGTGCAATACCACGTGCTCATGTCAGTGCCTCGGATACCTAGATATCATATATATGATGTATGAATGCAATACGAATGAAAACAGAATGCATCATGAGTGAGTCAACTGTTTTCTTTATTTAATGAGATATCTGTATGTATATAAATCGAGTATCATCAATGAAATCAACAGAGAAATTAGTGTCAAGAATCGACACAAAACATAAATCTCAATATCTCAGGCTCCGGCTATCCGGACTGGCCTGTATCATCAATCTCAATATCTCAATGTCTCAAATCTCAATATCTCAATATATCAATACCTCGGGCTCCGTCAGTCCGGATCGTCCCATATCATCAATCACACGACCACGAACGGTATCCTCCGGATATCTGCCGCGCCAGATAATCACCGTTAGGCAGTCTGCCCCTGCCGGGCTTATCGTCTACAACTCGAGCTTCTTGCCACGGGTATCATACCGGGTCCACCATGTACCCGCAGACGGTTCATCCAACTCATCGAATCGGGTCTCGAAAACCATCACAGAACCGAGAAAATATCATGGTGGTCAACACTCATCATATCAAGGAAATTCGCATCTTTCTCTTTAAAACAAATCATCGGTCTATAAAACTTTCACATGCGGTTTCCAAATCAAGAAATCTCAAGAAGGATTCGAAATCATAAAAATCATGATATCAATAAACAGTGAATACCGGCATAAATCTCCATAATACTGTATGACCAATGAATATATGAATGCATCTGGTACCATGAAATAAATGCAATAGTTAAACTAGCATATGAAAGCTATAACATATTGCAACTATCAACTAGCAAGTTATGTCAATAAATAGTATTCTCTAAAGTGTACGTGATATGGCAATTACCGATGATGATGTGTGTGAGCTGGCAAGCAGGTGTACGTGGAACATACGCATCATCGGTAATGGTGCGGGTGTCCTGACAGCAGGGTGTCATAATAATTACAGATAACATATGTACAAGCATGCAATGCGATGAAACATCATGAATATACAGAAAGTGATGTAGTAACAGCAACACTGAAAAATATACCTACCCAATATACGAGTCATACAGTTTGGTATTTAAATTACTCACAATTTTCCACTTTTGAAAACTAGTATAACTCGAGCCAGTCAAAAGGGTAAGGAAATCCACCTAAGTCTGAGTCGATCTATATATATACCTAGTAGTTGGTGATCTCGCCTCAATAGTATCACGTACGATATAATATATATATATATATATATATATATATATATATTGTAGGTCTACGGTAGCGCCCCGGCCGTTTAACAGATGCCAAATGCGGAACAAAAACATTTTACAACTGGCGCTATCGTGTACCGTAACCCGGATCTGCCATTAAACCTAAACTAACAAACTACAAAGTGGGTAGAAGAGTTATACCGAATGATCCGAGTCCTTCAGTCTTCAACCATCATCCCACGCTTGTTGCAGCTGCTCTGATCTCCTGAATCTCTAGTCTTCTTGTCCAGGTGGCACCACGTCGACGGATCTTTAAACGGGCTCCCGCCTCTGAACCGAGGCAACTCGATCGTCAAATTTGCTAGAAGAGACGACGAAGATGAAGTAGAGAATGAGTAGAACACTTTGTCTCGTTACGTCCAAGGCTATGGACGAACGGTTAATGAAGTTGCCTTCTGGATCGATACGAAATGAGAAATGGGGTATATCAATTTCCATGAACCAAAATCCTTAATCTTTTCAAAACAGCAACCATATCCTCTCTCAAGGAGGTGGCCGACCATATAAAGGAGAGGGGGGTGAGTGTAGGAGGAGGGATGGTGAGAATAAGCACTAATACAAAAGAATAAGTCATAATACACCTAGTATGAACTCATTAAATGAAACAATGATTCATAACCATAGTCATCAACTCATTAATGCATCATTAATGAACAAAGCCACCTCACTATCCTAGTCACCATCCTAGAAGTTTCCACACAAATCCCAAGAAAAGATAAATCCGCATTTAACCGAATGTCAAAATACGGCTGATAGAAAACTGAAAACTAGCAACTTCCAAAAGCGATCCTGAAACGAATTTCAGGATAACCCCGTATCAGTATAAACATACCCGCATTTATATTACGACCGAATATAAATGCAACTAAGACAAAGATATTATATCTACACAGTATAATACTGGTTTCCGGCTTAAACCAAAGCCTACCAGTATTATCTGCCCGAAAAACGACATGTGCAAAAACGCACGTGTTTTTTCCGAACCTTGCCATATCACCATACGGCCACTACAACGTTTCGCCCGAATTTGGGAAAGTGTCTGTGGGGGACTCTAATGACTCATCAACACATTGGAACTGGGTATAACCCCTAGCACGTCAGAGGTACAAGCTGTACATAACGGTTTGCCTATGTATTGATTGGAAGGGAAGCTGACGAGCGAACTCATCCATAAACCCTACTGAGCCAAACAGTGACAATGTATATACAGTCCGGTCCATTCGTCTAAAGAGTATCGCATATCGAGTCTAGGGGGTGGATAAAATCAGACCCCTAATAACGCGATAAATCGTGTCGGTATGAAGCCCATCACCACCTGAGAAACTACTGATCCCAATCAGTAATTCTCCACTACCTCGGCCGAGGATTCCTAGTGATGACCACCCGTGCACTGCACGACATCAACCCCCAATATCGGGAGAGATGAATCCCCGACGATCCGCTCACTTGCCTCCAATGTGGCTCGGGACTGTACCTAACTAAAACCTGTTTTCACAACTCCTTTGAGCGTGGTAGGGTAGTAATCTAAGCGCAGTGGAAACTCACATGAGACAAATGACGATCTCAGGTCGATGAACTAACCTGTACACACGTCACCAGGAAACTGCTATCTGACGTCAGATATAATACCAACTAGCATGTTCCCGGCGAGTCCTGTCCGGTGTACTCATAACCTAATGAGCACCTGTATACATCTTAGGTGATCCAACTGACACCAGTGGCTTGTGAGATCGGCCACCGCCCCTCGTCGGGGTCTCGACTGTATACACTAGTCTACTCTGGAGTATGATGCCCTGTGTCGAAACTCCCACGACTAGGGACACTATAAGGACGTGCTTACAGACCCCAGCTCCCACGTATATGATCGCCATCATACTGCTGGTAGTCAAGCAAGAATCCTATGGGCTCTATCATCATGTAATAGTGAACTAAAGCATGTATACGATGATAAAGACAAACCAGATAGCATACTATTATCTCGAGTAAGACTGTCATATCGGTATAGGTCCTGCCTCAATCATTGCAATCACGTACCTGCGATCCAATAATTGACTTTGAGGACACTATCTCCAACAATCTCCCACTTGCACTTATAGCTAATTATTGCGATGTCGCATACTCACAGTCCGTGTGATACCGAACATCCAACTCCTCTACTAATCAGTTTCACAAAGCAAGTTTGTAAAACTCTTGTTTTCGAGAAATAGCCTCAGTGAGTGGATCCGCCCTGATGTTTCTTTCTATATCTCTAAATCTCAAGTTCGCGGAGAAAGCCATCTCCCGAATCGAGTAATTCCTGTCTTAGAATATGTCTGAATATCTGATGGGACCTAGTTCATAAATGAACTCCAAATCCAAACTTCTTAGACTGTATCGATAACTGAACCTAATCAGTATCCAGCACCATGCCTCCCACGGTATCCTCTTGGACCACCTGTCTATAATATTGTCCCTCGTTAGAGGAAAAACTATAACTGTGACAATCACTCTGTCATCCATGTCACCTTAGAAGCCTGGAATGGTAACCGTCTCCCGAAAGAGGCTGCCGTCATCAAATCCATAAAACATGCACCTTATGTTCTAAAACTGCTTCCTTACATTTCTTCAGGATAGGATTAATATAAACTTATTGCATCAAGTGCAAAAACTACATCTGGTATGGTACTTGACATCTCATGATTGACTTAATTGCCTAAGCAAGTGATCTGCCAATTATGCACTTCCCTCTCTCCTTTAGTCTGTAAGACACTTTTAGAGAAGGTGACTTCATCACCTGCAGGTACACTACGATGCCAGTAGTCATCTATTCTAAATACCTTTAGGATACTGTCAAAGTACCCAAATTGGGAAAGTACCCAAATCTAGATCTAATACCATAGATCTAGTAACCAGAATGTCAGATATTATATCCATATCCTTTATAGAGAAAACAACTGTATGACGACCAAAGTACAACCGATCGTAGTATAGGAATTTTACTTCCTACTCTGTGTATGTCATCCAAAAACCAGGACATCACACCTTACTACCTTCTCAACAGATCTATCCCCTATTCTGATGAAGTCAAACCTATGACTGTCACATCAAAATTAGATGATCTTATCTCCGATATATCTGCTTAAGTCTATAAATAGACATAAGCTACTTGCCCACTATCCTTCCGCTGCTCCCACTGATTATGACAACCCTCTGGCAGAATAATATCTACGTACACTTCTAAAGCTCGTTTAGAACGACGTTATACTTATCCTCTTGCCGGGTCTCATAGTCTGGAACAACAGTAGTGTCAAGTCTGGGTAAACAAGAACCTCCCTGTCACCGTCCTTGAGGCTACCTAAGTACCTCTCGGGTGTCTGAGGTTACCCACCATATCTGCGGAGTGGCTAATGGAATGTCAAACCTGATTGAATATATAGGTCCTATTAAATTTTCCGTAATCGTTTGCGGTTCTGGAATCACTTCCAGTTCTACCATACTCCCACTGCTGTTTTCTGAAAAAAATACATTTTACTAAAACTGTGGCGAGTCAAGAACAATATCACTATTGATCTTCCAGATGGTAGAAATGTCAACCCTCGTCAAAGCCAGGGTCAACCCACAAATAGTCATTACAGAAACGTGCCTAGAGTAATCCAGTGTCTGGTTTTAAGCATAAGCTGGACAACTCCCCGTATCTTAACATCGTTAAGATATGAACCATTTTATATCCAATATAGAAACAGAGGCACTAATTTAATTGGAACCAGATTCAAATCATGCAGCTGTCTCCAGTGCATAACAACTTAATGGAAAAAGGCTAATCAGCATTACTCAACTTAGGAATCCATCCAATTATGAGTAACCTGAAAGAGAAATAAGTTTCTCAAAACCATTACTATCATCTGAATACTAATCACAAGAATCTATATCTTCAATCTCTTTGAAGAATCCTGATACTTGCGACATCTGGTTCTCTACTTTATTCTTATACCCATAACTTCTCAAAACTTAGACATTGTATTTCTACGAAACACTTGTCTTAAAACAAGAGAAGTCATAAGTAAACAGAATATAGTATGAGGACCTACCCCTTTGTCCTTACGGACAATGGACAACATACAATACTCTGTATAAGTCCGCTGAGTTGAATAACTCAAAACCTGTGTGTCGTAGGTTGAAAACTGTACCCAGGAGATTTCCTCAAATATCACCAATTACAACGAATTTCGATATAATGAGGATGATCACCTTATTCCCAATAACTTACTCTCACTCATCATCTGTAAATACCATTCAGATATGAGAATGGAACCTGGTAAATACATACCCTGGAGTAAGCATCTAATCGGGAAATCGGTTTTCCTTTAACAATGCACAGTGTAACTGAAACTTGAAAATGTTTCGTAGGGGTATCCTGGTATTCCTAGTAATGCCTCTTCCATAATCATATTCATGACTTTAACCGTATATTTCATTGTCATCGCTCCAAATCCCTTTGTTTGTCTTTAGTCGTTACCTTCTGTACACCTTCGTTAGGCTAAATGGTTTTCTTCCTTTCCTACCGTTCGGCACCAGCCTATGGTTTGGAAGAAGACTATCCAGTAAGCATAATAGGTGTACCCTCCTAATCCTAGGAGTACTTGCGACTTGAGAGAAGGTGATGATAAAAGACAACTGAATAATACCTTATTCTATTAAAGGTGAATTAGGAGTGGCGATGAAGTACGCGATTTGGTCGTGAATGATAACAGTCGCAATTTACTTTGCCCTCTTTCTAATCCCTTTATTTTGTCTTTACATATTACCTTCTGTACACCCTACTTAGGCTAATTGGTTTTCTTCATTCCCTACCTTTCGGCACCTGCCTATGGTTTGGAATAAGACTATCCAATAAGCGTAATAGGTGTACTCTCCTAAACCAAGGATCCCTCACAACCTGAGAAAAGGTGATAATAAAAGACAACTGAATAAACCAATTCTATTTCTCCTGAACCTGGATCCATCCTCGAAGTAGTACCTTCGAGTTCGTATATAACCATACGATGGATCTATCCAATGGAAGTGGATATCCGTAGTAATACGGGGTGTTCTGAGAAATGCAAAGGGTAAAAGAAGGAGCGGCAATGACTTATGCAACTTGGACAATCCAAAAGCCAGTATTTTAAGAAGGTTCGTTCAACTTGGTCACTGAGTCATAGTCTAGGGTCGGTCAAAGGTCGCTGCCAAACAGAGAGAGAGAAAAGAAACACTCTGCGTGCACTCTAACCTAGATCAGAATGGTTATCAATTTATCTAATCAGGAAACCTTCCACTGTAATCTCAAATTCTCCTCCAAACCTGAAAGAAGAATTAGTCGGGATCACCCGAAGAGTAAACTAACTCATCAGTGAGAATCGGGATCCAATTATCATCGCATGATAACTTGATGGAAGCAACTCAAGTTATCACACTCCAGAAGGTATGCGCATATCTGGCAAGTTTCAGTTTCTTTAGAAACTCCCGATGTAATTTTTACCTCATGCTCTTATGACCTTGACTTTGGCCAACAAATCATAAGTCACATGTCAAGTTCTACCCGTCATTGTCCAGGTTAATTTGAACTCACCCGTACATACCCTTGACTTTGGCCAACAAGGTAGAACGACTGTCCCAAACCAACGGATCTATCTATGCAACAGATGAATACCCAGCAGCTACCAAACACTATACCTTGACTTTGGCCAACAAACATAGCTTGAATACTACTGACCATCCATAAGAAATGACGGAGGGCTACGGCTGGTTTTTGGCGAAACACCTTTAACGTAATGAACTTGATCTCGTTGAAGGAAACTGATAGCTTTTTATAAAAATATAGTGGCGGAAACGTTTTGCTAAAGAGGTCACTCCCGGTGAAGGGATCTCGGCTCTTTCCTCGTGGAATGAGGTGCAGGATATTCTAACTGAATACCACGATGCAAAACAACTTGTAATCGACTATATTAAAGTTATTACCCTGACGTAAACTTCTGCCCAAGGGGTCACTCCCGATGAAGGGATCTCGGCCCTTGCCTCGTCGAATGAGGTGCAGGGTATTCTAACTGAATAACACTATGCAAAACAAAAGGAATCATCTTTGTAATAACACCTTTAAAAATTTGTTCCAACAACATCAAATATAGGTTTGTTTTATTCTTGCATTGATAAGAATCAATGCAGTCCCATCAATCAATCACACCAGAAAAGAACGAAAATAAAATGTACGTATATGCCATCCGCATTCGCCACTGGGTCCCGTCATCACCTGTTAGGTTACTTAACAAACGACAGAGCGGAGGCTGGACTAGCGCGGGTGTAAAACATATACAACATCTAATAGTATATATACCAATATACAATAATCGCTCCAGGCATGATAAAATGCAACATTACAGAAAAGTAATAAGCATCACAGAACAATACAGATAATCTGGGATCCCCGGGCTTCACAGAGCCACTGCTGAAACCTGACGTTCCCCTGGTCGTGTGGATAGCCGTGCAATGAAACCTAGACCCCTACGGATGCGGCAAGTTACCCGCCAAAACCTGAAGTGAGGTAGTCCCCACAACATAGTGAATGGAACACCCGGCACTTCACGGGATCCGGTAAATTGAGCACCCCTCCTTGGGTCAACCTGTACCCCCTACGAGTGCGGCGAATAGTCTGCCAATTCTAGAGTGAGGTCCCTCTGCCTCTCAAAGCCATGAGATACGGACCCGTTGCCCTCCAGAACTCGGCTATCCGTGCACTCCTTCGCGGGATGAACCTTGTACAGAAATAAAAATATGTACAACGGGTACATCGACCTCGACCCGGTCGTGCCCCAAAAGAATATTATACAAACAGGCAGTAACGGCAGTCCACATGTTGGACGCTCGCCCCGCAATATCAAATGTACAAATAAATCCAAATTGCACTATCATTGCACCCTGTTATCCACCACGACATATCCGCAACATCACAGCACAACACAGAACATCAACGCGAATGTCATGTTCACAAACCCATCTAAAAGAACTATAGCAATCAGACGCGGTTTACCGATCAAATGACATTCCCGGTCGGAGATATAATGTAAATATTGCATACTAACAAGTTTAAAATTTCGATCGACTAAATATCACGAAGTGGGCCCCACGTATATCTGGTGTACAGTAACCAAATCTGGGACCAAAAGATATATACCAGAAACCATAATTTTCTCAGAAGAAATATTACCCTTTGAAGCTCCAATATGGCTGCGGATCCGCGGCTAAAGCATGGCTTTGGCGGCGGTTCCGCTGCCGTACGGACGAATCAGGGAATCAAATTTCTGGAGTTTTCTTCAAAAAGCCTGCTTGTTTTTCTGTGATGCTTAAAATAATTTTTAGACCCTTTTAAAAATCAACAGAAACTTTAGAGCAGAAAATTGTAGTTTCGGAAATTCCGTTCGATCGATTTTTTAAACGCGATAGCACAAGTTAGTATAGCTTAATGGTGAGGCTCTGATACCACTGTAGGTCCACGGTAGCGCCCCGGCCGTCTAACAGACGCCAAATGCGGAACAAAAACTTTTTACAACTGGCGCTATCGTGTACCGTAACCCGGATCTGCCATTAAAGCTAAACTAACAAACTACAAAGTGGGTAGAAGAGTTATACCGAACGATCCGAATCCTTCAATCTTCAACCATCATCCCATGCTTGTTGCGGCTGCTCCGATCTCCTGAATCTCGTCTTCTCGTCCAGGTGGCACCACGTCGACGAATCTTTAAACGGGCTCCCGCCTCTGAACCGAGGCAACTCGATCATCAAATTTGCTAGAAGAGACGACCAAGATGAAGTAGAGATGAGTAGAACACTTTGTCTCGTTACGTCCAAGGCTATGGACGAACGGTTAATGAAGTTGCCTTTCGGATCGATACGAAATGAGAAATGGAGTATATCAATTTCCATGAACCGAAATCCTTAATCTTTTCAAAACAATAACCATATCCTCTCTCAAGGAGGTGGACGGCCATATAAAGGAGAGGGGGGGTGAGTGTAGGAGGAGGGATGGTAAGAATAAGCACTAATACAAAAGAATGAGTCATAATACACCTAGTATGAACTCATTAAATGAAACAATGATTCATAACCATAGTCATCAACTCATTAATGCATCATTAATGAACAAAGCCACCTCACTATCCTAGTCACCATCCTAGAAGTTTCCACACAAATCCCAAAAAAAGATAAATCCGCATTTAACCGAATGTCAAAATACGGCTGATAGAAAACTGGAAACTGCCAACTTCCAAAAGCGATCCAGAAACGAATTTCAGGATAACCCCGTATCAGTATAAACATACCCGCATTTATATTACGACCGAATATAAATGCAACTGAGACAAAGATATTATATCTATACAGTATAATACTGGGTTCCGGCTTAAACCAAAGCCTACCAGTATTATCTGCCCGAAAAACGACACGTGCGAAAACGCACGTGTTTTTTCCGAACCTTGCCATATCACCATACGGCCTCTACAACGTTTCGCCCGAACTTGGGAAAGTGTCTGTGGGGGACTGTAATGACTCATCAACACATTGGCACTGGGTATAACCCCTAGCACGTCAGAGATATAAGTTGTACATAACGGTTTGCCTATGTATTGATTGGAAGGGAAGCTGACGAGCGAACTCATCCATAAACCCTACTGAGCCTAACAGTGACAATGTATATACAGTCCGGTCCATTCGTCTAAAGAGTATCGCATATCGAGTCTAGGGGGTGGATAAAGTCAGACCCCTAATAACGCGATAAATCGTGTCGGTATGAAGCCCATCACCACCTGAGAAACTACTGATCCCAATCAGTAATTCTCCACTACCTCGGACGAGAATTCCTAGTGATGGCCACCCGTGCACTGCACGACATCAACCCCCAATATCGGGAGAGATGAATCCCCGATGATCCGCTCACTTGCCTCCAATGTGGCTCGGGACAGTACCCAACTAAAACCAGTTTTCATAACTCCTTTGAGCGTGGTAGGGTAGTAATCTAAGCGCAGTGGGAACTCACATGAGACAAATGACGATCTCAGGTCGATGAACTAACCTGTACACACGTCACCAGGAAACTGCTATCTGACGTCAGATATAATACCAACTAGCATGTTCCCGGCGAGTCCTGTCCGGTGTACTCATAACCTAATGAGCACCTTTATACATCTTAGGTGATCCAACTGACACCAGTGGCTTGTGAGATCGGCCACCGCCCCTCGTCGGGGTCTCGACTGTATACACTAGTCTACTCTGGAGTACGATGCCCTGTGTCGAAACTCCCAGGACTAGGGACACTATAAGGATGTGCTTACAGACCCCAGCTCCCACGTATATGATCGCCATCATACTGCTGGTAGTCAAGCAAGAATCCTATGGGCTCTATCATCATGCAATAGTGAACCAAAGCATGTATATGATGATAAAGACAAACCAGATAGCATACTATTATCTCGAGTAAGACTGTCATATCGGTATAGGTCCTGCCTCAATCATTGCAATCACGTACCTGTGATCCAATAATTGACTTTGAGGGCACTATCTCCAACATATATATATATATATATATATATATATATATGACATCCTCGAGTTAAGAGTGCGGATCTAACATCATAACTATATCTCGTACGGTAAATCTATCGTACGGCATCCCAAATCTGGGTACGGGTCAAATATCATATTTATCCCATTACTCATCTGGTATCCTTATCATCATATGTCATGAATTGGGGTACAGATCTAAGTCTAGTACAAACCGATACCATCAAAAAATATATGTGCGTGTGTCTGAAACACATCGCCTAAAGATCCGCTATAATCTCCTGTCGTATCTCATAGTGCCAACCAAATAACATCACTGATCTCACGGCATCATGCCCAATCACAGCGACTCATCTCCAAATACCATATAGTATCCTCAACTTCCGTGTATATGTGTATGTATATATATATATATAGATATAAGAACCAACACATCCACCTATACATATATATATACATATGACGTATACACCCAAAACCATATCTCGTGCGTGTATGTGTATGTGTAACAACCTCACTCTAGGGTTCGCGACTGAGAAACCAACTAAACCACTTTCCTCAAATCTCGCTAACACTAACCCATGATCTGTTAATGCTTTTCTTGCTAAAGTTCATATCTCGCTATAACCCATATAAGTATATCTATACAACATCACATCAAAATCTTATGAAATTGCGGGGGTGCTATACGCCATCCACCCGACTTCCCCCGTAGATATATCTCTACTCTCCTTGATCTTCGCTTGCCGATGCCAATGTCGCCACACACTTCCTCGTCGTCTTGAAATCCATGTGGGGGTACCTACATATATACACATATAACATCGTAAACAGAAATCTCGTATAAAACCAAAACAGTGCACGTATCACACATAGGTTTAAACCTATGGTCTACACGTGCAAGAAGAACCAATAACCCTCGACATCGACGTACAAATGCCAATTGATCCAGACAAACTGAAATATCACAAGTTCAAGTCATTTAAAAGTCATATTTCAAAACAGCAACTCAAGGAAATGGTCCCAGATTTTGTTTCAGGTGAAATTAGCCAATTTTGCGTATGAAAAGGGTCTATTTTATAGCAAAAGGATCCATGGACCAAACACGGAGTATTTCCACTCAACCCAGGACGCAAATTGCGGCCAAAAGGGGTAAATTTATGGCCACAGTAAGGAATTAGGGTCCTGGGTTTTGGGTATAGGTTCTAAGTTGCCTGCACTGCTCTCAGTCTCTGCTAAATAATTTTCCAAGTCCCCGAGTCACTCCAGATTTCTAAATTCCATCACAATTCTCACAATTTTCCGATACGGCTAAAATTCTAAATCTGTATTTGGTTACTACAGTCAATTCCATCTCTTGAATTCAATTCCTAAGGTCTGTAACAGCCACTACACACCTCAATCTACACAAACACCCAAACCCTTCTCTAGGAATTTCTAACTTCACTATTTCACACTTAAACCAGTTTTACACTAAACAATAATATAAAGAACTAAAAACTACAGTAAATGGAAGAAGATATACCTCATGGATGCAACTCATGAAAAACCCTAGTTTGCCAATGTTGTCAAAATCCCACTTTTCTTGGTCTAATGTGTAGAGGAGGGGGGATCAACTTTTGTGAAGAGAGTATAGGGTTTAGGTTAATGTTTGGAGATGGATCTTAGGGTAGATGTGGAGGGAAGTGAGTTGAAGGAGGAGATGAAAACAAATGGGGGAGGATGAAGATGGCTGCCCCCCCTCTCTCTTTCTTTTCTTATTCTCACCCTCACCTACTATTTACCCTTTTACCCTTTCTCTTTTTAACCTTTTCTTATTTAATTAAAACGAAACCATATAATACCCCAAAACAACATAAGAAAGAACATGTAACCAGAATGCGACATGCCATGGTGCACTAGCCATGAAAAACTGTAAAAACACGGATTTCGCCTAATCGCGATTAGCAGTGCACTAATCGGGTTTTCATTTAAACTGCATATAATAAATTTTAATAGTACCAAATACTTTAAATATATTTTTAAATGAATAAATCATATTTCACAATTATTAGTATATATTTATACTCTTTTTCGAAAACCCCAATTTCGCAAATCGGGCAGTTTTCTGGAAATATATTATTTTAATATTAAATTCCAAAAATAATATTTTATATTTTCTGAAATGTTACAATCTTACCCCCTTAAATAATTTCGGTCCCCGAATTTAAATTTAAACCCCCAAATTCTAAAACATTTAAATAATCAGATCAAATCAACGGCGCTACGAAATAACGGAAGATATAAAAACACTACAGCGCATCGCGTGCGCCTGCAAAACGAGTACAAAACTCAAAATCAAACTCCGTCAAGCGTCACGCAAATCACCGGGTTTGCACGCATATCATCTGAGTTACAATGGAGATACAGATCTCGAAATCTAATGCTGAAATCCAATATACACTAGTCAAATACTATAACATGTATATTGTACGCATACTTGAAAAATCTCCAAAAACTAAATAAAATACATGAAAAAAATCGTTTCTAAATTTCCGTGTGATTCGTAACTCACGGCATAAGTGACAGACGTCTATTTTTAAAGTAATAAATGTATCTATACATGTCTTTGCTCAAATACGTGTTCCGCCTTTTTGAAATATCCCAAAAGGTTTTCCTTTGTAAACGTTCATGTCGCTCACAGACACGTAAGAAATAACGAGACTATAGCTCCTTTTTGAAAACCCCTGGTTAAACTTTTAATGCATGTAAAGTACTCAAGTACTGTCCTCAGATCAGTCCTGTTTGGCTACTACGTAACATAGTGCTTATCATGAAAACAAGGTGCTCAAGAGCAAAATCAGCCTCGAGAGGCGTATCCAACAATCACGTGCGTCCGGTGCGCACGGAAATCGAAATCCATGAATGTGCCGTACATGGGCACAGAAATAAAATCTAAGTGCAACGGGTGTGCACGAAACACCTGTCAAGGGCAACGTGTGTGCCTGAAAGCAATATCAGGCGCATCTGATATACACGAAAAATCTCAATTTAGTGCATCTGGCATGCACCAAAATCGCATCAAGCGCCCAAGTATGCGGAAAATCCAAGTCAAGTGCACAAGGTGCATGAAAATGAATATCGAATATCACAATCGAAATTGACGGTATACAACACATCTCGATCCAAATCCAAATCAGGTATACCGTGGTATATAATCTCACAACCATGTGCATCAGCATGTACAAAATCAAATCAAAATACTAAAAGTACATGAAAACGATGCCGAAAGCACAAGTTAAATCACCTGCATAACATAGGCATGAAATCAAAATCAACATCTCAAATGATATCAAATCGAAGTCAAGTGCAACTGTGGTGCACAAAATCTCAATCATGTAAATAAATCGCCAAAAACATCAGGCATGAAACCAAAATCAATATCTCGAATGACATCAAATCGAAGTCAAGTGCAACTGTGGTGCACAAAAGCTCAATCATGTAAATAAATCGCCAAAAACATCAAAATCAAAGATGACGGAAATAGTCCCACTCTAGCACATCCTCTAAAGATCTCTGGCCAACCGTCATGGTCACTCATAACATGTCTCGTCGACGATGCCGAACTCTGGCCTACTGGGTGTACGTAACATGACCGATCCTGGGTCCAAGTCTTCTCGTATAGTATTCCAGAAAGGTCATGTCGAAATCTCCCAAAATTCTCGTTTCTGCCGAACTGCCCGGAAGTTATCATCTTTTACTAAATCCTTTTCTTGTTCCGGAACGGCTGCATACTCATGCGACTCTTTCTGGAAGATATATCTATATACAACACCTCTGCATGCGTATCACATCTCTGATGTCAGCGGAGTGGAACGTCATCTCAGCAAGATCTTGCACGAACCTCTTACTCCACTTTTCTCTAATGTCGACTGATTTGGACTCGTCTCGTCATGGCTGCATAGACTGCGCTCCAACGGCTATACTCGTATCTGGAGTCTCCCAAGCAATGTATCTCATCACATGATATCCGAATGATGTCGAAATTTTCGATCGATTCGTCAAGGTTCCATAATCCCCCAAGAGCTCAACATCTTGAGTACAGTATGATAGTATCGAATACATGCCACAGTACCTGTGGAACAACCGTAGAAGGGAAAACCCAAGCCTCATTAATGGTACCGCTGAACTGCTGTAAACCCTAAGGTTTCGAAGCGTTCTCATGGTCATTATATCGAGTTAGGGTTTCATTCTTCTAGAGGGTCCATAGAATTACTTGCATTGTTTTCCGAATACTTTAAACTTGGAAAATGGGTTCCTGACATTCGATCGTCTCTATCGACTCTCAATGTACCTGCGTGAAGTCTTCTCTTGCTGGAATCAATCAATCTGATGACCTCGCATCGGGGTAGGCAATGAATCACATGTCCTAGTCTTCCATCCTTTGTGACTAGCGATCTTCTATCATATCTCAAAGTATAACTCGTGTGGCATTAGCTTCAAACATCTGGGGTGATATCTCGTCTTTCGCAGCAACAACTAGCTCATTCATCCGCACGCTGAACAATGCATCAATCATCAAGTAATCGGTGCATCGACGGTCATCACATCCTCGTTGTCCTTTAGCAGTGGCCCAATCTTCTGGTGCTGATCTGCACGTCCGAGAAATCTTGTAAAAGCGATCTATCAAACGCTCATTGCGCGAAAACACAATAAAATGACACCTCTATGCAATTGTGTATCCTTTGAATCACGCCCTGGTCAGTCCTCTTCTGTGACGAGATCGTGCTGACACAACTCTAGCCGTAGCTCTCTCTCTGCCCGTGTAATCGTGGCAGCAAAACCATAAACCGATATCGATGAGGATAGATCATGAATGAATATAATGTTGTGCAAGGAAATGTACATCGTAAGGCTTCTTAAGAAGAGTTGCGTATCGTAAGTATGCCGCAGAACATACACATAGTACGTCACTCTACTTGAGTCACCTACTCCATCAACCAAGGGTCATCCTACATTTAGAAGGTAAAACCTAACGCTCTGATACCAACTTTGTCATGACCCGAAAGTACCGAGCATGACTGGCACTTAAATTACGAAACTTCTCGAGGCATACGTAATCTAAGTAAGCCAAAACGAAGAAATCAAAACAAAGTAAAGCAGTAGAGTGAAGGAAAAACCAATTTTAAAGCAAGAAGTTTAACAACATAAGCCGAGGTAAGCATTTTTAAAATCTCAAGTCTTTTTTGAAAATTTCGGTAGAGTTTCCTTTGTAAATACTGACCCAAATGGGTACAAACCTGATAAAGCATATATATCATGAATAAAGGCATCCCCAAGCGGGAGCTAGCTCTTCGTCAATCAACGATCACAACCAAGCAAGCAATATAATATACAACGCCGAAGGGCGAGGATAAAAACTCAAAAGGAAACTCAAAATCAATTTGAAAACCAGAATAATACACGCGCGACTCTAAGGTCGAAATAATATACAACTGGTCTCTAAGTCTGAAATAAATATACAAGTTAGTTGATGGAGTTTACTAGATACAACTTAATGTAAATAAAGTACAATGGGGGTCACGATGCAAGTGAACCCACCTACCAAAGCCATCAACCGCAAAGAAAGCAGTATGCCAGCAAAGCCGTCAAGAAACCTGTACGGCAAAACCTGCAAGAAACTGTGGCACAACGGGGGTGAGTTGCCAACTCGTGAGTAGAAAATATTACAGAGCAGAAATCGATTGTATGACGCTATCCTAGGTCATATCAAGTAATATCCTCAAATAATATTCTGATCCATCTACATATAAGTGCAATACCACGTGCTCGTGTCAGTGCCTCAGATAGCAGCATATCAGATATATGATTTATGAATGCATTACGAATGAAAACAGAATACATCATGAGTGAGACAACAGTTTTCTTTATTTAATGAGTTTTTTGTATGTATATAAATCGAGTATCATCAATGAAATCAACAGAGAAATCAATGTCAAGTATCGACACAAAACATATATCTCAATATCTCAGGCTCCGACTATCCGAACTGGCCTGTATCATCAATCTCAATATCTCAGTGTCTCAAATCTCAATACCTCGTGCTCCGTCAGTCCGGATCGGCCCATATCATTAATCACACGACCACGAACGGTATCCTCCGGATATCCTCCATGCCAGACAATCACCGGTAGGCAGTCTGCCCCTGCTGGGCTCATCGTCTACAACTCAAGCTTTTTGCCCCGGGGTACCATACTGGGTCCACCATGTACCCGCGGACGGTTCATCCAACTCCTCGAATCGGGTCTTTAAAACCATCTCAGTACCGAGAAAACATCATGGTGGACAAGACTCATCATATCAAGGAAAACCGCATCTATCTCTTTAAAACAAATCATCAATTTATAAAACTTTCACATGCGGTTTCCAAATCCAGAAATCTCAAGAAGGATTCGAAATCGTAAAAATCATGATATCAATAAACAGTGAATATCGGCATAAATCTCCATAGTACTGCATGACCAATGAATATATGAATGCATCTGATATCATGCAATAAATGCAATAGTTAAACTAGCATATGAAAGCTATAACATATTTCAACTATCAACTAGCAAGCTATGTCAATAAATGGTATTCTCTAAAGTGTACGTGATATGGCAATTACCGATGATGATGTGTGTGAGCCGGCAAGCAGGTGTACGTAGAACATACGTATCATCGGTAATGGTGCTGGTGTCTTGACAGCAGGGTTTCATAATAATTACAGATAACATATGTACAAGCATGCAATGCGATGAAACATCATGAATATACAGAAAGTGATGCAGTAACAGCAACACTGAAAAATATACCTACCCAATATACGAGTCATACAGTTTGGTATTTAAATTGCTCACAATTGTCTACGTTTGTAAACTATTATGACTCAAGCCCAGTCAAAAGGGTAAGGAAATCCACCTAAGTCTGAATCGATCTATATATACCTAGTAGTCGGTGATCTCGCCTCAATAGTATCACGTACGATACAATATATATATATATATATATATATATATATATATATATATGACATCCTCGTGTTAAGAGTGCGGTTCTAACATCATAACTATATCTCGTATGATAAATCTATCGTACGGCATCCCAAATCTGGGTACGGGTCAAATATCACATTTATCTCATTACTCATCTAGTATCTCTATCATCATATGCCATGAACTAGGGTACAGATCTAAGTCTAGTACAAACTGATGCCATCAACAAATATATGTGCGTGTGTCTAAAACACATCGCCTAAAGATCCGCTATAATCTCCTGTCGTATCTCATAGTACCCACCAAATCACATCACTGATCTCACGGCATCATGCCGAATCACATCTACTCATCTCCAAGTACCATATACTATCCTCAACATCCGTGTATACGTGTATGTATATAAATATAAGCACCATCACATCCACTTATACATATATATATATATATATATACGTATATGTCACGTCGCGAAAGTACGGAACATGACCGGCACATAAACTACGAACGTCTCGAGACGTACGTAATCTAAGTAAGCCGAGAACCCAGAAATCCAAATCAAGAAAAGTAGTAGAGTGAAGGAAAACCAACTTAAAACAAGTAGTTTTAATAACATAAGCCGAATTATGCGTTTTTGTTTAAAAACATCAAGTATTTTCTGAAAATTTCGGCAGAGTCTCCTTTGTAAATACTGGCCCCCAAACGGGATACAACATGAATAGTATACGAAATCAATAAAAAGGCATCCCCAAGCAGGAGCTAGCTCTTCGTCAATCGACGGTCACAACCACACAAGCAATATAATATACAACGCCAAGGGCGAGGATCAAAACTCAAAAGGAAACTCAAAACCACAAGAAATAAAACGCGCGACTCTATGGTCGAAATAATAACATCACTGGTTTCTATCTCAAAAATAAATACATATTTGGTTGATGGAATTTACTAGATACAACTGAATAATACTATACCAGGTAATATGATGGGTACGATACCAATAAACCCACCTACTAGCAAGTCACTCGAACGAAACTGTGCCCGCAAAGCCGTAATGAAACCTTTACGGCAAACCTGCAAGAAACTGGGGCACAACGGGGGTGAGTTGCCAACTCGTGAATAGAAAAACATTTACGAACAGAAGTCGCATGAACAACGCAATCCTAGGTCATACGATCATAATATATCCTCAAATATAACACTAGTAAAATAGGGGGTTGCCCCTACGGATGGAATTATCCGTTGGGGCAGATTTTACTTGGCCCTACGGATTACTCCGTAGGGCTAAAGGTTTGCCCCTACGGGCACTGACGTTCAAGAATTAAAAAATTAATTCTTAATTTGGTATTTGCCCCTACGGTGGCGCAAACAAAGGACCTACGGGTATATCCGTAGGGACAAGTAAATATCGATTTATTAAGACCCCCGACCGATCGCCTACGCTCACTTTCTCTCTCTCTCTCGATCTGGCGCGAGAAAAATCCCCAAATCGCCACGCCGTCGTCGCCACCGTCGTTCTCCTCGTCGCCACCGCCGTTCTCCTCGTCGCCACCGCCGGTTTCCTCGCCACCGCAGTTCTCGTCGCCACCGCAGTTCTCGTCGCCCCAGCCCCAGCAGCAGCCGTTCAGGTGAGTAAATCTCGAGGTAAATTAAAAAAATTTTGGATTATTTTGGGCTTAGGGTTCATGGCTGGGTCTGGGGTTGCGCGCGAGTTGGGGTTGGGCAGGGGTCGCGGTCGCGGTCGCGGTCGGGGTCGCGGTCGGGGTCGGGTTAGGGTTGGGGTTCGGCTGCTGCTGGGGTGGGGCTGGGGTTAGGGTTTGCCTTAGGGTTGGTGTTGGGGTTTATCTGGTCGCGGTCGCGGTCGGGGTCGGGGTCAGGGTAGGGTTAGGGTTGGGGTTCGGCTGCTGCTGGGGTGGGGCTGGGGTTAGGGTTTGCCTTAGGGTTGGTGTTGGGGTTTAGCTGGCCACGCTGGGGTTAGGGTTGGGCTGGGGCTGGGGGCTGGGGCTGGGGCTGGGCCACGCGGGGTTTTGGGATCTTTGTAATTTGCTTGCTCTGTTTGGGGTTTCAGTTGATCCTCATTAAAAAATTGGTGATTGATCTCTTCAATTATATTATTATCTGTATTTAAAATTTTTGTGAAGCCTTCAGAGTTTGGAAAAATCTAGAATTACCGTTGAAATTCTGGGAACATTCAAAAACTGTGTATATGATGTGTGTGTGTATGCATGTATATACATTTGAAATTTATCTTTCTTCTATGATATAAAACGGTTAAACCGAAGAAAATTACTGGGGGAATTTTTGCTAAAATGTCTTGAGAGGGGGTTCAAGTGATGGGATAATTTCATTTGGTAATCTTTTACTTAATTTACATCTCTTATTTTTTCATGCAAAAATCTGAATAGGTTTCTTGCAATTTTGCCTATCGATCAATTATTATATTTATTTCTATTTTTTGTGGATGATTTGGCTTCAATTGAATGGAGGCGATGATGGCTTGCCCTCAAGCTTCCACTTTTATGAGCTTTATAGTTATGAGATTGGCGAGGCAAGCTGGTTTGTAGCCATCTTATTTCTTTTCCTAAATTCAAATCCAAATATAAACTGTCTGATTGAGAGAGAGAGAGTATGGGAGATTATGTATTATTCAATGTGTTTGGAAGCTGGCATGTTCTGAGCGTCATCTCTGCATGAAAGCTATGGTTTTGCAAAGGGTTTGCCCTAACTATTTTCTGTGGGGAAGCTGAAGGCCTGAAGCTTCATCAAACTCAGGATTGGATTCTGGTCGGGTATTGTAAATTCTTGTGAAAGTTCCGTTCAAGATTTGTTCAGAGCTTGCATAACATCCTTTTCATCTTTATGAGATCTTTATGCAGTCATTTTTTTGGGTTTATATATTTCTCGAGCCCGTTTGACTTTGGACTTAGGATAACACCACATCTCTTTCTTATTTTGATTCCTAAGCTGGCATATCTGAGGCTCGTATTCCAGTATCGTTGCTGGAAAAGCTAGGGTTGCGAACATTTTTGCAACGATAATTTCTGTATGACAGCTTAACCACACATAAAACTTAAACAATCTTGAAGCATTGCAGTTTTTCACTAAACTACCTAAAAGTTTTTATATTGCTGCAAGCTTCCTTAAAGTGCTGCATCTAAGTGTATTTTAGTGGGAAAACCCTTGAAAGCCAAACTTCATGGGGTTTGCTGTTTGCCTTCTCTGTAGCTAGTTTGAGGTTTATTTAGTTTTGGATTTGTTTTGCAACACTCTCTGAGTTCCAAATCAACAAAAAGCTGAATGTTGAATCCCAAGCAAGAAGCAGCCAAACTGGCCCTAAAGTAATCCTGAGTGATGATAATTTTCCAGGGAGTTTAAAATTTATAGAAATGGCGAGGCAACATTGGATTGTCTGCAAGTATTCAAGCAACCTGTTTGCAGCCATCATGCTATTTGTGATCCCAGTATAAAACTCAAACATGCCTCTTAGTTAGTTTACTTTAATTTGTTATTTATGTGTGTGTGTCAACATTGGATTGTCCCAAGTATAAAACCAAACCCACAAAACATCAAAACTGTCTCCGACAATCTTATGGTCATTAGACATAAGATTTATGCATATAGGTAACATCTGCCAATATGCCATATCCAGACCGCAATCTATTTTTGGTCGATGAATGCTATTGCAATGTAGGATGATCAGTTCTATCAATCTTGATCTCAATGGTTTAAAATCATGTTACACATACAACACGAATGCACAACAAACGCATAATTAGAGAGCGACTCAAGATATTCAGGTTAAAACCAATATATGATACTCGATGATAATATGAAACCTTCATATTCCCATCGATACCAATATACGCCTCGATATCTTTCCCTCTCGTTCCCAAAATTTTCTCTCGTTCCCGCGTCTCCAATTTTCTCTTCGTCGCCACCGCGCGCCCTCCGTTCTCAGCCAGCCACCGCCCTCGTTCTTCCTCGTCGAGTTCCTCGTCGCCGATATTTGTGCCTACATTGATGCCTCAAGCAACGAATCAAATGATGTGGATCACAAACTAATTAAATAAATCGAAACACACATATATAGAATACAACTCATACATGGGTATCCTCAAATCTAACTTTCATTGAATTTGCACGCGCACTTAAAATAACAACTTTTATACTAAAAAAATTATGTATGCCATTACTTAGTAGTTTATGGTTTTAAGACGCAAAAACCATTTGAGAAATACTTTTCCTACCCACTATTAATCCATATTCTCAATATAGTCATTGAATTTGCACGCGCACATAATAAGAAGGAGAAGACAGTAATGTGGCAGAAGGAGAAGACAGTAATGTGGCGGAAGAAGAAAAAAATGACATTTCTCGTTCTCTGTTTCAGCATCAATCTTCTGATATGAACTAATGATGGCTTTCACATAGGCTTTTCCCATTAGAGACTTCTTAGTGTCCAATGGAAAGCATACATCAGATTTGTGCAGGTCGAGTTCTTCTATGAGGACTATAAGCGAGCATTTAAATCTTGATAGCTTTTGACTTCAACATATATTTTTCTCAAGTACCATGAAATATACTTGCTCCGTATAAACCGTTTTCAGGAAGATGGATTAATAATGACAAATTATCCATTATGGCTCACTAGGTTAGCATTTTCTCTTCTATTGACCATCTTTCTAATCTGCTTGGTAAATTTATTCGGAACCGGCTGCGAATCATTAAAAGACATGCATAAGAAAGAAAACTAAAATATAGATATATAGCATACCGATACATCGAAACTTCATAGTTGCGATGGCAATCCAGAGATATTTATTTCTACACACGTGGTGCGTGCGAATGCGTCAGGCATCATGGACAAATATTTCAGAACATGGAAAGTATTATTCGTATAAAGTAATTAAAACTTTTAAACACCTTGGGTAGATATTTTCTTAGTTGATGCAATCATATCATGAGAACTAAATTTAAGCTATTATACATATGCTTATGTATTTTTCTAATCTAATATATCTCGCACACAGAGAGAGAGAGAGAGGGGGAGAACACCAGGTAGATAGAGAAATCAGGTAGCAGGATCCTGAAGAAATGGAGTCTATAGTATTGCTCATCATCATCATCCGTGATCCCTTTGAAAAAATATTATCAAAGGGATCATGGATGATGATGATGAGCAATGCTATGGACTCTATTTCTTCAGTATCCTGCTACCTGATTTCTTTACCTACCAGGTGTTCTCTCTCTCTCTCTCTGTGTGTGTGTGTGATATTTTAGGTTAGAAAAATACATATGCATATGTATAATAGCTTAAATTTAATCCTCATGATATGATTGCATCACCTAAGAAAATATCTACCTAAGGTGTTTAAAAGTTTTAATTAATTTATACGAATAATACTTTCCATGTTCTGAAATATTTGTCCATGATGCCTGACGCATTCGTACGCGCACCACGTGTGTAGAAATAAATATCTCTGGATTGCCATCGCAACTATGAAGTTTCGATGTATCGGTATGCTATATATCTGTATTTCAGTTTTCTTTCTTATGCATGTCTTTTAATGATTCGCAGCCGGTTCCGAATAAATTTACCAAGCAGATTAGAAAGATGGTCAATAGAAGAGAAAATGCTAACCTAGTGAGCCACAATGGATAATTTGTCATTATTAATCCATCTTCCTGAAAACGGTTTATACGGAGCAAGTATATTTCATGGTACTTGAGAAAAATATATGTTGAAATCAAAATCTATCGAGATTTAAATGCTCGCTTATAGTCTTCCAAGATATTTTATATTCTAAGGCAAGGTGACAATAAGTGCATGCTTTGGTATGTAGATTCAAGGTTATGCATGGCTACGACCCTTTCTTATGATTTCTTATCATAATTTTCTGCACACTTATAGTTGATAGATGCAGTTAGATCATATCTCTATAAGGGAAAACTTAAAATAACAACATTTATACTAAAAAAATTATGTATGCCATTACTTAGTAGTTTATGGTTTTAAGACACAAGCCATTTGAGAAATACTTTTCCTACCCACTATTAATCCATATTCTCAATATAGTCATTGAATTTGCACGCGAACATCATAAGAAGGAGAATACAGTAATGTGGCAGAAGGAGAAGACAGTAATGTGGCGGAAGAAGAAAAAAATGACATTTCTCGTTCTCTGTTTCAGCGTCAATCTTCTGATATGAACTAATGATGGATTTCACATAGGCTTCTCCCTTTAGAGACTTCTTAGTGTCCAATGGAAAGCATACATCAGATTTGTGCAGGTCGGGTTCTTCTATGACTTTTAAGAGTCTCAACTGATTCTGTAAATTACACTCTAGTTGGGTGGTACTTTTACCACTTCTCACTGCAGGTGCGATCTCTAATATCCATTTTGAATGTAATATTATAGATATCCATGCCTGTTTATGTCAAAATTACTTATATTGTCAATATTTGATTGTCTAGTTGTTGGTGATGCGTCCATATCAGGGACAGAGGCCACTCCCGTTCCTCCAGGTATGTTTATATATTATATAGGGCATGTATATTGATTTAGAATCCTATATCATAAATATACACACATTTCTTTTGCTCTTAGTCGTCCAACTCATTATCATGGGCTGCTTGATGAGATTAGATTTGCGCCTGATGATCTACAAGAGCTTGTTCACTCCCTGTCATATGTGTAAGCAGCGCTATATGCGAGTTTACCTTGTTAGTATGTATGTACTGAAATTAATTAATATTATTCAAATTTTGATACATGCAGATACCAGAGGAGCACATCTTCTATCTCTGTAGGTAAGGCTTTGAATTTGTTGATTTTGGTATTTCTTGTCAATTTTATAGACCAGTATGTGCTAAATATAATGTTCTGACAGTTGCTAGGGGGAAGGCAACATTCGAGGCTGCTGACCCCAGTCCTGGATACCGCACACGGACGGCACCACGGAGGTTTGGAGATAGGCCGAGGACTGGGCTCTAGCAGGGCCCATATGAGGTTGGACTCCACCCCGGTGGTCACTTCCTCCGTCTCCAGTTAGCGACGTATCCAGCAGGAACAGGAGAGCTTGAAGGCCACCGTTCAGGAGTTGAATGGGATGCTGGTATGTATACTACTTAATAGTAAAATATAATGTCATATTATAGATATCAACATATCCAATATCAGTACATAGCCTGAGCTTATTTGGTTGTAGACTTATGTTTTATTAATCATACATACATATGTAATTGAAATAAACAACGCTTTTCCAAACTAGATATCCAAACAGGGTTTCGAAATAACTTAATAATGATACGAATTCGAATAATAAACAGTTCTTACACGCTTCTTACACAAGTTATATCCAGACGTGACAGGGTAGATCGGCCGAGCCTCCACACGCATCTCCTTCGGCTGCGGTTCCGCAGACAGCTCCTGTAGCTCCACCGCCCACTCAGACTCCCGCTCGCGACGAATTGCAGAGTTTATTGACCGAGGAGCAGGACCGAGTTAGGGTAGATTTTTGGTTCTTTTTTTTTGAAACATGTATTTATTTATATCATACACATTGTACTATATTTTGAAACGATATTCATATTGGTTTGTATTTATATCATATTCAGTTTTTGTGTTTCTTTTGTATATTATATATGATTTGATTGATGTATACATTATTGTGCACAGGACGGGAAAAAATCAAGCAGGACTTTTTTTAAAAAAAAATTCAGACAATATGTACCTACGGATTAATCCGTAGGCATACACGTTACCCCTACGGATATATCCGTAGGGGCTAAATATCAGCAGTAACTGACATTTCCCCCAGATGTCAGTGCCAGGTGTTTGGGAATCCCCCTACGGAGATATCCGTAGGGGCCACTGACATTCCCCTACGGCGTTATCCGTAGGGGCACATATCAGGAATCCTGAATTTGTGCCCCTACGGAAAAGTACCTACGAATATATCCGTAGGGGATAGAACATGCACCTACGGCTATAGCCGTAGGTGCAAGTAATTTATTAAAATAAACCATAAATAATATAAAATCATATACCCTACGGCTTAATCCGTAGGGGCAAAGGGACCTACATACATATCCGTAGGGGCAATAATTTAACCGTAGGGATAAGTTCAGGGCCTCGACTTGCACCTGCGGCCTTTGCACCTACGGGGTATTTTTTCGCCCCTACGTATATAACCGTAGGGGCAGTGGGTTGCCCCTACGGATAAATCCGTAGGGGCAACCCTTCTTTGTAGTAGTGTAACCAGCAGTCTATAACAATGACTAGGGTAAATATCTAACCCAAGTGTAATCCCATATGCCCGTGTCAGTGCCTCAGGTAGCAATATATCATATGGATGATGTATGAATGCATGAAACAGAATGCATGTACTGAAGAAAACAGCTTTCATAAATTAGTGAGATTTCTGTATTTGTAAAATGAGGGATCATAATGAAATCAGTATAAAACAGTGCATAGCATCAGCACAAAACGTAATCCCAATATCTCGATATCTCTGTATCACAGTCTATGTACCTCAATATCTCGAAATCTCAATGTCTCAATTACAATGACTAGGGCGCCGTCAGTCCAGACCGGCCCCTACCATTCATCTCATGACCACGACAGTATCCTCCGGATATCCGACGCGTCGGGTAAAATCACCGGTCGGTCGTGCTCCCCTGCACAGGCTCAACGTCAACAACACGATCTTCTTGCCCCGGGGTACCGCACCGGGCCCACCATGTACCCGAAACGGTTCATCCATCTCCTTGAATCGGGCCTGGAAATCCATCAGCAAACTCATGGTGGACGACTCATACATCATGGGAAAACCGCACTTTTTATTTAAAAGAGAGGAAAGGAGCTTATACAAGTTTTGCGGTTTTTCCCCCAAATCCAGAAAATCTCATAGAAATCCGAATCCAAATCATCAATAGCATATAAACCCATGAATATAGGCATGAGAATCCATGAATACGGCATAACAATGAATAACAGTATGCAAGAAATAGCAAGTAATAACTACAATGTCTAAACTAGCAAATAAGGCAAGTACACTAATATCATGTCAAACTACTAACTAACAAGCTAAGTCAAGCAATAATATTTTCTAAGGTGTACGTGACATGGTAATTACCGATGAAGATATGTGTGAGCCGGCAAGTAAGTGTACGTGGTACATACGCATCATCGGTAATGGTGCTGGTGTCCTAACAGCATAATATCAACAGTGCAATATGAAATAGAAATGTAAGTATGCGATGCGGAGCGAGCAACCAAAATGAGCGGGAGCTAAATATTAAACAATGGTGCCATTTGAAATAACACGAATCCGGGGGTTCTGAAAATAGGGGCTACGGTGGTTTTAAGAAAGGATACGTCTTTTGAAATACCAGTAGATCCCTTGACCTGTCTTTTAAAATACCCACGATCCGCTAGTTTTGAAATAGGTAGGAGTCTAATCTAATCTAACAACTACACTAAACTATACGGCTGAACTACAGTTAAGGAAACCGCCTATCATCTAAGTCGATACATATACATACCTGTATATGTATAGTCGGTGATCCCGCCTTAATAATATCATATCCGATACCATATCTATAATCAGACATCCCAAGTCAAGAGTGCGGATCAATCATCAATATATAGCTCGTACGTAAATCTGTCGTACGGCATCCCAAATCTGGGTACGGGTCAATATCACATTCATCATACTATTCATCTGGTATCATCTTTATCAAATATCATGATCGGGGTACTGATCTACGTCTAGTACAATACTGATACCGCCTAAGTATGCATGCACGTGTGTGAAACACTACGTCAAGGACCCGCTACAACGCCATGTCGTATCTCAAATACGAACTCTGCCATATCACCGATCTCACGGCCTCAAATCAAATCTCATCGACTCATCTTAAATCCCAAGTACTATCCTCATTATCCATGCATGTGTATATGAATGTACATATGCATAGTCCCATACCCACGCATATATACATATATACACATCCCCATCTACGCACAAGAAAGTAATGTATGCAAGTCTGTGTGTGCGTATGTGGGTATAGCAAGTACTCTAGGGTTTCGCAACTAACCCAAAGGTAATCCATGAACACATAAACATATCATGAATAAACATTCTCGGACTGCGGGGATGCTATACGCCATCCACCCGACTTCTCCCCGTAGATATAAATCTACTCACCTGGTCCTCGCTCGCCGGTGCCGACGTCGCCACGCTCTTACTTGTCATCTCGAAGTCCACATGGGTTACCTACATATCATAACGCACCGTATCACATTAAAACCAAATTCGAAATCGAAACGGCTTACGAAAATCAAATCGGCACGCGTATCACGCATAGGTCAAAACCTATCGCCTACGCATGCAAGAATAGTCAAACCAACCCTCGATGTCGATGTACAAACATCAAACCATTGAGAAAAACCCAAACACACTCATTTGCACATTCACGAACACTAATTATAATATAAAATGGGTTAAAATTCACAAAAACCCCAAACTCACTTCAAAAGCCATTTTTCCGAAAATCTAGCAAGCAATATTACCCGTTTTAGTACAAAACTCGACGTTTAAACAAATCTAGTGGCCATAATACATATTAAATATCTTAAATAAGTCATAAAAACAATTTCCATAATTTAATCCCAATAAATTTCATTAACCCCAAAATTCTAGTTTACAATATACCCAAATTTTAACAATTTATAGCAAAAATGCACAAACAACAATTTAGCCCGGATTTTCATAAACTAAAAGCATTAAACCACTCAATTTAATATTTATAATGACATGAAAACTTAATTATATTTTAATCTAAGCATTTGATAATTTTTCAAAAACTCTAGTTAGCAAACTAGCTTAATTAGGGCATTTATAAGAAATGGTTGTAATAAACAACTAGATTAGCTTTCAACAAGGCTTAAGATGTTAATCCACATCACATATCCATGCACAATTGATCACAACCCAATTCCACAATAAAACCCTAACTCAATCAAAATCCTCACTAGAAATTTCCAACCTCTCAAATAACCCACAATTAAACACCTAACAACTTTAATTAAGCAACTAATCCACAATCAAACCATGGGACAAAGAGTTATACCTCAAAGATCATGAGATCCCACATGCAACAAGTCTCCAAAATGCCAACTTATCACCAAGATCCATAATAGTATAGCCAAGGAATAATGGGTAGTGAGTAGATTTTGATTTTGCTTTGAATTTGTAGGGATTTGAAGCGTTTTGATGAATTTTTTGTGATGAAATGAGAGGAGAAAAAATGAGGGCAGCAAGAGGGAGGGGTTTCGGCCAGAATTTTTGAGGGAGGAGGAGAGAGAGTGAGGTGGGGGTGTTGGTAAGGTCAAAGGAGCCATATCTCAAGTCAACACTTAAACATCTTTTCCTTTATCTTTTTTTTTTTCCCCTTTTCTTTTCTTGGTTTCCTTTGACTTTTAAGTGAGGAGATGAGTGGGGGGGGGGGGGGCGGCTGAATTCAGCCCTAATAGGGGAGAGGGTGAGGGTGTGTGTGTGTATATGAGGAATATTAAGCTACATGCAACCATACCCCAATTCTATTTAGCTATATTTCACCATTTAAGCCCTTTTTCTTCGATATTTTCTAAACCGTTTTGGCAAACCATTTCATTTCAAAAACCACATGATAAAATTTTGTTTAATGTGATATGATGCACAAAATTTGTTTCAACTCATTCCAATTTGTAATTTTCCCTAATTAAATGTATTAGTGACGGCTTAAAAAAATATTAAAAAAATTAATTTCGGAAAAATTTTCAGAAAATTTGAAATTTCACCAGTGGTTCAATAAACATCAAATAATAGCAATTATGTAGCTAGAATATGTATATTTAATTTTATAATAAAGATATTTGTATTTTGACTTTTTACAGAAAACACCCTCATTTTACCGATTTTCCGAAATTTCACCGAAACGATTTTCAAAACGTTACAGTATACACCCAAAACCATATCCCGTGCATGTATGTGTATGTGTAACAACCTCACTCTAGGGTTCCCGACTAAGAAACCAACTAAACCACTTTCCTCAAATCTCGCTAACATTAACCCATGATCTCCTAATGCTTTTCTTGCTAAGGTTCATATCTCGCCATAACCCATATATGTATATATATACCACATCACATCAAAATCTTATGAAATTGCATGGGTGCTATACGCCATCCACCCGACTTCCCCTATAGAAATATCTCTACCCATCTTGATCATCGCTTGCCGATGCCGATATCTCCACGCGCTTCCTCGTCTTCTTGAAATCTATGTGTGGGTAACTACATATATACACATATAGCATCGTAAACAGAAATCTCGCACAAAACCAAAACAGTGCACGTATCACACATAGGTTTAAACCTATGGTCTACACATGCAAGAAGAACCAATAACCCTCGATATCGACGTACAAACGCCAATCGATCAAGACAAAATGAAATATCACAAGTTCAAGTCATTTAAAAGTCATATTTCAAAACAACAACTTAAGGAAATGGTCCCAGATTTTGTTTCAGGTGAAATTAGCCAATTTTGCATATGAAAAGGGTCTAATTTATAGCAAAAGGAGCTATGGACCAAACACGGAGCATTTCCACTCAACCCAGGCTGCAAATTGTGGCCAAAAGGGGTAAATTTGTGGCCACAGTAAGGAATTGGGGTCCTGGGTTTTGGGTATTGGTTCTAGGTTGCCTGCACAGCTCTCAGTCTCTGCTAAATAATTTTCCAGGTCCCTGAGTCACTCCAAATTCCTAAATACCATCACAATTCTCACAATTTTCCGATATGGCTAAAATTCTAAATCCGTATTTGGTTACTAAACTCAATTCCAGCTCTTGAATTCAATCCCTAAGGTCTGTAACAGCCACTACACACCTCAATCTACACAAACACCCAAACCCTTCTCTAGGAATGTCTAACTTCACTATTTCATACTTAAACCACTTTTAAACTAAACTAGAATATAAAGAACTAAAAACTACACTAAATGGAAGAAGATATACCTCATGGATGCAACTCAAGAAAAACCCTAGTTTGCCCATGTTGTCAAAATCCAACTTTTCTTGGTCCAATGTGTAGAGGAGAAGGAGGGGATCAACTTTTGTGAAGGGAGTATAGGGTTTAGGTGAATGTTTGGAGATGGATCTTAAGGTAGAGGTGGAGGGAAGTGAGTTGAAGGAGGAGATGAAAACAAATGGGGGAGGATGAAGATGGCTGCCCTCTCTCTCTCTTTCCTCTCTTATTCTCACCCTCACTCACTATTTACCCTTTTACCCTTTTTCCCTTTAAACTTTTCTTATTTATTTAAAACCAAACCATATAATACCCCAAAACAACACAAGAAACAACATGTAACCAGAATGCGACATGCCATGGTGCACTAGCCATGAAAAACTGTAAAAACACGGATTTGGCCTAATCACGATTAGCAGTGCACTAATCGGGTTTTCATTTAAACTGCATATAATAAATCTTAAAAATGCCAAATCCTTTAAATATATTTTTAAATGAATAAATCATTTTAATTCCCAATTATTTCATAATTATTAGTATATATTTATACCCTTTTTCGAAAACGCCAATTTCGCAAATCGGGCAGTTTTCGGGAAATATATTATTTTAATATTAAATTCCAAAAATAATATTTTATATTTTCTGAAATGTTACAGCCGCGGGGACGCGCATGTCTATCGGGGTCGCAGGACTAGCTCACCTATATCATGGTCTGAGTATAGCGGCAGACACCACTTAGCTGGATTTGAAGCCTGTAAATCTCCCAATGCACTACTTCCCCTCGTGGATCGAGATACACGTGCTGGGTGCTTTTGGTGTGCATAAACGGCCCAGATTTATGAAGGATATAATTTTCCCCGGGTCATGCAATTGGTCGATGCTTCTTCTCCAGACACAACCCAGCGAGAGGCTCGGCGATTGCTTCTTCGCCCGCGCATTGTTGGGGATATCATGAACTTCGTCGACAGGGTCCAGACCATCGACAAGGAATCATCCAAAATAATCCAGCCGCTCCACGATGCCTTCAAGGTTGGAGCTTCTGTGTTGAGGGCCCGGGAAATTGTTCATTTATATTCTACCAGGCCGGGTTTCCTCGTATTTAGACAGGACGCCTCGATGTTATTTATGAGATACAACTCGCATCGTTTCGCCCAGCAATCTGGTTACAACCATGGCATTCCCTATGAAGCGTTCCTCATTGACCCGGTTGCAACAGAAGAGAGCGTTCGCAACGCGGCGCATCACTTCATGCGGCTAAATACAGGGTCTCATTTTCCGATTAGTTAGCCGAGCCATATCCGGAAGGCCTCGAATGCTTTTATCACTTGGTATAAGCATGCTACGGGTTCCATCATCAAAGAGGAATGGCGGATGCTTCTCGACCATAATGATTCTGTCCCGGCCAGTAATCCCGCTGTCCTACTGATGTGACGAGCAATTGTCCTACCTTCTTTAAGAGAGGGTGTCACGGCTGTAATTCGACGAGCCTTTCCGAATAAGCCATGACCGGATGTAAGTGCTCCTGTGACCATGGTGGCTGTGGTGTCCCCTAAGTCGGGTATTGGCTCGGCCGTCCGAAGAAGCCCGTTAAGCGCAAACTTTTGTCGTCGGGTGTTAGGGATGGCTCACAGAAGAAGAAGAAATCATTATTCATAGCCGACGTTGTATTCGGTCAGGAGCCGCATGCTCCTTATAGCAAGGGCTTAGCCGAATACGGAACCAACGTTGGTCTGTTCGAAGCCTCATTCGACAAGAATGCCGCTACTGATCTTCAAGCCGCTATCGAGGCTTCTGAAAGGTTAGCTCGCGGCAGTGCTTTCTTCTCTTGCGATGTTCGGTATATGACATTTACATTCTTCTGTACACACATTTTTTTGGAATTTATTATGCTTTAGTAACGCTATTTTCCTAACTTGAATCTCCACCGAAGAGGCTCTGTTGGCGTCCTTTGAGACATTTGAGGAAGAGGAAAGGATTCGCGCCTCCATGGGTCCCGGTATGATTCATTTCGCGGCGCATTTACATATTTAATTCATTTCGTTCACACCCTGACTCCTTCCCTCTTTCTATTACAGGAACCTCTACAACTCGTGTTGTTCCGAGTACCATGCCGTCCTCAGATGGTGGTGCGGAGGAGCCTTCAGAGTCACCAGCTACGGTTGAGGTCACCCCAGGGCCGCTACGGGAGGCGTCTCTAAAGCAACTGATGATAGATGTCACAGCAGATTCGGAGGCCGATCCTAATTTGGATATATATGTCCCCCTGCTGGAGGTCTTGAAGAGATCTATTCGTATAGCCAAGGTTGAGAGGAAGCGCAAAAAGCACGCTGCATGGGAGCGTCAGGCTAACTTGTTCGCAGGCGCGGGTTCGAGTGATGCCCGACCCTCTGACGTTCCCATGGAAGACATTCCTTCTGCCCTATCCACTGCTCATAGGTATGTTGCCCGTGCGGCTCGCGAAGAGGACGATCGATTACTTCAAGGTAAAACAGCGCATGATCCCTTATTGAAACCTAATAAGACTTGTTTATTTTTCTTGGTTTCCTCTTATAGTAATTTTCCTCGAATTATAACACATTTGTCCTTGACTAATGCAACAGGGCTGAGTTTAAGTAGTAACGTAGCGGGTGAAGTGCCTGTGTTTAGAGAGTCTAGGGCATCAGGGCTTCGTGTCGAATCAGGGGCAGCTCTAACTGCCGTTCCTCCCCTTGTGTATGTAAGTCTACGGTAGCGCCCCGGCCGTCAATCCAAGGCCAAACGCGGAACAAAAACTTTTATAAACTGGCGCTAGGATAGACTTTCCCCGGATCGTGCCATTAACACTAAACTAGCTAACTACAAAGATGTTAGAATGGCTATACCGATCGATCCGTGTCCTTCGGCCTTTAGCCATCATCCCACGCTCCTCACGGCATCTCCGATCTCCTCGTCGGAGTGGCACGACATCAACAAATCTTTATACAGTCTCCCGCTTCAAACTGAAGCAACTCGGACATGAAATTTGCTAACCGACATCCCCAAGATTGAAGTAGAGAGAGTGTAGAATACTTTGTCTCAAGGCACCCAACGAATTGGGTGAAGGTAAATGAAGTTGCCGTTGGAGTGTAACGAAGGGAGCATAGGTTTTTGCAAAGGAAAAATTCCTCACCCAATGAATTGGGCTGGGCCAATACATGAGGAAAATAGTGCTCTGCCAAATGAAAAGAGCTCGCTGTCAATTTGTAATTTGGGTGGGTGGGCACAAACAAGTAAGTGATGATGATAAGGAAAAATCTCATCACAAATCTAAAGCAAATACAAAAGCAATGAATGAAAAACATGAGCCACATAAGAAACCCATGCTTTTGCATTAATGAAATAAATGACTCATCAAATGACTCACCCTCAAATTCGCCACCTCACCAAATGACTCACCCTAATGATTTCGGCCATGATAATGATGAAGGAAAATTTGGCCAAAAATCATACACTCACAAGAAGCAATAATTAAACATTAAATGTAATGTTTAATCGGGAGAAGAAAAACTGGCAACTTCAAAAGTAATCCCGTAACGAATTACAGGATTACGCCACAACAGGATATACATACCCGCATTTGTATTCCGACCGAATACGAATGCAATGAGACAAAAAATATTCCAACACAATATAATACTCGGATCCGGCTTAAACCAAAGCCCACCAGTATTATCTGTCCGAACCATAACACGTGCACAAGTGCACGTGCATGTTCGAACCCGCCGGCCTCTACAACGTTTTGCCCGAACTTAGAAAACTATCTGTTGTGGACTCTAAAGACTCGTCAATATGCTAGCCGTGGATTTAACCACAAGCGCGTCAGTGGTACTAACTGTACATAACGGCTGCCCCATGTATTGAGAAAAAGGGAAGCCGATGAGCGAACACATCCTAGAACCCTACTGAGCCTATCAGTGACAATATCCGTACAGTCCGGTCCGTTCGTCTATGAGCATCGCATATCGGGCCTAGGGGTTGGTAACGTTAGACCCCAAAAAGCGGTATAAGTCGTGTCGGAGTGTAGCCCAGAACACCCTGAGATACTACTGGAATACCTACCAGTAAATCTCCTGCCTCCGCCGAGTGCTTTGTGTAATGGCGCTCCTAGACACTGCGCGATATCACCCCCAATACCGGGAAAGAAGAAACCCCTGCCGATCCGCTCGCTGCCTCTATATGGCTCGGGACTGTACCCGACTAAAACCTGTTTGCACGACTCTTTTGAGCCGTAGTAGGGTAATAATCAAAGCACAGTGGGAACACACACGAGACAAATGACGATCTCAGGTCGATGAACTAACCTGTACACATGTCACCTGGGAACTGCTATCTGAGGCTAGGTACAATGCCAACTAGCAAGTTCCCGGCGAGTCATGTCCGATGCACTCATAACCCAATGAGAACCTGTATACATCTTAGATGAACCAACTGACACCAATGGCTTGTGAGACCGGCCATCGCCCCTCGTTGGGGTCTCGACTGTATACACTAGTCTACTCCGGAGTATCGATGCCCTATCTCGAAACTCCCACTACTAGGGACCGCTTTTAAGGATGTGTTTATAAACTACCCAACTCTCACGTATATGATCGCCATCATACTGCTTGTGGTCAAGCAAGGATCCTAAGGGCTCTATCAACGTGTAATAGTGATCTGTAATGTAACCTAAAGCAGTACACGATGATGAAGACAAACCAGATAGCATACTATCATCTTGAGTAAGACTGTCCTACCAGTATAGGTCCTCCTCAATCATTGCAATCACGTGCCTGCGATCTAATAATTGACTTTGAGAGCACTATATCTAACAATCTACCACTTGCACTTAAGGATAATTTTTGCGATGTCGCAAACTCACAGCCTGTATGATACCGAACACCCAACTCCTCTACTAATCAGTGTCACAAAGCTTGTTTGTAAAACTATTGGGTTCGAGAAATAGTCTCAGTGAGTGGATCCGCCCTGATGTTTCTTTTTATGTCTCTCGTAATCTCAAGTTCGCGGAGAAAGCTATCTGATGGGACCTAGTTCATAAATGAACTCCAAATCCAAACTTCTTAGACTGTATCGTCAACTGAACCTAATCACTATCCTGCGCCACACCTCCCTCGGTATCTGCTTGGACCATCTGTCCAAACAACTGCCCCTCATCAGAAGGAAAACTATAACTATGACAGTCACTCTGTCATCCTTGTCACCTTGGAAGCCTGGAATGATAACCGTCTCCCAAAGGAGGTTGCCGTTATCAAATCCATAGAACATCTACTTATGTTCTAAAACTGCTTCCTAACGTTTCTCCAGGATTGAATTAATATCATCTTATTGCATCTAGTGCAAAAACAACATCTGGTGTGGTACTTGACATCTCATGATTGACTCAATTGCCTAAGCAAGTGATATGTCAATCATGCACATCCCTCTCCCCTTTAGTCTGTATGACACCTTTAGAGAGGGTGACTCCATCACCTGCAGGTACACCACCATGCCAGGAGTTGTCCATTCTAAAACACCTTTAGAATACTGTCTAAGTACCCAGATTGGGAAACTACCCAAATCTAGATCTAAAACAATAGATCTAGTAACTAGAAAGTCTTATATTATATCCATATCCTATGTGGAGAAACTACTGTGTGACAACCACAATATAACCGATTGTAGTATAGGAATTTCACTTCCTACTCTGTGTATGTCATCCAAATACCAGGACATCACACCCTACTACCTTCTTAACAGATCCATCCCCTATTCTGATGAAGTCAAACCCATGACTGTCACATATAAAATAGATGATCTATCTCCGCTATATCTGCTTTACTCTATAAATAGACATAAGCTACTTGTCCACTATACTTTCGCTGCTCCCACTGACTACAACAACCCTCTGGCAGAGTCATATACATATGCACTTCTAAAGCTAGTTTAGAACGACGCTATACTCATCCTCCTGCCGGGTCTCATAGTCTGGAACAACAGTAATGGCAAGTCTAGGTAAACAAGAACCTCCCAGTAACCGTCCTTGAGGCTACCGGAGTACCTCTCGGGTGTCTGAGGTTACCCACCATATCTGCAAAGTGGCTAATGGAATGTCAAACCTGATTGAATCTTTAGGTCCGATTAAATTTTCATTAATCGTTTGCGGTTCTGGAATCATTTCCAGTTCTACCATACTCCCACTACTGTTTTCTGAAAAATCAATTTCACAAAGACTGTGGTGAGTCAAGAACAATATCATTATTGATCTTCCAGATGGTATAAAGTCAACCCTCGTCTAAGCCCGGGTCAACCCACAAACTGCAATTACAGAAACGTGCCTTGAGTTATCCAGAGTATAGTTTTAAGCATAAGCCGGACAAATCCCCGTACCTTAACATCGTTAAGATATGAACCATTTTATATACCATATAGAAACATAAGCATTGATTTAATTGGAACCAGATTCAAATCATGCAGCTGTCTCCAGTGCATGTCAACTAAATGGAGAGAGGCCGATCAACATTACTCAACTTAGGAATGCATCCAATTACGAGTAAGCTGAAAGAGAAACAAGTTTCTCAAAACCATTACTATCAACTGAATACCATACACAAGTATCTACATCTTCGATCACCTTGAAGAATCCCGATACTTGCAATACCTGGTTCTCTACTTTATTCTTTTACCTATAACTTCTCAATCATGGACCTTGTATTTCTACGAAACACTTGTCTAAAACTTAAGAAGTCGTAAACAGAATATAGTACGAGTACCAACCCCTTTGTGCTAATAGACACTGGACAACATACAATAGTTTGTATAAGTCCACTGAGTTGAATAACTCAAACCCTGTGTGTCGTAGGTTGAAAATTGTACCCAGGCGATTTCCTCAAATATCACCAATTTCAACGAATTCCGATATAATGAGGATGATCACCTAATTCCCAATAATTTACTCCCACTCATCATCTGTAAAACCATACAGATGTGAGAATCACACCTGGTAAATACATACCCTTGAGCAAGTGTCTAATTGGGAAATCAGTTTTCTATTAACAATGCACAGTGAAACTGAAACATGAAAATGTTTCGAAGGAGTATCCGGGTATTCCTAGTAATGCCTCTTCCATTATCCAGATTCATGATTGTAACCGTATATTTCCATGCCATCTCTCCAAATCCCTTTTTTGTCTTTACTCATTACCTTTTGTACACCATCATTAGGCTTAATGGTTTTCTTCCTTCCCTACCTTTTGGCACCAGCCTATGTTTTGGAAGAAGACTATCCAGTAAGAATAATAGGTGTACTCTCCTAATCCTAGGAGTACTCGCAACCTGACAGAAGGTGATGATAAAAGGCAACTGAATAAACCTTATTCTATTTCTCCTGAACCTGAGAAATGCAAAGGTGAAGTAGGAGTAGCGATGAACTACGCGATTTGGTCGTGAATGCTAGCAGTCGCAACTTACTTTGCCCTCTTTCTAATCGCTTTATATGTCTTTACTTATTACTTTCTGTACACCACACTTAGGCTAATTGGTTTTCTTCATTTCCTACCTTTCAGCACCTGCCTATGGTTTGGAAGAAAACTATCCAATAAGCGTAATAGGTGTACCATCCTAAACCAAGGAGCCCTCGCAACCTGAGAGAAGGTAAAAGGAAAAGACAACTGGATAATTCTATTAAATTTCTCCAGAACCTGAATCCATCCTCGAATCTGGAACAAGCTCCTTCGAGTTCGTATATAACCATACGATGGATTTATCCAATGGAAGTGGATGTTCATAGTAATACGGGGTGTTCTGGAGAAATGCAAAGGGTAAAAGTAGGAGTGGCAATGATGTATGCAACTCGGAAAATCCAAAAACTAGTGTTTTAAGAAAGTTCGGTCAACTTGGTTACTGAGTCATAGTCTAAGGTCGGGCCATGGTCGCTGCCAAAGAGAGAGAGAAAAGAAACACTCGGCATGCACTCTAACCTAGATCAGAATGGTTATCACTTTATCTAATCAGGAAACCACCCACTGTATCATCAAATTCTCCTCCAAACTTTAAAGAAGAATTAGTCGGGATCACCCGAAGAGTAAACCAACTCATCAGTGGGAATCGGGATCCAACTATCATCGCATGATAACGTGAAGGAATCCACTCACGTTATCACACTCCAGAAGGTATGCGCATGCCTGGCAAGTTTCCTGTATGTTTGAAACTCCCGATAAGATTTTTCCCCCATGCTCTTAAGACCTTGACGTTGGCCAAAATATCATAAATCACATGTCAAGTTCTACCCATCATTATCCAGGTTAATTTGAACCCACTCATACATACCCTTGACGTTGGCTAAAATGGCAGTACGACTGTCCCAAACCAACGCATCTATCTATGCAACAGATGAATACCCAGCAGCTACCAAACACTATGCCTTAGCGTTGGTCAAAATACATAGCTTGAATACTACTGAATAACCAACTGAAATGACGAAGGGCTACAGCTGGTTTTTGGCGAAAAACCATTAACGTAATGAACTTGATGTTGTTGAAGGAACCTGATAGCTTTTTACAAATATATAGTAGCGAAAACCTTTGCTAAAGAGGTCACTCCCGGTGAAGGAATCTCGGCTCTTTCCTCGTGGAATGAGGTGCAGGATATTCCAACTGAATACCGCGATGCAAAGTAAAAAGTAATCGACTATAGTGATGTTATTACCCTGACCCAAACCTCTGCCCAAAAGGTAACTCCCGGGGATTGGATCTCGGCCCTTGCCTCGTCGAATGAGGTGCTGGATATTTCAAATTGAATACCGCTGTGCAAAATAAATGAAAACATCCTTATAATAACAGTCTTTTGAAAAAATTTCCAACAACATCCAACAGGTTTGTTTTCCTTGCATTGATCAGAATCAATGCAGTCCCATCAATTAATCACACCAGAAAAGACCGAAAATAAAATGTACGTATATGCCATCCACATTCGCCACTGGGTCCCGTCATCACCCGTTATGTTACTTAACTAACGACAGAGCGGGGACTGGACTAGCGCGGGTGTAAAACATATACAACATCTACTAGTATATATACCAATATACAATAATCGCTTTACGCGTTATAAATGCAACATCACAGAAAAGTAATAAGCATCACAGAACAATACAGATAATCTGGGAGCCCCGGGTTTCACAGAGCCGCAAATGAAACCCGACGTTCCCCTTGTCGTGTGGACAGCCTGTGCAATGAAACCTAGACCCTTACGAGTGCGGCAAGTTACCCGCCAAAACCTGAAGTAAGGCAGCCCCTTCAGCAAAGTGAATAAACCACCCGGCACTTCATAGAATCCGGTAACTTGAGCACCCCACCTTGGGTCAACCTGTACCCCCTACGAGTGCAGTGAATAGCCCGCCAATCCTAGAGTGAGGTCCCCTCCCTCTCAAAGCCATGAGTTGTGGACCCGTTGCCCTCCAGAACCCGGCTATCCGTGCACTCCGTCGCGGGGTAATCCTAGTACAGAAAAGAAAATATGTACAACGGGTACATCGACCTCAACCCGGTCGTGCCCCAAACATATAATATACAAACAGGCATTGACGGCAGTCCACATGTCGGACGCTCGCCCCGCGATATCAAATGAACAAATAAATCCAAACATCACTAATATTGCACCCAAGCTATCCACCACGACAATCCGCAACATCACAGAACAACACATAACATCAACGTGAATGTCACGTTCGCAAAACCCGTCTAAAAGGACTATAGCAATTAGACAAGATTTACCGCTCGAATGACATTCACGGTCGCAGATAGTAATGTAATGCATTGTAAACTAACATATTTAAAATCTCGATCGACAAAATTTCCCAAAGTGGGCCTCAAGAACAAATCTAGTACTCTAACAAATCTGGGCCCACACAAAATATTCCAGAAACTATAATTCCATATGAATGACACCCAGAAGAAAAATGGTACACTGTTGCCCCAAAACGGCGGCGAATCCGCGGCCAACACATGGCTTGTGCGGCGGTTCCGCGGCAGCCTTGTTGGTTCTGTCGACCAAATTTCTTCAGTAGTCTTAGAAAAGCCTGCACGATTTTCTGACATACCCAAAATAATTTTTAGACCAGTTTAAAAATTCGGCAGAAACTTGAAATTTGGAATTGCGGTTTTGGAAATTTCGTTCGATCAATATTTTAAACATGTTAGAACAAGCTAGTAAAGGTTAATGGCGTGGCTCTGATACCATGTAAGTCTACGGTAGCGCCCCGGCCGTCAATCCCAGGCCAAACGCGGAAAAAAACTTTTATAAACTGGCGCGAGGATAGACTTTCCCCGGATCGTGCCATTAACACTAAACTAGCTAACTACAAAGATGTTAGAATGGCTATACCGATCGATCCGTGTTCTTCGGTCTTTAGCCATCATCCCACGCTCCCCGCGGCATCTCCGATCTCGCTCGATCTCCGGTATCCTCGTCGGAGTGGCACCATGTCAACGAATCTTTATACGGGCTCCCGCTTCAAACTATAGCAACTCAGACATGAAGTTTGCTAACCGACATGTCCAAGATTGAAGTAGAGAGAGTGTAGAATACTTTGTCTCAAGGCACCCAACGAATTGGGTGAAGGTAAATGAAGTTGCCGTTGGAGTGTAAAGAAGTGAGCATAGGTTTTTGCAAAGGAAAAATTCCTCACCCAATGAATTGTGCTCGGCCAATACATGAGCGAAATAGTGCTCTGCCAAATGAAAAGTGCTCTCTATCAATTTGTAATTTGGGGCGGGAGGGGGGGTGAGCACAAACAAGTAAGTGGTGATGATAAGGAAAAATCTCATTACAAATCTAAAGCAAATACAAAAGCAATGAATGAAAAACATGAGTCACATAAGAAGACTATGCTTTTGCATTAATGAAACAAGTGACTCATCAAATGACTCACCCTTAAATTTGCCACCTCACCAAATGACTCACCTTAATGATTTCGGCCATGATAATGATGAAGGAAAATGTGGCCAAAAAGATACACTTACAAGAAGCAATAATTAAACATTAAATGTAATGTTTAATCGGGAGAAGACAAACTGGAAACTTCAAAAGTAATCCCGGAACGAATTACAGGATTACACCACAACAGTATATACATACCCGCATTTGTATTCTGACCGAATACGAATGCAATGAGACAAAAAATATTCCTACATAATATAATACTAGGATCCGGTTTAAACCAAAACCCACCAGTATTATCTGTCCGAACCATAACACGTTCTCAAGTGCACGTGCATGTTCGAACCCTGCTATAAAACCATACGGCCTCTACAATGTTTCGCCCGAACTTTGAAAACTATCTGTGGTGGACTCTAAAGACTTGTCAATTCGCTAGCCGTGGATTTAACCACAAGCGCGTCAGTGGTACTAACTATACATAACGGCTGCCCCTTGTATTGAGAAAAAGGAAAGCCGATGAACGAACTCATCCTGGAACCCTACTGAGCCTATCAGTGACAATATCCATACAGTCCGGTTCGTTCGTCTATTAGCATCGGATATCGGGCCTAGGGGGCTGGTAACGTCAGACCCCCAAAAGCGGTATAAGTCGTGTCGGAGTGTAGCCCAGAACACCCTGAGATACTACTGGAATACCTACCAATAAATCTCCTGTCTCGGCCGAGGGCTTTATGTAATGGCTCTCCTAGACACAGCGCGATCTCACCCCCAATACCGGGAGAGACGAAACCCCTGCCGATCTGCTCACTGCCTCAATGTGGCTCGGGACTGTACCCAACTAAAACCTGTTTTCATGACTCCTTTGAGCCATGGTAGGGTAATAATCAAAGCACAGTGGGAACTCACACGAGACAAATGACGATCTCAGGTCGATGAACTAACCTGTACACTTGTCACCTGGGAACTGCTATCTGACGCTAGGTACAATACCAACTAGCAGGTTCCCGGTGAGTCATGTCCGGTGCACTCATAACCCAATGAGTACCTGTATACATCTTAGGTGAACCAACTGACACCAGTGGCTTGTGAAACCGGCCATCGCCCCTCATCGGGGTCTCGACTGTATACACTAGTCTACTCCGGAGTATCGATACCCTATCTCGAAACTCCCACGACTAGGAACCACTTTTAAGGATCTGCTTATAGACTACCCAACTCTCATGTATATGATCGCCATCATACTGCTGGTAGTCGAGCAAGGATCCCAAGGGCTCTATCAACGTGTAATAGTGATCTATAATGTCACCTAAAGCAGTACACGATGATAAAGACAAACCAGATAGCATACTATCATCTCGAGTAAGACTGTCCTACCGGTATAGGTCCTCCTCAATCATTGCAATCACGTTCCTGCGATCCAATAATTGACTTTAAGGGCACTATATCCAACAGTGGATCATCGTCATCGGTAGGTGATGCGAGCATGACGACGACCCTTATTGATTCGGGGGACGAAGATGTCGACGTTGAATCCATCTCCCCGATGATGGTGGAAACCGAGGAAGCCGTCATGGTTAGTGGCACTCCAAACACCGCTACAGTCTCTACCCCGCCAGCTACTCCAGACACTGAGAAAGCCGTCAAGTTGGGAAAAGAAGATGAAAAGACAAAGAGGGAAAACATAATGTAAAATGCAAAAGAATTAAATAAAACAATTATCTTTATTAATCAACTTGAATAATCTACACTTTATTCATTAGAAAATGATTACAAAAACTTGGTTTGCTTCTCGAACTCTTCCGAAGGAGGTAGATGAACAGTTGATGATCAGCCTGGATGCATGAGCCATCTTGGACTTCGTGATCTCTTCGGCTTGATGGTTTTTCCCAAGAGGCTCTCGGTCTTATTTATAGTCTCAGAAATTTGAAAACCCTAGTTCCATTAGTTAGGAAAATCCACAAAATATCTTCCACAAAAATCTCAATTTCCAATTCCATCAAGGGTCCGCGGATCTGCCGCCATTGGTAGGGTTTGGCCGCGGTTTAGCGCTTGTTTGGGAGAGTTGGGGCTTCCTATTTCTTGGACTTCTTTCTGTTGATATTTGGTGATCTTTTGAATATCTGGATTTTGGAAAACTTCTTTAATTTACTGCCAGAGTCGGCTTCTTCGATTGATTTGAATATCTCGGCAGATTTAATCCTGCTAGCTCGAATTTCCATGATTTCAGACCCAATATAAATTCTGCACACTATCTCAACAACTAATCTTAGTAGAATTAGAGATAGAATCTTAATCCTTTGTATGGTAAATATCTTTTTAGGAAACTTGATTAAGATTGTTTAGTAAGATATGCATATATTTTGAAATGTTATTCTAATCATTTGTATGATATTATATCTTAAGAATATTGACTAGAATATTTGATATGATATGCAAATTGAAATTATCAAAATATTATATGGATATATTTCCCTCCATAATATTTAATTATAATATATAAATATATGGCAAATAGTATTTTGCAGATAAATCCAAATATGTTTAATATTTATAATAAACACCTTTTATTATTTAAGAAATGTAAGGAAAATACTTATACCAAAGTGCAATATTTTCAACTGAACAGCACTCCAGACACCGCTACGGTCTCTGGCCCACCAGGTATTCCTTGTGTTATTTCTTTTGGGCCTTCAATCTCATCAATCATATTCTCCGATACTTCTTTTATTCCAAATACAGATGTGGTAGACCCCGGTGTTGTGCAGATTGAAGAATCGCTATCAGCCGCCGCCACGGCTATCACTGTTCCACCTCTCTCTTTTGTGCCCCCCGAGTTCTTTCGGGTTTAATGACGGAAGGTAAAGATTTTTCAATTCCTTGTTTCAGTATAGATATTATTTCTTGGATTAATTTCTCTACCATATATTGTTGCAATACTGTAGGAGTGCATTTTGACTGTCTATGCCAAATGCTAAGCTCGTACTTTGCCTTCCTATCAGAGTTCGTTCCTGCTTCGAGCGTCGGTTAGTATATTCTTCATCTTTAAATTCATCTTCACGATTGATCTTCATATCTCTAAGATTTTCTCGTATTGGCCACTGTCTTACAGCTCGAGAGAGAGAACGAAAGAATAGCAGAGCCTCCCAAACTTCCTGATTTGCCACTTTCGACTACTAGTATGCTAGATCTCATTCATCATTGTCCTTTTTGGTTCTTTGGTTGAAATCTGACCCTTCTATCCGCGTGCTTTATTCTACAGAAGCTACACCAGATTTGGCTCCTCTTAAGTCTCACATATCTATGCCCGTGGGGCCGTTTGCTAAGCTTCAGTCCTCCACGGTTGCGGCAAATAGCAGACGGATGCTAAGCAAGTTTATCGAAGACCTCAACGTTGAATCTCTCACTTCCGCTGCGAACTTTGCGGACGAGGTCAACCCTATGCTGGCGATGCTTGTGACTTTCCACAACGAAGACATCGCCGGCATTTGGGTTGACTATTATAGGCGAATTGCGGATTGTCTCTATGGGATCGAGCACAAGCATCTTACACCTGAAGCATTAAACTCGAAGGCTCAACTGATCGCATGGATCGAGCAATGTGCTGCTTCCCTTCAATACTTCGAGCAGAAGTTGGCCTTGAAGCGAAAGGAACATGAGACAGCTTCTGGCGAATCCATCCAATTGCGCCCCCAGGTTGAAGCAAACTCCGCGCAGCTGCAAATTATTTTTGGGAATCTCCAGCAATGCATTTCTAAAGCAATGGCGCTGAGGCAGTACCTCGACTCTACCAAGCGGGGAATGCGAGATTGCGAAGTGGCTAAGCAGGAAATTGCTGAGAAGCTTTCATCATGCTTGCAACAACGTGCCCGAGTTGAAGCGATGCTGGCTGTAATATTAGCGCGTGAGGAGGAGCTGTGGGAAGAGAGTGAGCGGGTTGCCAATTTATTGAAACCCCTGCCTTCTTAATGGCTAAAATTGTATCCCCCTTTTTATTTAAATTGTATTTTTCGAACTCTTTGATTCATGAATAAAGAATATACATTTTTTTTCCTTGCGCTCCTCTGTGTTTGATGTCTCAATTTAGCGCTAATTAGTTTATTCACTCATCTCAGAGTCTCTAGTTTATCACTCGTTTCGGAGTCTCTAGTTTATTCATTCGTTTCGGAGTTTCTACTTTATGTACTCATTTCGGAGTTTATAGTTTATTCACTCATTTCGGAGTTTCTAGTTTATGTACTCATTTCAGAGTTTATAGTATATTCACTCATTTCGGAGTCTCTAGTTTATGTACTCATTTTGGACTTTGTAGTTTATTCACTCATTTCGGAGTATCTTTAGTTTACCTCCCATGGGTTTACAGGCAAACTTGTCCTAACGTTGTAAGAAGATAACCCTCGTTCTTTACGACAGAGGCCCATTAGGTTTGTGGTAATAGGGTTTTAGTCCGTGGTACCGTCGCGTTGGCTGATGTATTCCTCGATATGCAGTCTTTAAGCTGTTGTTCGAGTAACCCCGTGACTGTCGTGTCTCTGATCCCTTTGGGGGCTGGACAAGACATCTTCAAGTAATCTCTTTAGGTTATATTACCTTCGGAAGAGAAAACGTTAGGAATTTGCCATGATGCTTTTTTACTTAAGGCCAGGCTCAATTTGGAACCCCGATGAGTCATAACCGCAACCTTCTAGGGGGGATGATCTCCAATGGTCTTTTAGGCTTTATATGAGTTGCCGTCAAGACCCGAAACTGGGAATATGCCGTCGCTTCATCTTTTTTTAACGATGTCACACCGATTCTTTGCAGAAGTAGGGTAGACATCTGTAGCACCTCTATGCTGTATGTATTGCGATTGAAGTCCGGAGCTAGGGATATGCCATCGGCCTAATTTCATTTGATAGTTGAGTTCGCATCCTGCTGAAATGAAGGGGAACGCCGGGATAGTCTCTAGGTTGTATATGTACCGTCAAGACTTGGAGCTAGGATTTTGGAATTACTCCATTTTTATTTGACTCTTGGGTCTTTGTTGACGTTGCGTCTACATCCTGCTGGCATGGGAAGTACATCGAACTGATCTCTAGGCTGTAGATGTTGCCATTAAGACCTGAATTTAGGATTTTACCGTCACTTCATTTTATTTGATTGTTGTGTCCGCCCCTGCTAGAGTGAGGGGGGAACACATGGATAGTCTCTGGGTGGTATATGTACCATTAAGACCTGGAGCTAGGATTTTGCCATGGCTCTACTTTTGTTTTGACCCTTGGGTTTTTTGTTGACGTTGTGTCTGCATCCTGCTTGCATTAGAAGGAACGCCTGGATAGTCTCGAGGTTGTATATGAACCGTCAAGTCTTAGTTCTCTTTTTGACGAAGCGTGGTAGGAGAATATGGTGCCTTTTCCTTTATTTGTGCCTATGGATCGTATACAAGAGTTAATATGGACATACTTGCAGGGCAGAAGAAATTTGATTTTTATTTTTTTATTTTTCTGTGATGCTCTATCCTTTCAGATTTTCATATCACGAAAGTCACGATTGCCCAATCATTTCATTTTTTTGCGGTGCCCAATCATTTCGGCTATGTATTTTTTTATTTTTACTCGTTTTTTATTGCGAGTTGCCCAATCATTTCAGTTATGTTTTTTTTATTTTTACTCGCCGTTTTTTATTGCAAGTTGCCCAAACACTTCGGCCTTCTCATACGCATTTTTCTGCGACTCACTAAGTTTTATTGAGATGTTAGGAACTGAGATCTGATCCCAATCTTGGCATCAGCATCCCTGCAACTGGAATTTTACCAAGAGCGAATCATCATTTGCCGTGAGAGGACTTAGAGTTAGACACCTATTTAGGCATTAGCATCGCTACAACTGGAATGTTGCCAGGAGAAAATCATCATTTTCCTTTGTCGATTTGAACAAAGATGGCTTAGTAGACAGGGTTAGGATCCTGTCGACTAAGGCTTTTGACTTTATGAGCCGTTAGGGTCTCAGAAAGGTATTTTTCCCTACGAGTCGAGAGGATCTAATATGTGTATTTTCTCCTTAGGAATCATGAGGATTCCTAAGTGATATTTTCTCTTGTTAGTTGTAAGGATCTTCCAAGAGTGTTTTCTCCTTATAAGTCAAGAGGACTTACAAGTGTCGTTCACCATATGGGGACATTTCTTGCCATTGGTAGAACTTGTAAAGGAATATTTATTCGTGCCCGTGGATTGTATACAAGGTTCAATATTGGACCATCTGTAGGGCAACTTTGGGGATATGACGGCTTAAGAACAGGTTCAGGTCTATGTAGTTTAAGGCTTTGGTATCCTATGAGCCATGTGGGTCTCCTAGGGGGAATTCTCCGTACGAGTCGTGAGGATCCCGCAAGTATATTATTTTTTTCCTATGAGATTGCGCCCTTCCGGGTTTTCATAAGCTCGCCAGTAGTCTCGCGGTTTTTACTCAAGGCACCCCTTTAGGTTTTCATCCGTGCCTATTTTTCTTGTGGACATACCGTTTTTTTTTGCGAAACTCTCGAAAGTAGCTTCATCGGAGGTGGCCCATCTGTTTGCCGGTGGGATTTGGTGGTGACTTCATCGCTGGAGTAGCTGTGTGGCCGGTGGGACTTGAGTTGCAATCTTTGCTACTATGACTTTGATTGTAATATAGATCTCAAGAGAGCATATTGCCGTATTTGGGTCGACGTGCTAGTTTAGGGACATTCCGGCCCATTATCACCATGTTTGAGGCGAAATTATTAGTTTAAGGACTTCTCGGTCCTATATCGCCATGTTTGAGACGGATTGTTAGTTTAAAGACTTCTCGGTCCGTTATCGCCGTTTTTGAGGCGGATAATTAGTTTAATAACTTCTTGGTCCGTTGTCGCCATGTTTGAGGCGAAGTTCTAGTTTAGGGATATCTCGGTCCGTTGTTAGTTTTGGGACATCTCGGTCTGTTGTCACCATGTTGAGGCAAGGTTCTAGTTTAGGGACATCTCGGTCCGTTGTTAGTTTAGGGATATCTCGATCCATTGTCACCATGTTTGAGGCGAGGTTCTAGTTTAGGGACATCTCGGTCGGATATCGCCATGTTTGAGTCGTGTAATTAGTTTAGGGACTTCTCGGTCTTTTGTTGGCGTTTTTGAGGCAACGGAGCTTTTTGTATACTACTCTCGGAGTTATGACTTCGGAAGATAGTGAGCAGACACAAGTGTCATTATCTATCATTGACCTAAGTCATGACTCGTCACCATAGTGTTTTTTTGAGGAATCGGACGTTTATTGGTCGGAAGGGTCTTTCGCCATGCATATCCATAAGTAGGTAGGCTCCACCTTGGTAGACTTTGTCTATGATGTACGGGCCTTCATAGTTCGGCTCGAATTTCCCCCGTTTTGCACGATTAGGGATCATGGGTCTTTTGACGACTAGCACGAGTTTGCCTTGGCAGAATGTTCTCGGCCTGGTCAGTTTTTCATATGACCGAATCATCCTTGCCTTATAAGCCTCCAGATTTTGCTGTTCTATAATACGAGTTTCGTCGAAGGTGTCGAGCTCTTCAAGCCGAAGATGAGAATTTTCTTCATCTGTCAGCTCGTACCGAACCGCTAGTCGTAGAGAGATAAGTTATATTTTCAGGGGAAGCTCTACTTCCGTGCTGAATACCAACGCGTACGATGCTGTATTTGTGGCAGTTTTGAACGTTGTTCAGTATGCCCAGAGAGCTTCGTGCAGCCTTTCGTGCCAGTCTCTTTTATTTCTGGACACTGTTTTCTTTATAATCTTTGTCAAGGTTTTGGTGAAAGCTTCAGCTAGACTGTTGGCACGAGGATTATAGACTGAAGAGTATCTCCAATCTATTTTATATTGCTGTACGATGTGGCTTATTTTATGGCTTCTATAAGCTGGTCCATTATCCGAGATAATTCATCGTAGGGTACCGAACAGATAGATGACATGCGTTCTAAAGAAATGAAGGATATTCTCCGTCTTCATGTCACGACCCAAAGTTTGGATGTGACCGACACTTAAATTGTGTATTATCTAAAGATATTTACACAATCCGAGTAAGCCAAAAAAAAACAAAGACCAAATCCTTTTTGCGAAATTTTCATAAAAATTTAGTTTTAAGTAAAAAATCACCGTTTTATTGAATTAAGATATTAACAATAACTCACTAGTGAATTCATAATAAAAACAATTATAAATTATTAAATTTGGATACATCCGAAGTTGGGATCAACAATATCAACAGCGGAAATAAATTCTCAGTATATAGGATATCAAAAAGAATCCCAGACATAAATAAAAGAAATATCTTCTATCATAACAACGATCTCATCTGTCAAATAATATACATATACCCATCTCTCATTCTAAGTCATAGTACAAAGTCTGATGGAGATTTTCTAGATCCAAAATACAACACCAAAAGAGAAGGTTACTGCACCAGTAACCCACCTATCAAAAGATGCGATAAAAGCTGAAAAAGTGGATCTGCACTGCTGCTATCCGTCCAGTCTACCCGTGCAAGGAACTGTGGCACAACGGGATGAGTTGCCAACTCAGTGAATATAACTAACATACAACGGTTAATAATGTAAATATGACGATCATAACTAACTGAAATTAGAGCAAGTATGATGTATAATAGCATTTGGAAAGCATGAATCTGTACTACAAATCACATAACCAAAACTGAAATCTCATCATTTCTCTCAGGCATCATTCCTTGAACGATCCTGTAATCAATAATACCGGTCGGTATCCTCTAGATATCCGCCGTATTTCACCACTATCTCCAGTATCGAGTAACCTCGCTAGGCTCCCCCGCCTCAAATGCGGCTATCCTGCCCTTCGGTCTCGACCGGGTCCACCATGTATCTAACTGTATATCTCCCCCACTCAGTCTGGATAACGTAAAATCCGCGACTGTATAACTCCCCACTCGGTACGGAATAAAACCAAATCATAAAACATCTCATGGTGGACATATCATATCAATCATGAAATCACTGGATTTTTGTAATAGTACAGGAAAACCCAAACCATAAATTCTCAATAATACAAAAAGCTGCTTATAACCACTTAGAATACTTGGATGATACACATGATGTCATTTATGCAAATTACCACTATTGTTAATAATTGAGGTATGATAGGGATCATATTTAATAAAATGAATATTTAGTGTAAATGTGACATGTTAATATCGACAAGGTGTAGTGTAAGATGTAAAAGTGTGCATGTGCGACATAACTCGTCGATAATTGTGTCGTGTTCTACATCTATTACCATAGTGATGCATAGGTGCGTATTATTAACTTAGCATACAAAAGTAAAACTTTTATTTAATTAAAACTACGGGCGTAACATGCCATCTTTACAAAATTCTCCGGTAGATGTTTAGTCTACTCACCGGAAATACGTTGTATCTACTCAGGAATCGCCAATCCTTTCCTTTTCCTTGCGGCCTCCGAAGTCACCGCACTCAAATCTAACATTTAATTAACTTGTATAAGAAAACGGCTACATTCTGATAGGAAAAATCAAGAAAACAGAAGTTGTACGTGCTAACTACACTACGTACGACTATTGCCAACAATCTAACACTCAACCTCTCTGAAATTTAAACTGGCTCTGCATCGCGACTGAAAACAGAACGCGTTACCTTTTAACCGAGGATTTTGTTTTTCAGACATAGGCTGGACAACCCCAAATCTTAACCAACTTAAGATATGGGCTCTTCCCTTTCCATATCAAATATGAAGTGGTAGGCAACTGATTTGATTCGAACTTTATTCAATAGGTTGCAGCTTCTCAAGTGCATAACTCCCAGAAGGAAAAAGGTAACTCAGTAGTACTCATCATAGAGCACACCTTATCATATAGGGTGTGAATGCTCCGCCCCAATATACCATCGTGCTATGGTGTATTCGGAGGAGTAATGCTGAGAGAGAATCACATTCTCCTTTAGAATAATTCAGGATTTCCGTGCACAAGTATTCTCCTCCTCGATCTCATCATAGGACATAATACTTATACCCGTATTTTGGTTCTCTACTTCTAACTTATATTCTATGAATATCTCAAAAGGTTTGGACTCATGTTTCAACAGGAACATAGGTCTGAATCTCGAAAGATCATCAGAGAACGTAATGAAGTATAAAGAACCGATCTTGGCATGTGTAGACAGGGGAGCTTACATACATCAACATGTATCATATCCCAAGAGTTTACTAACTCTTTCTCTGTTTCCAATAAACGGAGCTGTGGTCATCTTATCGTTGTGACATGACTGGCGAGTTTCACAAGATGTAAATTCAAACTCATTTAAATATGCATCTTTATGTAACTTCAGCTAGTCGGGTCGCATTGATATGACCTAGTCTACAATACCTCAAGAAGGATTCGTTCATATCTGAACTCTTCCTCTTGTGTGTGTTCCGTATATTAAAGAACTGTAGTTTGATTTAGAACATCAATGCTTTTAGATAACGTGCCTGAACCGATCAACTTTTGATATAGGAAATGTTCAAAACATTATCCAACAATACAAAATTATATCCTTTCTTTTCTAACAAAGAGAGTGATATGATTTGGTATATCAGGTTCGGTATCTAATAACATTCGTTCAGAATCAATGTATTGTAATACAGGGTGACAGTGACCAACAGACTTGGCTGCAACTCTTGCCCCGTTTTCTGCCTCATGAAACTTATCACCCGTTCTCAGTTCTCTACCTATCTGTAGCCCTATGTAACAGATTACATATCTGGGATCCTGATCCGGTATCACATACCCAGGACGTAGAGGATACTGAGAAACAGTTCTGTATAATGAACACACCCGAAGATGATGCATCAGCATGCACTCTCTTCGTTTGGGCGGTACGGGAAATCTGGTATTCCCCAAATTCCTGCTCTGTCTTATAACAATTATAAGTTGGAGCGGGACCAACGTTCCCCAGCACAGTATAACAAGCGGGTTCGGTCAAATATTCCGTATTATTATCTTGATTAAGGCGTGATATGGTCGCTACCTGGAGAGAGAGAGAAGAAAACACTCAGCGTGCGCTCTTGCAAGAATAGATTGGTTTTTATTTTATCTAATCAGGATGGCTCCCACTGCTTTTTATCAAATCTTCCTTCAAACCCTAAAAGGAAAGACTAGCCGGGATTAATTACACACTACAAGTTCGCCAATCTTTCAGCCAGGCCAGTGTCGGTACTTTGAGGGAGGTCCCCCGTGCTTTCGCACGAACCTAATTAATGTAAACCTCGTTTTCCCAGAGGCGTAACCTCGTTGACACCTTTCTAGACACCTACTTGATCGGCTAATTGTAATGTATAAAACTCTCCCAGGAGTAACTCTTACTCGCAGCGGGTATCGGGATCCAACTATCTCATAGAAGGTATGCAATCTCATTGCAAATTTCAACACTTGAAACTCCCGATAATATTTTGCCCCTAGCTCGCTATGACCTTGACGAATGCCAAACAACCCATAGTCCACTAGTCAAGTTCAACCCGTACATTTCTTGATCGAATTAAACCCACCCGCACGACCCTTGACGAATGCCAAACAACGCCGTACGAATACCCTAATCCAATCGCATCATATGCACAAGCAGATAAATACTAGTTAGCTACCGTACACTACGCCTTGACGAATGCCAAACTACCGCAGCACGAATACTAACTAGTACATATCTGAAATGACGGAGGGCTACGACAGGTTTTTCTGAAAACCTATTGCGTAATGAACTTGATATCGTTGTAGAATCAAATGATTTTAAAATGGAGTGTTTTTGAGGCTTTTCTAGTTTTGCTAAAGGAGTCACTCCCGGTGAAGGGATCGTCGGTCCTTTCCTCGTCGAATGAGGTGCGGGATATATCATATATATCACTGTGCAAAGCAAAAACTCTTAAAAGCAATCGAAAGACAAACCGAGTGTGTAGCATCTGCCAGTTATTGCTAAAGGAGTCACTCCCGGTGAAGGGATCTCGGTCTTTTCCTTATCGAATAAGGTGCAGGATATATCATATACACCGCTGTGCAAAGCAAGAACTGTAGCTACCTGTTTTATTTTGAAATTCGATTCTACAACATCTTAGGTTTCTTTTATTTCATTAATCACATTAATGAAGTCCCATCATTTAAGTACCTAAACATCACAGATAAATACGACGTACACTTATGCCATCCGCATTCGCCTCGATGTCCCCTCGTGCACCGTTAGGTTAGGTAACTAACGGCAGAGCAGGGCAAGGCTAGCGCGGGTGTAAAACATAAGTAACGTCTATATAATATATCATATATACTATATACTGTATCTATCACAGAACATCACATGATCACATCACAGATATCGCAGCAGAATAATCATATGAAATATTGGATATACTAGGACGTCCGTGTTTTCAATACGAGCCAGTATAAAACACGGATTCCACGGTCGTGATGAATAGCCTATCCCACACCCCTAGACCCCTACGAGAGCGGCAAGCAACCCTACCAATTCTAGAGTTAGGAGACCCGGACTCGACTCCTCGAGTTGGTCTCCCACTAGACTCCAGAACCCGGTTACTTGTGCCCTCCTCCTTGGGTCTATCCTAGTGCGGAAAAGTAAATAATATACAAACGGTGACATCTTCCGCAACCTGGAAGTGCCCCAATAAAAGAATATTACATACAAGTTTTTACATGAATGAAAATGAAAAACACTCATCTCACATAAAACCCCCGGCTATTCAAACACGACGATCCAATATAACATATCCAGCAACACATAACATCACATGTCATCAACGTAAGTAAATATGCGCATCCCAATTGTCGTTGACATATAGCAACGAAACCGGCGATCTCACATATTACACTTACGGTCACAGAAAAGAAAGTGTAAAACTACAACAGTTGGAATCCGCAACCTCCTCAGACATCGCATGCCTGAACCAATGAATTCCTTAGACATCGCATGCCTAACAATTATAAACCCCGCATTTTAGTCTCAAAATCGAAAACACTTTTCAATATCAAGTCGGGCAATTCAACAAGATTCCCGACATCCTGATCGAATGCTCGTCGCAAACTTCAGTAGACGGCCGCACCCCTGATACCGTCGACGAAGTGCACCAAGGCGGAACACCGCTACCGCGAGCACCCGAACGGATGCTTTCGGCGACGGGGTTCTCCTACAGTCACTTGGTCGGGGCTATGGAGTGAGGCTGTCTATTAAGTTTACCCGGCGAGTATCCGCGTACGCTACGTGATTGCGACGGACTTTTGATCACATCAAAATTCCGTAGCAACCGATCAAGTGAGACTAAACTGCTATGTTTATAATATTCATTTAGTTATCTCATAACTACTTGTGAATTCCAATTATTGTATCCCATTCCAGATAAACAGAAAATGTTAAACTTTTCGATCGAACAATCGAACACCCAAGTTTTCCCGATACAGATCAACACATGAAATATCAGTCTAACAACATTCAGTTCGTGCCTCAGTACCAACGGTCCAGCCGTAGAAGGGTCAAGCCAACGCCTCACATGTGGCACGCCGTACTGCCCCAAACCCGAAGGTTCAAAGGGCAGTTCAAGACGGTCACATAATCGAGTTAAGGTTTGTTGTCTTCTAGAGGGTCCATCGAGTTACTTGCACTACTTAGAACGTCGTTAAACTACGGAAAAATCCAACACTTGGAAATTTCCCGACAGGGGAAAAATTGGGTATTTATATCCGGTCGAACTTTTTAACATATTCTAAAATTTATCCGGAAAGCCACACAGACAAAATTTGATACTCCGATCAAAACACCGAATCCGCAAAACAACTCCAGAAAATTCAACTCTTGAATAAAATTTAAAAATACCCAGAGAACTCAGCACTGAAAACAATGAATTACTGTGCAACTTTTAAAGGCTGACGTCATCAATCTGCCGCGGAACCGCCGCCTAAGGCAGGCTTCTGCCGCGGTTCCGCGTCAGCTTGAACTGTTCATGACCCCAATTTTGCGCCGTAATTCTTATATTTTCCTGCTGGGTTTTCTGCATATTTTTAATTTGGAAAAATCCCAGTTTTTGAAAAAAGGACAGAGAGCATGGAAAATTTTGTGGTTTCGGTTCGTTCGGACTTCAAATTCCGTCTGGACTTCGCCTAAGGCTCTAGCTAGGCTCTGATACCACTGTAGGGTTCCTAGGCACCCTAATGAGGTCTCACAAGGCATCGAACATGCCATTTTCAAAAAATCTAGGTGCCGAGAGACCCGACTACGGATCGTTGGCTAGAAAACTAGGCGAAAAAGCTAACTAGTTAACACTTAACTATGAGAATACGGATATACAACCTTTGTAGATCCGGTGCTCCACCTCCACGGCTCCGCAATGAAGTCTTCTCGCTGTCCAAGATGGATCCCGGGCTCTAGCGTCGGCTTCATCGGAGAATGGACGGGCTAGGTCATCGACAACGTGCCGAAGATGATCTACGTCGAAGCATCACTAGATCAAGCTCCACCTTCACCAAGCCTTGAAAACTTGTGAAGGAAACACACTCTACTACTTGGCAAGAGGTAGAGGATGAAGAAATAGGAAGTGGGTAGACTTTAGAAATGGATTTCTCACACTTTTCATCAATCCACCATTGATGAAGAGAAGCTTTCTTCAAGTGAAGAAAGGAAGAAGAAGAAGCTAATTGTTATGATAAGAATTATTAAAAATAGAAAAGAAAATAATTCTTATCATAAGCTAACCAAGGTTAGGTGTAGAGAATTAATTAGAGTTAAGTGGAATGGTTAGGTTAAAGCATGAGACAAAATGGTCACAAAGTCAAAGTCTTCATGAAGCTTCATGAATGAACAAAAGAATTCCACCATTTTTCTCTTTGCATTTCATTTTCCAAAAGAATAAATAAATGAATAAAATGAATAAGGAAAAAGTAAACCCTAACCATTTCATTAACCAAGGTTTAATTCTTTACACTTAACCATGAGGCATGCATCATCAAACATGATACAAGCAAGTGCACAAAATCATATCGCATATGCAATGCACACATCCGAGTGAGAAAATCCATCTTAAGTGAACCGATACTAGTCAATGCAAAGTAATATATCAAATATATAACTATGCATTAAATCATTAAATCAACACTTGATTTAATGATCCGGACATATCGCATATAACCGACTAATATCAACAGTAACAACTTATCGAATCAACACTTGATCCGATATGCCGGCTATATCGCATATAACCGATCAATGTCACATATCGCGAGAATCGAATACAGTATCACATACTGGTATCATTCTCGGTCCCGCACATATCTCATATGCGCTCCTATTTCGTTTCGCTTGAGCCAGGAAACCTCTGTGTAGGACTCTAAAGACTCGTCAATACGCCGGCAGCAGATGATAATCATATCAAACACCCACAAGCCGCAAGCGGTCTGCTAAACGTAACGGCCACCCGGGTATTGAGCGATCTGAAGATCAACGAGCAAGCCCGCTCACACTCCAGTGAATCCAACCAGTAACACTACCGTACAGTCCGGTCTGATCGTCTGATATGTCGCATATCTTGCCTAGGGGTGGTATACGTCAGACCCCAATAGCTCGATAAGTCGTGTCGATATGAGGTCTATAACAATTCGAGAAACTACTGGTAACACTTACCAGCAAATCACAGCAACCCTGGCCAGGGATTTCCTGTTATAGCCAATCGAACACAGCGCAACATCAACTCCCTATACCGGGAGAGACGAATCCCCTCCTATCGCTCATTGTCTCCATGTGACTCGGGACTGTACCCAAAAACCACCGTTTTGCACGCCCTCTTGGACGTGGTAAGATGGAAATCAAAGCACAGTGGGAACCACACAAGACTCTATGACGATCTCGGGTCTACAGACTAACCTGTACCAGTGTCACCAGAGAACTGCCATCTGACGTGAGGTATAATACCATCTGAGAGTTCTCGGCGAGTCCGTCCAGTGTACCCAGTCTCTACTGAGCACCCGTATATCATCTCTGATGTCAAACACCGATGGATATGGGATCATCCATCGCCCATCTATATGGGTCGAGAAGGTATACGCTAGTCTACTCTGGTATATCGATGCCCCGTCTCGATACACCCACGACTAGGGACTTTGAAGGATGTACTTATAGACTACCATGTCCCCACTAGTATGATCTGCATCATAGTCCAGGTAGTCAAGTACAGATCCTAAGGGCTTTACCAACATGTAACAGAGAGACAATCAGCATACACGTTAAGGTAAAGGGTAACCAGATAGCATACTATCATGTCGAGCAAGAAAGTCCTCCCTATATATGTCCCAGCATCCACTACAATATACATCCGATGTACAGTAATGGCCTCTAGGGCATACATATAACTAACAGCATGGCTGTCTATTAAGTTTATCCGGCGAGTATCCGCGTACTCTACGTGATTGCGACGAACTTTTGATCACATCAAAATTCCGTGGCAACCGACCAATTGAGACTGAACTGCTAGATTTATAACATTCATATTAGTTATCTCATAACTACCTGTGGATTCCAAATATTGTATCTCATTCTAGATAAAAAGAAAGTGTTAAACTTTCCGATCGAATAATCAAACACCCAAGATTTCCCCAATATATCTCAACACTTGAAATCAGTTTAAAAACATCCATCACATGCCACAGTACAGATGGTCCAGCCGTTGAAGGGTCAAGCCAACGCCTCACATGTGGCATGCCGTACTGCCCCAAACCCTAAGGTTCAGAGGCAGTTCAAGACGGTCATATAATTGAGTTAAGGTTTGTGTTCTTCTAGAGGGTCCACCGTGTTACTTTCACGACTTAGAACATTCTTAAACTCGAGAAAAAATCCAACTTTTGAAAAATTTTCCGACAGGGGAAAAAGCGAGTTATTGATATCCGTTCGAACTTTTTAACAGTTTTTAAAATTATCCGGAACAAACTAAACAAAGTCAAATTATCCGATCGAATCAACGAGTCCCTAATACAACCCAAGAAAACTCAACACTTGAGTGGAATTAAAAATTTCCCAGAAAAAATGACAAGAAAGGACCTAAGAATAAATATATGAAGTTCCAGGGACTAATTCATAATTTTGGCCGCGGAACCGCCGCCAAACCCTTGGTTTTGCCGCGGTTCCGCGGTCAAATAAAAGCATTAGTGGTTCGTACTTCACAGTAATTCTTAGTTTCTCCTGCTCTATTTTCTGAGCATTTTTAATTCATAAAAAATCACATTTTCAGAAAATGTCCAGAGAAGGGTACAAATTAGGGTTTCGGGGTTCGATAGGAGTTTAAACTTCGTATAGACTTCGCCTAAAGCTCTAGCTTGGCTTTGATACCACTGTAGGGTTGCTGGGCACACGCACAAGGGTCTACGAGGCATCAACCATGCCCGATTTAAAAATTAGCCGTGCCGAACAACCCGATACGAGATCTTTAAACTAGAGATTAGGCGAAAACAAGCATGTTAAACTCTTTAACACTAAGTGAGAGGGATTACAACCTTTATAGATCCGGTCCTTCACTTCTTAAGCTCCGTGTTGAGGTCCCTTCGCTGCGATCATCGTGTCCCGGACTCTTGAGAGACTCCACGAAGAGAAAGATGCAGTCTTGCTTCCGATCTTCGATAACAAAGATAATCAACCTTGAAGTTTCATTAACACAAGCTGACACTCACTAAATGAAGTGAACACCCTCATCTAAAGGGCAAGGATAGATGAGGATGATGAAGTAGGATTTTTGCTCTCATTTATTTTCATATTCTCACTCACTTTCATCACTTAGCAAAAAGCTAGAAAGCTTTTTCCAAGAAGGAACTCAAGGAAGAAGATGATAGAAATCCTTTTGTGATGAACAATGAAAAGATAAAATATGATGAATAATGCAATCATAGTCAACTAAACCCATGTAGATAAATAACTAGGGTTAGGGTTTTGGTTTGGGTTAAAGCATGAGTCATAACAAAATATCTTTCACAAAACAAAACTAAACCTTCTAGAAATCTAGAAAGCATTAACCCAAATCAAACCCTAATCTTGTTTAATCTCTACTAAACATGTTGCATTAGTTATCATATCATGTTAGAATATTATATATCACATATATAATATTTTATTGTAACCAAATAAAATAAAATAATTAACATATATCGCATATATATCAATGTATTACCCGAGTGAGAAAAAGAATCTTTTAGTGAGCTAATATTAGTTAATGTAATTTAATATATCATATATATTATTATACATTAAATTATCGAATTAACACTTGATCCGACAATCCGAATATATCGCATATAACCGACTAATATTTATCCGTACCGATTCATCGAATCAACACTTGATCCGATGACCCGGCTGATATCATATATCGCGAGAATAGAATACGGTATCTCATATGGCATTAGCCTCGATCCCGCACATATCACATATGTGCCCCTACTCCGTTTTGCCTTAGTCAAGAAACCTCTGTGTAGGACTCTAAAGAATCTTCAATACGTCGGCAGTAGGTGATGATCAAATCAAACACCCACAAGCTGCAAGCGGTCAGCTAAACGTAACAGCCACCCAGGTATTGAGCGCTCAGAAGATCAACAAGCAAGCCTGTACATTCTCCTGTGAATCCAATCAGTAACACTCCCGTACAGTTCGGTCTCGTCGTCTGATATGTTGCATATCTCGCCTAGGGGTGGTAAACGTCAGACCCCAGTAGCTCGATAAGTCGTGTCGATATAAGGTCTATAACAGTTTGAGAAACTACTGATAACACTTACTAGTAAATCTCAGCAACCCTGGCCTGGGATTTCTGATTATAGCCAATCAAACACAGCACAACATCAACTCCCTATACCGGGAGAGACGAATCCCCTCCTATCGCTCATTGCCTCCATGCGATTCGGGACTGTACCCAAAAGCCACCTGTTTCCACGCCCTCTTGGACGTGGTATGATGGAAATCAAAGTATAGTGGGAATCACAGAAGACTCTATGACGATCTCGGGTCAACAGACTACTCTGTACCAGTGTTACCGGAGAACTGCCATCTGACGTGAGGTATAATACCATCTGGGAGTTCTCGGCGAGTCCGTCCAGTGTACCCAGTCTCCACTGAGTACCCGTACACCATCCTTGATGTCAAACACCAATGGATATGGGATCATCCATCGCCCATCATATAGGTCAAGATGCGTATACGCTAGTCTACTCTGGTGCATCGATGCCCTGTCTCGATACACCCTCGACTAGGAACAGTTATAGGATGTACTCGTCGACTACCGTGGCCCCACTAGTATGATCTCATCATAGTACCAGTAGTCGAGTACATATCCTAAGGGCTTTATCAACATGTAACATAGAGACAATCAGAGTACATGTTAAGATAAAGTACAACCAGATAGCATACTATCATGTCGAGCAAGAAAGTCCACCCTATATATGTCCAAGCATCCATTATAATATACATCATATGTACAGTAATCGCCTCTAGGGCATACATATAACTAACATTTATCGAGCGCATCAAGTTCTTTTTAATGCTGAGGTGGAGCCATTGTGATTTGCGAGGAGTTAACATCAACTCCCTATACCGGGAGAGACGAATCCCCTCCTATCGCCTCTAGGGCATACATATAACTAACATTTATCGAGGGCATACATACCCTACTCTGATATATTCCAACGAGGGTTTGCACTGACGGGCGAATGGAGAACACTGCGTCGGCCTCATCCTTAGAGTCGCTACCGAAGACCAAAATATGAGTAGATGGTCCGGGTTTGTTGTTTTCTTTTTCGGGTTGCCCCGAGTAGACTATTTCTTCATCTTCCTCGGTATAGCTTCCAAAGATCAGGATAGTGGCGACGGACTTCTATTTATCCTCCGGCTTGTGACACCTTTTCGTATACTCGAAGTCTGGTAGGAAGTACTTTGTGTCTTCATATTTCCAGACCTCATTTATAGAGCACGGATTTAGCTCCCCTATAACGGTGTATTCCTTGCCATCTTTGAAATACTTCATACACTGATATTGTGTAGAAGGGATGACGTTGTACTCATGTAACCAAGGCCTTCCAAGCAAAGCGTTATAGCAATTCTTGGCGTCAATGATATGAAATTTGATGTCAGTGACAAACAAACTAAAGCGCAGCGTCAGTATTACGGACCCGAGCATCAGTGACGACTGTGAGTCGAACCTGGAGATGGTAATTTTGTCTCGGGCCAGGTGTTGAACGTTCATGCAAATCACCTTCAACACTCTCACGTTGAGAAGGTTGACGGAAGATCCATTGTCGACAAGCATTTCCCTATCTTGATGTTGGGGCAGTATCCGGTGACGTATAAAGGGCGATTAAGTTCGCATGTACCGAGGAGGAGACCTTCATCGCTGAAAGTAATGTCAGCCGTGTGATCTTTCATCTTTTCTTCTGCGAGGAGAGCTTAGAACTGATCGGGCTCTTGTAATGCCTTGATCAGAGAATCTCGTGCCTCTTTGGACAGGAGGAGAGCATCCAATATGCTCAGTTGTGAGGGTATTTTCCTCAAATGTGCTAGGGCGTTGTAATCCACCTTGTTTTTCCTAGGCGGGTCCCTTGCTGCGAGCTCTTTGACAACTCCACCTTCGAGGGTAATTTCCTTAGAGATTTTCTCTTTCCCTTTGTCTTTTTTTCTCGAACCATTGTTTGTAGGTCCGAGGTTCTTTTCAGGCAGCGTGTGGTTACAACTTAGGGGTTTTCCCCTTTCGAACTGGTATCAACCATATGACAGTTACCACTCGTTTTCTCATGCGCATCTGTCGCACTTTTTTGCCATCGACGAGCTTCGCACTTCATCCTCTTGAAGTGTTTTTGATGGGCAGCATATCCTTGCCACCACTTCTTGAAGGTACTGCATTCCTCGGTAGGTTGGGTAACGCTCCGATGATATAGGCAATAGTTTGGATGTGAATCTTCTCTGTCGAGGCATATGACCCCGGGAGTGTTTCCTACGAGAAGTGGCAGCTTCATTCCCATTGATAGGGCTTTGGCGAACCGCTTCCCTGCCTTGATCCTGCTCTTATTTATAGCAGGTGTGCTTTGGTTTAGTTAGAGTACTTTACGACTCATCCTTGCCGCAGCCTCTCCATCCCGACGCTGATGCTTAGCCTTTTTGTATATGGCTGTTTTGCGTTCTTTCGAAAGGCTTCGTTTAACAGCCTATCGATCGGGTCTTCTAGTAGTTCCGGGGATTTTAGCGCCGATCCTGCCCCCAGTCCCTCTGCGTTGTTTTATGACATCGAGGGAGTTTCTTCGTAATTTAACGACGAATGGGAGACCATGTGGCAACTTTCGACACATTCCCCGGTATCTCCTGATGAGTCATTTTCCTCATCGTTGTCACTATCTTCGTTCTCAAGAATATGCTTGGGGAACTCTTCAAGCGTGGCTGGTGTCTATGCCTTCTGGTTGTACTCCTCCAGCGCGTCAATGTACTTTTATAAGTTTGTGCGCTTGTCTTCATACTCGGCAGGCTGCACAGGCTTCTTGGTCTTCTTCTTTTTCTTTAAAGACTTTGAAGGGTTGACTTAGGGGTTTTGCCCTTTGTCAACAACTTTCAGGTGGGACATGGTTTTAACATCCCTTCGATGATTTCAGGTTCAAGCGGGCTTTTCCACCTGACTGCTGGACATGCCTGTAGATCCTTCAACATTCTTTTGTTTTTTGCTGAAAGAACGACTTCCCATGGAGTTTCTTCTACGAGTGAGCATGATGGCCCCGGCGCCTCCACCTTTTTGGGAGTGTGCTTCTGCGGTGGATTTACCCTCTAGTTCTCAGACAGCGTGAATTTCCCCTGATGATACTGGTCCTCGACCCAGTTCTTAAAGACGTAGCAATCCTCAATTGGGTGGCTCACCATTCTGTGATAGGAGCAGTAATTATGGTTGTTGAGGTCGCCGGGTTGTGGTGGATGACGTGGGTCTGGCAATATGATGAGTTTGTTACGCACTGCCAATTCAAATAGTCTCCTCATCTTATCGCGGGGAAACGAATAACCGCTCCCTAATCTTTCCTCCAAGGAAGAGCGCGGACGCGCGTTGTTTTGGTGAGCAACCGGTTTTGGTCCACTCGGTTGTTGTTGAGTATTGGTAACAAAGGCCGCTTTCCCTTTACGTATTGTTATTTCGAGGGTACTTATTTTAGGAGGAAGGCCCGTGGCCTATCTGGTCCATTTGGGCCAGTTTATCGATCATAGCCTGGAAGGTGGTTGGTTGAAGAATGTCATGAACTGGGAAACAGTCGTTTGAGGATTTAGGGTCCCGATGAACATGCATACGACAGGAGATTCTTTAATGCGCTGTTCGCACTTAGACCATAGGTTTTGCCACCGGATCACGTATTGGACCTATGTTTCTGCTGGACTCTCCATGGCATTGATTATTGTCGTAATTAGAGTGCTCTCGCTTGCGCTGGCGAACCGCTGTATGAACAACAGTTTCATCTCTGTGAATATTTTCACGGAGTCGTTTGGGAGCTCCGAGTACCATTCAAAGGCCGTTTTTGACATGCTGCCAATGAACCGGCGAGGCAACAGTTTGTCGTCGCCTCCAGTATTACCGCACAAAGCTCTGAACTGCGCGACGTGCTAATGGGAGTTGCCTGTCCCTTTGTTCACATGGAACTTAGGGATCATATATCCCGCGGGTATTTGATTTGGTCATACCAGCCTGGATACGGCCGCCCAGTTCAGACGAATTGGCCAGCCACTTCATTAGCTTGATGAGCTCTTATTTGTTGAGCTATATAGTTATCAAGAGCGGCCTTGGAGATCGTTTCCTCCTTGACCACTGATAAGGCTGGAAGAGGGCTTGATGTTTCCCCTCTGTCTTTGTAACATTTCATAAAGATAAAATATTATGTTTGGAATTCAAATATTAAATAATATATTTCGCGAAAACAATTCGATTTGCGAATTGGGTTTTTGTAAAATGGTATATATAGGGTTGTATAGCACGATAACCAGGTTTAGCAAGGCATCACACATGCCATTTTATAAAAATTTGGGGTGCTATGTAACCCTAACCAAGATCTTAACTAGAGAATTAGGGTAAACTTTACAAGTAAACAACTTTACATCTAAGAGTTAGGGATTATAACCTTTGTAGTCTGTTCCTTCGCTTCATAGGTTCCGTGTTGAGGTCCCTTAGCTGCGATCATCAAATACCCGGACTCTAGAGAGACTCCATGAAGAGAAAGATGCAAGCTTGCTTCCAATCTTCAACAACTAAGATGATCTACCTTGAAGAAACTCAAACCCAAGCTCTTGCTTCACTAATCAAGTATTAGCAAAGAAAACACCCTAATCTAAGTGGCTAGAATAGATGAGGATGATGAAGTAGGAATTTAGCACTCTTTTGTTTTCAATTTCTCACTTTATTTCATCACATCACAAAAAGCAAGAAAGCTTTTTTCAAGAGGAAGGAGAAGAAGAATTTCATTTGTGATAAATAATGAATTATTGTGTGAGGTTAGAATTGCAACCATGGGTTAAAGATCACATCCTTAACCCTTGTAGAGAATAAACCATGGGTTGAGGTTTGGGTTGGGTTAACAAATATCTTCACAAAATATCATAGGATGAAGACTAAAGTCAAAGCTTCAAGAAGCTTCCACAAAGCTTATCCACAACATTAACTCTAATCCAAACCCTAACATGTTTTATTCTCAAAACCTTAGTTGCAATTTTAACCCTAACATGTTACAATATTATATATCACATATATAATAGATATAGTAACAAAAGAAAATAATACAATTAACATATATCTCATATATATCAATGTATTATCCATGTGAGAAAAAGAATCTTTAAGTGAGCTTATATTAGTTAATGTAATGCAATATATCAAATATATAATTATACATTAAATTATCGAATCAACACTTGATCCGATAATCCGGCTATTCCATAAATAACCGACTAATATAATCTTTATCAGTTCATCGAATCAACAATTGATCCGATGACCCGGCTATATCACATATACCCGGCCGATATCACATATCGCGAGAATCTAATACGGTATCGCATACACGTATTATTCTCGGTCTCGCACATATCACATATGTGCTCCTACTCCGTTTAGCCTGAGCCAGGAAACCTCTGTGTAGGACTCTAAAGAATCGTCAATACGCCGGCAGTAGGTGATGATCATATCAAAACACCAACAAGCTGGAAGCGGTCAGCTAAACGTAACAGCCACCCGTGTATTAAGCAATCAGAAGATCAACAAGCAAGCCTGTACATTCTCCTGCGAATCCAATCAGTAACACTCCCGTACAGTCCGGTCTCTTCGTCTGATATGTCGCATATCAAGTCTAGGGGTGGTAAACGTCAGACCCCAGTAACCGATAAGTCGTATCGATATGAGGTCCATAACAGTTTGAGAAACTACTGATAACCCTTACCAGTAAATCTCAGCAACCCTGGTAAGGGATTTCCAGTTATAGCCAATCGAACACAGTGCAACATCAACTCCCTATACTGGGAGAGACGAAACCCCTCCTATTGCACATTTCCTCCATGTGATTCGGGACTGTACCCAAAAGACACCATTTTGCACACCCTCTTGGACGTGGTTTGATAGAAATCAAAGCACAGTAGGAATCACACAAGACTCTATGACGATCTCGGGTCTACAGACTAACCTGTACCAGTGTCACCAGAGAACTGCCATCTGACGTGAGGTATAATACCATCTGGGAGTTCTCGGCGAGTCCGTCCAGTGTACCCAGTCTCCACTGAGCACCCGTATACTATCTCTGATGTCAAACATCAATGGATATGGGATCATCCATTGCCCATCTACATGGGTCAAGAAGCATACGCTAGTCTACTCTGGTATATCTATGCCCTGTCTCGATACTCCAGCGACTAGGAACATTTGAAGGATGTACTTAGCGACTACACTGTCCCCACTAGTATGATCTGAATCATAGTCCTGGTAATCAAGTACTCATCCTAAGGGCTTTATCAACATGTAACATAGAGACTATCAGAGTACATGTTAAGATAAAGAGCAAGCAGATAGCATACTATCATGTCGAGCAAAAAAGTCCTCCATATATATGTCCAAGCATCCACTACAATATATATCGCGTGTACAGTAATGGCCCCTAGGGCATACATATCACTAACAGTATAATTATATACCAATATTTGGAGATTTATATGGTTTATTTATTAAAAGGGTGTTTATTGGATTTGGGCATTTTATAAATAATTATGCAATTATTATATGCGAGTAAAAATTAAACTTGATTAGTACACTACTTGTCACGACCCAAGTTAGGCACATGACCGGCACTTAGACTACATAACGTCAACAGGCGTAACGCAATTTAAGTAAGCCGAAAACCCATCAATCTAAACCATTACAAAAATGAAAAGATAGAACATTTTTAAATCTCAAGCAAAACTTAAAGCTTAAGTTTGTTTTCATAAAAATTTCGACAGCACCACCTTTGTAAAAGCTAGCCCCAAAACGGGTACAAACATAAGATATAAGTAAAGCATCCCCAAACGGGAGAAAATCTCACACAAAGGCGGAAACAACCACCACAATAGATATACGACGCCAGAGCAAAGAAATGAGATAATCAGTATAAAACAAAGGCCGACTCACACGAGCACGACAACCAGAGTCACAAGAATATACAACATCGACCCTCACAACTTGTCTCTAAGTCAATACATGAAGGTGGTAGATGGAGAGTACTAGATACAAAAGATATACAATATACATCATCGGATAACCGCAACACACCTATATCAAAAGGCCTCAAATTGCGTTACGCCTGTCGCGACTACTCTGAGGATCAATTCTCACAACTTGTCTCTAAGACGCCCTGCCGCGACTACTCTGAGGATCAGACCTGCAAAACACTATGGCACAACGGGGGTGAGTTGCCAACTCGTGAATAGTAAATAACATCATACTGTAATCGCAAGTATGCACGAACAGCGATAATCTATCATATGTAATCTGATAGCATAAGTATGGCAATATGGATATGCAACAATCATGATCAAGGTACTCCACCAGGGTACTACATCTACATAAATCAAATGCATATCAAATAAATCCTGAGTGTGGGATAAGTATAAACCTCATGCACAAATCATCAGCATAGAAAAACCCTGGTGTCTATCAACGACACCCCAAATCCCAAAATCCTTAGGCGCTGTCACCAGGACCGGCCCCCATATCCGTACATCTTATGGAACCTGAGTGTCCAACATCGACACTCAAAAACATCATGAAATTCTCGTGTTCAGTATCGACACGTAAATCCACGTACCATGGGCTCCGTCTGCCCGGATCGGCCCGCGGGCTCCGGCAGTACGAATCGGCCCATATCCATCTCACGACTCCGGTCGATATCCTCCGGATAACCGCCGAGTCTAAAACTATCACCGGTATGCAGTGCACCTCCCCTGCCAGGCTCATCGGCTAATCCATCGACATACCTTTCTTGCCCCGGGGTACAATACCGGGTCCACCAAGAACCCGCAAACGGCCACTCCATTCCTCGCATCGGGTTTCTAACACAAGTCTCAGAACCGAGAAACTCATAGTGCACGCACTGAAATATCATATAAAGAGAAACCTGGTTTTCAAAACAATACACATTTCTTGAAATATCCCCGCGGTTCTCAAATCCAGAAAATCACATGAAATCCATATCTCAATGCGTAAATCCATGTAATATGATGTATGCAACATAGAATAGTAATATGTGTTGGGTTACGGCAGCGCCCCGGATGTCAATCCAAGACCAAATGCGGAACAAAAACTTTTCAAAACATGACGCTACTATAACCATTACCCGGATCGTACCATTAACACTAAACTATCTAATTATAAGAAGTTAGAAAGGCTATACCGATCGATCCGTGTCCTTCAGTCTTTAGCCACCATCCCTAGCTCCTCGCGGCATCTTCGATCTCCGGTCTCCTCGTTGGAAGGGCACCACATCAAGAAGTCTTTTTACGGGCTCCCGCTTCAAACCGAAGCAACTCGGACATGCAGTTTGCTAGTTGACATATCCAAGATGATGTAGAGAACGTGTGTGATAACTTTGACTCAAGCATCCATTGATTCTCAACACACATGAGAGTGTATGGATGGAGGTTGAAGATGAAGCCATGCTGGAACTTGTGAGCTAGAGGAAGAAGAAGATGAAGAGGCTTTTCTTTTTCTATTATGTTGAGATGAAAGAATGAGAGCTTGCATAATAATCTCAAGAGCAAACAACCTCATATGGCTGCCCTCTCTCTCTCCACCTCTCATTTCAACACAATCAACCATCAATTAACATGACATGTCCACAAAAAAAGAGACCATGAGTTACTAAATTGAACATGCCACATTAATTGCTCCTCATGATGAAAACCACTCACAATTTCCACCAATATAAACATTAACCCAAATGTTTATGACAATAAAAAGAACGGCATCATCTAAACTAAACTCATGACGGATCACAAGAATACCCCTCACCTGTATATATATACCTGCATCCGCATTCCGACTAAATGCGAATGCGATGAGACTAAAGTAATCCAACAAACCTAATACTAGGATTCGGCTTAAACCAAAGCTCACTAGTATGATCCGTCCGATCATGATCTGTGCACAAGTACACGTATATGATCGAACCCTACCATAAAACCATACGGCCTCTACAACGTTTCGCCCGAAACTTGGAAAACTATCTGTGGGGGACTCTAAAGACTCGTCAATACGCTGGCAGTGCGTTTAACCACAAGCACGTCAGTGGTACTAGCTGTACGTAACGGCTACCCTTGTATTGATCAAAAAGGAGACCGTTGAGCGAACTCATCCAGAAACCCTACTGAGCCTGTCAGTGACAATATCCATACAGTCCGGTCCGTTCGTCTATAAGTATCGCATGTCGGGCCCAGGGGCTGGTAAACGTCAGACCCTCAAAAGCGGTACAAGTCGTGTCGGTGTGTAGCCCAGAACACCTTGAGATACTACCGGAATACCTACCAGTAAATCTCACTTGTCTTGGCCAAGGACTTCATGTAATGGCTATCCTAAACACAGCGCGATCTCACCCTCAATACCAGGAGAGACGAATCCCCTGCCGATCCACTCACTGTCTCCATATGGCTCGGGACTGTACCCAACTAAAACCTGTTTGCACGACTCCTTTGAGCCGTGGTAGGGTAGTAATCAAAGCACAGTAGGAACTCACACGAGACAAGTGAAGATCTCAGGTCGATAGACTAACCTATACACATGTCACTAGGGAACTGCTATCTGACGCTATGTATAAATCCAACTAGCATGTTCCCGGCGAGTCCAGTTCGGTGTACTCATAACCCAATGAGCACCTGTATACATCTTAGGTGAACCAACTGACACCAATGGCTTGTGAGACCGGCCACCGCCCCTCGTCGGGGCCTAGACTGTATACACTAGTTTACTGATGGAGTATCGATGCCCAGTCTCGAAACTCCCACGACTAGGGAGACTTTAAGGATGTGCTTTTAGACTACCCAACTCTCACGGATATGATCGCCATCATACTGCTGGTAGTCAAGCAAGAATCCTAAGGGCTCTATCAACGTGTAATAGTGATCTGTAATATCACCTAAAGTATGTACACGATGACAAAGATAAACCAGATAGCATACTGTCATCTTGAGTAAGACTGTCTTACCGGTAAAGGTCCTCCCTCAATAATTCAAATCACGTGCCTACGATCCAATAATTGACTTTGAGGGCACTATATCCAACAATCTCCCACTTGCACTTAAGGCCAATTATTGCAATGTCGCATACTCACAGCCCGTGTGATACCGAACACCCAACTCCTCTACTAATCAGTTTCACAAAGCTCGTTTGTAAAACTATTGCGTTCAAGAAATAGCCTCAGTGAGTGGAACCGCCCTGATGTTTCTTTCTATGTCTCTCTTTATCTTAAGTTCGCGGAGAAAGCCATCTCCCGAATTGAGTAATATCTGTCTTAGAATATGTCTGGATATCTGATGGGACCCAGTTCATAAATGAACTCCAAATCCAAACTTCTTAGACTGTATCGTCAATTTAACCTAATCAGTATCCTGCGCCACACCTCCCTCAGTATCCTCTTGGTCTACCTGTCCAAACTACTGCCCCTCGTCAGAGGGAAAACTATAACTCTGACAGTCACTTTGTCATCCAGGTCACCTTGGAAGCCTGGAATGATAACCGTCTCCTAAAGGAGGCTGCCGTTATCCAATCCTTAAAACATTTACTTATGTTCTTAAACTGCTTCCAAACATTTCTCCAGGATTGGATTAATACCTCAACTGATTGCATCTAGTGCAAAAGCAACATCTGGTGTGGTACTTGACATCTCATGATTGACCCAATTTCCTAAGCAAGTGATATGTCAATCATGCACATCCCTCTCCCCTTTAGTCTGTAAGACACCTTTATTGAGGGTGACTCCATCACCTGCAAGTACACCACCATGCCAGGAGTCGTCCATTCTAAATATCTTTAGAATACTGTCTAAGTATCCAGATTGGGAAACTACCCAAATCTAGATCTAAAACCATAGATCTAGTAACCAGAATGTCTGATATTATATCCATATCCTATGTGGAGAAGCACTATGTGACAACCACAGTATAACCGATCGTTGTATAGGATTTTCACTTCCTACTCTGTGTATGTCATCCAAATACTAGGACATCACACCCTTCTACCTTCTTAACAGATCCATCCCCTATTCTGATGAAGTCAAAACCTATGACTGTCACATCAAAAAAAAGATGATCTATCTCCGCTATATCTGCTTTAGTCTATAAATAGACACAAGCAACTTGTCCACTATGCTTTCGCTGCTCCCACTGACTACCACAACCCTCTGACAGAATCATATACACGTGCACTTCTAAAGCAAGTTTAGAACGGCGCTATACTTATCCTCCTGCCGGGTCTCATAGTCTGGAATAGCAGTAATGGCAAGTCTGGGAAAACAAGAACCTCTCTATCACCGTCCTTGAGGCTACCGGAGTACCTCTCGGGTGCCTGAGGTTACCCACCATATCTGCGGAGTGGCTAATGGAATGTCAATCCTTATTGAATCTTTGGGTTCTTATTAAATTTTCAGTAATCGTCTGTGGTTCTGGAATCACTTCCAGTTCGACCATACTCCCACTTCTGTTTTTAAAAAAAATCCATTTTACTAAAACTGTGGCGAGTCAAGAACAATATCATTATTGATCTTCCAGATGGTAGAAAGTTAACCCTCATCATAGCCCGGGTTAACCCACAAACAGCCATTACAGAAACGTGCCTTGAGTTATCCATAGTCTGTTTTTAAGCATAAGCAGGACAACTCCATATACCTTAACATCGTTAAGATATGAGCCATTCTATATCTAATATAGAAACAGAGGCACAAATTTAATTGGAACCAGACTCAAATCATGCAGCTGTCTGCCGTACATGTCAACTAAATGGAGAGAGGCCGATCAACATTACTCAACTTAGGAGTGCATCCAGATATGAGTAACCTGAAAGAGAAACAAGTTTCTCAAAACCATTACTATCAACTTAATACCAAACACAAGTGTCTACATATTCGATCACCTTGAAGAATCCCGATACTTGCAACACCTGGTTCTCTACTTTATTCTTATACCTATAACTTCTCAAAAGTTGGACCTTGTGTTTCTACGAAACACTTGTCTAAAAGTAGAGAAATCACAAGTAAACAGAATATAGTGCAATGACCAACCCCTCTGTCCTAATGGACACGGGACAACATACAATACTTTGTATAAGTCCTCTCAGTCTAATAACTCAAACCCTGTGCGTCGTAGGTTGAAAACTATACTATGATTATGAAGAATTACACCGCTGTTTAATGCTACTTACTTAACCATAAACTGATATAGGTAAATGTCATAGACATGATTTCAAAGAGTTATATCTCACTTTATAAAATAAATGTACAGATATATCAGTTTGAAATTGGTGCATAACAATGGATATTCAAAACCAAATATTTGTCGTCTGGCATAAAACCCATGCGATTTCCTCAAATATCACCAATTACAACGAATTCCGATATAATGAGGATGATCACCTAATTCCCAATAACATACTCCCACTCATCATCTGTAAAACCATAGAGATGTGAGAATCAAACCTGGTAAATACATACCCTGGAGTAAGGATCTAATTGGAAAATCAGTTTTGTATTAACAATGCACAGTGAAACTGAAACATGAAAATGTATCAAAGGGGTATCCGGGTATTCCTAGTAATGCCTCTTCCATTATCAGATTCACAACGGTAACCGTATATTTCTTTGCCATCTCTCCAAATCTCTTTATTTGTCTTTGCTCATTACCTTCTGTATACCCCTTTAGGCTAAATGGTTTTCTTCCTTCCCTACCATTCGGCACCAGCCTATGGTTTGAAAGAAGACTATCCAATAAGCGTTATAAGTGTACTGTCATAATCCTAGGAGCACTCGCAACCTGAGAGAAGGTAAAGATAAAAAGAAAACTGAATAAACCTTATTCCTATTTCTACTGAACTAGAATCCATCCCCGAACTAGAACAAGTTCGTTTCGAGTTCGTATATAACCATACGATGGATTATCTAATAACTGTGGATCTTCGTAATGATACGGGATGTTCTGAAAAAATAAAAAGGTGAAGTAGGAGTGGCGATGAAATACGTGGTTTGGTCGTGAATGATAGCAGTTGCAATTTGCATTGCCCTCTTTCTGATCCCTTTATTTGTCTTTACTTAATACCTTTTGTACACCACACTTAGGCTAATTTGTTTTCTTCATTCCCTACCTTTCGGCACCTGCCAATGGTTTGGAAGAAGACTATTCAATTAGCACAACAGGTGTACTCTCCTAATCCTAGGAGTACTCACAACCTGAGAGAAGGTAAAAGAATAAAGACAACTGAATAATCCTATTCAATCTCTCCAGAACCAGAATCCATCCTCGAATCTGGAACAAGTTCCTTCGAGTTCGTATATAACCATACGATGGATTTATCCAATGGAAGTGGATATTCGTAATAATACGGGATGTTCTGGAGAAACTCAAAGGGTAAAAGAAAGAGTGGCAATGATGTATACAACTCAGACAATCCAAAAGCCAGTGTTTTAAGAAAGTTCGGTTATCTTGGTTACAGATTCATAGTATAGGGTCGAGCCATGGTCGCAGCCAAAGAGAGAGAGAAAAGAAACACTTTGCGTGCACTCTAACCTAGATCAGAATGGTTAATCACTTTATCTAATCAGGAAACCTCCCACTGTTTCCTCAAATTCTTATCCAAACCTGAAGGAAGAATTATTCGGGATCACCCGAGGAGTAAACCAACTTATTAGTGGGAATCGGGATCCAACTATCATCGCATGATAACTTGATGGAATCTACTCAAGTCACCACACTCCAGAAGGTATGCGTATGTCTGGCAAGTTTTCTGTATGTTTGAAACTACCGATGTGATTTTTACCCCTAGGTCCCAAGTGATCTTGACGAATAATAAAGAAATCAAAAGGTCCTAGTTAAGTTCAACCTGTCATTATCTTGATTGCGTTAAACCCACCCGCACGACCCTTGACGAATAATCAACAAATTCGTACAACCGTCCTAACCAATCAACATATCCATCCGACAGAAAGCATTATAGAGCTACCGCATACTACACCTCGGCGAATAGTAATGACAAACGTAGCGCGAATACTTAGCAATACTAATCTGAAATGACGGAGGGCTACGATTGGTTTTTGGCGAAAAACCTTTACCGTAATAAACTTGATATCGTTGAAGGAACCGGACAACTTTTTACAAATGTATAGTGGCGAAAATCTTTGCTAAAGAGGTCACTCCCGGTGAAGGGAACTCGACTCTTTCCCCGTAGAATGAGATGCAGGATATTCCAAACTGAATACAACGATGTAAAGCAAAAAGTAATCGACTATAGTGAACTTATTACCCTGACGCAAACCTCTGTCTAAGGGGTCACTCCCGATGAAGGGATCTCGGCCCTTACCTCGTCGAATGAGGTGCTGGATATGCAAAACCGAATATCTCTATGCAAAACAAAAGAGAACGTCCTTGTAATAACAGCTTTTTGAAAATTGTACCAACAACATCGAATAGGTTTGTTTTCCTTGCATTGATCTGAATCAACGCAGTCCCATCAATTAATCACACCACAAAAGAACGAAAATATAATGTACGTATATGCCATCCGCATTCGCCACTGGGTCCCTTCATCACCCGTTAGGTTACGTAACTAACGACAGAGTGGGGACTGGATTAGCGCGGGTGTAAAACATATACAACATCTACTAGTATATATATCAATATATAATAATCGCTCCAGGCGTGATAAATGCAACATCACAGAAAAGTAATAAGCATCACATAACAATACAGATAATCTGGGAGCCCCGAGTTTCCTTTGAGCCGCAAATGAAACCCGACGTTCCCCTAGTCATGTAGATAGCCTGTGCAATGAAAACCTAGACCCCTATAAGTGTGGCAAGTTTCCCGCCAAAACCTGAAGCGAGGCAGCCCCCTTCAACAAAGTGAATGGACCACCCAGCACTTCACGGAATCTGGTAACTTGAGCACCCCTCCTTGGGTCAACCTGTACCCCCTACGAGTGCGGCGAATAGCCGCCAATTCTAGAGTGAAGCCCCCTCTGTCTCAAGGCTATGAGATGCGGGCCCGTTGCCCTCTAGAACCTGGCTATCCGTGCACTCCTCCGCGGGGTAATCCTAGTACAGAAAAGAGAATATGTACAAGGGTGATATCGACCTCAACCCGGTCGTGCCCCAAAAGAATAATATACAAACAGGCAGTGACGGCAGTCCACATGTCGGACGCCCACCCCGCGATATCAAATGTACAAATAAAACTAAACTGTACTAATATTGCACCAAGCTATCCACCACGACAAAAGCGCAACATCACAGCACAACACAGAATATTAACGTGAATGTCACGTTCGGAAACTTGTCTAAAAGAACATATAGCAATTAGACAAGTTGTACCGCTCGAATGACATTCACGGTCGCAGATATAATGTAAGCACTGTGAACTAACGCATTTAAAATTTCGACCGACAAAACTTTCCGAAGTGGGTCCAAAGCACAAATCCAGAACTCTAACAAATCTGGGCCCAAACTAAATATTCCAGAAACCACAATTCCACAAGAAAGTCACCCAGAAGAAAAATGGTGCACTGTTTCCACCACACCACGGCGCAACAGCGGCAAACATGACGTTTCTGCCGTGGTTCCGCGGTCCGATGGTAAGAACGTGCTCTCAAATTTCTTCAGAGTTCTTAAAAAAGCCTGCACGATTTTCTGATATACTGAAAATAATTTTTCGACGACTTTTAAAATTCGGCAGAAACTTGAAATTTGGAATTGCGGTTTTGGAAATTTCGTTCGATCGATATTTTAAACATGTTAGAACAAGCTAGTAAAGGTTAATGGCGTGGCTCTGATACCATGTTGGGTTACGGTAGTGCCCCGGCCGTCAATCCGAGACCAAATGCGAAACAAAAACTTTTCAAAACTTGGTGCTACCATAACCATTACCCGGATCGTACCATTAACACTAAACTAGCTAATTACAAGAAGTTAGAAAGGTTATATCGATCGATCCGTGTCCTTCCATCTTTAGCCACCATCCCTAGCTCCTCGCGGCATCTCCGATGTCCGGTCTCTTCGTCGAAAGGGCACCACGTCAAGAAGACTTTTTACGGGCTCTTCCTTCAAACCGAAGCAACTCGGACATGAAGTTTGCTAGCCGACATGTCCAAGGTGATGTAGAGAATGTGTGTGATAACTTTGTCTCAAGTATCCATTGATTCTCAACACATGAGAGTGTATGGATGGAGGTTGAAGTTGAAGCCATGGTGGAACTTGTGAGAAGAAGAAGAAGAGGCTTTTATTTTTCTATTGTGTTGAGATGAAAGAATGAGAGCTTGCATAATAATCTCAAGAGCAAACAACCTCATATGGCTGCCCTCTCTCTCTCCACCTCTCATTTCAACACAATCAACCATCAATTAACATGACATGTCCACAAAAAAAGAGACCATGAGTCACTAAATTGAACATGCCACATTAATTGCTCCTCATGATGAAAGCCACTCACAATTTCCACCAATATAAACATTAACCCAAATGTTTATGACAATAAAAAGAACGACATCATCTAAAGTAAACTCATGACGGATCACAAGAATACCCCTCACCTGTATATACATACCTGCATCCGCATTCCGACTGAATGCGAATGCGATGAGACTAAAGTAATCCAACAAATCTAATACGAGGATCCGACTTAAACCAAAGCCTACTAGTATGATCCGTCCGATAATGATCCGTGCACAAGTGAACGTGTATGATCGAACCCTGCCATAAAACCATACGGCCTCTACAACGTTTCGCCCGAAACTTGGAAAACTATCTGTGGGGGACTCTAAAGACTCTTCAATACGCTGGCAGTGGGTTTAACCACAAGCACGTCAGTGGTACTAGCTGTACGTAACGGCTACCCTTGTATGGACCAAAACGGAGACTGATGAGAGTACTCATCCTGAAACCCTACTGAGCCTGTCAGTGACAATATCCGTACAGTCCTGTCCGTTCGTCTATGAGTATCGCATGTCGAGCTAAGGGGCAAGTAAACGTCAGACCCCCAAAACCGGTACAAGTCGTGTCAGAGTGTAGCCCAGAACACCCTGAGATACTACCGGAATACCTACCAGTAAATCTCACTTGCCTTGGCCAAGGACTTCGTGTAATGGCTCTCCTAAACACAGCGCGATCTCTACCCCAATACCGGGAGAGACGAATCCCCTGCCGATCCGCTCACTGCCTCCATATGGCTTGGGACTGTACCCAACTAAAACCTGTTTGCACGACTCTTTTGAGCCGTGGTAGGGTAGTAATCGAAGTATAGTGGGAACTCACACGAGACAAGTGACGATCTCAGGTCGATAGACCAACCAGTATACATGTCACCAGGGAACTGCTATCTGATGCTAGGTATAAAACCAACTAGCATGTTCCCGGTGAGTCCTGTCCGGTGTACTCATAACCCAATGAGCACCTGTATACATCTTAGGTGAACCAACTGACACTAATGGCTTGTAAAACCGGCCACCGCCCCTCGTCGGGGTCTCGACTGTATACACTAGTCTACTGATGGAGTATCGATGCCCAGTCTCAAAACTTACACGACTAAGGACACTTTAAGGATGTGCTTTTAGACTACCCAACTGTCATGTATATGATCACCATCATACTGCTGGTAGTCAAGAAAGAATCCTAAGGGCTCTATCAACGTGTAATAGTGATCTGTAATATCACCTAAAGTATGTACACGATGACAAAGATAAACCAGATAGCATACTATCATCTTCAGTAAGATTGCCTTACCGGTATAGGTCCTCCCTCAATCATTGAAATCACGTGCCTGCGATCCAATAATTGACTTTGAGGGCATAATATCCAACAATATGAGCATATCAAAGGAAATCCGCTATTTAAATGCATCAAGTTATTAAATATATCACGCGGTTCCCAATTATCCAAAATCCAATGCAACATCATATAAAGGTGAACATGTAGCTATAGCAAGCTATATGTGTAAGCATGTAGGTATGCATGTACACTATATTTCATATACGCAATCGCACAGAGTCAATGTCTTAATGTCACTAATCAATACAATATCACATATGTATATCTGTTGTGCGTATCATGGCAATTACCGACAGTGTGTGTGTAGCATACAATTAGTGCTCGTGCAACATGAGCTGTCAATAATAGTGCTGTGTCCGAAGGGTACAACTCCAGGCACAACAAGTAATAATATGCGATGAAGTTCATGCACCATCTCTTTATGTGCATATAAACATGCGACTAATATCATATCATATCTTGCCCTGATGCTTAACGCCATACGGGCGATTTCCCCATAGATGTTAAATCTACTAACCGACGATGTCGAGCTAGGTAAATCCAGTCACCTGCTTCTCTTTCTCCGCAGCGTTCAAAGTCCCCGCCTGCGATCCTATTAACACAAAACATAACAAGTGCAAATCTCAAAAATCGACCAATATCACGTACAAACTACGTTTGACCGACGAACCAACTCCAATCCAACTCTCAAGTGTCCGTCTAGTGGTTAACGTGTGTAGTGACACCCCAAAACCAACCCAAGTGCAGCAGCAGCTACACAAGATAACGAACCGTGTCGGATAACGTAACGCGCGTAGTCAAAACACTATATTATAGCAAAGTGATCCCGGATTTTGATACACAACAAATTTGTGAAAGTTGCAAGTTCCACAAGACCACATACAACCCCAGAGACCTTACGACCAAGACTCGACCCATCATTCCCCAGTCTGGCCGCAAATTGAGGCCAGAAGCAATATATTTGCGACCAAGTTAGAAGGAAATGGTCTCAGGTTTTTATGGTGGGTTCTAGGTCACAACACCAGGTCAATGTTATGACAACTTTTCCAACAACAACCTGGTTCTACAGCAGATTCAATTGAGTCACAACACTTTACCAAAATACGATATATTCACAAAACACTACTGCAACGTTTTGAAAATCGTTTCGGTGAAATTTCGGAAAATCGGTAAAATAAGGGAGTTTTCCGTAAAAATTTAAAATATAAATATCTTTATTATAAAATTAAATATACATATTCTAGCTATGTAATTGCTAGTATTTGTTGTTTATTGAGCCACTGGTAAAATTTCTAATTTTCTGAAATTTTTTCCGAAATTAATTATTTTAATTTTATTTTAAGCCGTTACTAATGCATTTAATTAGGGAAAATTACAGATTGGAATGGGTTGAAACAAATTTTGTACATCATAACACATTAAACAAAATTTTAACATATTGTTTTTGAAATGAAATAAAGCTGTTAAACGGTTTTAGAAAATATCGAAGAAAAAGCCTTAAATAGTGAAAATAGGGTAAATAGATATTGGGGTATAATATTTATCATTTTTCCCTTACCCACACTCACCCACACCTTCTCTCCCCTCTCCAAATCAGCAGCCCCAAGCAGCCCCTTCTTTTCCCCACTTGTTTTGCCAAAAGAAATGTAATGAAAAAAGGGGTTTAATAAAGAAAGAAGCTTGACTTTGTTGACTTTGACCATTCCTTACATCCACACCACTCTCTCTCTCCCCCCTCCCCATTTCCAGCCGAACCCTCCCTCCTACTGCAGCAGCCCTCTCCCCCTCTTCTTCTTCTCATTTCACCTCAAAAAAATTCCACAAAATGCTTAAAATTCCATCAAAAATCAAGCTAAAATTCAAATCCGACTCCTACCTATTTCTCCTTAACCTATCAAGAATGGATCTTGGTGAAAAGTTTGCTCTTTGGGGACAAGTTTCATGTTGATCTCAAGATGGTTGTGAGGTATAAATCTTGTTCTTTTTTTGGGTTGTTTGTTATTACTTCAAATTAAGTTAATGAAGGGTTTAGTTTAGGTTTTAAATTTCAAGTCCAAATTCAAGATTAGGGTTTGTGGAATTGAAGTGAGGGTTTTGTTTTGGAGTTGAATGGTGATCAATTGTGCATGGTTATGTGATGTATTTTTGTATTTTAGGACATGCAAAATGTAATCTTGTTGCTTAGTGCTAATTGTAACATTAAAATATCCAATTTAGTTTTATTTAAGCAAACCGGGTTTTAGCTTTTAGTTGCAAATGGGTGATTTAAAATCTAATTAAGGTTTTGATGACTTTATTAACATTTTAATTTGTTGTTTAGCAACTTAGATCATGCAAAACCAAGCTTAATTGATGAATTGTGAATTTTGCTTTAAAAAGTGTTAAAATTGATATTTGTTGCAAACTTGAATTTTGAGTTAATGATAATTAGTGAGATTAAAAATATGGAAGTGATTTGTATGACTTAGTTATGATGTTTAGTGGATATTATGGCCATTAGTTTTGTTAAAACATCAAATTTCGAATTAAAACGAAAATTTAGTTCTTTCTAGGTTTTCGGAAATAAATCGATTTGATTTATTTTAATGTTTTGATGATTTAAACCCTATTTTATATTACAATTAGTGAGTTTTGGGAACTACGATTTGTACATTTGAGTTTTTCTCGATCACTCGGCGTTTGTACGCCGATGTCGAGTGTTTTGGGTTGATTTGAGAGGGCAAACCATAGGTTTTGACTTATGTGAGATTCATGTGTCGATTTGGTCGTGAGTCGGACTTTAATGCTATACTGTGCGTTATGATATGTAGGTACCCTCACGAAGACTTCGAGACGACAAGCAAGCGCGTGGCTACGTCGGCACCGGCGAGCGAAGATCTGGTGAGTAGATTTATATCTACGGGGAGAAGTCGGGTGGATGGCGTATAGCATCCCCGCAAAGTTATGAGAAATGATGTGACGTGGTAACGACATACTTTTATATGTTAATGTGAGATGTACACATAGTAAGAGAAGCCTTAAGAGCTTATGGATTAGTGTTAGCGAGGAACGGAGAAAGGTTTTGGTTGGTTTCGAAATCTATACCCTAGAGTAAGGATTTGCATACACGCACACATATACACTTGCAAATATCATCTTCTTGTGCGTATATGGGGATGTGTATATATGTATATACGCATGTGTATAGGACTACACATATATACATTCATATACACATGCATGAATGTTGAGGATATTGTATGATATTTGGAGATGAGTCGATGAGATTGGGCTTGAGGCCAGGATATCGGTGATGTGATATGGTCCATATTTGAGATACGACATGATATTTTAGCGCGTTCTTTAGGCGTGGTGTTTTCAGACACACGCATGCATTTCATAGATCGTATCAGTAATGTACTAGACGTAGATCAGTACACCGATCATGATATTTGATAAAGAGGATACCTGATGATTAATGTGATAGATGTGACATTTGACCCGTACCCAGACTTGGGAGGCCGTACGACGGATTTACCGTACGAGCTATATATTGACGATAGATCCGCACTCTTGATTCGAGGAAGTCATATGATATGTTGTATCGTATATGATATTATTGAGGCGAGATCACCGACTATTATTCATGTATATATATATATCGACTCAGATTTAGGTGGTTTCCATACCTCTTTCGATTGGTTGTTAGTTAGACCTGTAGTTTACCTAGTAGATGTTAGACTGGACCCGAGTCATACCTATTTCCAAAACTGATGAATCGTGAGAATTTTAGTGACATACCAAGGAATACAACGGATATTTTAAAAGACACATCTTATCTTAAAAACACCGTAGTCTTTATTTTCAAAACAACACGAATCGTACTATTTCAAACGGCAAAATAGTATAACACATGTATAGTAAGATAGATTCCTTGTTGTTATGTTATTATTCATGTTCCGTATATTATTGTTCTATTTACTATTCATTTTCCTTATTATGTTGTTATCGCCTCATTGCATGTCATTGTGCACGTAGTAATTATAAAACCATGCTGTTAGGACACAAGCACCATTACCGATGAGGCGTATGCTCCACGTAGACTCGCTTGTCGGCTCACACACATCTTCATTGGTAATTGCCATGTCACGTACACTTTAGAAAATACTATTTCATTGACATAGCTTACTAATTAATGTTGCTATATGTTATAGATTTCATATGCTAGTTAAACTATTGCATTCATTGCATGATATCAGATGCATTCATATATTCATTGGTTATACAGTATTATGGACATTATGTCGGTTTTCACTTTCATTGACATTGTGATTTGATGTTTTCGGACCAGTCTTGAGATTTTCTGGATTTGGTCAACATGTGAGTTTTAAAACTGATGATGTATTTTAAAGAGAAAAATACGGTTTTTCCTTGATATGATGAGTAGTGTCCACCATGATGTTTTCTTGGTTCTGAGATAGTTTTTGAGACCCGATTCGAGTAGTTGGATGAACCGTCTGCGGGTACATGGTGGACCCGGTATGGTACCCCGGGGCAAGAAGTTCGAGGAGTAGACGATGAGCCTGGCAGGGGAAGACTACCTACCGGTGATTTTACCTGGCACGGCGGATATCCGGAGGTTGCCGTTCGTGGCCATGAGATTGATGTTATGGGCTGATCCGTTCTGCCGGAGCCCGAGGGCCGATCCCGCAGATGGTACGGATGCCTGCGATATTGAAAATTGAGATTGAGATTTGAGATTTGAGATATTGATGATTTGATTTTGAGATACTGAGACTTATGTTTTGTGTCCATGCTTGACACTGATTTCTCTGTTGCGTTCATTGATTATACGTGATTGACAGACATATAGAAATCTCATTGATTAAAGAAAACAGTTGTCTCACTCATGATATATTTTTTTAAATTCGTAATGCATTCATACATCATATATCTGATATGTTGCTATCTGAGGCACTGATACGAGCATGTAGTATTACACTGTACATAGCTGGACCAGGATTTTATTGAGGATATTACCTGATATGACCTAGGATAGCATTATGCATGCGATTTCTACTTGTAGATGTTTTCTACTCACGAGTTGGCAACTCACCTTCGTTGTGCCACTGTTCCTTGCAGGTTTTGCCGTACAGGTTCTTTGCGGCTTTGCTGGCATACTGTTCTTTCCGGGTGATTGCTTTGGCAGGAGGGTTCTTTGTATCAGGACCACCATCGTTTATTATTATTTCAGTTGTATATAGAAACTCCATCAACCAGATTGTATATTTGAGAGAGTTAGAAGACCAGTTTGTTATTCTTTCGACCTTAGAGTCGTGCGTTGTATTATTATAGTTTTTATGTTGCTTTGAGTTTTGATCCTCGCCCTTGGCGTTGTATATTATATTGCTTATGTGGTTGTGACCGTCGATTGACGAAGAGCTAGCTCACGCTTGGGTATGCCTTTTTATTGATTTCGTATACTATTTATGTTGAATCCCGTTTGGGGCCAGTTTTTACAAAGGAGACTCTGCCGAAATTTTCAGAAAATACTTGAGATTTTAAAAATACATATTTCGGCCTATGTTGTTAAAACTACTTGATTAAAAAATGGTTTTTCCTTCACTCTACTGCTTCTTTGGTTTTGATTTCTGGGTTTTGGCTTACGTAGATTACATACGCCTCGAGACGTTTTGTAATTTAAGTGCCGGTCATATTCCGTACCTTTCGAGTCGTGACAAAGTTGGTATCAGAGCGTTAGGTTTTACCTTCGGAGTGTAGGATGACCCTTGGTTGATGGAGTAGGTAGCTTGAGTAGAGTGACGTACCGTACGTATGTTCCGCTGCATATTTACGATACGATACTCCGCTTAAGAAGCCTTAGGATGTACATTTCCTTGCCTATTATATTCATTCCTATGATCTAGCCTCATCAGTACCAGTTTATGGTTTTGTTATCATGGTGGTACGGGCGTGGAGAGCTATGACTAGAGTTGCGGTCAGCATGAGCTCGTCATAGACGGGGACTGACCAGAGCGTGATTCCAGGGGCATATGATTGCATAGAAGCATTGTTTTATTTTGTTTTCGCGCCACGAGCGTTTGATGGATCGCTTCTAAGAGATTTCTCGGACGTGCAGATCAGCACCAGAGGATTGAGCCGCTTCAAGAGGCGATCCAGATTGTGATGATTGTCATAGCACAGATTATTTTGATGATTGAGGCACTGTTCAGCATGCAGACGAATAAGCCAGTGACTTTGGCGAATGAAAAGATATCGCCCCAGATGTTTGAAGCTAACGCCGCACTTGTTATACTTCGAGATATGATAGGAGATTGCTAGTCACCAGAGATGAAAGACTAGGACATGTGAATCATTGCCTACCCCGATGCGAGGTCATCAGATTGATTGATTCCAGTTAGAGACAACTTCACGCGGATACGTTGAGAGTCGATAGTGATGATCAAATGTCAGAAACCTATTTTCCAAGTTTAAAGTATTCGGAAAACAATGCAAGCAATTCTACGAACCCTCTAGAAGAATGAAACCCTAACACGATTTAATGACCATGGAACGCCGGTGAACCTTGGGGTTTGCGGCAGTTTTGCGGTGCCATTAGTGAGGCTTGGGTTTGCCCTTCAATGGTTAGTCCTTAGGTGCTGTGGCATATATTTGATACTATTAAACTGTACCCCCGATGTTGAGCTCTTGGGGGATTATAAGGTTTTGAAAAATCGATCGGATGGTTCGACTTAATTCGGATATCATGTGATGAGATGCATTGCTTGGAAGACTCAAGATACGAGTATAGCCGTTGGAGCGCAGTCCATGCAGCCACGAAGAGACGAGTCCGAAGCAGTCGACATTAGAGAAAAGTGGAGTAAGTGGTTCGTACGAGATGATGTTCCACTCCGCTGACATCTGAGATGTGATACGCATATTGAGGCATTGTGTATGAATATATCTTCCAGAAAGAGTCATGATAAGTATTCAGCCGTTCCAGAACAAGAAACAGATCTAGTGAAGGGTGATAACTTCCGGACAGTTCGGCAGAGACGAGATTTGGGAGAGACCTTGACAGGCCCTTTCTGGAATAATGCATGAGAAGACTTGGACCCAGGAGTGGTCATTTTACGCACACCAGCAGGCCAGAGTTCGGCATCGTCGACGAGACATGTTATGAGTAACCTGATAGTTGACCAGAGACCTTTAGAGGATGTGTCAGAGCGGACTGCTTCCGTTATCGTTTCCATATTGGACCGTTGAGCCGAGGATCTATGTACTTAGCAATCTGCAGTGAAAGACGAGAGCCTAAGGGCACTAGGCGACATGCCATGATCAGAAGGCAAGTAGATATCTTGCTCTGCCAGCATTGGATGTACCGACACCTTCTCGACTTTGATGGACGGACGTATCGACGACAATATTTATGAGTTGTTATTTTGTGATTGACTATCACGTATTCGTCACTTTGGATTTCAGTATTTTTGGGTGATTTATTTCATGATTTAGTTTTGATGACCGAGTTTCATGATATTTGATTTCATGCCTAGGACATACATATGATTTGACTTATACTTTAGGCATAGTTTTCATGCACTTTTAGTATTTTGATTTGCTTATGTGCACGCCGATGCACAGGATGGTGAGATTTTATACCACGCTATACCTGATTGGGATTTTGATTGAAATGTGTCATATACCGTCGATTTCGAGTGTGATATTCGATATTCGTTTTCGTGCACATTATGCACTTTATTTGTATTTTGCATATACTTTAAGCACTTGATGCGATTCAGGTGCACACCAGATGCACTAAATCGAGATTTTTCTTGCAAATCAGATGCACCTGGTTTTGCTGTCAGGCACCACGTTGCCCTTGACAGGTGTTTTCGTGCACACCATTGCACTTAGATTTGGTTTTTGGTGCACATGTATGGTTCATTCATGAATTTCGATTTCCGTGTGCACCAGACGCACGTGGCATTCATATATTTAGGGATTGATTTCTTTTGGAGGAGTATATTTTATGACACTTGCTATTTGGTTTAGTACCGAGCAGGAATAGTCAGAGGACAGTACCTGAGTATATTTTGCATGCATTTGTAGTTATCGAAGAGATTTCAAAGGAGGAGTTATAGTCTCAGTATTTAACTACGTGTCAATGATGACACGAAACTGTTTAAAAGGGAAACCCTTCTAAATTGTATTCAAAACGGCGGGACTTGTATGTTAAACAAAGGATATATATATATATATATATATATATATATAGTTATTTTCTCACAATAGACGTCCGCCACTGTGCAGTGTTATGCGCATCGCACAGCGACTTAAAAGGGTTTGGCATGCATTTCCTTCAGATGTTTATATGTATAGTGTTGATGTATATAATATTGGTTTTCGTATTGGATTTGGACATTGATGTCTTCCCCATGACTCCGATGATTGCGGGATGCTTGACGGAGTTTTGATTTTGAGTTATACACTCTTTTTCATGCGCATGCATTTCGCTACGACATATGTTTTACGTATTTATGATTTCGGAGCCCTGACGACTTGATTGTTTTACTAAAATGTTTTAGTATTTGGGGGGAGTTTTAAATTAAATTCGGGGACCGAATTTCTTTAAGGGGGGAAGATTGTAACGTTTTGAAAATCGTTTCGGTGAAATTTCGGAAAATCGGTAAAATAAGGGGGTTTTCCGTAAAAAGTCAAAATATAAATATCTTTATTAGAAAATTAAATATACATATTCTAGCTATGTAATTGCTAGTATTTGGTGTTTATTGAGCCACTGGGAAAATTTCTAATTTTCTAAAAAAATTTCCGAAATTAATTATTTTAATATTATTTTAAGCCGTTACTAATCCATTTAATTTGGGAAAATTACAAATTGGAATGGGTTGAAATAAATTTTTTGCATCATAACACATTAAAAAAAAATTTAACATATTTTTGAAATGAAATGAAGCAGTCAAACGGTTTTAGAAAATATCGAAGAGAAAGGCTTAAATAGTGAAAATAATGTAAATAGATATTGGGGTATAACATTTATCATTTTTCTCTTACCCACACTCACCCACACCCTCTCTCCCCTCTCCAAATCAGCAGCCCCAAGCAGCCCCTTCTTTTTCCCCACTTGTTTTGCCAAAAGAAAAGTAAAGAAAAAAGTGGTTTAGTAAAGAAAGAAGCTTGACTTTGTTGACTTTGACCATTCCTTACACCCACACCACTCTCTCTCTCTCTCCCCCTCCCCATTTCCAGCCGAGCCCTCCCTCCTACTGCAGTAGCCCTCTCCCCTTCTTCTTCTTCTCATTTCACCTCAAAAAAATTCCACAAAATCCTTAAAATTCCATCAAAAATCAAGCTAAAACTCAAATCCGACTCCTACCCATTTCTCCTTAACCTATCAAGAATGGATCTTGGTGAAAAGTTTGAATTTTGGGTACAAGTTTTATGTTGATCTCAAGATGGTTGTGAGGAATAAATCTTGTTCTTTTTTTGGGTTGTTTGTTATTACTTCAAATTAAGTTAATGAAGGGTTTAGTTTAGGTTTTAAATTTCAAGTCCAAATTCAAGATTAGGGTTTGTGAAATTGAAGTGAGGGTTTTGTTTTGGAGTTGAATGGTGATCAATTGTGCATGGTTATGTGATGTATTTTTGTATCTTAAGACATGTAAAATGTAATCTTGTTGCTTAATGCTAATTGTAACATTTAAAATATCAAATTTAGTTTTATTTAAGCAAACTAGGTTTTAGCTTTTACTTGCAAATGGGTGATTTACAATCTAATTAAGGTTTTGAAGACTTTATTAACATTTTAATTTGTTTTTTAGCAACTTAGATCACGCAAAACCTGTTAGTTATATGTATGCCCTAGAGGCCATTACTATACATAGGATGTATATTGTAGTGGATGCTTGGACATATATAGGGAGGACTTTCTCGCTCGACATGATAGTATGCTATCTGGTTACTCTTTACCTTAACGTGTACACTGATGGTCTCTCTGTTACATATTGGTAAAGCCCTTAGGATGTGTACTTGACTACCTGGACTATGATGCGGATCATACTAGTGGGGACATGGTAGTCCATAAGCACATCCTTCAAGGTCCCTAGTCGTGGGTGTATCGAGACGGAGCATCGATATACCAGAGTAGACTAGCGTATACCTTCTCGACCCATACAGATGGGCGATGGATGATCCCATATCCATTGGTGTTTGACATCAGAGATGATATACGAGTGCTCAGTGGAGACTGGGTACACTGGACGGACTCGCCGAGAACTCCCAGATGGTATTATACCTTACGTCAGATGGCAGTTCTCTGGTGACACTGGTACAGAGTAGTCTGTTGACCCGAGATCGTCATAGAGTCTTGTGTGGTTCCCACTGTGCTTTGATTTCCACCTTACCACGTCCAAGAGGGCGTGCAAAACGGTGGCTTTTGGGTACAGTCCCGAATCACATGGAGGCAATGAGCGATAGGAGGGGATTCGTCTCTCCCGGTATAGGGGGTTGATGTTGCGCTGTGTTCGATTGGCTATAACCGGAAATCCCTGGCCAGGGTTGCTGAGATTTACTGGTAAGTGTTACCTGTAGTTCTCGAACTGTTATAGACCTCGTATCGACACGACTTATCGAGCTATTGGGGTCTGACGTTTACCACCCCTAGGCGAGATATGCGACATATCAGACGATCAGACCGGACTGTACGGTAAGTGTTACTGGTTGGATTCACAGGAGTGTGAGCGGGCTTGCTCGTCGATCTTCTGATCGCTCAATACCCGGGTGGCCGTTACGTTTAGCAGACCGCTTGCGGCTTGTGGGTGTTTGATATGATCATCACCTGCTGCCGGTGTATTGACGAGTCTTTAGAATCCTACACAGAGGTTTCCTGGCTCAAGCGAAACGAAATAGGAGCGCATATGAGATATGTGCGGGACCAAGAATAATGCATGTATGTGATACCGTATTTCATTCTCGCGATGAATGTGTCGAATGGTTGTATGCGATATAACCTAGTTATCGAATCAAGGATTGATTCGATAAGCCGATACATTGGATATTAGTCGGTTGTATGCGATATGACCGGATCGTTAAATCAAGTGTTGATTTAATGATTTAATGCATAATTATATATTTGATATATTACTTTGCATTAACTAGTATTGGTTCACTTTAAATGGATTTTCTCACTTGCATTGCACAAGTTGTATATGTGATATACTTTTGTGCACTTGATTGTATCATGTTTGATGATGCATGTTTACTTGGGTTTGTGTAAAGATTAAACCATGGTTATATGAATGGTTAGGGTTTTGTTTTCTTATTTATTTATTTATTCTTTTTGGAAAATAAATGGCATAAAGAGAAAATGGTGGCTTTCTTTGTTTGCATCTTGAAGCTTCATGAAGCTTTGACTAAGTGACCATTTTTGTCTCATGCTTAACCCTAACCACTTCACTTAACCCTAGTTGATTCTCTACACTTGACCATGGTTGTATAATGATAAGTATTGATTTTCTTTTCTATTCAAAAAAAACTTATCATAATATACATCATCTTCTTCTTCTTCTTCACATGAAGAAAAGCTTGCTATCAACAATGGCAACTTGAGAAAATGAGTGAGAAATCCAATTCTAAAGTGAACCCACTTCCTATTTCTTCATCCTCTATCTCTTGCCAAGTAGTATAGGGTGTTTTCTTCACTAGTTTCATGACTTGGTGAAGTGGGAGCTTGATCTTTTGATGCCTCGACGTAGATCATCTTCGGCATCGAAGTCGACGACCTAGCCCGCCCATTTCTCCGATGAAGCCGACGCTAGAGTCCGGGATCCGTTATGGACAGCGAGGGGACTTCATCACGGAGCCATGGAGGTGGAGAACCAGATCTACAAAGGTTGTAGCCTCTTTCTATTAGTTAAGTTGTTAACTAGTTTCTTTTTCGCCTAAAATTATAGTTAACGATCCGTATTAGGGTTTCTCGGCACTTGTAAAATTTGAAATTGGCATGGTTGATGCCTTGTGAGACCTCATTAGTGTGCCTAGGAACCCTACAGTGGTATCAGAGCCTAGCTAGAGCCTTAGGCGATGCGTAGACGGAGTTTGAAGTCCGATCGAACCGAAACCCTAATTCCAAAATGCTCTCTGGACTTTTTTCAAAAACTGGGTTTTTTCCAGATTAAAAATGCTTAAAAAATTCAGCAGGGAATTCTAAGAATTACGGTGCAAAAATTACCCAAAGATCCATCTAAAGCGCGGCGGAACCGCGGCACAAGCATGGCTTGTGCGGCGGTTCCGCGGCCATTTTGTCATATTAATTTATGAATTTTGCACAGTAATTCATGGTTTCAGGTGCTGAGTTTTCTGGGAATTTTTAATTTGAATTCAAGAGTTGAATTTTCTGGGGTTGTTTTGGGAGTTCGTAGATTCGATCGGATTATCAGACTTTGTCTATATGGCTTTCCGGATAATTTTTGAATATGTTAAAAGGTTCGACCGGATATAAATACCCAACTTTTCCCCTGTCGGAAAATTTCCAAGTGTTGGATTTTTCCGAGGTTTAAAGACGTTCTAAGTAGTGCAAGTAGCGCGATGGTCCCTCTAGAAGACAACAAACCTTAACTCGATTATGTGACCGTCTTGAACTACCCTTTGAACCTTCGGGTTTGGGGCAGTACGGCGTGCCACATGTGAGGCGTTGGCTTGACCCTTCTACGGCTGGACCGTTGGTACTGAGGCACGAAGTGAATGTCTTTGAACTTATTTCATGAGTTGAGCTGTTTCGGGAAAACTTGGGTGTTCAATTGTTCGATCGGAAAGTTTAACATTTTCTATCTTATTCGGAATGTGATACAATAATTGGAATTCACAAAAGTTATGAGATAACTGAATGAATGTTATAAATCTAGCAATTTAGTCTCACTTGATCGGTTGCTACGGAATTTTGATGCGATCAAAAGTCCGTTGCAATCACGTAGCGTACGCGGATACTCGCCGGGTAAACTTAATAGACAGCTACACCCCATAGCCCCGACCAAGTGACTGTAGGAGAACCCCGTCGCCGAAAGCATCCGTTCGGGTGCTCGCGGTAGCGGTGTTCCGCCTTGGTGCACTTCGTTGACGGTATCGGGGGTGCGGCCGTCTACTGAAGTTTGCGACGAGCATTCGATCAGGATGTCGGGAATCCTGCTGAATTGCCCGACTTGATATTGAAAAGAGTTTTCGATTTTGAGACTAAAATGCGGGGTTTATAATTGTTAGGCATGCGATGTCTAAGTAATTCATTTGATTAGGCATGCGATGTCTATGGAGGTTGCGGATTCCAACTATTATAGTTTTACACTTTCTTTTCTGCGACCGTAAGTGTAATATGTGATATCGCCGGTTTCGTTGCTATATGTCAACGACAATTGGGATGCGCATATTTACTTACGTTGATGACATGTGATGTTATGTGTTGCTGGATATGTTATATTGGATCGTCGTGTTTGAATAGCCGGGGGTTTTTATGTGAGATGAGTGTTTTTCATTTTCATTCATGTAAAAACTTGTATGTAATATTCTTTTATTGGGGCACTTCCAGGTTGCAGAAGATGTCACCGTTTGTATATTATTTACTTTTCCGCACTAGGATAGACCCAAGGAGGGGAGCACAAGTAACCGGGTTTTGGAGTCCAGTGGGAGACCAACTCGAGGAGTCGAGTCCGGGTCTTCTAACTCTAGAATTGGTAGGGTTGCTTGCCGCTCTCGTAGGGGTCTAGGGGTGTGGGTTTGGCTATTCATCACGACCGTGGAATCCGTGTTTTATACTGGCTCGTATTGAAAACACGAACGTCCTAGTATATCCAATGTTTCATATGTTTCTTCTGCTGCGATATCTGTGACGTGATCATGTGATGCTCAATGATAGATACAGTATATAGTATATATGATATATTATATAGGCGTTACTTATGTTTTACACCCGCACTAGCCCTGCCCCGCTCTGTCGTTAGTTACCTAACCTAACGGTGCACGAGGGGACATCGAGGCGAATGCGGATGGCATAAGTGTACGTCGTATTTATCTGTGATGTTTAGGTATTTAAATGATGGGACTTCATTAATGTGATTAATGAAAGAAAAGAAACCTAAAGATGTTGTAGAATTGAATTTCAAAAATAAAACAGGTAGCTACAGTTCTTGCTTTGCATAGCGGTATATGAGATATATCCTGCACCTCATTCGATGAGGAAAGGACCGAGATCCCTTCACCGGGAGTGACTCCTTTAGCAATAACTGGCAGATGCTACAACTCTCGGTTTGTTTTTGATTGCTTCTATAAGTTTCTGCTTTGCACAGTGATATGTATGATATATCCCGCACCTCATTCGACGAGGAAAGGACCGACGATCCCTTCACCGGGAGTGACTCCTTTAGTAAAACTAGAAAAGCCTCAAAAGCACTCCATTTTAAAATCATTTGATTCTACAACGATATCAAGTTCATTACGCAATAGGTTTTCAGAAAAACCTGTCGTAGGCCTCCGTCATTTCAGATAAGTCCTGTTTAGTATTCGTGCTGCGTTTGTTGACCTTGTCAAGGCGCAGTGTGCGGTAGCTAACCAGTATTTATCTGCTTATGCATATGATGCAGATTGGGTTAGGGTAGTCGTGCGGCCTTGTTGACCTTGTCAAGGGTCGTGCGGGTGGGTTTGATTCAATCAAGAAATGACGGGTTGAACTTGACTTGCGGTCTATGGTTTGTTGACCTTGTCAAGGTCATAGATCGTTCGGGGCAAAATATTATCGGGAATTTCAAGTGTTGAAATTTGCAATAAGATTGCATACCTTCTATGAGATAGTTGGATCCCGATACCCACTGCGAGTAAGAGTTACTCCTGGGAGAGTTTTAGACATTACAATTTGCCGATCAAGTAGGTGTCTAGAAAGGTGTCAACGGGGTTAGGCTTCTGGGAAAACGAGGTTAACATTAATTAGGTTCGTGCGAAAGCACGGGGGACCTCCCTCAAAGTACCGACACTGGCCTGGCTGAAAGATTGGCGAACTTGTAGTGTGTAATTAATCCCGGCTAGTCTTTCCTTTTAGGGTTTGAAGGAAGATTTGATAAAAACAGTGGGAGCCATCCTGATTAGATAAAATAATAACCAATCTGATCTTGCAAGAGCGCACGCTGAGTGTTTTCTTCTCTCTCTCTCCAGGTAGCGACCATATCACGCCTTAATCAAGATAATAATACGGATGTATTGACCGAACCCGCTTGTTAAACTGAGCTAGGGAACGCTGGTCCCGCTCCAACTTATAATTGTTATAAGACAGAGCAGGAAATTGGGGATTACCAGAATTCCCGTGCCGCCCAAACGAAGAGAGTGCATGCTGATGCATCATCTTCGGGTGTGTTCATTACAAAGAACTGTTTCTCAGTATCCTTTACATCCTGGGTATGTGATACCAGATCAGGATCCCAGATATGTAATCTGTTACATAGGGCTACAGAAAGGTAGAGAACTGAGATCGGGTGATAAGTTTCATGAGACAGAAAACGGGGCAAGTGTTGCAACCAAGTCTGTTGGTCACTGTCACCCTGTATCCCAAATACATTGATTCTGAACAAATGCTATTAGATACCGAACCTGATATACAAAATCATATCTGTCTCTTTATTAGTAAAGAAACGATAAAATTTTGTATTGTTGGATAATGTTTTGAACATTTCCTTTATCAAAAGTTGATCGATTCAGGCACGTTATCTAAAAGTATTGATGTTCTAAATCAAACTACAGTTCTTAGTATATGGAACACACACAAGAGGAAGAGTTCAGAAATGAACAAATCCTTCTTGAGGTATTGTAGACTAGGTCATATCAATGCGACCCGACTAGCTTAAGTTACATATAGATGCATATTTAAATCAGTTTGAATTTACATCTTGTGAAACTTGCCAGTCATGTCACAGAGATAAGATGACCATAGCTCTGTTTACTGGAAACAGAGAAAGAGTTAGTGAACTCTTGGGACTGATACATGATGATGTATGTAAGGTCCCCTGTCTACACATGCCAGGACTGGTTCTTAGTACTTCATTGCATTCTCTGATGATCTCTTTAGATTCAGACATATGTTCCTGTTGAAACACAAGTCCGAACCTTTTGAGATATTCACAGAATATAAGTTAGAAGTAGGGAACCAATAAGGGTATAAGTATTATGTCCTTTGATGAGATCAAGGAGGAGAATACTTGAGTACGGAATTCCTGGACTATTCTAAAGGAGAATGAGATTCTCTCTCAGCATTACTCCTCCGTATACACCATAGCACGATGGTATATCGGGGTGGAGAAATAACACCCTATGTGATAAGGTGTGCTCTATGATGAGTACTACTGAGTTACCTATTTCCTTTTTGGGAGTTATGCACTTGAGAAGTTGCATACCTATTGAATAGGGTTCAAATCAAATCAGTTGCCTACCACTTCATATTTGATATGATAAGGGAAGAGCCCATATCTTAAGTTGGTTAAGGTTTGGGGTTGTCAGGGCTATATCTAAAAGCATAATCCGGACAAACTCGAGGCAAGGTCTGTTATGTACAACTGGAAAGGTTCCAGCTATACAAATAACAGCAGATGATTTGGTAGAACCAAAGGATTCAGTAGATTCCAACGAACCTCAGCCTCTCCGCCGATCTAGTAGGGTTCCTCACCCACCTGAGAGATATTTCGGTTTCTCTATGACAGTGGGAGCGAGGATTGCATCATGAGATGATGACCCAACTAGTTTCGAGCTGGCCATCAGGAGTGGGACTCTGTAAGAATGGCTGGATGCTTAGCGATCTGAGATGGAATCCTTATACACCAACAAAGTATGGACTTTAGTTGCTTTATCTGAAGGGTTAAATCCCCATCAGGAGCAAGTATATCTTGAGAAGATTACTTGGTGTACATGGAAAAGTTGAGACTTTCAAAGCTAGACTTGTTAAAGGTTTGCATCATTAACCAGGCATGGATTATGTTGAAACCTTTTCTAAGGAGCTATGGTTAAGTCCATTCAGATCCTACTTGCCATGGCTTCATACCATGACTACGATATCTGGCGGTTGGGTGTCATGACTGCTTTTCTTAAATAATGTTTCAGAAAAGAGAGTCTGTAAGTACACAGTCAGAGGGCTTCGTAGACAGTGGGAGCAGCGGAAACGTGTGCAAGATGCTTTATAGGATAAAGCAGACATCGCGGAGTTGGAACATCTGTTTTGATGAGATAGTCAAACAGTTTGACATCATCAAAATGGTAGATGAACCTTGTATAAACAAAAAAAGGGTAGTAGGGAGTATAGTGACGATCCTCGTAGAGTACGTGGATGACATACTCTTGATAAGAAAGGAGTTTCCTATGCTACGCTCGATCAATCTCCGCTTATCACAATGATTCTCCACATAGGATCAAAATGATACCTCCTAAATCCTGGATTTTGGATCTATGAGATAGATCTAAATGGATGTTAGGATTCTCACTAGTTGTAGTGAGATGGTATCAACCGATCCTGGGGAGAATCACTGGAAGGGTTCCAGGGTGATAAGGACGACTGAAAGTCAGTCACAGGCATTGTCTTTACCCTCAGTAAAGGGACGGTATGTTGGAAGAGTTCCAAGCTAGATACCGTGGCATACTAGACGATAAAGGCTGGATACATCGCTACTTAAGATGCTACCAAAGTGGCTGTCTGGGTGTATATTAGTTCATGAGATGAACTTCGTTCCTACCATTGTGAGACAATGGAGTTGTGGTTTATGCCAAGGAACGTCCGTCCCATCAGTGATCCAGACATATTCTAAGGCAGTATTACCTGATCATGGAGATGGTTGATCTCCAGGGGATCGAGGTTAGGAGAATAGACTCAGAGAACAACACGGCGGATCAACTCACGAAGGCCTATTCCCAGAGAGAGACTTTTATGGGATGGTTGAGTATGAGATACTACAACCACTGCTACAGATGGCCCTAGTGCAAGTGGGAGATTGTTAGTTATATGTATGCCCTAGAGGCCATTACTATACATAGGATGTATATTGTAGTGGATGCTTGGACATATATAGGGAGGACTTTCTCGCTCGACATGATAGTATGCTATCTGGTTACTCTTTACCTTAACGTGTACACTGATGGTCTCTCTGTTACATATTGGTAAAGCCCTTAGGATGTGTACTTGACTACCTGGACTATGATGCGGATTATACTAGTGGGGACATGGTAGTCCATAAGTACATCCTTCAAGGTCCCTAGTCGTGGGTGTATCGAGACGGGGCATCGATATACCAGAGTAGACTAGCGTATACCTTCTCGACCCATACAGATGGGCGATGGATGATCCCATATCCATTGGTGTTTGACATCAGAGATGATATACGGGTGCTCAGTTGAGACTGGGTACACTGGACGGACTCGCCGAAACTCCCAGATGGTATTATACCTTACGTCAGATGGCAGTTCTCTGGTGACACTGGTACAGAGTAGTCTGTTGACCCGAGATCGTCATAGAGTCTTGTGTGGTTCCCACTGTGCTTTGATTTCCACCTTACCACGTCCAAGAGGGCGTGCAAAACGGTGACTTTTGGGTACAGTCCCGAATCACATGGAGGCAATGAGCGATAGGAGGGGATTCGTCTCTCCCGGTATAGGGGGTTGATGTTGCGCTGTGTTCGATTGGCTATAACCGGAAATCCCTGGCCAGGGTTGCTGAGATTTACTGGTAAGTGTTCCCTGTAGTTTCTCGAACTGTTATAGACCTCGTATCGACACGACTTATCGAGCTATTGGGGTCTGACGTTTACCACCCCTAGGCGAGATATGCGACATATCAGACGATCAGACCGGACTGTACGGTAAGTGTTACTGGTTGGATTCACAGGAGTGTGAGCGGGCTTGCTCGTCGATCTTCTGATCGCTCAATACCCGGGTGGCCGTTACGTTTAGCAGACCGCTTGCGGCTTGTGGGTGTTTGATATGATCATCACCTGCTGCCGGCGTATTGACGAGTCTTTAGAGTCCTACACAGAGGTTTCCTGGATCAAGCGAAACGAAATAGGAGCGCATATGAGATATGTGCGGGACCGAGAATAATGCGTGTATGTGATACAGTATTTCATTCTCGCGATGAATGTGTCAAATGGTTGTATGCGATATAACCTAGTTATCGAATCAAGGATTGATTCGATAAGCCGATACATTGGATATTAGTCGGTTGTATGCGATATGACTGGATCGTTAAATCAAGTGTTGATTTAATGATTTAATGCATAATTATATATTTGATATATTACTTTGCATTAACTAATATTGGTTCACTTTAAATGGATTTTCTCACTTGCATTGCACAAGTTGTATATGTGATATACTTTTGTGCACTTGATTGTATCATGTTTGATGATGCATGTTTACTTGGGTTTGTGTAAAGATTAAACCATGGTTATATGAATGGTTAGGGTTTTGTTTTCTTATTCATTCATTTATTTATTTATTCTTTTTGGAAAATAAATGGCATAAAGAGAAAATGGTGGCTTTCTTTGTTTGCATCTTGAAGCTTCATGAAGCTTTGACTAAGTGACCATTTTTGTCTCATGCTTAACCCTAACCACTTCACTTAACCCTAGTTGATTCTCTACACTTGACCATGGTTGTATTATGATAAGTATTGATTTTCTTTTCTATTCAAAAAAAACTTATCATAATATACTTCATCTTCTTCTTCTTCTTCTTCACATGAAGAAAAACTTGCTATCAACAATGGCAACTTGAGAAAATGAGTGAGAAATCCAATTCTAAAGTGAACCCACTTCCTATTTCTTCATCCTCTACCTCTTGCCAAGTAGTATAGGGTGTTTTCTTCACTAGTTTCATGACTTGGTGAAGTGAGAGCTTGATCTTTTGATGCCTCGACGTAGATCATCTTCGGCATCGAAGTCGACGACCTAGCCCGCCTATTTCTCCGATGAAGCCGACGCTAGAGTCCGGGATCCGTTATGGACAGCGAGGGGACTTCATCACGGAGCCATGGAGGTGGAGAACCGGATCTACAAAGGTTGTAGCCTCTTTCTATTAGTTAAGTTGTTAACTAGTTTCTTTTTCGCCTAAAATTCTAGTTAACGATCCGTATTAGGGTTTCTCGGCACTTGTAAAATTTGAAATTGGCATGGTTGATGCCTTGTGAGACCTCATTAGTGTGCCTAGGAACCCTACAAAACCAAGCTTAATTGATGAATTGTGAATTTTGCTTTAAAAAGTGTTAAAATTGATATTTGTTGCAAACTTGAATTTTGAGTTAATGATAATTAGTGAGATTAAAAATATGGAAGTGATTTGTATGACTTAGTTATGATATTTAGTGGATATTATGGCCATTAGTTTTGTTAAAACATCAAGTTTCGAATTAAAATGAAAATTTAGTGCTTTCTAGGTTTTCGGAAATAAATCGAATCGATTTATTTTAATATTTTATTGATTTAAACCCTATTTTATATTATAATTAGTGAGTTTTGGGAACTACGATTTGTACGTTTGAGTTTTTGTCGATCACTTGGCGTTCGTACTCCGATGTCAAGTGTTTTGGGTTGATTTGAGAGAGCAAACTATAGGTTTTGACTTATATGAGATTCGTTTGTCGATTTGGTCGTGAGTCGGACTATAATGCGATACGGTGCGTTATGATATGTAGGTACCCTCACGAAGATTTCGAGACGACAAGCAAGCGCATGGCGATGTCGGCACCGGCGAGCGAAGATCAGGTGAGTAGATTTATAATTATGGGGAGAAGTCGGGTGGATGGCGTATAGCACCCCCACAAAGTTTTGAGAAATGATGTGACGTGGTAACGATATACTTTTATATGTTAATGTGAGATATGTACACGTAGTAAGAGAAGCCTTAGGAGCTTATGGATTAGTGTTAGCGAGGAACGGAGAAAGGTTTTGGTTGGTTTCGAAATCTATACCCTAGAGTAAGGATTTGCATAAACGCACACATATACACTTGCATATATCATCTTCTTGTGCGTATATGGGAATGTGTATATATGTATATACGCATGGGTAAGGGACTATGCATATATACATACACATGCATGAATGTTGAGGATATTGTATGATATTTGAAGATGAGTCGATGAGATTGGGCTTGAGGCCAGGAGATCGGTGATGTGATATGGTCCGTATTTGAGATACGACATGATATTTTGGCGGGTTCTTTAGGCGTGGTGTTTTCAGACACACACATGCATTTCATAGATGGTATCAGTATTGTACTAGACGTAGATCAGTACCCCGATCATGATATTTGACAAAGAGGATACCAGATGATTAATGTGATAGATGTGACATTTGACCCGTACCCAGACTTGGGAAGCCGTACGACGGATTTACCTTACGAGCTATATATTGACGATAGATCCGCACTCTTGATTCGAGGATGTCATATGATATGTTGTATCGTATATGATATTATTGAGGCGGGATCACCGACTATTATGCATGTATATATATATCGACTCAGATTTAGGTGGTTTCCATACCCCTTTCGATTGGTTGTTAGTTAGACCTGTACTTTACCTAGTAGATGTTAGACTGGACCCGAGTCATACCTATTTCCAAAACTGACTAATCATGAGAATTTTAAAGACATATCAAGGGATACTACGGATATTTTAAAAGACATATCTTTTCTTAAAAACATCGTAGTCCTTATTTTCAAAACATCACGATTCGTACTATTTCAAACGGCAAAATAATATAACACATGTATAGTAAGATAGATTCCTTGTTGTTACGTTATTATTCATGTTCCGCATATTATTGTTGTGTTTACTATTCATTTTCCTTATTATGTTGTTATCGCCTCATTGCATGTCATTGTGTACGTTGTAATTATAAAACCATGCTGTTAGGACACCAGCATCATTACCGATGACGCGTATGCTCCACGTACACTCGGTTGCCGGCTCACACACATCTTCATCGGTAATTACCATGTCACGTACACTTTAGAAAATACTATTTCATTGACATAGCTTGCTAATTGATGTTGCTATATGTTATTGATTTCATATGCTAGTTAAACTATTACATTCATTGCATGATATCAGATGCATTCATATATTCATTGGTTATACAGTATTATGGACATTATGTCGGTTTTCACTTTCATTGACATGGTGATTTGATGATTTCGGCTCCGTTTTGAGATTTTCCGGATTTGGAAAACCGCATGTGAAAGTTTTATAACTGATGATGTATTTTAAAGTGAAAAATGCAGTTTTTCTTGATATGATGAGTAGTGTCCACCATGATGTTTTCTCGGTTCTGAGATAATTTTCGAGACCCGATTCGAGGAGTTGGATGAACCGTCTGTGGGTACATGGTGGACCCGGTATGGTACCCCAGGGCAAGAAGTTCGAGGAGTAGACGATGAGCCTGGCAGGGGAAGACTACCTACCGGTGATTTTACCTGGCATGGAGGATATCCGGAGGATGCCGTTCGTGGCCATGAGATTGATGTTATGGGCTGATCCGTTCTGCCGGAGCCCGAGGGCCGATCCCGCAGATGATACGGATGCCTAAGATATTGAAAATTGAGATTGAGATTTGAGATTTGAGATTTGAGATATTGATGATTTGATTTTGATATACTGAGACTTATGTTTTGTGTCTATGCTTGACACTGATTTCTCTGTTGCATTCATTGATGATACGTGATTGACATACATATAGAAATCTCATTAATTAAAGAAAACAGTTGTCTCACTCATGATATATTCTGTTTAAATTCGTAATGTATTCATACATCATATATCTAATATGTTGCTATCTGAGGCACTGATATGAGCATGTAGTATTACACTATACATAGCTGGACCAGGATTTTATTGAGGATATTACCTGATATGACCTAGGATAGCGTTATGCATGCGATTTCTACTTGTAGATGTTTTCCACTCACGAGTTGGCAACTAACCCCTGTTGTGCCACAGTTCCCTGCAGGTTTTGCCGTACAGGTTCTTTGCGGCTTTGCTGGCATACTGTTCTTTCCGGGTGATTGCTTTGGCAGGTGGGTTCTTTGTATCAGGATCACCATCGTTTAGTATTATTTCAGTTGTATCTAGAAACTCCATCAACCAGATTGTATATTTGAGAGAGTTAGAAGACAAGTTTGTTATTCTTTCAACCTTAGAGTCGCGCGTTGTATTATTATGGTTTTTATGTTGCTTTGAGTTTCTTTTGAGTTTTGATTCTCGCCCTTGGCGTTGTATATTATATTGCTTGTGTGGTTGTGACCGTCGATTGACGAAGAGCTAGCTCCCGATTGGGGATGCCTTTTTATTGATTTCGTATACTATTCATGTTGAATCCCGTTTGGGGGCCAGTATTTACAAAGGAGACTCTGTCGAAATTTTCAGAAAATACTTGAGATTTTAAAAATACATATTTCGACATATGTTGTTAAAACTACTTGATTAAAAATGGTTTTTCCTTCACTCTACGGCTTCTTTGGTTTTGATTTCTGGGTTTTGGCTTACTTAGATTACGTACGCCTCGAGTCGTTTTGTAATTTAAGTGCCGGTCATATTCCGTACGTTTCGGGTCGTGACAACTACCTTTACTGTTCTAAACCACAACTACAAGGCAACACAACAATATAGACACCTAATTATCAGTTAGAGGTCATTACCTTGCCCCTCTTGCTCAAAAATCCAATCTTTGCAAGCTCCAAGGCAACTTAGTGGCTAAATCAAGACTTGAGAAGGGTTTTCATGGTGTTTAAATGAAGTTTTGCAAGATTTTGTGATGAAGTTGGGAGGGTTTCAGTTTGAGGTTAAAGTAGATAAAGAACAATTGAGAAGAGATAAGAACGAGAGAGTGAGGGATGATAATGATGAAAGGGTGAGTGTAGGGTGAGCTTTAGCCTTACACTTACTCTCTCCCTCTCCTCATCAATGCTTGCATTAATGCCTCCATGCCTCACCTAGCCACCTCCCTCATTCCAAAAACAAGAAGATATTTCTCACACAAAATATCTAAGGCAAGGTTAAATCAAGGCATGGATTAGCTTAAGGTATCATGGCTACTTAACAAGATTAACACTAACTAACCCCCACATTAACATACATATGTGTGTGCAAGTCGTAACAAATAATAATAAACTATTAATTAATTGTTATAAAATATGAGGAAACCAATTTGGTAAACTTTTCCTTCAAAACCCTCATTATCGCTTAATTAAAACTAATCGCATTCTAAGGTATTACAATCTCCCCCTTAAAGAAATTTGTCCCCGAATTAAAAATTCTTACTAAGCGTACCTTCAAAGAGATGAGGGAATTTCTTCCGCATCTCGCTCTTTGCCTCCCAAGTGATCTCCTCACCAGTTGGGCTACGCCAAAGAACCTTCACAGATGGCAAGACCTTTGATCGAAGTTTCTTCACCTGTCGATCCAATATAACTACCGGCTGCTCGGTGAACGAAAGATCGGGCTCAAGATGAACGGTCTGGTGCCGAATCATGTGAGAAGGATCATGAAGGTATCAACGAAGCATCGACAGATGGAATACGAGGTGAACATCTGGGAAACTAGGTGGAAGTGCCAAAGGATAGGCAACGGTACCAACTCACTCAAGGATCTCGAAAGAACCAACAAATCTGGGACTGAGCTTCCCCTTTTTCCGAAATCTCATAACGCCCTTCATCGGAGAAATCTGCAGGAATACATGATCCCCCACTGCGAACTCAAGTTTGCGACGACGACGGCCGGCATAAGACGTCTGTCTGCACTGGGCCGCTCTCATTCTGTCCTGAATCAGCTGGATCTTCTCCGTAGTCTCCTGAACTAGCTGGGGTCCTAAAACACTACTCTCGCTGAGTTCGGTCCAACAGACTGGCTATCGACACTTCCTACCATACAAAGCCTCAAAATGTGCCATCTGAATAGTCTCCTGAAAGCTGTTGTTGTAGGAGAACTCAATCAACGGCAAGTGACGATCCCAACTGCCACCAAAATCAAGCACACACGCACGAAGCATATCCTCCAAAGTCTGTATAGTCCGCTTTGACTGACCATCGGTCTGCGGATGGAAAGTGGTGCTAAAACTCAACCGGGTACCCAAAGCTTCCTGAAGTTTCTGCCAAAGACAGCTCGTAAACTGGGTGCCTCTGTTGGATACGATGCATGTGGGAACGCCGTGCAAACGTACAATCTCATCTGTATACAACTGAGCATACTGAGCATAACCAAAAGTGGTCTTCATTGGAAGGAAGTGAACCGCTTTCGTCAACCGGTCAACAATCACCCAAAAGTAGTCATACCCCCGACTGGTCCTGGGTAGACCCACAACAAAGTCTATGGAAATCTACTGCCATTTCAACTCAGGAACAGGTAAAGGCTGCAACTCTCTAGCCGGTCTCTGATGCTCAGCCTTGACTTGCTGACAAGTCAGGCACCTCGAAACATTGTCCGAAATATCGCGCTTCCTCCCTTCCCACCAGTAAATATCTCTCAAGTCACGGTACATCTTGGTGGAACCTAGATGAACGCTAAAGGCTGACTGATGTGCCTGCTCTAGGATCTCGTGTCTCAACCTATTAATATCTGGTACACACAAGCGAGTCCCATAACGTAGCACACCCTGGTCATCAATCAAGAACTCCGAATCTGTACCCTGCCCAACAAGCTCAAGAATCTCAGACAAACGAGCATCACTGGGTTGCGCCTCACGGATACGATCAAGTAGAAGTGGACGGGCGTGGACACGAGCAAGTTGTCCCCAAGTGGAAGTGAACTCTAACTATACTCAACCATCGCACAAGATCTGCCAATCTACAGAAGACTGTCTCTGAATTGCGCTCAACTGGGACAAGCTACCCCCGGGCCTACGATTCAGAGCATCAGCCACCACATTCGCCTTGCCCGGATGATAAAGGATCTCATAATCATAATCCTTCACAAGCTCCATCCACCGGCGCTTCTCATGGTCAGATCTCGCTGCTGGAAGATGTACTTCAAGCTCTTGTGGTCCGTGAAAATCTGACACGACTCCTCATACAAGTAGTGTCTCCAGATCTTCAGCGTAAAGACCACCGCGGCCATCTCAAGATCATGAGTGGGGTAATTCTGCTCGTGCTTCTTCAGCTGCCTAGAAGCATAAGCAATCACTCTATCATGATGCATCAACACACAACCGAGACCCACACGAGAAGCATCACAGTAAACAACAAAGCCACCCGATCCAGAAGGCAAAGATAGAACTGGTGCAGTTGGCAACCGAGTCTTCAACCGTTGAAAACTCTGCTCACATGCATCAGTCCAAAGAAAAGGAACCCCCTTCCGGGTCAGTCCGGTCAGTGGTGCAGCGATACTTGATAAATCCTGCACGAAGCGGCGGTAATAGCCAGCTAAGCCCAAAAAGCTGTGGACCTCTCTCACAGATGCAGGTCTGGGCCAAAACTGTACAGCCTCGATCTTCCTTGGGTCCACACGAATACCGTCTCCCGTCACCACATGACCTAGGAAGTCAACTCTATTAAGCCAAAACGCACACTTAGAGAATTTAGCACACAGCCGGTGCTCTCTCAATGTTTGCAAAGCAATCCTCAAGTGCTGCTCATGCTCCTCTCAACTCCTAGAGTAGACCAGAATGTCATCAATAAACACAATAATAAACTGGTCGAGGAACGGCCTGAAAATCCGGTTCATCAGATCCATGAACGCTGCTGGGGCATTGGTGAGTCCAAACGACATCACCAAAAACTCATATTGCCCGTAGCGTGTACGAAAAGCAGTTTTCGGAATGTCATCATTGCGAACACGCAACTGATGATAACCCGAACGCAAATCAATCTTAGAAAAATGTTTCGCACCCTGGAGCTGATCAAACAAATAGTCAATGCAAGGTAATGGATACCTATTCCGCACCGTAACTCGGTTCAATTGACAATAGTCAATACACAACCTTAAACCGCCGTCCTTCTTCTTGACAAACAGAACAGGAGCTCCCCAAGGCGAAATATTCGGACGCATAAGTCCCCTATCAAGCAACTCTTGCAATTGATCTTTAAGTTCTCTAAGCTCCGCCGGAGTCATCCGGTAAGTCAATATAGAAATAGGCCCCGCGCTGGGAATCAGATCAATGCAAAACTCAATATAGCGCTCTGGTGGCAAACTAGGTAACTCATCGGGAAAAACGTCGGGAAGCTCTCGCACGATAGGAACCCGGTCCAACGACTCTACTGTGGCTCCAGTATCTCGAATGAAAGCCAAGAATTCCCGACATCCTCTCCTCCAAAGCCGACTAGCATAAAAGGATGAAATCAAACTGTAAGGGGCAGCACCACGGTCCCCCAGCACAACTCGAACAGACTCACCCGGAAATCTAAAACTGACTGTCTTCTCACGGCAGTCCATAGACGCATAGAAAGCACCTAAGCAGTCCATGCCAAGGAGAACGTCGAAGTCCAACATATCTAGAAGGGTCAAATCGACGGATGAATCTTTTTCTCCAATCCGAACAACACACGATCGAAACACATGTCGCGCAACAAAAGAATCGCCAACAGGAGTAATCACAACAAGCTGCTGATTTAGCAAACACGACCCTCGGCCCAACCCCGGCATGAAGTGTGTAGAAACATACGAGTGCGTAGATCCCGGATCGAATAAAACATGTGCATCAAAAGAACATACAGAAAGAGTACGTGAAACCACTGCATTGGACGCCTGCGCGTCCTGATGAGTCAAGGCAAACACCCGAGCCTGCTCTCTACCGGCGACTGGCTGACCTCCGCCTCTACCACCCAGCCCTCTCGGAACAAAAACACCGCGATCATGACCTCTCTGAACATGAGTCTGACGCGGGGCAACAATAGGCATAAGACACAACGCTCTCTGAGGTGGAGAAGGTGGTAAGGTAACATGCGGTATAGCTGCCTCGTACTCAAGTGTCCCAGTACAATCTCGGACTCGATCATGCAAACTCCCGCACCGGAAACATCCAGATGAAAACTGCCGATACTCCTAGGGATAAGAGCTAAATAACTGGCCTCGTCCCGAGCTTCCACTATCCCCAGTACCCGAACGGAATCTGTCACGGCGTCTAAACATCTGTCTCCGTGCTGATACACCAATACGAACCCTCTTCGGTTTGGGAACAACCGACGTCTCGGAAAGTCGCTCCTCAACTAATAGGGCTGCGTCCACCACCGCTGCATACGTGTTACAATGATGTATGCTGATAGTGAGGAACAACTGGGTAAGCAGGCCTCAAACAAACCTCTTGATGCGCATCTCCTCAGTAGCTACCAAATACGAAGCATACACAGACAACTCGTTTAACTGTACATCGTACTCAGCCACCGTCATCCCCGGCTTCTGGTGCAACTACTTGAAACTGCGCGCTCGAGCATCCCTGATGCTCTGCGGAAAAAAAACGGGCAAGAAACACCGTCACGATCTCAGCCCAGATCATAAGAGAAAGACCTACGGCTCTGCCCTTGTCCAAAGACTCGCACCACTTCTGGGCCAGACCCTCCAGAAGAAAACTAGCGAACTCTACCCATCTCGCGTCGGAGCATCTCAGCGAACGACATATCCTGGCCATCCGATTGATAAATGACTGCGAATCCTCAGCTGCATCGGTGCCAGTGAAAACCGGAGGCCTCAACCTCATGAACTCCGATAACGATACGGTTATCACCTCTGTATATGCAGGTACAACTGCCTGAATAGTAGGCACCATCGCGGTCCCCGCAACAGGTGGAACAACCACCAGTCTCTGCGCTCGACTTGCCTCAACCAACGTCCCCATTATCTGGCGCATATCCTGCATACCGGCCTCAAGACTAGTAATACGGTCCATCGAAGGTGGATCAATCTTCTCCTGTACAATGGACATGCCGCCCGGGCCAGTCCCCTTCTCAGACGAGTCAACTCTGACCTCGGCTCTCACGGCCGCTCTCTGCACCCTCGTAGTCTTCAGCGGCATAAAGGCTGGAAATGGAAACAGGATTTGATAAGGACACAGAAATCAAATCACAAGGATGTATATAATCACGGAATGAATTTCAAGCAATAAGTCCTAAGGTCACTTAGGAGGAGTACCATGTCGTAAGTATGCCGCGGAACATACACATGCTACGTCACTCTGCTTAAGCTACCTACTCTATCATACATAGTTCATGCTGCACTCCGAAAGGTAAAACCTATCGCTCTGATACCAACTTTGTCATGACCCAAGTTAGGCACATGACCGACACTTAGACAACGTAACGTCAACAGGAGTAACGCAATTTATGTATGCCAAAAACCCAGCGATTTAAACCATTACAAGAAGGAAAATATAGAACATTTTTAAATCTCAAGCAAAACTTAAAGCTTAAGTTTGTTTTCATAAAAATTTCGGCAGCACCTCCTTTGTAAAACCTAGCCCCGAAACGGGTACAAACATAAGATATAAGTAAAGCATCCCCAAACGGGAGCAAATCTCGCCTAAAGGCGGAAACAACCACCACAACAGATATACGACGCTGTAGTGAAAAAAATGAGATAATCAACATAAAACAAAGGCCGGCTCACACGAGCACGACAACCAGAGTCACAAGAATATACAATATCGATCCTCACAACTCGTCTCTAAGTCAATATATGAAAGTGGTAGATGGAGAGTACTAGATACAAAAGATATACAATGTACATCATCGGATAACCACAACCCACCTATAGCAAAATGCCTCATAGCCAACCGTAGCGGTATCCGCAAAGTAGAGATAATAAGACGCCCTGCCGCTTCTACTCTGAGGATCAGACCTACAAAACACTGTGGCACAACGGGGGTGAGTTGCCAGGTCATGAATACTAAATAACATCATACTGTAATCGTAAGTATGCACAAACAACGATAATCTATCACATGTAATCTGATAGCATAAGTATGGCAAAATGGATATGCAACAATCATGATCAAGGTACACCACCAGGGTACTGCATCTACATGAATCAAATGCCTATCAAATAAATCCTGAGTGTGGGATAAATATAAACCTCATGCACAAATCATCAGCATGGAAAAACCCTGGTGTTTATCAACGACACCCCAAATCCTAAAATCCTCAGGCGCCGTCACCAGGACCGGCCCCCATATCCATACATCTCATGGAAACTGAGTGTCCAACATCGACACTCGAAAACATCATGAAATACTCGTGTTCATCATCGACACGTAAATCCACGTACCATGGGCTCCGTTTGCCCGGATCGGCCTGCGGGTTTCGGAAGTATGAATCGGCCTATATCCATCTCACGACTCCGGTCGATATCCTCCGGATAACCGCCGAGTCCAAAACTATCACCGGTAGGCAGTGCACCTCCCTGCCAGGCTCATCGGCCAATCCATCGACATACCTTTCTTGCCCCGGGGTACCATACCGGGTCCACCATGAACCCGCAAACGGCCACTCCACTCCTCGCATCGGGTTTCTAACACAAGTCTCAGAACCGAGAAACTTATGGTGGACGCACTGAAATATCATATCAAGAGAAACCGAGTTTTCAAAACAATACACATTTCTTGAAATATCCCCGCGGTTCTCAAATCCAGAAAATCACATGAAATCCATATCTTAATGCGTAAATCCATGTAATATGATGTATGCAACATAGAACAGTTTTATGAGCATATCAAGCGAAAATCTGCTATTTAAATGCATCAAGTTATTAAATATATCACGCGGTTCCTAATTATCGAAAATCCAACGCAACATCATATAAAGGTGAACAAGTAGCTATAACAAGGTATATGTGTAAGCATGTAGGTATGCTTGTATGCTATATTTCATATGCGGAATCACACATAGTCAATGTCTCAATGTCACTAATCAATACAATATCACATATGTATATGTGTTGTGCGTATCATGGCAATTACCGACAGTGTGTGTAGCATACAATTAATGCTCGTGCAACATGAACTGTCAATAATAGTACAGTTTCCGAAGGGTACAAGTCCGGGCACAACAAGTAATAATATGCGATGAAGTTCATGCACCATCTCTATATGTGTATATAAACATGCGGCTAATATCATATCATATCTAGCCCTGATGCTTAAAGCCATACGGGAAATTTTCCCGTAGTTGTTAAATCTAATCACCGACGATGTCGAGCTAGGTAAATCCAGTTACCTGCTTCCCTTTCTTCGCAGCGTTCGAAGTCCCTGCCTGCGATCCTATTAACACAAAACATAACAAGTGAAAATCTCAGAAATCGACCAATATCACGTACAAACTACGTTTGACTAATGCACCAACTCCAATCCAACTCTCAAGTGTCCGTCTAGTGGTTAACGTGTGTAGTGACACCCCGAAACCAACCAAAGTGCAGCAGCTACACAAGATCACGAACCGTATCGGATAACGTAACGCGCGTAGTCAAAATACTAGATTATAGCGAAGTGATCCCAGATTTTGAAACACAACAAATTTGTGAAAGTTGCAAGTTCCACGAGACCACATACAACCCCAGAGACCCTACGAGCAAGACTCGACCCATCATTCCCTTGTCTAGCCGCAAATTGCGGCCAGAAGCAATATATTTGCGGCCAAGTTAGAAGGAAATGGTCTCAGGTTTTTATGGTCGCTTCTAGGTCACAACACTAGGTCACTGTGATAGAATTTTTCCAACAACAACCTGGTTCTGCAGCAGATTCACTCGAGACACAACACTTTTCCGAAATACGATATATTCACAAAACACTGCCTTTAGTGTTCTCAACCACACCTACAAGGCAACACAACAATATAAACACCTAATTATCTGTTAGAGATCATTACCTAGCCACTCTTGCTAAAAAATCCAATCTTTCCAAGCTCCAAGGCAAATTAGTGGCTAAATCAAGACTTGAGAAGGGTTTTCATGGTGTTTAAATGATGTTTTGCAAGATTTTGTGATGAAGTAGTGTGGGTTTCAGTTTGAGGTTAGAGGAGATAAAGAATAATTGAGAAGAGATAAGAATGAGAGAGTGAGGGATGATAATGATGAGAGGGTGAGTGTAGGGTGAGATTTAGCCTTACACTTACTCTCTCCCTCTCCTCATCAATACTTGCATTAATGCCTCTATGACTCACCTAGCCACCTCCCTCATTCCAAAAACAAGAAGATATTTCTCACACAAAATATCTAAGGCAAGGTTAAATCAAGGCATGGATTAGCTTAAGGTGTCATGGCTACTTAACAAGATTAACACTAACTAACCCCCACATTATCTGTAGGGTTACACAAGATGACAGCAAGATTTCGGGAGGTATCGTCCATGACAAATTAAAATTTTGCCATTTTAGGTAACCCTCAACAAGAATCGTATACTAGAAATCAACTGAATAACAAATGCAAACAATTTGCAATCTATATGAGCAAGGAATACAACCTTTGTAGACCGGTCCTTCACTTCAATAGCTCCGTGTAGTAGTCCCCTTCGTTGTGATCGTAAACTCCGGATTCTAGAGAGTCTCCATGAAGAAACGAACGTGCTTGCTTCGATGACTTCGAGGCCGAAGATGAACTACGTCGAGGAGACACTAACCCAAGCTATTCCTTCACTATGTCATGAACTTTGTAAAGAGAACACCCTATACTAAATGGCAAGTTGTAGAGTATGATGAAGTAGGAAGTGGGCTCACTTTAGAATTTATTTCCTTACATTATTTCTCATACCTCCATTGAAGCTAGAAAGCTTTTCATGGAGCTTGAAGAAGAAGAAGAAGAATTTATGAATAATTCATCCAAATGAATTATTGCACCCATGGTTGAGTTAAGCCCTCATGCCTAACTCATGTAGAGAATAAACTCATGGCTATGGTTAAGGGTTGGGTCAAGTAAAATATCCTAAGGAATGACAAAAGAGTGGACTTTGTCAAAGTTTTACAAGCTTCATAAAGCTTGAAAACATTGACCAAGTCAATTCCCTTTTGTAATAACCTAAGGTATAATTAAAACCCTAACATAACCTTAGCATGGTGTTAATCTCATACACCCATCTTGTATGTATCATTAAACATGACACAAACATGTACACTTGCATATATCACATATATACAATGTGCACAATCTATGAGAAAAGAAATCATAAGTGAGCTAATACTAGTTAATGTAATGTAATATATCAAATATATAATTATACATTAGATTATTAAATCAACTCTTGATTTAATAATCCGGCTATATCACATATAACCGATTAATATCATGTGTAACAACTTATCGAATCAACATTTGATCTGATAACCCGGCTATATCGCATACAACCGACCAATGTCACAAATCGCACGAATAGAATACGGTATCACATACTCGTATCAATCTCGGTCCCGTACATATCACATATGTGCTCCTACTCCATTTCGCTTGAGCCAGGAAACCCCTATGTAGGACTCTAAAGACTTGTCAATACGCCGGCAGCAGGTGATGATCATATCTAACACCCACAAGCCGCAAGCGATCTACTAAACGTAACGGCCACCCGGGTAATGAGCGTGTTAGTTATGTATATGCCCCAGATGCCATTGTTGTACATGTGATGTATATTATAATGGATGCTTGGATATATATATAGAGAGAGGACTTTCTTGCTCGATATGATAGTATGCTATCTGATTTCACTTTATCTTAACGTGTTAACAAATACAGTTTTGTGATCACATGTTGATGAAGCCCTTAGGATACGTACTTGACTACTAGGAATATGATGAGATCATACTAGTGGGGCCAGGGTACTCAACGAGTACATCCTATAACTGTTCCTAGTCGAGGGTGTATCGAGACAGGGCATCGATACTCCATAGTAGACTAGCGTACACGCATGTTGACCCATATGATGGGCGATGGATGATCCCATATCCATTAGTGTTGGACATCAAAGATGGTGTACGAGTGCTTAGTGGAGACTGGGTACACAGAACGGACTCGCCGAGAACTCCTGGATGGTATTATACCTATCGTCAGATAGCAGTTCTCCGGTGACACTGGTACAGGTTAGTCTGTAGACCTGAGATCGTCATAGAGTCTTGTGTGATTCCCACTGTGCTTTGATTTCCACCTTACCACGTCCAAGAGGGCATGCAAAATGGTGGCTTTTGGGTACAGTCCCGAATCACATGGAGGCAATGAGTGATTGGAGGGGTTTCGTCTCTCCCGGTATAGGGAGTTGATGTTGTGCTATGTTCGATTGGCTATAACTAGAAGTCCCTGGTCAGGGATGATATGGAGATTTACTGGTAAGAATTATCAGTAGTTTCTCGACCCGTTATGAGCCTTATATCGACACGACTTATCGGTTACTGGGGTCTGACGTTTACCACCACACCTAGACTAGATATGCAACATATCAGACGAAGAGATCGGACTGTATGGGAGTGTTACTGATTGGATTTGCAGGAGAATGTACAGGCTTGCTTGTTGATCTTCTGATTGCTCAATACACGGGTGGCTGTTATCTTTAGCTGACCGCTTGCAGCTTGTGGGTGTTTGATATGATCATCACCTGCTGCCGGCGTATTGACGATTCTTTAGAGATCTACACAAAGGTTTCCTGGCTCAGGCTAAACGGAGTAGGAGCACATATGTGATATGTGCGGGACCGAGAATAATACGTTATGAGATACCGTATTCTATTCTCGCGATATGAGATATCGGCCGGGTATATTTGATATGGCCAGGTCATCGGATCAAGTGTTGATTCGATGAATTGGTACATGTTATATTAGTCGGTTATATGCAATATAGCCGGATTGTCGGATCAAGAGTTGATTCGATAATTTTATTTATAATTATATATGTGATATATTACATTATGTTAACTAATATAAGCTCGCTTTATTGATTCATTTTCTCACTAGGTAATACATTTGATGTATATACGATATATGTTAATTGTGTTATTTTCTTTTGTTCCAAAAAATATTGTATATGTGATATATATAATATTGTAACAAGTTAGGGTTACAAATGCAACATGGTTGTTAAGTTTAACAAAAGTTAGGTTTTGAATTTGGGTTAGCTTTTGGGTCAGCTTTTTCATGAAGCTTCATGAAGCTTTCTTTTGTCATTTAGCTTGATATTTTGTGTAGATATTTGTTAACCCAACCCAAACTCTTTACCTATGGTTTATTCTCTACAATGGTTAAGCCTTTCATTCTTAACCAAGGGTTGCAATTGTAACCACAACATTAATTCATTATTCATCACAAAAGCTTTTTTCTTCTTCTTTCTCCTTGAAAAAGCTTTCTAGCCTTTGTGAAGTGATGATTTAAAGTGAGAAAATGAAAACAAAAGAGAGCAAAATTCCTACTTCATCATCCTCATCTGTTCTAACCACTTGGATTAGGGTGTTCACTTCATTAATACTTGATTAGAGAAGTGAGGGCTTGAGTTTGAGATTCTTCAAGGTAGATCATCTTCGAAAAGCAAGACTTCTAGCAAGCATGGATCATTCGACTTGTGGAGACTCTCTAGAGTCCGGAAGTTCATGGATCGCGGCGAAGGGACTACGACTCGGAGCTTATGAAGCGAAGGAATGGACTACAATAGTTGTAATCCCTCTCTCTTAGATGTAAAGTTGTTTACATGCAAGTTAACCTTAATTCTCTAGTTAAGATCTTGGTTAGGGTTTGTTTAGCACCCTAAAAATTTCAATATGGCATGTATGATGCCTTCCTAAAACTTGCTAAGGTGCTATGCTAACCCTACAGCGGTATCAGAGCGAAGCTAGAGCATTAGGAGTTGTCTAGACGAAGTTAGAAGTCCGATCGAACCCCGAAACCCCGAAATAGCCCCTTTTCTGGAAATTTTTCAAAATGTTGACATTTTTCATATTAAAAATACTCAGAAAATCATGCAGAGAATTTTATAGACCTACCTGAAGAAAGTGTCCCTAACTCGCTACAGTGACCGCGTAACCACGACCAAAACCTGGTTTTGGCAGCGGTTCCACGGCGCCAGTGTGGAGGCTTGGGACGGGCATTTAAGCGACGGTCCATAGGTGCTGGGGCATGCTACTGGGAATTTTTATTCTCTTCTCAAGTGTTGAGCTCACTGGGGTATTTTGGGAATTCGTTGTGTCTGTCGAATTATCTAACTTCGCCTAGTTATCCGTGATGTTTATGTGTTGTTGTGATATGTTATATTGGATCGTTATGTATTGAATAGCCGGGGGTTTTATGTGAGATGAGAGTTTTCTTTTTCATTCATAAAATTCATTTATATGTAATATTCTTTTATTGGGGCACTTCCGGATTGAGGATAATGTCACCATTGTATATTATTTACGTTTCCGCATTAGGATAGACCAAAGATGGAGAGCACAAGTAACCGGGTTCTAGGGTCCAGTGGGAGGCCATCTCGAGGAGTCGAGACCGAGTCTCCTAACCCTAGAATTGGCAGGGTTACTTGCCGCTCTCGTAGGGGTCTAGAGATGTGGGTTTGGCTATTCATCGCGACTGTGGAATCCGTGTTTTATAAAGGCTCAAAATGAAACACGGATGTCCTAGTATATCCAATATTTCACATGTTGACTTCTGCTGCAATGTTCTGTGATGAGATCATATTATTACCTGAGACGAATGGTTATACTATATATTGATATATAAATATTGCTGCTTTCGTTTCTTCTGTGATTCTTAGGAAGCTTAAATGATGGGTTTTATTAATGAGATTAATAAAAGAAAAGAAACCTAAAAGATGTTGTAGAATCAAATTTTTCAAAAAGAGTAGCTACAGTTCTTGCTTTGCACAGCGGTATTCCTTGTAGAATATCCAGCACCTTATTCGATAAGGAAGGAGCCGAGATCCCTTCACCGGGAGTGACCTCTTTAGCAAAACTGGCAGATGCTACAAACTCACCGTTTAGTTTTTGATTGCTTCTATAGTTCTTGCTTTGCACATCGGTATTTATGAAATATCCTGCACCTTATTCGATGAGGAAAGAGCCGAGATCCCTTCACCGGGAGTGACCTCTTTAGCGAAACTAGAAAAGCCTCAAAAACACTCCATTTCAAAATTACTTGTTTCTACAACGATATCGTGTTCATTACGCTCATAGTTTTCTGAAAAACCTGCGTAGCCCTCCGTCATTTCAGATAATGACTATTAGTATTCGTGATGCGTTTGTTGACCTCTGTTAAGGTGTAGTGTGCGGTAGCTGATTAGTAATTATCTATAAAGCATGTGATGTGATTGGATTAGGGTAGTCGTACGACCTTGTTGACCTCTGTCAAGGGTCGTGGGAGTGGGTTTGATTCAATCAAGAAATGACGGGCTGAACTTGACTGGTGCACTATTGTTTGTTGACCTCTGTCAAGGTCATAGCACATTAGGGGCAAAAGTATTATCAGCAATTTCAAGAGTTGAAATTTGCAATGAGATTGCATACCTTCTATGAAATTGATGGATCCTGATACCTGCTGCGAGTAAGAGTTACTCCTGGGAGAATTTTACACAGGACAATTAGCCGATCAAGTAGGTGTCTAGAAAAGTGTTAACGGGGTGATGCCTCTGGGAAAACGAGGTTTACTTTAATTAGGTGCGTACGAAAGCACGGGGAACCTCCCTCAAAGTACCAATACTGGCCTGGCTGAAAGATTGACGAACTTGTAAGGTGTAATTAATCCCGGCTAATTTTACCTTTTAGGGTTTTAAGGAAGATTTGTTAAAAAACAGTGGGAGCCATCCTGATTAGATAAGATAATAACCAATCTAATCTTGCAAGAGCATGCGCTAAAGTGTTTTCTTCTCTCTCTCTCTCCAGTTAGCGACCATATCAGGCCTTAATCAAGATAATTATATAGATGTATTGACTGAACCCGCTTTTTATACTGAGCAGGGGAACTTTGGTCCCGCTCCTACTTATAATTGTTATAAATCCGAGCAGGGAATAGAAGAATATTTGGATTCTCACGCCACCCAAACAAAGAATAAGCATGTTGATGCATCTTCTTCAGATGTGTTAGTTACCGAGAACTGTTTCTCAGTTCACTCTACGTCCTGGGCATTAGATACCGGATCAGGATCCCACATATGTAATATATTGCATGGGCTAAAGAAAGGTAGAGAACTATGAATGGGTGATCATTCCGTAAGAGTAGGGAATGGTGCAAATGTTGCAGCCAAAGCAGTTGGCGAATATCACTTTGTATTACCAAGTGATAATACATTAATTCTAAACGAATGCTATTATATACCGAACATGATATGCAACATTATATCAGTTTCTTTATTAAGTAAAGAAGGATATAATTTTGTAATACAGGATAATGTTATGAACATCTTCCTAAATAAAAAGTAGATTGGATTAGGCTCGTTAAATAATGGCATATACGTTCTAAATCAAAACACAGTTCTTAATATACAGAACACACACAAGAGGAAAAGTTCAGAAATGAACGAATCCTTCTTGTGACATTCTAGACTTGGTCACATCAATGCGACATAACTTGCTAAGTTAGATAAAGATGGTTATTTAAATACGTTCGAATTATCATCTTATGAAACTTGTCATTCATGTCTCAAAGGCAAAATGACCAAAACTCCGTTTAGTGGACACGGAGAAAGAGTTACAGAACACTTGGGACTGATACATAGTGATGTATGTAGTCCCATGTCTACACTTGCCAGGAACGGTTCTTCCTACTTCATTACATTCACTGACGATCTCTCAAGATACGGACATGTGTTCCTGTTGAAACACAAGTCTGAAGCTTTTGAGAAATTCAGAGAATATAAGCACGAAGTGGAGAACCAAACGGGCAAAAGTATTAAGATCCTACAATCTGATCGAGGAGGAGAATACTTGAGCAATGAGTTCCTGAACTATCTAAAAGAGAATGGGATTCTCTTTCAGCTTACTCCTCCCTATACACCACAGCACAACGGTGTATCGGAGCGGAGGAATCGCACCGTATTAGATATGGTGCGCTCTATGATGAGCACTGCTGAGTTGCCTATTTCCTTTTGCGGTTATGCGCTTGAAGCAGCAGCATACCTATTGAATCAGGTTCCATCAAAATCGTACCTACCACACCATATGAGATATGGAGTGGGAAGTGACCATGTCTTAAACAAGTTAAGATATGGGATTGTCCGGCCTATGTCAAAAGGAAAAATCCGGACAAACTCGAGGCACGATCAGTTCTTTGTAAGTTTGTAGGATATCCTAAACATTCAAATGGATATCTATTCTGCCACGGTGAACAACAAAAGGTGTTTGTTGCTCAGCATGCCACCTTTTTAGAAAAGGAATTTCTTGTAAAAGAAATTTGTGGCGAAGCGGTAGAGCTGGAAGAAGTTTCGGCACCACAAACTACAACTGAAGATTTAATGGAACCAGATGATTCAGTAGTTCCCAACGAACCCCAGCCTCTCCGCCGATCTAGTAGAGTTTCTCATCCACCTAAGAGATACTACGGTTTTCTCATCGATGGTGGGAGCGAGGATTGCATCATGGAAGATGATGACCCGACTAGTTTCGAGCAAGCCATCACGAGTGGTTACTCTGTGAAATGGCTGGATGCAATGCGATCTGAGATGGAATCCATGTACACCAACAAAGTATGGACTTTGGAAATTGCTCCTGAAGGGGTAAAACCCATTGGGAGAAAATGGATATTTAAGAAGATACTTGGTGTAGATGGAAAAGTTGAGACTTTCAAAGATAGACTTGTTGGAAAGGGTTATCGTCAACGACCAGGTATGGATTATGATGAAACCTTTTCTCAAGTGGCTATGCTTAAGTCCATTCAAATCTTACTTGCCATTGCTGCATACCATGACTACGAAATCTGGCAAATGGATGTTAAGACCGCTTTTCTAAATGGTGATATAGAGGAGTACGTGTACATGACTCAGCCAGAGGGCTTCGTAGATAGTGGGAGCAGCGGAAAGGTGTGCAAGCTGCTTAAATCCATCTACAGGTTAAACCAGGCATCACAGAGTAGGAACATCTATTTTGATGTTGTAGTGAAAGAGTTTGACTTCATCAAAAACATAGATGAACCTTGTATATACAAGAAGGTGGCAGAGAGTAAAGTTGTCTTCCTCGTATTGTACGTGGATGACATACTCTTGATACGAAATGATATTCCTATGCTGCACTCGGTTAAGCTCTTCTTATCACATAGATTCTTAATGAAAGATTTAGGTGTTGCCTCCTGCATTTTAGGGATTAAGATCTATAGAGATAGATCTAGACGGATACTGGGATTGTCCCAATCTAGGTACATTAACACCATACTAAAGAGGTTTAGTATGGAAGAATCCAAGCGTGGGAATTTACCCACGATCTCTGGACTCACTCTCTCCAAAGAGATGTCTCCCAAGACTGATTTGGAAAGAGCTCGCATTCAAGGGATACCCTATGCTTCGGCAGTAGGCTCTATCATGTACGCGATGCTATGTACCAGACCCGATGTAGCATACTCACTAAGTGTAGTGAGTAGGTATCATGCAGATCCTGGATAGAATCACTGGACAGCTGTGAAGAACATTCTCAAGTACTTGAGAAGGACTAAAGAGATGTTCTTGGTGTATGGTTACGGAGAACTCCAGGTGGAGTCCTTTACCGATTCCAGCTTCCAAAATGATAAGGATGACTCTAAGTCGCACTTGGGTTTTGTCTTTACCCTTAATGGAGGGGCGGTTTGTTAGAAGAGTTCAAAACAGAAAACTGTGGCAGACTCGACGATGGAGGCTGAATACATCGCTGCCAACGATGCTGCCAAAGAAGCTGTCTGGATAAAGAAGTCCATCACTGAACTTGGTGTGGTTCCGTCCATTGAGTATCCAATAACTCTGTATTGTGATAACAATGGAGCTATGGCTTTGGTCAAGGAATCCAGGTCCCATCAGAAGTCCAGACATATTCTGAGGCGGTATCACCTGATCCAGGAGATAGTTGATCGCCGGGAGATAGTGGTCAGGAGAGTTAATACGAAGGACAACACTGCGGATCCACTCACAAAGGCCATTCCTCAGATACAATTTGAGAGACTCTTCGGGATGTTGGGTATGAAATACTGCAACAGCTGGCCTTAGTGCAAGTGGGAGATTGTTAGTTATGTATATTCCCTAGAGGCCATTGTTGTACATATGATGTATATTATAATGGATGCTTGGATATATATATAGAGGAATTTCTTGCTCGATATGATAGTATGCTATCTGGTTTCACTTTATCTTAACGTGTTAACAAATACTGTTTTGTGATCACATGTTGATGAAGCCCTTGGGATATGTACTTAACTACTAGGATTATGATGAGATCATACTATTAGGGCCAGGGTAGTCAACGAGTACATCCTATAACTGTTCCTAGTCGAGGGTGTATCGAGACAGGGCATCGATACTCCAGTGTAGACTAGCGTACACGCATCTTGACCTATATGATGGGCGATGGATGATCCCATATCCATTGGTGTTGGATATCAAAGATGGTGTACGGGTGCTCAGTGGAGACTGGGTACACTGAACGGATCGCCGAGAACTCCTGAATGGTATTATACCTATCATCAGATAGCAGTTCTCCGTGACACTGGTACAGGTTAGTCTGTAGACCCGAGATTGTCATAGAGTCTCGTGTGATTCCCACTGTGCTTTGATTTCCACCTTACCACGTCCAAGAGGGCGTGCAAAACGGTGGCTTTTGGGTACAGTCCCGAATCACATGGAGGCAATGAGTGATAGGAGGGGTTTCGTCTCTCCCGGTATAGGGATTTGATGTTGTGCTGTGTTCGATTGGCTATAACTAGAAGTCCCTGGCCAGGGCTGATATGGAGATTTACTGGTAAGAGTTATCAGTAGTATCTCGACCCGTTATGAGCCTTACATCGACACGACTTATCGGTTACTGGGGTCTGACGTTTACCACCCCTAGATTAGATATGCAACATATCAGACAAAGAGATCGGACTGTACGGGAGTGTTACTGATTGGATTTGCAGGAGAATGTGCAGGCTTGCTTGTTGATCTTCTGATTGCTCAATTCACGGGTGTCTGTTACGTTTAGTTGATCGCTTGCAGCTTGTGGGTGTTTGATATGATCATCACCTGCTGCCGGCGTATTGACGATTCTTTAGAGTCCTACACAGAGGTTTCCTGGCTCAGGCAAAACAGAGTAGGAGCACATATGTGATATGTGCGGGACCGAGAATAATACGATATGAGATAAAGTATTCTATTCTCGCAATATGATATATCGGCCGGGTATATTTGATATGGCCGGGTCATCGGATCAAGTGTTGATTCGATGAATTGGTACATGTTATATTAGTCGGTTATATGCAATATAGCCGGATTGTCGGATTAAGAGTTGATTCAATAATTTAATATATAATTATATATGTGATATATTACATTACGTTAACTAATATAATCTCGCTTTATTGATTCATTTTCTCACTGGGTAATACATTTGATGTATATGCGATATATGTTAATTGTATTATTTTCTTTTGTTACAAAAAATATTGTATATGTGATATATATAATATTGTAACAAGTTAAGGTTACAAATGCAACGTGGTTGTTAAGTTTAAACAAAGTTAGGTTTTGGATTTGAGTTAGCTTTTGGGTTAACTTTTTCATGAAGCTTCATGAAGCTTTCTTTTGTCATTTAGCTTGATATTTTGTGTAGATATTTGTTAACCCAACCCAAACTCTTTACCTATGGTTTATTTTCTACAACGGTTAAGCCTTTCATTCTTAACCAAGGGTTGCAATTGTAACCACAACAATAATTCATTATTCATCACAAAAGCTTTCTTCTTCTTCTTCCTCCTTGAAAAAGCTTTCTAGCTTTTGTGAAGTGATGGTTTAAAGTGAGAAAATGAAAACAAAAGAGAGCAAAATTTCTACTTCATCATCCTCATCTATTCTGGCGACTTAGATTAGAGTGTTCACTTCATTAATACTTGATTAGAGAAGTGAGAGCTTGAGTTTGAGATTCTTCAAGGTAGATCATCTTCGAAAAGAAAGACTTCTAGCAAACATGGATCATTCGACTTGTGGAGCCTCTCTAGAGTCCGGAAGTTCATAGATCGCGGTGAAGGGACTACTACTCGGAGCTTATGAAGCGAAAGAATGGACTACAAAGTTTGTATCGCTCTCTCTTAGATGTAAAGTTGTATACATGCAAGTTAACCTTAATTCTCTAGTTAAGATCTTGGTTAGGGTTTGTTTAGCACCATAAAAATTTCAATATGGCATGTGTGATGCCTTCCTAAACCTTGCTAAGGTTCTATGATAACCCTACAGAGCGATCAGAAGGTCAACAAGCAAGCCTGCTCACACTCCTGCGAATCCAATCAGTAACACTACCGTACAGTTCGGTCTATTCGTCTGATATGTCACATATCTCGTCTAGTGGTGGTAAACGTCAGACCTAGTAACTCGATAAGTCATGCCGATATGAGGCTCATAACGGGTCGAGAAACTACCGATAAAACTTACCAGTATATCTCTGAAGCAGCCTTGGCCAAGGACTTTCTGTTATAGCCAATCGAGAACAGCGCAATATCAACTCTCTATACCGGGAGAGACGAAACACCTCCTATCGCTCATTGCCTCCATGTGACTCGGGTCTGTACCCAAAAGCCACCATTTTGCACGTTCTCTTGAACGCGGTAAGGTGGAAATCAAAACACAGTGCGAATCATACAAGACTCTATGACGATCTCGGGTCTACAGACTAACCTGTACCAGTGTCACAAGAGAACTGCCATCTGACGATAGATATAATACTATCTGGGAGTTCTCGGCGAGTCCACCCACTGTACCCAGTCTCCACTGAGCACCCGTATACTATCTCTGATGTCAAACACTATTGGATATGGGATCATCCATCGCCCATCTCATGGGTCGAGAAGCTATACGCTAGTCTACTCTGGTATATTGATGCCCTGTCTCGATACACCTACGACTAGGAACTTTTGAAGGATGTACTTAGCGACTACGCTGTCCCCACTAGTATGATCTGCATCATAGTCCTGGTAGTCAAATACTCATCCTAAGGGCTTTATCAACATGTAACATAGAGACAGTCAGTGTACATGTTAAGATAAAGAGCAACTAGATAGCATGCTATCATGGAGAGCAAGAAAGTCCTCCATATATATGTCCAAGCATCCGCTACAATATACATCGTATGTACAATAAAGGCCTTTAGAGCATACATATAACTAATAATCTCCCACTTGTACTAGGGCCATCTGTTGTAATATCTCATACCCAACAATCAACAGTGGTTGCAGTATCTCATACTCAACCATCCCATAAAAGTCTCTATTGGGAAATAGGCCTTTGTGAGTGGATCCGCGCTTTTCTCCTCTGTGTCTACTCTCCTGACCTTGATCTCCCTGGGGATCAACCATCTCCTTAATTAGGTGATACTGCCTAAGAATATGTCTGGATCACTAATGGGACGGGGGTTCCTAGGCCAAAGCCACAACTCCATTGTCACACAATGGTAGGAACGAAGTTCATCTCATGAACTAATATATATCCAGACTACCTCTTTGGTAGCATCCTTGGTAGCAATGTATCCAGCCTTTATCGTCTAGTATGCCACGGTATCTAGCTTGGAACTCTTCCAACATACCGTCTCTCTACTGAGGGTAAAGACAATGCCGGTGACTGACATTCAGTCGACCTTACCACTCTAGAAGCAATCCAGTGATTCTCCCCAGGATCGATTGATATCATCTCACTACACCTAGTAAGAATCCTAACATTCAATTAGATCTATCTCATAGATCCAAAACCAAGGATTTAGAAGGTATCACTTTGATCCAATATGGAGAATCCTTGTGATAAGAGGAGATTGACCGAGCGTAGCATAGGAAACTCCTTTCCTATCAAGAGTATGTCATCCACGTACAATACGAGGATCATCGCCATACTTCCCACTACCTGTTTGTATATACAAGGTCCATCTACCATTTTGATGAATTCAAACTCTTTGACTACCACATCAAAATAGATGTTCCAACTCCGCGATGCCTGCTTTAACTCATAAAGCAATTTGCACACGTTTCCGCTGTTCCCACTGTCTACGAAGACCTCTGGCTGTGTACTTATAGACGCTCTCTTCTAAATCACTATTTAGAAAAGCAGTCATGACACCCAACCGCCAGATATCGTAGTCATGTTATGTAGCTGTGGCAAGTAGGATCTGGATGGACTTAAGCATAGGCACTAGAAAAGGTTTCATCATTATCTACACCTGGTCGATGACGTGAACCTTTTGCAATAAGCCTAGCTTCGAAAGTCTCAACTTTTCCATGTACACAAAGTAATCTTCTCAAGATATACTTGCTCCTGAAGGGGATTTGACCCTTCAGATATAGCAACCAAAGTCCATACTTTGTTGGTGTATATGGATTCCATCTCAGATCGCTTAGCATCCAGCAGTTCTCACAGAGTCCCCACTCCTGATGGCCTGCTCGAAACTAGTTGGGTCATCATCTCATGATGCAATCCTCGCTCCCACGGTCATAGAGAAAACCGAAGTATCTCTCAAGTGGGTGAGGAACCCTACCAGATTGGCGGAGAGGCTGAGGTTCGTTGGGAGCTATTGAATCCTTTAGTTTTACTAAATCATCGGCTGTAGTTTGTATAGTTAGAACTCCTTCCAGTTCTACCTTATGACCACTAATTTCTTCACAAGAAATTCACTTTCCAAAAGTCGCATACTGAGAAACAAAACACTTTTTGTTCCTAAGTGTAGTAGAAGATATTCCCTTGCTAATGCTTGGGATATCCAACAAACTTCCACAGAACTGACCTTGCCTCCAGCTTGTCCGGATTTTGCTTTTGACATAGGCCGGACAACCCAAAATCTTAATATTCTTAAGTAATGGGCTTTTCCCATACCATATCACATATGGAGTAATAGGCATCTGATTTGGTTGGAATCCTATTCAATAGGTATGCAGCTTCTCAAGTGCATAACCCCCAAAAGGAAATAAGCAACTCATTAGTACTCATCATAGAGCACACCATATCACATAGGGTGCGATTGCTCCGTCCCGATACACCGACGTGCTGTGGTGTATACGGAGGAGTAATGCTGAGAGAGAATCTCATTCTCCTTTAGAATAGTCCAGGAATTCCGTGCTCAAGTATTCTCCTCTATGATCTCATCATAAGACATAATACTTATGCCCATTCTGGTTCTTTACTTCTGACTTATATTCTATGAATTTCTCAAAAGTTTTAGACTTGTGTTTCAACAGGAACATATGTCCGAATCTTGAGAAATGATCTGTGGATGTAATGAAGTATAAAGAACCGGTCCTGGCATGTGTAGACAGTAGACTTTCATACATCAGCATGTATCAATCCCAAGAGTTCACAAACTCTTTCTCTGTTTCCAATAAACGGAGCTATGGTCATCTTATCTTTGGGACATGACTGGTAAGTTTTACAAGATGTAAATTCAAACTAAATTAAATATGCATCTTTATGTAACTTCAGGTAGTCGGGTCACATTGATATGACCTAGTCTACAAAGCCACAAGTACGATTCGTTCATTTCTGAACTCTTCCTCTTGTGTGTATTCTGTACGTTAAGAACTGTGGTTTGATTTAGAACGCATATGCTTTTAGATAACGTGCCTGAAACGATCAACTCTTGATATAAGAAATGTTCAAAACATTATCCAACAATACAAAATTATATCCTTCTTTATCAAATAACGAGACTGATATGATGTTGTATATCAGATTCGGTATCTAATAACATTCGTTCAGAATCAATATATTTGATAATACAAGGTGATATCTGCCAACTGCTTTGGCTGCAACACTTGCTCCGTTTCCAACTCTTGAAACTTATCACCCTTTCTCACTTGTTTACCTATCTATAGCCCATGTAACATATTACATATATGCGATCCTGATCCGGTATCTCATACCCAGGACGTAGAGGATATTGAAAAACAGTTCTCGTTAATGAACATACCCGTAGATGATGCAACATCATGCACTTTCTTTGTTTGGGCGGCACGGGAATTCTGGTAATCCCCTATTTCCTGCTCGGTCTTATAACAATTATATGTTGCAGCGGAACCAACGTTCCCCAGCTCTGTATAACAAACGGGTTCGGTCAATACATCCATATTACTATCTTCATTAAGGCGTGACATGGTCGCTTCCTCGAGAGAGAGAGAAGAAAACACTCAGCGTATGCTTTTGCAAGATTAGATTGGTTATTATTTTATCTAATCATGATATCTCCCACTGTTTTAGTCAAATCTTCCGTCAAACCCTAAAAGGAAAGACTAGTTGCGATTAATTACACCCTACAAGTTCTCCAATCTGTCGGCCAGGCCAGTGTCGGTACTTTGAGGGAGGTTCCCCGTGTTTTCGCACAGTTGGTTTAAAATAGGATGCTAGGGGTAAAATACTATTGGGAATTTCAAGTGTTGAAATTTGCAATGAGATTGCATACCTCATATGTGATAGTTGGATCCCGATAACCACTGTGAGTAAGAGTTACTCCTAGGATAGTTTTACACATCACAATTAGCCGATCGAGTAGGTGTCTAGAAAGGTGTTAACGGGGTTATGCCCCATGACGAAAGCCTACAAACCATAGGCTGCTAGTCAAGTTCAACCCGTACATTTCCTGATTGAATTAAACCAACCCGCACGACTCTTGACGAAAGCCAACAAAGTCGCACGACTGCCCTAACTCAATCGCGTCATATGTGTTAGAAATAGTGCCCTCAGAGTCAATTATTGGATCACAGGCACGTGATTGCAATGATTGAGGGAGGACCTATACCGGTAGGACAGTCTTACTCGAGAGGTTTGTATACTATCTGGTTTGTCTTTATCATCGTGTACATGCTTTAGGTGACATTGTAGTTCACTATTACACGTTGATGGAGAATAGTATGCTACCATGGTTTGTCTTTATCAGTCGTGTACAGCTTCAGGTGACATGTTCACTATTACACGTTGATAGAGCCCTTAGGATCCTGCTTAACTACCAACAATATGATGGCGATCATATACGTGAGAGTTGGGTAGTCCATAAGCACATCCTTCAAAATGGTCCCTAGTCATAGGAGTTTCGAGACAGGGCATCGATACTCCGGAGTAGACTAGTGTATACAGTCGAGACCCCGATGAGGGGCGGTGGCCGGTCTCACAAGCCACTGTTATCAGTTGGTTCACATAAGCACATTGGGTTATGAGTACACCGGACAGGACTCGCCGGGAACATGCTGGTTGGTATTATACCTGACGTCAGATAGCAGTTCCCTAGTAACATGTGTACAGGTTAGTTCATCGAGCTGAGATCGTCATTTGTCTCGTGTGAGTTCCCACTGTGCTTTGATTCCTACCCTACCACGGCTCAAAGGAGTCGTGCAAACAGGTTTTAGTTAGGTACAGTCCCGAGCCACATGGAGGCAAGTGAGCGGATCGGCAGGAGATTCATCTCTCCCGGTATTGGGAGTGAGATCGCACTGTGTCTAGGAGAGCCATTACACAAAACCCTCGGCCGAGGCAGGAGATTTACTGGTAGATATTCCAGTAGTATCTCGGGGTGTTCTGGGTTACACTCCGACACGACTTATACCGCTTTGGGGGGTCTGACTTTTACCAACCCCCTAGGCCCGCCATGCGATGCTCATAGACGAACGGACCGGACTTTACGGATATTGTCACTGACAGGCTCAGTAGGGTGTCAGGATCAGTTCGCTCATCGACCTCCCTTTTGGTCAATAACTGGTAGCCCGTTACGTACGGCTAATACCTCTGACGTGCTAGTGGTTAAATCCATAGCCAAAGTATTGACGAGTCTTTAGAGTCCCTCACAGACAGTTTCTCAAGTTTCGGGCGAAACGTTGTAGAGGCCGTATGATATATGGCAGGGTTCGATCATATACGTGCGGTATTGCACGGATCATGATCGGACGGATCATACAAGTGGGCTTTGGTTTAAGCCGGATCCTAGTATTAGATTTGTTGGATTACTTTAGTCTCATCGCATTCGCATTCGGTCGGAATGCAGATACAGGTATGTATATATAGGTGAGGGGTATCCTTGTGATCCGTCACGAGTTTACTTTAGATGTTGCCGTATCTTTTTATTGTTGCAAACATTTGGATTAATGTTTGTTAATGGAAATTATGAGCACAAAATCATGATTAAGATCATTAATTGTGACACATGCATAAGTGATGACTCATGGTCTCTTTTCTAGTGCATGGGTCACATTATATGATGGATTTATGAGTTGATTTGATGAGAGGAGAGAGAGGGGCAGCCAAGGGCAAGGTTGGCTCTTGTATTATTCTCTTCTTGCTCTCTTTTTATCATATGAAAACACAAAAAGAAAAGAACCTCTTCTTCTTCTTCTTCCTCTAGCTCAATATCTCCATCAATGGCAACACCTCTAACCTCCATCCAAATCAATGGATGCAAGAGACAAAGTGATCACAAACATTCTCTACAATACCTTGGACACGTCGGCTAGCACACTTCGTACCCGAGTTGCTTCGGATGAAGCGGGAGCTCGTAAAAAGAATCGATGATGTGCTGCCCTTTCCGACGAGGAGATCGAGACCGGAGATGCCGCGAGGAGCTTGGGATGGTGTCCAGAGACCAAAGGACACGGATCGAACGGTATAGCCTTCCTATCCCTTCTCTAGATAGCTAGTTGTAGGTTAATGGTTCGATCCAGGTTTTAAGCATACGATAGTGCCGGTTTCTAGTTTAGAAAAAATTTCGTTTCCGCATTTTGGCCTCGAAAAGACGGCCAGGGCGCTACCGTAGTCTTACATGGTATCAGAGAAGGGCCATTAACCTTTACTAGCTTGCTCTAACGTATTTAAAACATCGATCGAATGAATTTTCTAAAAACTGCATTTCTAAGTCATCAGTTTCTGTCGAATTTTTCCTGTGGTCAAAAAATTATTTGGTGCGTTGCAAAAAATCAGGTAGGGTTTTTTAGGAGCACTGTAGAAATTTGGTAGCACGATCTAACAGTAACGCCGCGGAACCGCGGCCGTACCCCCCTTTTGGCCACGGTTCCGCTGCCATTCTGAGGCTTCATCTCACCAAATTTCTTCAGGTGGTCTCTGACTTGGAAAAGGGGTTTCTGGTAATTTTATTTTGGGCCCAGATTATTTGAGTACTGGGTATTGTGCTTGGGGCCCACTTCGGCAAATTTTGTCGATCGAAAATTTTAAACATGTTAGTTCACAGTATTTACATTTTATCTGCGACCGTGAATGTCATTTGATCGGTAAATCTTGTCTAATTGCTATAGTTCTTTTAGACGGATTTGCGAACGTAACATTCACGTTGATATTCTGTGTTGCACTGTGATGTTGCGGATTTGTCGTAGTGGAGAGCCTGGATGCAATGGTAGTACAGTTTGGTTGTATATATACATTTGATATTGCGGGGCGAGCGTCCGACATGTGGACTGCCGTCACTGCCTGTTTATATATTATTCTTTTGGGGCACGACCGTGCTAAGGTCGATGTACCCGTTGTATATTTTTACTTTCTGTACTAGGATTACCCCGCGATGGGGTGCACGGATAGCCGGGTTCTAGAGGGCAACGGGCCCGCATCTCATGGCTTTGAGACGGAGGGGGCTTCACTCTAGAATTGGCGGGCTATTCGCCGCACTCGTAGGGGGTTCAGGTTGACCCAAGGAGGGGTGCTCAAGTTACCGGATTCCGTGAAATGCTGGGTGGTCCATTCACGTTGTTGAAGGGGGCTGCCTCGCTTCAGGTTTTGGCGGGTAACTTGCCGCACTCGTAGGGGTCTAGGATTTCATTGCACAGGCTATCCACACGACCAGGGGAACGTCGGGTTTCTGTAGCGGATCTATGAAAGCCGGGGATCACAGACTATCTGTATTGTTCTGTGATGCTTATTACATTTCTGTGATGTTGCATTTATCACGCCTTGAGAGATTATTATATATTGATATATATACTAGTAGATGTTGTATATGTTTTACACCCACGCTAGTCCCGTCCCCGCTCTGTCGTTAGTTAAGTAACCTAACGGGTGATGACGTGACCCAGTGGCGAATGCGAATGGCATATACGTACATCGTATTTTCGTTCTTTATTGGTGTGATCAATTGATGGGACTGCGTTGATTCGGATCAATGCAAGCTAAACAAACCTATTCTGATGTTGTTGGAACATTTTTTCAAAAAAAAGCTGTTATTGTAAGGACGTTCTCTTTTATTTTGCATAGTGATATTCGGTTATGAATATCCAGCACCTCAGTCGACGAGGCAAGGGCCGAGATTCCTTCACCGGGAGTGACCCCTTGGACAGAAGTTTGCGTCAGGGTAATAACTTCACTATAGCCGATTGCCTTTTGCTTTGCATCGTGGTATTCAGTTGGAATATCCTGCACCTCATTCTACGGGGAAAGAGCCGAGATCCCTTCACTGGGAGTGACCTCTTTAGCAAAGGTTTTCGTCACTATATTTTTATAAAAGGATATCCCGTTCCTTCAACGATATCAAATTCATTGCGTTAAAAGGTTTTTCGCTAAAAACCTGCCGTAGCCCTCCGTCATTTCAGATTAGTATTGCTTAGTATTCGTGCTACGTATGTCGTGCATTGCCGAGGCGTAGTGTTCGGTAGCTCTGTAATACTTTTCTGTCGTATGGATATGTGGATTGGTTAGGACAGTCGTACGGTTATGTTGACATTGTCAAAGACTCGTACGGGTGGGTTTACCGCAATCAAGATAATGACGGGTTGAACTTGACTAGGACTCTTTGATATGTTGGCATTGTCAAGGTCACTTGGGTCGTAGGGGTAAAAACACACATCGGGAGTTTCTAAAGAAACTGAAACTTGCCAGGCATGCGCATACCTTCTGGAATGTGATAATGTGAGTGGATTCCATTACATTATCATGCGATGATAGTTGGATCCCGATTCCCACTGATGAGTTGGTTTACTCCTCGGGTGATCCCGACTAATTCTTCTTTCAGGTTTGGAGGAGAATTTGAGATTACAGTGGGAGGTTTCCTGATTAGATAAATTGATAACCATTCTGATTTAGGTTTGTAGCGTTTTGAAAATCGTTTCGGTGAAATTTCGGAAAATCGGTAAAATAAGGGGGTTTTCTGTAAAAAGTCAAAATACAAATATCTTTATTATAAAATTAAATATACATATTCTAGCTATGTAATTGCTAGTATTTGGTGTTTATTGACCCACTGGTGAAATTTCAAATTTTCTGAAAATTTTTCCGAAATTAATTATTTTAATATTATTTTAAGCCGTCACTAATATATTTAATTAGGGAAAATTACAAATTGGAATGAGTTGAAACAAATTTTGTGCATCATAAAACATTAAATAAAATTTTATCATGTGGTTTTTGAAACGAAATCGTTTGCCAAAACGGTTTAGAAAATATCGAAGAAAAAGTTTTTTTTTCGGTGAAATTAGTGTTAAATAGAATTGAGGTTTGGTATTTATCTTCTTGTGTGTGCTCCCACTCACTCACCTACACTCACACACCCCACAAATTTCAGTTGGCCGAACCCATGGCTGCCCCACACACACACACCTCACATGTAATGATAAAAAGAAAGAAAACAAATGGAAAATGAGAAGGAAATAAAACTATAATTAAAGGAGGTATGGTAGTGGTTGACTTGTGGGTTTTTTTTTCCAACACAACCTAATCCCTCACCCTCATTCTCCCTACCTGCACCTTGGCCGAGAGCCCCCCCCCATTTTTCAGCCCCCTTCATTTCTTCATCTCAAATTCACTTCAAAATTCTTCTAAAATGCTTCAAATCTACACAAAAACCTCATTAATCTCCTAATTTAAATCCTACCCATTTTTCCTTGGCCAATCTTGAATGGATCTTAGAGCAAGGAAGCAAGTTTGGAGGTCAAGATTCCATATGTGATCTCATGTTTTGGAGGTATAATCCTAAGACCTTGGTTTGATTTCTAGTTAATTACTTTAATTTAGCTATTAAGTGTTTAATTAAGTTTTGATTGTGTGTTTGAAAATTCAAAAGAGTGGGTTGTGATCAAGTTAGGGTTTGTAGTGTTTGATCATGGTTTTAATGGGTAGATTAGCATGTTAATTGAATGCAAAACCCAAATTGGTTACTAGTTGATATTTGTTAGTCTAAAATTTTGGTAATTGTGTTAATTTGGTTAACTAGGTTTTGGGAATTTAATTAATCAATTGGGATAAAAATCTAATTAGGGTATCCCTGGTATTATTAACATTTTAAATTGTATTTTAATATTTTAGATCATGCAAATCCAAACTAAATTGTTGTTTTTGCATTTTTGCTAAAATAGGTTGAAATTTAGGTAAAATTGCAAACTAGTTTTTTTTTGAACGTATATAGTTTGATGAGATTAAATTGTGGTTATGGGTTATATGACTCATTTAAGTTATTTAATAAGTATTATGGCCGCTAGAATTGTTTAAACGTCGAGTTTTGTGCTAAAACGGGTAATTTTGCTTGCTAGTTTTTCGGAAAAACGGCTTTTAAAGTGAATTTGGGGTTTTTGTGAGTTTTAACCTATTTTATATTAAAATTAGTGTTCGTGAATGTGCAAATGAGTGTGATTGGATTTTTCTCGATGGCTTGATGTTTGTACATCGACATCGAGGGTAGGTTGGCTATTCTTGCATGCGTAGGCGATAGGTTTTGACCTATGCGTGATACGCGTGCTGATTTGATTTTCGTGTGCCGTTTCGATTTCGAATTTGGTTTTAATGCGATACGATGCGTTGTGATATGTAGGTACCCCCATGTGGACTTCGAGACGACAAGCAAGTGCGTGGCGACCTCGGCACCGGCAAGCGAGGACCAGGTGAGTAGATTTATATCTGCGGGGAGAAGTCGGGTGGATGGCGTATAGCACCCCCGCAGTCCGTGGTGGTGTATACGGATGCGTATACACACCAACAATTATTATATGTTATTTGGGATTAATAACGATGTTTAGGATGGATATTGGGGTGTTGGATTATTTTAGTGTTGCGAACCCTAGGGTAGTGTTGCACTACACATACACACATACATACTTGCATACATTCCTATTTATATGTGCTCATGGGATTCTTTATAGTTATGTGTTCAAATGGGTATGGGACTATGTGTTCACATACGGATTTGAGGATGATACTTGGGATTGAGCTGAGTCGATGAGATTTGTTTTGTGGTTGAGATATCGATGATATGGCAGGATTCGTACTTGAGGTACGTCCTGGTGTTATAGCGGATCTTAGGACGACGATACGGGTGAATAGTGTTATTAATAAAATGGTCGACATGTAATCGTGATATGAGATATGATATGCTAGGATATTGATACTAGGCCGTATTGGGCGATGTATACCCCTTGATGATGATATGTGCTGATGATATCGGTTTGTACGAGATTGTCGATCAGTAGTCAGATCATGAGTATATTGAGGATATTAGTATTGTACTAGACATAGGTCAGTACTCTAGACTATGATCTTGGATAAAGAGGATACTAGAGGAATAGTGTGATGAATATGATATTGACCCGTAACCAGATTTGGGGATGCCGTACGACGGATTTACGTACGAGCTATATTGATGATTGATTCGCACTCTTGACTTGGGATGCCTGATTATAGATATGGTATCGGATGTGATATTATTGAGGCAGGATCACCGACTATACATATACAGGTATGTATATGTATCTACTCAGATGATAGGCGGTTTCCTTACCTGTAATCTAGCTTGTAGCTTAGCCCTTTAGTTTAGTTAGTTGTTAGATTAGATTCGGTTCCTACCTATTTCAAAGCTTACGAATCGTGCGTATTTTAAAAGACAAGTCAAGGGATTCTACGGATATTTCAAAAAAACGTATCTTTTCTTAAAAACACCGTAGCCTCTATTTTCAAAACCCCACAATTCGTGTTATTTCAAATGGCACCATTGTTTAATATTTAGCTCCCGCTCATTATGGTTGCTCGCTCCGCATCGCATACTTACATTGTTATTTTATATTGCATTGTTGATATTATGTTGTTAGGACACCAGCACCATTACCGATGATGCGTATGTACCACGTACACTTACTTGCCAGCTCACACACATCTTCATCGGTAATTGCCATGTCACGCACACCCTAGAAAATATTATTGCTTAACTTCGCTTGATAGCTAGTAGTTTGACATGATATTAGTGTACTTACCTTATATGCCAGCTTAGATATTGTAGTTATTACTGCCGCTTCATGCATACCGTTATTCATCGTTATGCCGCATTCATGGATTCTCATGCATATATTCACTTTTTACGTGCTATTGAGGTTTTGGATTCGGATTTCCATGAGATTTTCTGGATTTGGGGAAAACCGCAAAACATATACAAACTTCTTCTTTCTCTTTTTAAATGAAAAGCGCGGTTTTTCCCATGATGTATGAGTCGTCCACCATGAGTTTGCTGACGTATTTCGAGACCCGATTCGAGGAGTTGGATGAACCGTTTCGGGTACATGGTGGACCCGGTAAGGTACCCCGGGGCAAGAAGCTCGTGGTGATGACGATGAGCCTGGCAGGGGGAGACTACCTACCGGTGATTTTACCCGACGCGTCGGATATCCGGAGGATACCGTCGTGATCTTGAGATGGATGGTAGGGGCCGGTCTGGACTGACGGCGCCCTAGATATTGTGATTGAGACATTGAGATTTCGAGATATTGAGGTACTGAGAATGCAGATGTCCAGAGAGCGAGTAAATGTTGTACTGAGAATGCAGATGTCCAGAGAGCGAGTAAAGATTATGCAAGAGTACTAGCCTCCGTACAGTTCGGCATTGGCGAGATCGGAAGAGACCTTGTGCAGGATTCCTTCTAGGACACTGCTACAATAAGATTTGCACCCAAACGCAGAAGTGTGATGTGCATTCAGAGGACCCAAAGACAGAGGACGCCAGACCGTGAGCAAGAGGCAAATAGATATCTTGCGCTGCTAGCATTGGATGCACTGGCACCTTCTCGAATTTGGAGGAGGATATATCGAAGACGGTATTTATGATTTGTGATTTTGTGATTTGATTATCACGTATCCGTCACCTCGGATTTCGATATTTTGGGAGATCTATTCGCATGATTTGGTCTTGATGGCTGAGTTCCATGATATTTGTTTTCATGCACCATGGTTGCACCTACTGGGTATTGATATTTAGCGCATAGTTATTACGCTTGAGGTATTGTTTGTGATTTCATGCCCATTTTATGCCGGTGATTTGATTTGCGCTTCCAGCATAGTTTTCATGCACTTTTAGTATTTTGATTTGATTTGTGCACGCTGATGCACATGGTTGTGAGCTTATACACCGCGGTATACCTGCTTTTGATTAAGCCGTATTGTATACCGTCGACTTTGATTCTGATATTGATGTTGATTTCTTGCACTCCGTGCATTTGATTTGGATTTTCGCGTGCGTTCAGCGCCTGTTTTGAGATACGATTTTGGTGCACACCAGATGCGCTAAATCGTGATTTTTCGTGCATGTCAGATGCACCTGATTTTGCTGTCAGGCACACGCGTTGTCTATGACAGATGTTTTGTGCACACCCGTTGCACCTAGATGTTGTTTCTATGCACATGTATGGCACATATATGGATTTTGATTTCCGTGCGCACCAGACGCACAAGGTATTCTTATATACATTTTTGGGATTTATTCCTTATGGACCAGTACGTTTTTATGATATTTGCTATTTGTTTTCGTACTGAGCAGGGCTAGTCAGAGGACAGTGCCTGGATATACTTTTCATGCATTGATAGTTATCGAAAGGATTTCCAAAAAGAGAGCTATAGTCTCAGTATTTACCTACGTGTCCAATATGACACGAAACGTTTAAAATAAGGAAACTCTTCTAAATTGTTTTCAAAACGGCGGAACGTACATATTAAACAAAAGATATATACGTATATGGTTATTTTCTTACAATAGACGTCCGCCACTGTGCCGCGATACGCGCATCGCACAGCGACTTAAAAAGATTTGGCATGCATTTACGTCAGCTATTTACATGTATAGATTTGATGTCTACATGTATAGTTCTGATTTATATCATATTGGTTTTGTTTCGGATTTGACATTTGTGTCTTTACCATAACTCTGATGATTGCGGGATGCTTGACGGAGTTTTGATTTTGAGTTATTTGCTCATTGTTCCTGCGCATGCGTTGCGCCATGATGCGTTTTATGTATTGATGATTTCGGAGCCTCGACGACTTGGACTTTTTATTGAAATGTTTTAGAATTTGGGGGTTTAAATTTAAATTCGGGGACCGAATTTCTTTAAGGGGGGAAGATTGTAACATTTCAAAAAAATAAAATATTGTTTTTGGGAATTTTTATAATTTAATATTATTTTTAATAAATATTTTAATATTTCAGTATAATTAAATACCGATAAAATGGGAAAAATTTGGAAAATTATAGAAATTACTAGAAAGAAGGTGTTTTATGTGAATTATGCAAATTTTAAGTTTTTATGATCAGTTTGACACTAATTTAGTGCTAATCGCGATTAAAAATCGCTAATCGGATTTTTAGCATATTTGTGCAAAACATGCACCATATCTTTTTTTTACACTTGTTACATATTTTTCCATGGCTTTCCTACATGTTTTATCATGGTTGATGATTTTATGGGAGAAGAAAAGAAAAGAAAAGAAAAGAAAAGAAAAGGAATTTAATATTGGGTATGGGTGAAAGAGAGAAAGGTGAGGGGTATCTTGACTTGGCCATTCCTTTTCCATTTCCTCACTCATTTCTCTCCCTCTCCCTCACATTGCTGCTGCTGCTGCTGCCCCTCTCTCCTTCTTCACAAAATCCCCCAAAACACCATGGAAATCAACTCAAAACCCTATCCCCTTTCAACAAAAGTTGTGCACAAGCTCAAGGGAATCACATTGGACCAAGAAAGGAAGGTTTTGGACACTTGGGGCAACTCAAGAATTTTCTTGAGTTTCCAAATGAGGTATTTTTTTAACCACTAGCTTAGTTTTCCTATTGCTTTCACATCCATGTTAACTTTAAACCGATATAGTGATGTTTAATGAGGGTATGAAAATTCTAGTTAGGGTAATTGGGAATTGAGAGTTGTGGTGAGCAATTAAGCTTAGTAGAGGCCATACAAACCCCTAGTGGTAGAAAATCCAGACCAACCAGAGACTAGAACCCCGGAATACGGATTTAGAAAAGAGGATACCAGAAAAACTGTGATTCTGTGAAGGTTAAATGGAATCTGCTATAACCCCGAGACTCTGAAAATTATTTTGCATGGACAGTGATACATGCAGGCACCTAGAAAGCTACCACCAAAACCCTAGCCCCTAACTCCAAACTACGGCCGTAGATTTAATCCTTTTGGATGCAAATTGGGGCCAGACCTAGTCCAAATGGTTTCGTGGTTGTTCTGTAGTTCCTTCATCTGTAAACTAGACCCCTGGCATATGCAAAATTGTCCAATTTGACCTAGGGTAGAATCTGGAGCCTTTTTCCTGAGTTGCTGTTTTAATTCGTGTTTTCGTTTTGCGTATTTTAAATTCTGGATTTGTATAATTTTGTTTTACCTCGATTACTTGGCGTTTATACGACGATATCGAGGATTGTTTGATGGTTTTGAAAGCGTAGTCCATAGGTTCTAACCTATAAGCTTTTAAGCGTATCGTTTTGATTTTCGATTTGGTTTTAATGCGATGCGATACATGTGATATGTAGGTACCCCCATGATGATTCGAGACGATGAAGAAGATGAAGGCGACATCAACACCGACACGCAGGATTCAAGGTGAGTAGATTATATCTACGGGGGAAGTCGAGTGGATGGCGTATAGCACCCCCGCAGTTCGATGTTTAGTGTAGTATATATGTACTATTTATGATAGCTTATAGTGTGTCGTGGATATTTGAGATGAGATTAGGTGTACTATGGTTAGATTAGGGCGTAGAAGTAAACTAGTATAGTTCCTAGTTGCGAACCCTAGAATAGGTTTACACCTACACGCACACACATGAATATTTGTTATACATATACTTAGATGACGAGGATAGTGTATGATGTTTGGAGATGAGTCGATGAGATTGGGCATAGTGCCATGAGATCGGTGATATATTGTGATTCGTATTTGGGATACGACATGAGATTTAGCGGGCTTTTGGACGTGTGTTTCACACACGCATTTATATTTATATAGATGGTGTCGATTTGTACTAGACTAAGATCAGTACCCTAGATCATGTGATATGACGATAATGATACCAGATAATTGATGAGATGAATGTGATATTGACCCGTACCTAGCTTTTGGGATGCCGTACGATGATTTACCGTACGAGCTTTATATTGATGATAGATCCGCACTCATGACTCGAAGATGTCATATGATATTGTATCGTATGTGGTACCTGTGAGGTGGGATCACCGATTATTATACTTATATATTTATATATATATATATATATATATATATATCGACTCTGATTTAGGTGGTTCCCATACCCCTCCTGAATGACTTGTTAGTTAGAACTGTAGTTTTGCCAGTAGATGTTAGGCTAGGTTGATGTCATACCTATTTCAAAAACTTACGAATCGGGAGTATCTTAAAGACAGGCAAAGGGATTCTATGGATATTTTCAAAAGACGCATCTTTTCATAAAAACACCGTAGCCCTTATTTTACTAAAAACCCCGATTCGTCTTATTTCAAATGGCAAACTGTATGACTTTTTATATTGATGCAGATTCGTCACTGTTGCATTTATTAGTCGATTCCTGCATATTCTTGTTATTCGCATCGCATTGCATGTGCAAATGGTTATTGTTATATTAAACTCATGCTGTTAGGACACCAGCACCATTATCGATGATGCATATGTTCCACATACACCTGCCTGCCGGCTCACACACTTCATCATCGATAATTGCCATGTCACTACACTGTAGTACTGTTGCATTCAGGATATGATCCCTTGCATGGCATACTTGTGTACATACCTATTGTACACCCATACTTGGATACATTTGTATTTGCACATACATAGATGATTTTGTTTTGATTTGGAGATTTGGTAACCGCAAGATATATCTTAAAACTGTATTCATTTTAAAAGAGCGGTTTCCCTCAATGTGTGCATATTACTATTCCATGTTGCATGACATACTGATATGATTACATTCTTTTATACGTTGCATACATCATGCTTTATGATTATACGCATTGAGATATGTTGTTTCCATGATATTTCTGGATTTGGGAACCGTGGGTATTTCAAAAGAGAGTATGTATTGTTTTAAAAACCCGGTTACCCTTTATATGATATTTCAATGCGTCCACCATGCGTTTTCTCGGTTCTGAGACGTGTGCTTGAAACCCGATTCGAGGAGTTGGATGTTCTGTTTGTGGGTTCATGGTGGACCCGGTATGGTTCCCCGGGACGAGAAATGTTTTTCGTGGAGCAGACGATGAGCCTGGCAGGGTGGCGAGTACCTACCGATGATTGTATTTGAGCTCGGCGGATATCCGGAGGATACCGACCGGAGTTGAGAGATGATGTGGGCCGGTCCAGACTGACGGAGCCCCATATATATGAGGATTTTACGTGCCGATGATAGGCACAGGTTTCATTATGTTTTCGAGTGTCGATGCATGACACTCAGATTCCATGATTTTGATATGTCGCGAGCGACACATGTTGATTTACATACTCATACTTCCATGCATATGTTTTGATATTTACATGCATGATGCTTATTGTTATTGGGTGACACGTGGATGATTTCCACATATATATATTGACATTGATGACATTGATCACATAGTTGGGTGATATCCACATACTCATAGACTTCCTGATATAGTTGACATTGATTACATTGATCATACCTCATATTTATGATATATTGCTACCTGAGGCACTGACACGAGCTTTAGGTACTACACTTAGGTATAGATGTTTACCCTAGCCACATTTTCATACTTCAGACTTATTCATATTGAGGATATTTTATTACTGATCGTATTGACCTAGGATTATGTCATGCATACGACTTCTACTCTGCGATGTTTTCTATTCACGAGTTGGCAACTCACCCCGTTGTGCCACAGTTTCTTGCAGGTTTTGCCATACCGGTTTCATTGCGGCTTTTTTGGCACACTGCTTCCTTTCTGGGTGATTGCATTGGTAGGTGGGTTCACTCGCATCGTGACCACCCTTGTATTATTTTATCAGTTGTATCTAGTAATTTCATCAACCAAACTTGTATATTGTTTCTGACATAGAAAACCAGTTATGTATTATTTCGACCTTAGAGTCGCGCGTTGTAGTATTATGGTTTTCATATTGATTATGAGTTTCTTTTTTTGAGTTTTGATCCTCGCCCTTTGGCGTTGTATATTATATTGCTTGCGTGGTTGTGACCATCGATTGAGGAAGAGCTAGCTCCTGCTTGGGGATGCCTTTTATCATTGTACATATATTATTCTGGTTGTACCCCGTTCGGGGCCATTATTTACAAAGGAATCTCTGCCGAAATTTTCAGAAAAGACTAGAGATTTTAAAAACGCATATTCGGCTTATTTATTTAAAAACCTTGTTTTCCAAAACAGGTTTTCCATACTTCTTAAAACTATTTTCTTTATTTACTCCATAAAATGGTTTTAGATTTCTGGGCTTTTGGCTTACTTGAATTAGATGGTGTCCTATACACTTCATATGATTCAAGTGCCAGTCACGTGCTATTTTGGGTCGTGACATTTCCGGATTTGAGAACCGTGGATATATTTCAAAGGAAATTATAAATTGTTTTAAAAAGGCGGTTTCTCGTGATGTGATTTCGATGCGTCCACCATGAGTTTTCTCGGTTCTGAGATTGTTTTCGAGACCCGATTCGAGGAGTTGGACGAACCGTTTGCCGGTACATGGTGGACCCGGTAAGGCACCCCACATCCGACGTCTCCGCAACCGATCCTTGTAACATTTTAGAAAATCGTTATGCGAATTTTTCCGTTTTAGGGTAAAATTGTCGGTATTTTCTGATTTAACCCGACTGTGATCAAACGACCATATAGACCAGCCAGCACCTAGTTTAGCTAAAATAAAGCTAGTGCGCATGTTTTGGGGGTATATGGGACGTTTTGGTTCAATTTGAATTTTTTCCAATTTTAATATTATTTTAATGCAGTATTCACATTTTTGGGAAATTTCTCTTAAGTGATCTTTTCAACATTAAGTTTGAGTTATTTAAACCCTCACATTATATCTAGATATTTGTTTGAATATTAGGTTTAAAATTTAAAGAAAATGAAAAGAATTGCAAGAGATGCATGATTGTGTAAGTGAATGCATTAATGAGAGAGTTAATGCATTGGTTATACTTACCTCTAACTTTACCCTACACTCACCTCTCTCTCTCTTTTCCTTACACTCTCATTCTTTCTCACTTAATTCTTCATCTCTTTTTATCTTAAACTGAACACTCTCAATCCCTCACCAAATTCATCTCATTTATTCACAAATTTCATCAAAAATCACATCTTTCTTCACTTTTTGCCTCTTGAATGCCTAGGAGCATGCAAAGCTAGGATCTTTGAGTTCTTTGTTAGTGTATATGTGTTAGTTGTATGTATGCCCTAAAGGCCGGGATTGTACAGGTGATGTATATTATATTGGATGCTTGGACATATATAGACAGGACTTTCTTGCTCGATATGATAGTATGCTATCTGGTTGCTCTTTATCTTAACATGTATACTTGTCTCTTGATACTGTCTTATAGCTACAAGTTGATAAAGCCCTTAGGATGTATACTTGACTACCTGGACTATGATGCAGATCATACTAGTAGGGCCATGGTAGTCCATAAGTACATCCTTTAATGTTCCTAGTCGTGGGTGTATCGAGACAGGGCATCGATATACCAGAGTAGACTAGCGTATACGCTTCTCGACCCATGAGATGGGCGATGGATGATCCCATATCCATTGGTGTTTGACATCAGAGATGGTATACGGGTGCTCAGTGGAGACTGGGTACACTGGACGGACTCGCCGAGAACTCCCAGATGGTATTATACCTCACGTCAGATGGCAGTTCTCTGGTGACACTTGTACAGGTTAGTCTGTAGACCCGAGATCGTCATAGAGACTTGTGTGATTCCCACTGTACTTTGATTTCCACCTTACCACATCCATGAGGGTGTGCAAAACGGTGGTTTTTGGGTACAGTCCCGAGTCATATGGAGGCGATGAGCGATAGGAGAGGTTTCGTCTCTCCCGGTATTGGGGGTTGATGTTGCGCTGTGCTCGATTGGCCATAACAGGGAAGTCCCTGGCCAGGGCTGATTTAGAGATTTACAGGTAAGTGTTACCAGTAGTTTCTCGACCCGTTATGAGCCTCACATCGACACGACTTATCGGTTATTGGGGTGTGACGTTTACCACCCCTAGACTTGATATGCCACATATCAGACGAGAAGACCGGACTGTACGGGAAGTGTTACTAGCAGGCTTTTACAGGAGTTGGAGCGGGCTTGCTAGCTGATCTTCTGATCGCTCAATACCCGGGTAGCCGTTACATCCAGCTAGTACCGCTGACGGCTTGTGGGTGCGTGATGTGATCATCACCTACTGCAGGCGTATTGACGAGTCTTTAGAGTCCTACATAGAGGTTTTACTGGCTCAGGCAAAACGAAATAGGGGCGCATATGTGATATGTGCGAGACCGAGAATAATGCGTGTATGTGATACCGTATTCTATTCTCGCGACTTTTTGTATCGGTCGGTTATATATGATATAGCCGGGTTATCGAATCAAGTGTTGATTCGATAAGTCGATACATTGGATGTTAGTCGGTTATATGTGATATGACCGGATTATTAAGTCAAGTGTTGATTTAATAATTTATTGTATAATTGTATATTTGATATACTAGTTTACATTAACTAACACATGTTCACTTAGGGTTTTTTTTCTTCTCACATATACACATATTTACTATATATATGATATATATTAAAATGTGTTATATTATTGTATCATGGTTGATGATACATCATCCATGGGTGTATGAGACTTACACTATGCTAATTTTTAGTTTGGGTTTTTAATATTTAAAGTAATTACAAAATCAAGTGGAGGATTAGAAAATGCATGAAGCTTGTGGAAGCTTGTGGATGCATTGACTAATTCAACTTGAGTTTGTTTTTACTATGGATTTTTATTAACCCAACCATAACAATTAGCCTAGGGTTAAGTCTCTACAAGAGTTAATATATGATACTCACTCACCATGGTTAGCTCATAGACTTGATCATTATCCTCATTCTTTTCTTTGGTTCATCTTCTTCTTCATTGAGCAAAAGAAAAAGCTTGGTGGGATTTTGAAAAAAAGAGTGAAACTTTGTAAGAAATAAAATTCTAAAGAGAACCCACTTCCCATTTCTCCATCCTCTACTAGACTAGCACTTTAGTTTAGGGTGTTTGCTTTACTAATTCTCAAGTTAGTGAAGTAGAAGCTTGAGTTGGCATCCCCTCGACATAGATCATCTTCGGCATCGAAGACTTCAAGCAAACACGCGTCTTTCGCCTCCTGAAGCCATGCAAGGGTCCGGGAGAACCACGATCGCAGCGAAGGGACTTCAACAAGGATCTAAAGAAGTGAAGGACCGATCTACATAGGTTGTATTTCGTATTCACATAGTCGTAAACGTAGTTTACTAGCATATGAAACCTTAATTTTCTAGCAACGATCTTGTTTAGGGTTATTCGGCACGGCTAAAATTTGAAACGGGAATGGTTGATGCTTTGTAGAACCTTATTAGAGTGTCTAGTAACCCTACAGTGGCATCAGAGCCTAGTTAGAGCATTAGGCGATTTGTTAACAAAGTTAAAACTCCGAACGAACCCGAACACGTCAAGATAACCCCATCTCTGTACATTTTTTAAAAACTTGGTTTTTTCTGAATTAAAAATACCTAAAAAAATCAGCAAGGAATTCTAAGAGTTTCCATAAAATTCGACATCATAATTCTGTACAACCGCCGCGGAACCGCGGCCCCAACCCACTATTGGCGGCGGTTCCGCGGCAGGTAAAGTGAATCATGAATAGTGTTTTATGTAGTAACCTCCGTAGCTATTCCTATATTCTTCTGGGTATTTTTAAACTGACTCAAGTGTTGAGTATTTTGGGGTTTACTTTGTAATCGTCGATTCGATCGGAGAATTTAATTTTGTTATGTTATTCCGGATAATTTAGAAAGTACTAAAATGTTCGAACGGATATCATTAACTCAATTTTTCCCGGCACGAAAAACATTCAAGTGTTGAATTTTTCTCGGGTTTGAATCTTTCGGAAAAACGTGCATGTGACGCGATGGACCCTCTAGAAGACAACAAACCTTAACTCGATTATGTGACCGTCTTGAACTGCCTTTTGAACCTTAGGGTTTGGGACAGCACGGCGTGCCACATGTGAGGCGTTGGCTTGACCCTTCTACGGCTGGACCGTTGCTACTGTGACGTATTCTGGAATTTTTGAACTCCGCTCAAGTGTTGAGCTATTATGGAAATCTTGGGTGTTTGAATATTCGATCGGAAAGTTTAATACTGTCTATTTATCTGGAATGTGATACAATATGTGGAATTCATACAGTTAGATATGAAATGCGAAGTATGTGATATTTCGGATTTACGATGTCTAAAGAGATTGTGGATTCCAAATGTTGTAGTTTTACACTTTCTTTTCTGCGACCGTAAGTGTAATATGTGATATTGCCGGTTTCGTTGCTATATGTCAACGACAATTGGGATGCCCATATTTACTTACGTTGATGATATGTGATGTTATGTGTTGCTGGATATGTTATATTGGATCGTCGCGTTCTGAATAGCCGGGGGTTTTATGTGAGATGAGGGTTTTTATTTTCATTCATGTAAAATTAAATGTATGTAATATTCTTTTATTGGGGCACTTCCGGGATGAGGTTGATGTCACCATTTGTATATTATTTACTTTTCCGCAATAGGATAGACCCAAGGAGGAGAGCACAAGTAACCGGGTTCTAGAGTCCAGTGGGAGACCAACTCGAGGCGTCGAGTCCGGGTCTCCTAACTCTAGAATTGGTAGGGTTGCTTACTGCTCTCGTAGGGGTCTAGGGGTATGGGGTTGGCTATTCATCGCGATCGTGGAATCCGTGTTTTATAGAGGCTCAAAATAAAACACGGACGTCCTAGTATATCCAATGTTTCATATGTTTCTTCTGCTGCGATATCTGTGATGTGATCATTTGATGTGCTGTGATAAATACTGTATATAGTATATATGATATATTATATAGACGTTACTTATGTTTTACACCCGCGCTAGCCCTGCCCTGCTCTGCCGTTAGTTACCTAACCTAATGGTGCACGAGGGGACATCGAGGCGAATGCGGATGGCATAACTTTACGTCGTATTTATCTATGATGTTTAGGTGACTTAAATGATGGGACTTCATTAATGTGATTAATGAAAGAAAAGAAACCTAAAAGATGTTGTAGAATCAATTTTTTCAAAAAGGGTAGCTACAGTTTTGCTTTGCATAGCGATATATATGATATATCCCGCACCTTATTCGATGGGAAAAGAGCCGAGATCCCTTCACCGGGAGTGACCTCTTTAGCAAAACTGGAAGATGCTACAAAACTCGGTTTGCTTTTGATTGCTTTTGGAGTTTTGCTTTGCATAGTGATATATATGATATGTCCTGCACCTTATTCGATGAGGAAAGAGCCGAGATCCCTTTACCGGGAGTGACCTCTTTAGCAAAACTAATGAAAGCCTCAAAATCATTCCATTTTAAAATTCACTCGATTCTACGACGATATTAAGTTCATTACGCAATAGATTTTCATAAAAACCTGTCGTAGCCCTCCGTCATTTTAGATAGGAACTGTTTAGTATTCGTGCTGCGTTTGTTGGCCTTTGTCAAGGCGTAGTGTGCGGTAGCTGAATGGTGCTTATCTGCCTATGCATATGATGCAGATTGTTTTGGGGTAGTCGTACGACCTTGTTGGCCTTTGTCAAGGGTCGTGCGGGTGGGTTTAATTCAATCAAGAAATGACGGGTTGAACTTGACTAGCATCCTATGATTTGTTGGCCTTTGTCAAGGTCATAGGGGTTAGGGGCAAAATATTATCGGGAATTTCAAGTGTTGAAATTTGCAATGAGATTGCATACCTTCTATGAGATAGTTGGATCCTGATACTCACTGCGAGTAATTGTTACTCCTGGGAGAGTTTTACACAGGACAATTAGCCGATCAAGTAGGTGTCTAGAAAGGTGTCAACGGGGTTACGCCTCTGGGAAAACGAGGTTTACTTTAATTAGGTCCGTGCGAAAGCGTGGGGAACCTCCCTCAAAGTACCGACACTGGCCTGGCTGAAAGATTGGCGAAATTGTAGGGTGTAATTAATCCCGACTAGTCTTTCCTTTTAGGGTTTGAAGGAAGATTTGATAAAAACAGTGGGAGCCATCCTGATTAGATAAAATAATAACCAATCTGATCTTGCAAGAGCATACGCTAAAGTGTTTTCTTCTCTCTCTCTCCAGGTATCGACCATATCATGCCTTAATCAAGATAATAATATGGATGTATTGACCGAACCCGCATGTTATACTGTGCTGGGGAACGTTGGTTCCGTTCTTTCTTATAAGAGTTATAGGACTGAACATGATATAGGGGAATACCAGGATTTCCATGCCACCCGTGTGAAAAAAGTACACGTTGATGCATTTTCTTCGGGTGTGTTCGTTACAGAGAACTGTTTCTCCATTTCCTCTACGTCCTGGGTATTAGATACCGGGTCAGGATCCCATATATGTAATCGGTTACATGGGCTTAGGAAAGGTAGAGAACTTGGAGAAGGTGATAAAGACATAAGGGTTGGAAATGGTGCAATTGTTGCAGCTAAAACCGTCGGGGAATATCACTTTGTATTGCCAACTGGTAATACATTGATTCTGAACGAATGCTATTACATGCCGAACATGATATGCAGCATTATATCGGTTTCTTTGTTGAGTAAAGAGGGATATAATTTTGTATTACAGGATAATGTTATGAACATTTTTCTAAACCAAAAGTTGGTTGGATCAGGCACGATGTGCAATAGCATTTATGTTCTAAATCAATCAACAGTTCTGAGCATAACAAACACACACAAGAGGAAGAGTTCAGAAATGAACGAATTCTTCTTGTGGCATTGTAGACTGGGTCACATCAATGCGACACGACTAGCTAAGTTGTATAAGGATGGATATTTGAATCCGTTTGAATTTTCATCTTACAAAACTTGCCAGTCATGTCTCAAAGGCAAGATGACCAAAAGTCCGTTTACGGGACACGGAGAAAGAGTTACTGAACTCTTGGGACTGGTACATAGTGATGTATGCGGCCCCATGTCTACACATTCCAAGGATGGTTCTTCGTACTTCATTACATTCACTGACGATCTCTCTAGATTCAGATATGTGTTCCTGATGAAATACAAATCAGAAGCTTTTGAGAAATTTAGAGAATATAAACAAGAAGTCGAAAACCAAACCGGGAAAAGTATTAAAATCCTTCGATCTGATCGAGGAGGTGAATACTTGAGCAATGAATTCCTGGACTTCCTAAAAGAGAATGGGATTCTCTCTCAGCTGACTCCTCCATATACACCACAGCACAACGGTGTATCGGAACGGAGGAACCGCACCCTATTAGATATGGTGCGCTCTATGATGAGCACAGCCGAGTTACCTATTTCCTTCTGGGGGTATGCGCTGGAGACAGCAGCATACCTATTGAATCAAGTTCCATCTAAATCTGTACCTACCACATCATATGAGATATGGAATGGGAAGAGACCATGTCTTAAACGAGTTAAGATATGGGGTTGTCCGGCCTATGTCAAAAGGCAAAATCCGGACAAACTCGAGCCACGGTCAGTTTTATGCATGTTTGTGGGATATCCCAAACATTCATATGGATATCTTTTCTACCATAGCGAGGAACAAAAGGTGTTTGTTTCTCGACATGCCACCTTTTTAGAAAAGGAATTTCTTGCAAAAGAAAGTAGTGGCGACAAGCTAGAACTGGAAGAAATTCCGGCTACACAAACTCAAACTGAAGATTTAGTGGAACCGGAGGATTCAGTAGTTCCCAACGAACCTCAGCCTCTCCGCCGATCTAGTAGGGTTCCTCACCCACCTGAGAGATACTACGGTTTTCTCATGGATGGTGGGAGCGAGGATTGCATCATGGTTGATGATGACCCAGCTAGCTTCGAGCAGGCCATCACGAGTGGGGACTCGGTGAAATGGCTGGATACAATGCGGTCCGAGATGGAATCCATGTACACCAACAAAGTATGGACTTTGGAAGATGCTCCTGAAGGGGTAAAACCCATTGGGAGCAAGTGGATCTTCAAGAAAAAACTTGGTGTAGATGGGAAAGTGGAGACTTTCAAAGCAAGACTTGTTGCAAAGGGTTTTCGTCAAAGACCAGGTGTGGACTATGAAGAAACCTTTTCTCCAGTAGCTATGCTTAAATCCATCTGGATCATGCTTGCCATCGCTGCATATCATGACTACGAAATCTGGCAAATGAATGTTAAGACCGCCTTTCTAAACGGTGATTTAGAAGAGTGCGTGTACATGACTCAGCCAGAGGGCTTCGTAGATAGTGGGAGCAGCGGGAAGGTGTGCAAGCTGCTTAAATCCATTTATGGATTAAAGCAAGCATCGCGGAGTTAGAACATCTGCTTTGACGTCGTTATCAAAGAGTTTGATTTCATCAAAAACGTAGATGAACCTTGTATCTACAAGAAGGTGGCAGAAAGTAAGGTTGTCTTCCTCGTATTGTACGTGGACGACATACTCTTGATAGGAAATGACATTCCTATGCTGCAATCGGTCAAGCTCTTCTTATCACAAAGATTCTCAATGAAAGATCTTGGTGATGCCTCCTGCATATTGGGAATTATGATCTATAGAGATTGATCTAAAAGGATACTGGGATTGTCCCAATCCAGGTACATTGACACCATACTAAAGAGGTTTAGTATGGCAGAGTCCAAACGTGGGTTTTTACCCACGATCTCAGGGCTCACTCTCTCCAAAGAGATGTCTCCCAAGACTGATTTGGAGAGAGCTCGCATGCAAGGGATACCCTATGCTTCGGCTGTAGGCTCTATCATGTACGCGATGCTATGTACCAGACCCGATGTAGCATACTCACTAGGTGTAGTGAGTAGGTATCAAGCTGATCCTGGAGAGAGTCACTGGACAGCTGTGAAGAGCATTCTCAAGTACTTGCGAAGGACTAAAGAGATGCTCTTGGTGTATGGTAACGGAGAACTTCAAGTGGAGTCCTTTACCGATTCGAGCTTCCAGAGTGATAAGGACGACTCTAAGTCGCAGTCGGGATTTGTCTTTACCCTTTACGGAGGGGCGGTTAGCTGGAAGAGTTCCAAGCAGGAAACCGTGGCAGACTCGATGATGGAGGCTGAATACATCGCTGCCAACGATGCTGCCAAAGAGGCTGTCTGGATCAAGAAGTTCATTTCTGAACTTGGAGTGGTTCCATCCATTGATCATCCAATACCTTTGTATTGCAATAACAATGGAGTGGTGGCTTTGGTCAAGGAACCCAGGTCCCATCAGCGATCCAGGCACATTTTGAGATGGTATCACCTGATCCGGGAGATAGTTGATCGCCGGGAGATCGAGGTCAGGAGGGTTGATACGAAGAACAACAAAGCGGATCCACTCACGAAGGCCATTCCCCAGATACAGTTTGAGATACTCTTCGGGATGCTCGGTATGCGATACTACAGCAGATGGCCCTAGTGCAAGTGGGAGATTGTTAGTTGTATGTATGCCCTAGAGGCCAGTATTGTACAGATGATGTATATTATATTGGATGCTTGGACATATATAGAGAGGACTTTCTTGCTCGATATGATAGTATGCTATCTGGTTGCTCTTTATCTTAACATGTATACTTGGCTCTTGATACTGTCTTATAGCTACATGTTGATAAAGCCCTTAGGATGTGTACTTTACTACCAGAACTATGATGCAGATCATACTAGTGGGGCCATGGTAGTCCATAAGTACATCTTTTAATGTTCCTAGTCGTGGGTGTATCGAGACAGGGCATCGATATACCATAGTAGACTAGCGTATACGCTTCTCGACCCATGAGATGGGCGATGGATGATCCCATATCCATTGGTGTTTGACATCAGAAATGGTATACGGGTGCTCAGTGGAGACTGGGTACACTGGACGGACTCGCCGAGAACTCCCAGATGGTATTGTACCTCACGTCAGATGGCAGTTCTCTGGTGACACTAGTACAGGTTAGTCTGTAGACCCGAGATCGTCAAAGAGTCTTGTGTGATTCCCACTGTACTTTGATTTCCACCTTACCACGTCCATGAGGGCATGCAAAACGCTGGTTTTTGGGTACAGTCCCGAGTCACATGGAGGCGATGAGCGATAGAAGGGGTTTCGTCTCTCCCGGTATTGGGGGTTGATGTTGCGCTGTGCTCGATTGGCCATAACAGGGAAGTCCCTGGCCAGGGCTGATTTAGAGATTTACTGGTAAGTGTTACCAGTAGCTTCTCGACCCGTTATGAGCCTCACATCGACACGACTTATCGGTTATTGGGGTCTGACGTTTACTACCCCTAGACTTGAAATACGACATATCAGACGAGGAGACCGGACTGTACGGGAAGTGTTACCGGCAGGCTTTTACAGGAGTTGGAGCGGGCTTGCTTGCTGATCTTCTGATCGCTCAATACCGGGTAGCCGTTACGTCCAGTTAGTACCGCTGACGGCTTGTGGGTGCGTGATGTGATCATTACCTACTGCCGGCGTATTGACGAGTCTTTAGAGTCCTACATAGAGGTTTTACTGGCTCAGGCAAAACGAAATAGGGGTGCATATGTGATATGTGCAGGACCGAGAATAATGCGTGTATGTGATACCGTATTCTATTCTCGCGACTTTTTGTATCGGTCGGTTATATATGATATAGCCGGGTAATCGAATCAAGTGTTGATTCGATAAGTCGATGCATTGGATGTTAGTCGGTTATATGTGATATGACCGGATTATTAAGTCAAGTGTTGATTTAATAATTTATTGTATAATTGTATATTTGATATACTAGTTTACATTAACTAACACATATTCACTTAGGGTTTTTTTTCTTCTAACATGTACACATATTTACTATATATATGATATATATTAAAATGTGTTATATTATTGTATCATGGTTGATGATACATCATCCATGGATGTCTGAGACTTACACTAAGCTAATTTTTAGTTTGGGTTTTTAATATTTAAAGTAATTACAAAATCAAGTGGAGGATTAGAAAATGCATGAAGCTTGTGGAAGCTTGTGGATGCATTGACTAATTCAACTTGAGTTTGTTTTTACTATGGATTTTTATTAACCCAACCATAACAATTAGCCTAGGGTTAAGTCTCTACAAGAGTTAGTATATGATACTCACTCACCATGGTTAGCTCATAGACTTGATCATTATCCTCATTCTTTTCTTTGGTTCATCTTCTTCTTCATTGAGCAAAAGAAAAAGCTTGCTAGGGTTTTGAAAAAAAGAGTGAAACTTTGTGAGAAATAAAATTCTAAAGAGAACCCACTTCTTATTTCTCCATCCTCTACTAGACTAGCACTTTAGTTTAGGGTGTTTGCTTCACTGATTCTCAAGTTAGTGAAGTAGAAGCTTGAGTTGGCAACCCCTCGACGTAGATCATCTTCGGCCTCGAAAACTTCAAGCAAGCACGCGTCTTTCGCCTCGTGAAGCCATGCAAGGGTCCGGGAGAACCACGATCGCAGCGAAGAGACTTCAACAAGGAGCTAAAGAAGTGAAGGACCGAACTACAAAGGTTGTATTTCGTATTCACTTAGTCGTAAACGTAGTTTACTAGCATATGAAACACTAATTTTCTAGCAACGATCTTGTTTAGGGTTATTCGGCACGGCTAAAATTTGAAACGGGCATGGTTGATGCTTTGTAGAACCTTATTAGAGTGCCTAGTAACCCTACAATATGCCCTAGAGGCCATTACTGTATCATACTAGTTTGTATATTACTTAATGGAAGCTTGGGATATTCACAGTTGTATAGACAATCTTGCTCGAAATGGTTGTATGCTACTTGGTTTGTTTCTACTATAATGTGTGCATGTGTTTCTTTTAGCATATCGCCCATACACATTAGTGGAGCCCTCAGGATCTTTGTTTGATTACCAGCGTTGTGATGGCAGTCACACTAGTGGGGGCTGGGTAATCTACAAGCACATCGTTATACAGGTCCCTAGTCATAGGATTATCGAGACGGGGCATCGATACTCCGGAGTAGACTAGTGTTTACGCTTCTCATCCCAGGAGGGGAGATGGTCTGTCCCACAGCCATCAGTACACCGTACTGGAGATAGTATGCAGGTGCTCGTTTGGTTACGAGTACACTGGACATGACTCGCTGGGAACTGTTGGTTGGTATTATGCCTATCGTCAGTTATCAGTTCACGGGTGACATGAGTACAGCTTAGTCCGCTGACTTGACACTGTCACTTCACCTCGAGTATGTTCCCACTGTTCTTAGATTGCTACCCAACCACGACTCAAATGAGTCGTGCAAACAGCTAGCAGTTGGGTGCAGTCCCGAAGCACTTGGAGGCAGTGACGGTTAGACAGGATTCGTCTCTCCCGGTATTGGGGGTTGATATCGCGCTGTGTCTAGGAAAGCCATTACACAATGTCCCTGGCCAGGGCAAGCGAGATATACTGGTAGCGTTTCCAGTGTTATCTCAGGGTGTTCTGGGCTACACTCCGACATGACTTGTACCGCTATTAGGGGACTGACGTTTACCGTCCCCCTAGGCCCGCCATGCGATACTCTCAGACGAATAGACCGGACTGTACGGAGATTGTCACATTCAGGCTCAATAGGAGCTCGGATGGGTTCACCTCATCAGTCTTCTTATCGGTATCTACCTGGGGACCGTTATGTACAGCTAGTACCGCTTGCGGCCTGTGGTTAAACCCACTGCCAGCGTATTGTCGAGTCCTTAGAGTCCCACATAGAGGGCTATTCGCCTTTGGGCAAAACAGAGTAGAGGTCGCATGGTTTTGTGATGGGGTTCGTTCACATCCGCGCACTTGTGCACGTTTGGTGTCCGTGCAGTTATTACTAGCGGGCTTTGGTTTAAGCCAGATCCTAGTATATGTTTTGGGATTGGTTTTATCTCATTGTATTCGTGTTCCTCGGAACACGGATGCGGGTGTGTATGCAGAGTTGTCAGAGGCAGAGGAATCTCATTAGGGTTGTTGACCGTTGACTTTTACTAAACCCTAATGAGAATGAGAAATATGATTAATAATATTAATTAAGGATAATTGTGCCATGGTTGAGTTGACCTTTTGACTTCCGTTGACTTTTTGACCTCGGTTGACCGGTTGACTATTGTTGACCAATTGACCATCATCATTTCACTTGCAAGATGCTTCTTGTTTCTTGCAAATGCATTAAATGATGAAATGATAATGGTCATTCATAAACTAACCATCACAATTTCTTAATTATTATTATTTTTATCATTATTCTTATTTTGAGAGCATGGTTGTAAAAAAGCTAGCTCATTCTCACTTGCTCATTCTCTCTCATCCATTAGCTCATCCTCTTCCTCTCTCAAAGCTCTCATCTCTCATGTGTTGAGAACCATGAGCTCTTGAGATAAAACCTTCATGGCTTCACTCTACTCATTCTAGAGTTCTAGGTTTAGCAAGCCAAGCACTTTAGTTACCTCTAGGTTGAGGTAGGAGCTCAAGGTTGAGGCCTTCGGGTGGATCCTTCTTCGGCAAAGAGAAGACGACGACGAGGAGCCGTTCAAACCACTCCAAGGAGCAAGAAGAGAAGGAGTTCAAGACCTAGGTATAACCTTCTAACCGAGTAGCTAAACTTGTAGTTTGTTTGTTAGGTTTTTGTTTAGCAAAGATCCTCCTTTTCTAGTCCATGTTACCTTTCGTCAAAAATCGTTTTTTACTATTCTGCCTCCCCGTAAGAACCGGGGTGGGTAACGTGGACTTACAGTGGTATCAAAGCCTAGGTAAACAACAACTAGCATGTTAGAAAAGTGTTTGGAACTTCAATCCGAAAAAAAATCGCGAAACATGTCAAAAATTCATACTTTCTGCCGATTTTTAAAACTGCTCTAAAAATAATTCCACATACCTTAAAAATCGGTACAGGGTTTTTTAGGAACATGCAGCAAAAACGAGCCCACGACTCGGTCAACGCGCCGCGGAACCATGGGGAAACCACGCGTTTCGCCGTGGATCCGCGGCTGAGTTGACTCGGCCGCAACTCGGGTTTGCTGCAGTTTGTTCACTGTATTGTTTTGGGATTTTTAAAATATTTTGTTTCTGTCCAGAATTTCCAGCGAACAATGTTGTGTTTGGGGTAGTTGCAAATTGGTATTTTGATCGAAGTTCTACAAACTTTTGCTAAATGGTTATATCTGTGATGTGATATATGCACTGAACGTCGACTAATCGCTATACGTCAATTAGTGGGGGTTGTGCATATCTATGATCTGTAATGTTGTTGGATTGTATATATGAACTTGTTGGATTGTCGCGGATGAATAGCCGGGGGTTGTGAGATGAGAGTTTTCTTTATCTTTCATTTGATGTAATATGTAAATTGATGTAATATTATTTTATGGTCGCACATCCAGGATGAGGTTGTAGCCGCCATTGTATATTATTTCTTTTACTGTTTTTGCTCCTAGGATAGACCCAAGGTGGGGTGCACAAACTACCGGGTACTTTGAAGTGCCGAGTGGCCTACTCACGTTGTTGAGGGAGATTGCTTCACTTCGGCTACTTGGCGGGTAGTTTGCCGCACCCGTAGGGGTCTAGGGTGGGGTTTGGCTATTCATCGCGACCGTGTAATCCGTCTTTCGTTGCAGGCTCGAACGAAACGCGGATTCCTAGCATATCGAATGTGTTCATCTGTGATCTGGAATGGCTATCATTGCATCTGACGAATGTATATATCTATATATGATATTTAGTAGGCGTTGCTTATGTTTTGCATCCGCGCTAGTCCAGCCCCCGCTCTGTCGTTAGTTAAGTAACCTAACGGGTGATGACGGGGCCCCGTGGTGAATGCGGATGGCATAAGCGTACGTCATATTTTTGTTGTTTTCTGCATTGGTAGGATTAATTGATGGAACGCATTAAATTAATGCAAGAAAATAAACCAAAGTTAAGTCATTGGAACAATTTCAAAACCACTCGGTTTCTTTTCAAAATAGAAAACTTTTAAAACGCGGAGCTTGAACCACTCCTTTTAAAAGCTATCACGTTGCTTCGATTATATCAAGTTCACTGCGTTCACGGTTTCGCCAAAACCATTCGTAGCCCTTCGTCATTTCATATGGATAGTCAATAGTATTCAAGCTGTGTTTGTTGGCCAAAATCAAGGCATAGTGATTGGTAGCTATTGGATATTCGTATGTAGCATAGATAGATGCATTGGTTTGGGACAGTCGTACTGCCTTGTTGGCCAAAGTCAAGGGTAGGTACGGGTGGGTTCAAATTAACCTGGAAAATTACGGGTAGAACTTGACATGTGACTTATGATTTATTGGCCAAAGTCAAGGTCATAAGAGCATGGGGCAAAAATCCACGTCGGGAGTTTCTAAAGAAACTGAAACTTGCTTATGATGCATACCATTTGGAGTGTGATGATTCTGGTAGGATTCCTTCAGTTTTATCACACGATGATATTTGGATCCCGATCCTACTGTGAGTATATGCTACTCCTCGGGAAACTTTCTCACTTAACGATCAATGCTATAAACCAAGTAGGTGTCTAGAAAGGTGTTAGCGGGGCTACGCCCACAGGGAAAAGAGGTTATTTAATTAAGGAACTTCGCGAAAGCGTCGTAAAACCTCCCTCGAAGTACCAACACTGGCCTGGCTGAACGGTTAAGCAAGTATTGTACGGTGAGATTGATCCCGACTAATTCTTCTTTTTTGGTTTGAGGAAGGATTCGAGAAACAGTGGGAGCCATCCTGTTTAGACAAACTAAAAACCACTCTAAACTTGCAAGAGCATCATGCTAAAGTGTTTCTTCTCTCTCTCCTAATTGCAGCCAGCAAACATCATTACCGGACTTAAGTTACTACTAGATAAAAATATACTGACAGGGCCAAACTACAAAGATTGGCTCAGGAATGTCAAATGGCAATCACTTATGACAAGTTGGGGTATCTCCTTACCACCAAAGCTCCCCCAGTCCCAGGTCCTCAATCCAGCGTTGCGGATAAGGAAATTCGTAAGACCTGGGAGATTGATAGCGCGAAGGCCACGTGCCTCGTGCTTGCCTCTATGGACAATGAACATCAGAGGAGGCACGAGGATATGGATCTTGAATCCATATTTCTCCACACAGAGGATCTGTATGGAGAACAATCACGTATCGCAAGATACGAAGTCTCAAAAAAGTTGTTTTCGGCGAGATTGGCCGTCGGATCATCTGTAGCGGAACACGTGCTTAAGATGATTGGCTACATTGAAGAGTTCGCAGACATTGGGACCACGTTAGAGAACGAGCTCTACACTGACTTGATTATCCAGTCCCTTCCTTCCACTTACGCCCAGTTTATCCTGAACTTCAACATGCAAGGAAAAGAAGTTGAACTTCCGGAACTCCTAAACAGGTTGAGGAGTGCAGAGGGCACCTCACAGAAAGTAAGGGAAACATCCACTTTGTCTGTTGGAGGACATTCCTCTTCTAGGTCCAAGGAGAAAGCCAAGGGAAAGAAGAAGAAGACCCCCACCAAACCAAGGGGCGGTGTTAGTAAAGTGGAAGCCAAGGGAAAGGCGAAGGTGGCAAAGGTAGCGGGACAGCTTGCGGGGAAGTAAGGGTGCTTTTATTGTCATAAGAAAGGACACTGGAAGAAAGATTGCAGGGCTTGGAAGGCCAAGAACCTGGACCCGAAGCAAGTTGTGGCTTCGGCTTCAGGTGTGTATGTTATTGAAAACTTTCTATCAGTAAACTCTACTTCCTGGGTATTGGATACCAGATCAGGATTTCATATCTGTAATTCTTTGCAGGCACTGAGAAAGCGTAGGGTTTTGAAGGCAGGTGATATGACCCTCAGAGTTGCAAACGGAGCTGGCATGGATGCTGAGTCTGTGGGGGACTATTACTTGGGATTGTCAGATGGACATGTTTTGGTTTTGCATGACTGTTATTTTGTACCCAGTGTGGCTTGTAATATCATATCTGTATCTTTAATGTCTAAAGAAGGTTATGATTTTGCATTTGTAAGCGATGTTGTAAACATTCACCTTAATCGTGTTCTGATTGGGTCGGGTACATTAAGCAACGGTATATATGTTTTGAACCAACCACAGATTTTAAATGTCCAGAATACACACAAAAGAAAGTCTCCAGAAATAAATCATGCTTTCTTATGGCATTGTAGACTGGGTCACATCAATGAGACAAGGTTAACTAAGTTGCATAAAGAAGGATATTTGGATCCGTTCGAATATCAATCATATGCAACTTGTCAATCATGTCTCAAAAGAAAGATGACAAAGACTCCGTTCACTGGACACGAAGTAAGAGCGAGCGAGCTCTTGGGACTCGTTCACAGCGATGTATGCGGTCCAATGTCTACACATGCGCGAAACGGTTATTCTTACTTCTTTACTTTTACGGATGATTTTTCACGGTACGGATATGTTTTCTTAATGAAACATAAATCTGAAGCCTTTGAAAAATTCCAGGAATACAAGAATGAAGTAGAAAAACAAACAGGCAAAAGCATCAAGACACTGAGATCTGATCGAGGTGGTGAATACTTGAGTGCCGAGTTCCTAGGTTACTTAAAAGTGAATGGAATTCTCTCTCAACTTACTCCTCCATACACCCCACAACATAACGGTGTATCGGAGAGAAGGAACCGAATCCTATTGGATATGGTACGTTCCATGATGAGTAACGCTGAGTTGCCGCGATCATTCTAGGGATATGCACTAGAATCAGCTGCATATCTTTTGAACCGAGTTCCAACTAAGACAGTGCCTACCACACCATATAAGATGTGGAGTGGGAAGAAACCCTATCTTAAGCACATTAAAGACATGGGGATGTCCAGCTTTTTTCAAAAAGCAGCATGCGGACAAGCTCAAGGCATGCTCAGTACAGTGCAAGTTTGTGGGATATAGAAAGAACTCCAAGGGATATTTTTTCTAATGCGCAGAGGAATAAAAGGTTTTTGTTTCTCGTCATGCCTGCTTCTTGGAAACTGAAATTTTGGAAAATCAGATAAGTGGGAGCGCAATAGAACTGGAAGAAATTCCAGAACCACAAGCTATTACTGAAAGCTTAGTAGAACCAGAAAGTTCGAAAGAACAGGACATTCCTGCGCCGCTCTGCAGGAGTAGTAGGCAGTCTCATCCGCCCGGAGAGATACTATGGTTTTCTCATAGACGGGGATAGAGAGGATTGCATCATTGATAATGATAAGCCAACTAGCTTCCAGCAGGCCATTCAGATAACTGACTCGGTAAAATGGTTGGATGCAATGCGAACCGAAATGGAGTCCATGTACACCAACAAAGTATGGACTTTGGACATTGCTCCAGAAGGGGTAAAACCCGTAGGCTGCAAATGGATCTTCAAAAGGAAGATTGGTGTAGATGGACAGGTTGAGACCTATAAGGCTAGACTTGCTGCAAAGGGTTTCCGTCAAAGACCTGGTTTGGACTATGACGAAATCTTTTCTCCAGTGGCTATGCTCAAATCCATTCGGATCCTTCTTGCCATTGCTGCCTTCCACGATTATGAGATTTGGCAGATGGACGTAAAGACCGCTTTTCTAAATGGAAATTTAGAGGAGTGTGTCTATATGGACCAGCAAAGGGTTTCATTCAGAGTGGGAGTAGCGGGAAGGTGTGCAAGTTGCTTAAGTCCATTTATGGACTGAAGCAGGCATCGCGGAGTTGGAACATCTGTTTTGATGAGACGGTCAAAGAATTTGGCTTTATCAAAAATCCAGATGCACCATGCATCTATAGTAAAATTATAGCACGAACTGTCGTATTCCTCATATTATACGTGGATGACATTCTCTTGATAGGAAATGGCATTCCTATGCTACAATCTGTCAAAGGGTTCTTGTCACACAGGTTCTCCATGAAAGACCTGGGTGATGCCTCTTATATTCTGGGAATCCGGATCCATCGTGATAGGTCCAAGAGGATATTAGGACTTTTACAGTCCAGGTACATCGACACCATACTGAAAAGATTCAGTATGGAAGATTCCAAGCGCGGTAATTTACCAGCTTGTCACGGGATCACCATCTCCAAAGAGATGTCTCCCAAGACTGATTTAGAAAGGGATCGCATGTCTATTATACCCTACGCCTCTGCGGTAGGCTCTATAATGTATGCGATGTTGTGTACCAGACCAGATGTAGTTTATGCACTGAGTGTGGTAAGCCGGTATCTGTCAAACCCTGGGGAGAAGCACTAGATAGCGGTAAAGAACATTCTGAAGTACCTGAGAAGGACTAAGGATATGTTTTTGGTTTACGGCGGAAAAGACCTCCAGATGGAGGCCTTTGCTGACTCCAGCTTCGAGAGTGACAAGGATGACTCCAAATCCATGTCAGGTTATGTCTTTACCCTCAATAGAGGGGCGGTGTGTTGGAAGAGTTCCAAACAAGAAACCGTTGCTGACTCGACGATGGAAGCGGAATATATCGATGCATCTGATGCCGCAAAAGAAGTCGTCTGGATGAGGAAGTTCTTGACAGAACTTCAGGTGGTTCCGTCCATTGTTGATCCAATACCTCTGTATTGTGACAACAACGGGGCTATAGCTTTAGCGAAGGAACTCAGGTCCCATCAGAAGTCCATACACATCTTAAGGCGGTATCACCTGATCAGGGAGATCGTGGATCGCCGGGAGATCGAGATTCGGAGGGTTGCTACAGAAGATAACACTGCAGATCCATTCATGAAGGCCATACCCCAGACTCAGTTCGAGCGATTGTAGGGTTCCTAGGCACACTAATGAGGTTCCACAAGGCATCAAACATGCCAAATTCTAAAATTTAGGTGCCGAGAAACCCTAATATAGATCGTTAACTAGAAATTAGGCGAAACTACAAGCTACTAAACTTCTTTAGTGCTAAGTGAAAGGGGCTACAACCTTTGTAGATCCGGTCCTCCACTTCCTTAGCTCCATGACGATGTCCCTTCGATACGATCATCGGATCCCGGACTCTAGCGTCGGTTTCATCGGAGAAATGGGCGGGCTAGGTCGTCGACTTCGATGCCGAAGATGATCTACGTCGAGGCAACTCAAGATCAAGCTCCATCTTCACTTGGTCATAGAACTTGTGAAGATAACACACTCTACTACATGGCAAGTGGTAGAGGATGAAGAAATAGGAAGTGGGTTCACTTTGGATTTGGATTTCTCACTCTTTTTCTCATGGCACCATTGAAGGTAGCAAGGTTTCTTCTTGAAGAAGAAGAAGAAGAAGAAAGAATATGATAAGAATAATAAAATCAATTGATGAATAATAATAAATCAAGTGATCTTATCATAATGCAACCATGGGTTAGTGTAACAAGTGTAGAGACTAATCTAGGGTTTAGGTGAATGGTTAGGTTAAGGAAAGAAACAAAATGGTCAAAGCTTTTCAAAGCTTCAAGAAGCTTCATCTAAAAACCGAAAGAAGCCACCATTTTATTTCTTGACCAAAAATAAATAAAATGAATAAGTGAATAATTTAAAACCCTAACCATTAACCTAAACATGGTTCAAAGCATACACACACCCAAGTTTGCATGTATCATCAAACATGATACAAACTAGTGTACAAACATATATCATATATACAATGTGCACATTCAAGTGAGAAAATCAATTTTAAGTGAACAAATACTAGTTAATATAAAGTAATATATCAAAATATATAATTATACATTAAATCATTAAATCGACACTTGACTTAATGATCCGGTCATATTGCATATAACCAACTAATATCAATAGTAACAACTTATCGAATCAACACTTGATCCGATAACCAGGCTATATCGCATATAACCGATCAATGTCACATATCGTGAGAATAGAATACAGTATCACATATTGGTATTATTCTCGGTCCCACACATATCTCATATGCGCTCCTATTTCGTTTCGCTTGAGCCAGGAAACCTCTATGTAGGACTCTAAAGACTCGTCAATACGCCGGCAGCAGGCGATGATCATATCAAACACCCACAAGCTGCAAGCGGTCTGCTAAACGTAACGGCCACCCGGGTATTGAGCGATCAGAAGATCAACGAGCAAGCCCACTCACACTCCTGTGAATCCAACCAGCAACACTTACCGTACAGTCCGGTCTCGTCGTCTGATATGTCGCATATCTCGCCTAGGGGTGGTAAACGTCAGACCCCAATAGCTCGATAAGTCGTGTCGATATGAGGTCTATAACTGTTCGAGAAACTATTGGTAACACTTACCAGTAAATCTCAGCAACCCTGGCCAGGGATTTCCGGTTATAGCCAATCGAACACAGCGCAACATCAACTCCCTATACCGGGAGAGACGAATCCCCTCCTATCGCTCATTGCCTCCATGTGATTCGGGACTGTACCCAAAAACCACCGTTTTGCACGCCCTCTTGGACGTGGTAAGGTGGAAATCAAAGCACAGTGGGAATCACACAAGACTCTTTGACGATCTCGGGTCAACAGACTACTCTGTACCAGTGTCACCAGAGAACTGCCATCTGACGTAAGGTATAATACCATCTGGGAGTTCTCGGGGAGTCCGTCCAGTGTACCCAGTCTCCACTGAGCACCCGTATATCATCTCTGATGTCAAACACCAATGGATATAGGATCATCCATCGCCCATCTGTATGGGTCGAGAAGGTATACGTTAGTCTACTCTGGTATATCGATGCCCCGTCTCGATACACCCACGACTAGGGACCTTGAAGGATGTACTTATGGACTACCATGTCCCCACTAGTATGATCCGCATCATAGTCCAGGTAGTCAAGTACAGATCCGAAGGGCTTTACCAACATATAACAAAGAGACAATCAGTGTACATGTTAAGGTAAAGAGCAACCAGATAGCATACTATCATGTCGAGCAAGAAAGACCTCCCTATATATGTCCAAGCATCCACTACAATATACATCCTATGTATAGTAATGGCCTCTAGGGCATACATATAACTAACAATCTCCCACTTGCACTAGGGCCATCTGATAGCAGTGGTTGCAGTATCTCATACTCAACCATCCCATAAAAGTCTCTCTCTGGGAAAAGGCCTTTGTGAGTGGATCCGCCGTGTTGTCCTCTGAGTCTACTCTCCTAACCTCGTTCACCCTGGAGATCAACTATCTCCATGATCAGGTGATGCTGCCTCAGAATATGTCTGGATCACTGATGGGACGGGCGTTCCTAGGCATAAGCCACAACACCATTGTCTCACAATGGTAGGAATGAAGTCCATCTCATGAACTAATATACACCCAGACTTCCTCTTTGGTAGCATGTTAAGTAGCGATGTATCCAGCCTTTATCGTCTAGTATGCCACGGTATCTAGCTTGGAACTCTTCCAACATACCGTCCCTTTACTGAGGGTAAAGACAATGCCTGAGACTGACATTCAATCGTCCTTATCACCCTGGAACCTTTCCAGTGATTCTCCCTAGGATCGATTGATACCATCTCACTACAACTTGTGAGATTCCTAATATCCAAATAGATCTATCTCATAGATCCATAACACAGGATTTAGGAGGTATCACCTTGATCCTATATGGAGAATCATTGTGATAAGCGGAGATTAACCGATCGTAGCATAGGAAACTCCTTCCCCATCAAGAAGAGTATGTCATCCATGTACTCTACGAGGATCACCACCATACTCCCTACTACCTTTTTGTATATACAAGGTTCATTTACCATTTTGATGATGTCAAACTCTTTGACTATCTCATCAAAACAGATGTTCCAACTCCGTGATGCCTGCTTTAATCTTATAAAGTATCTTGTACACGTTTCCGCTGCTCCCACTGTCTACGAAGCCCTCTGGCTGTGTACTTATAGACGCTCTCTTCTAAAATATCATTTTAGAAAAGCAGTCATGACACCCAACCGCCATATATCGTAGTCATGGTATGTAGCCGTAGCAAGTAGGATCTGGATGGACTTAAGCATACCCACTGAAAAAGGTTTCATCATTATCCACGCCTGGTCGATGATGAAAACCTTTAACATGTCTAGCTTTGAAAGTCTCAACTTTTCCATGTACACCAAGTAATCTTCTCAAGATATACTTGCTCCTGATGGGGATTTAACCCTTCAGATTAAGCAACCAAAGTCCATACTTTGTTGGTGTATAAGGATTCCATCTCAGATCGCTAAGCATCCAGACATTCTTACAGAGTCACACTCCTGATGGCCAGCTCGAAACTAGTTGGGTCATCATCTCATGATGCATTCCTCGCTCCCACTATCATAGAGAAACAGAAGTATCTCTCAGGTGGATGAGGAACCCTACTAGATCGGCGGAGAGGCTGAGATTCGTTGGAAACAATTGAATCCTTTAGTTCTGTCAAATCATCAGCTGCCGTTTTGTATAGCTGGAACCTTTCCAGTTCTACAGAACAGACCTTGCCTCGAGCTTTTCCGGATCTTGCTTTTAGACATAGGCCGGACAACCCTAAATCTTAACAAACTTAAGATATGGACTCTTTCCTTTCTATATCACATATGAAGTGGTAGGCAATTGATTTGATTGGAACCCTATTCAATAGGTATGCAACTTCATAAGTGCATAACTCCCAAAAGGAAATAGGTAACTCAGTAGTACTCATCATAGAGCATACCTTATCAAATAGGGTGCTTTTGCTCCGCCCCGATATACCATCGTGCTATGGTGTATACGGAGGAGTAATGCTGAGAGAGAATCTCATTCTCCTTTAGAATAGTCCAGGATTTCCATGCTCAAGTATTCTCCTCCCTGATCACATCAAAGGACATAATACTTATACCCATATTCGGTTCTCTACTTCTAACTTATATTCTGTGAATATCTCAAAAGGTTCGGACTTGTGTTTCAACAGGAACATATGTCTGAATCTTGAGAGATTATCAGAGAATGTAATGAAGTACAAAGGACCCGTCTTGGTATGTATAGACAGGGGACCTTCATACATCAACATGTATCATCCCAAGAGTTCATTAACTCTTTCTCTGTTTCCAATAAACAGAACTGTGGTCATCTTATCTCTGTGACATGACTGGAAAGTTTCACAAGATGTAAATTCAAACTGATTTAAATATGCATCTAAATGTAACTTCAGCTAGTCGGGTCGCATTGATATGACCTAGTCTACAATACCTCAAGAAGGATCCGTTCATTTCTGAACTATTCCTCTTGTGTGTGTTCCGTATACTAAGAACTGTAGTTTGATTTAGAACAACAATGTTTTTAGATAACGTGCCTGAACCGATCAACTTTTGATATAGGAAATGTTCAAAACATTATCCGACAATACAAAATTTTATCATTTCTTTACTACTAAAGAGACTGATATAATTTTGTATATCAGGTTCGGTATCTAATAACATTCGTTCAGAATCAATGTATTTGGAATACAGGGTGACAGTGACCAACAGACTTGGCTGCAACACTTGCACCGTTTTCTGTCTCATGAAACTTATCACCCGATCTCAGTTCTTTACCTTTCTGTAGCCCATGTAATATATTACATATGTGGGATCCTGATCCGGTATCATAGACCCAGGACGTAAAGGACATTGAGAAACAGTTCTCTGTAATGAACACACCCGAAGAAGATGCATCGGTATGCACTTTCTTCGTTTGGACGGCACGGGAATTCTGGTAATCCCCAATTTCCTGCTCTGTCTTATAACAATTATAAGTTGGAGCGGGACAAACGTTCCCCAGCTCAGTATAACAAGCGGGTTCGGTCAATACATCCATATTATTATCTTGATTAAGGCGTGATATGGTCGCTACCAGGAGAGAGAGAGAAGAAAACACTCTGCATGCGCTCTTGCAAGATTAGATTGGTTACTATTTTATCTAATCAGGATGGCTCCCACTGTTTTTATTAAATCTTCCTTCAAACCCTAAAAGGAAAGACTAGCCGGGATTAATTACACGCTACAAGTTCGCCAATCTTTCAGCCAGGCCAGTGTCGGTACTTTGAGGGAGGTTCTCCGTGCTTTCGCACCGACCTAATTGCAGTAAACCTCGTTTTCCCATAGGCGTAACCCCGTTGACACCTTTCTAGATACCTATTTGATCGGCTAATTGTAATGTGTAAAATTCTCCCAGGAGTAACTCTTACTCGCAGCGGGTATCAGGATCCAACTATCTCATAGAAGGTATGCAATCTCATTGCAAATTTCAACACTTGAAATTCCCGATAATTTTGCCCCTAGCGTCCTATGACCTTGACGCAGGCCAACAAACCATAATGCGCTAGTCAAGTTCAACCCGTCATTTCCTGATTGAATTAAACCCACCCGCACGACCCTTGACGCAGGCTAACAAAGTCGCACGACTACCCTAATCCAATCTGCATCATATGCATAAGCAGATAAATACTAGTTAGCAACCGCACACTACGCCTTGACGCAGGCCAACAAACGTAGCACGAATACTGACTACTACTTATCTGAAATGACGGAGGGCTACGACAGGTTTTTCTGAAAACCTATTGCGTAATAAACTTGATATCGTTGTAGAATCAAATGATTTTAAAATGGAGTGTTTTTTAGGCTTTTCTAGTTTTGCTAAAGGGGTCACTCCCGGTGAAGGGATCGTCGGCCCTTTCCTCGTCAAATGAGGTGCGGGATATATCATATATATCACTGTGCAAAGCAGAAACTATAGAAGCTATCAAAAGACAAACCGAGTGTTGTAGCATCTGCCAGTTATTGCTAAAGGGGTCACTCCCGGTGAAGGGATCTCGTCCCTTTCCTCATCGAATAAGGTGCAGGATATATCATATATACCGCTGTGCAAAGCAAGAACTGTAGCTACCTGATTTTATTTTTGAAATTCGATTCCACAACATCTTAGGTTTCTTTTTCTTTCATTAATCATATTAATGAAGTCCTATCATTTAAGTTACCTAAACATCACAGATAAATACGACGTACACTTATGCCATTCGCATTCGCCTCGATGTCCCCTCGTGCACCGTTAGGTTAGGTAACTAACGGCAGAGCGGGGCAGGGCTAGCGCGGGTGTAAAACATAAGTAACGTCTATATAATATATCATATATACTATATACTGTATCTATCACAACATATCAAATGATCACATCACATATAACGCAGCAGATAATATCATATGAAATATTGGATATACTAGGACATCCGTGTTTTTAATACGAGCCAGTATAAAACACGGATTCCACGGTCGTGATGAATAGCCAATCCCACACCCCTAGACCCCTACGAGAGCGGCAAGCAACCCTACGAATTCTAGGGTTAGGAGACCCGGACTCGACTCCTCGAGATGGTCTCCCACTGGACCCTAGAACCCGGTTACCTGTGCTCCCCTCCTTGGGTCTATCCTAGTGTGGAAAAGTAAATAATATACAAAGGGTGACATCTTCCGCAACCTGGAAGTGCCCCAATAGAAGAATATTACATACAAGTTTTTACATGAATGAAAATGAAAAACACTCATCTCACATAAAAAAAACCCCGGCTATTCAAACACGACGATTCAATATAACATATCCAGCAACACATAATATCACATGTCATCAACGTAAGTAAATATGCCCATCCCAATTGTCATTGACATATAGCAACGAAACAGGCGATATCACATATTACACTTACGGTAGCAGAAAAGAAAGTGTAAAACTACAACAATTGGAATCCGCAAACTCTTTAGACATCGCATGCCTAATCAAATGAATTCCTTAGACATCACATGCCTAACAATTATAAACCCCGCATTTTAGTCTCATTTATCGAAAACTCTTTTCAATATCTAGTCAAGCAATTCAACAAGATTCCCGGCATCCTGACCGAATGCTCGTCGCAAACTTTAGTAGACGGCCGCACCCCCGATACCGTCGACGAAGTGCACTAAGGCGGAACACCGCTGCCGCGAGCTCCCGAACGGATGCTTTCGGCGACGGAGTTCTCCTACAGTCACTTGGTCGGGGCTATGGGGCGTAGCTGTCTATTAAGTTTACCGGCGAGTATCCGCGTACGCTAGGCGATAGCAACGGACTTTTGATCGCATCAAAATTCCGTGGCAACCGATCAAGTGAGACTAAACTGCTATGTTTATAACATTCATTCAGTTATCTCATAACTATTTATGGATTCCAAATATTGTATCACATTCCAGATAAACAGAAAATGTTAAACTTTCCGATCGAATAGTCAAACACCCAAGTTTTCCCGAAACAGCTCAACACATGAAATAAGTTTAAGAACATTCACTTCGTGCCACAGTACCAACGGTCCAGCCGTAGAAGGGTCAAGCCAACGCCTCACATGTGGCACGCCGTACTGCCCCAAACCCTAAGGTTCAAAGGGCAGTTCAAGACGGTCACAAAATCGAGTTAAGGTTTGTTTTCTTCTAGAAGGTCCATCGCGTTACTTGCACTACTTCGAACGTTCTTAAACTACAGAAAGATCCAACACTTGGAAATTTCCCGACAGGGGAAAAAGTGGGTATTTATATCCGGTCGAACTTTTCAACATTTTCTAAAATTATCCGGAAAAACCCATAGACGAAGTTAAACTTCCCGATCGAAACACCGAGTCCCCAATACAACCCAGAAAACTCAACTCTTGAGTAAATATTAAAAATTCCCATAAAACACAGCACTTATAGAAACAAATTACTGTGCAAACCACGTGCACTAATTCAACAAACTGGCCGTGGAACCGCCGCACAAACCAGGGTGGGGCCACGGTTCCGCGGCTCTTCTATCGAGTTAAGTGCACGTGCTGCACAGTAACTCCTACATTTCCCTGCTGAATTTTTTGGAAATTTTTAATCTGGAAAAATCCACTGTTTTAAAAATTGTATAGAGAAGGGGTCGGATTAGAGTTTCGTGTTTCGATCGAACTTAAAACATCGACTACACTTCGCCTAAAGCTCTAGCTAGGCTCTGATACCACTGTAGGGTTCCTAGGCACACTAATGAGGTTCCACAAGGCATCAACCATGCTATATTCTAAAATTTAGGTGCCGAGAAACCCTAATATAGATCGTTAACTAGAAATTAGGCGAAACTACAAGCTACTAAACTGCTTTAGTGCTAAGTGAAAGGGGCTACAACCTTTGTAGATCCGATCCTCCACATCCTTAGCTCCGTGACAATGACCCTTCGCTGCGATCATCGGATCCCGGACTCTAGCGTCGGTTTCATCGGAGAAATGGACGGGCTAGGTCGTCGACTTCGATGCCGAAGATGATCTACGTCGAGGCAACTCAAGATCAAGCTCCATCTTCACTTGGTCATAGAACTTGTGAAGATAACACACTCTACTATATGGCAAGTGGTAGAGGATGAAGAAATAGGAAGTGGGTTCACTTTGGATTTGGATTTCTCACACTTTTTCTCATGGCATCATTGAAGGTAGCAAGGTTTCTTCTTCTTGAAGAAGAAGAAGAAGAAAGAATATGATAAGAATAATAAAATCAATTGATGAATAATAATAAATCAAGTGATCTTATCAAAATGCAACCATGGGTTAGTGTAACAAGTGTAGAGACTAAACTATGGTTTAGGTGAATGATTAGGTTAAGGAAAGAAACAAAATGGTCAAAGCTTTTCAAAGCTTCAAGAAGCTTCAACTAAAAGCCAAAAGAAGCCACCATTTTATTTCTTGCCCAAAAATAAATAAAATGAATAAGTGAATAATTTAAAACCCTAACCATTAACCTAAACATGGTTCAAAGCATACACACACCCAAGTTTGCATGTATCATCAAACATGATACAAACTAGTGCACAAACATATATCATATATACAATGTGCATATTCAAGTGAGAAAATCAATCTTAAGTGAACAAATACTAGTTAATGTAAAGTAATATATCAAAATATATAATTATACATTAAATCATTAAATCAACACTTGACTTAATGATCCGGTCATATTGCATATAACCGACTAATATCAATAGTAACAACTTATCGAATCAACACTTGATCCGATAACCCGGCTATATCGCATATAACCGATCAATGACACATATCACGAGAATAGAATACAGTATCACATACTGGTATTATTCTCGGTCCCGCACATATCTCATATGCGCTCCTATTTCGTTTCGCTTGAGCCAGGAAACCTCTGTGTAGGACTCTAAAGACTCGTCAATACGCTGGCAGCAGGCGATGACATATCAAACACCCACAAGCCGCAAGCAGTCTGCTAAACGTAACGGCCACCCGGGTATTGAGCGATCAGAAGATCAACGAGCAAGCCCGCTCATACTCCTGTGAATCCAACCAGCAACACTTGCCGTACAGTCCGGTCTCGTCGTCTGATATGTCGCATATCTCGCCTAGGGGTGGTAAACGTCAGACCCCAATAGCTCGATAAGTCGTGTCGATATGAGGTCTATAACAGTTCGAGAAACTACTGGTAACACTTACCGGTAATTCTCAGCAACCCTGGCCAGGGATTTCCGGTTATAGCCAATCGAACACAGCGCAACATCAACTCCCTATACCGGGAGAGACGAATCCCCTCCTATCGCTCATTGCCTCCATGTGATTCGGGACTGTACCCAAAAGCCACCGTTTTGCACGCCCTCTTGGACGTGGTAAGGTGGAAATCAAAGCACAGTGGGAATCACACAAGACTCTATGACGATCTCGGGTCAACAGACTAATATGTACCAGTGTCACCAGAGAACTGCCATCTGACGTAAGGTATAATACCATCTGGGAGTTCTCGGCGAGTCCGTCCAATATACCCAGTCTCCATTGAGCACCCGTATATCTTCTCTGATGTCAAACACCAATGGATATGGGATCATCCATCGCCCATCTGTATGGGTCGAGAAGGTATACGCTAGTCTACTCTGGTATATCGATGCCCCGTCTCGATACACCCACGACTAGGGACATTGAAGGATGTACTTATGGACTACCATGTCCCCACTAGTATGATCCGCATCATAGTCCAGGTAGTCAAGTACAGATCCTAAGGGCTTTACCAACATGTAACAGAGAGACAATCAGTGTACACGTTAAGGTAAAGAGCAATCAGATAGCATACTATCATGTCGAGCAAGAAAGTCCTCCCTATATATGTCCAAGCATCCACTACAATATACATCCTATGTATAGTAATGGCCTCTAGGGCATACATATAACTAACACGGCTGATCGAGATGATAGGACTTCGATACGCCAATACATGGCCTTAGTGCAAGTGGGAGATTGTTAGTGTATATGCCCTAGAGGCCATTACTGTATCATACTAGTTTGTATATTACTTAATGGAACCTTGGGATATTCACAGTTGTATAGACAATCTTTCTTGAAATGGTAGTATGCTACTTGGTTTGTTTCTACTTTTATGTGTGCATGTGTTTCTTTTAGCATATCGCCCATACACATTAGTGGAGCCCTTAGGATCCTTGCTTGATTACCAGCGTTGTGATGGCAGTCACACTAGTGGGGCCCGGGTAATCTACAACCACATCCTTATACAGGTCCCTAGTAGTAGGATTATCGAGACGGGGCATCGATACTCCGGAGTAGACTAGTGTATACGCTTCTCATCCCAGGAGGGGAGATGGTCTTTCCCAAAGCCATCAGTACGTCGTATTGGAGATAGTATGCAGGTGCTCGTTAGGTTACGAGTACACTGGACAGGACTTTCTGAGAACTGTTGGTTGGTATTATACCTATCGTCAGTTATCAGTTCTCGGGTGACATGAGTACAGCTTAGTCCGCTGACTTGACACTCTCACTTCGCCTCGAGTGTGTTCCCACTGTTCTTAGATTGCTACCCTACCACAGCTCAAATGAGTCGTGCAAACAGGTAGAAGTTGGGTGCAGTCCTGAAGCACATGGAGGAAGTGACGGTTAGACAAGATTCGTCTCTCCCTGTATTGGGGGTTGATATCGCGCTGTGTCTAGGAGAGCAATTACACAAAGTCCCTGGCCAGGGCAAGCGAGATATACTGGTAGCGTTTCTAGTGTTATCTCAGGGTGTTCTGGGCTACACTCCGACATGACTTGTACTGCTATTAGGGGACTGACGTTTACCGCCCCCTAGGCCCGCCATGCGATACTCTCAGATGAACAGACCGGACTGTATGGAGATTGTCACATTCAGGCTTAGTAGGAGTTCGGATGGGTTCACCTCATCAGTCTTCTTATCGGCATCTACCTGGGGACCGTTAAGTACAGCTAGTACCGCTTGCGGTCTGTGGTTAAACCCACTGCCAGCGTAGTGTCGAGTCTTTAGAGTCCCACACAGAGGGCTATTCGCCTTTGGGCAAAACAGAGTGGAGGGCGCATGGTTTTCCGACGGGGTTCGTTCACATCCGCGCACTTGTGCACGTTTGGTGTCCGGGCCGTTATTACTAGCGGGCTTTGGTTTAAGCTAGATCCTAGTATATGTTTTGGGATTGGTTTTATCTCATTGTATTCGTGTTCCTCGGAACACGGATGCAGGTGTGTATGCACAGTTGACAGAGACAGAGGAATCTCATTAGGGTTGTTGACCGTTGACTTTTTCTAAACCCTAATGAGAATGAGAAATATGATTAATAATATTAATTAAGGATAATTGTGCCATGGTTGAGTTGACCTTTTGACTTTCGTTCACTTTTTGACTTCGGTTGACCGGTTGACTATTGTTGACCAATTGACCATCATCATTTCACTTGCAAGATGCTTCTTGTTTTTTGCAAATGCATTAAATGATGAAATGATAATGGTCATTCATAAACTAACCATCACAATTTCTTAATTATTATTATTATTATTATCATTATTCTTATTTTAAGAGCATGGTGGTAAAAAAGCTAGCTAATTCTCACTTGCTCATTCTCTCTCATCCATTAGCTCATCCTCTTCCTCTCTCAAAGCTCTCATCTCTCATGTGTTGAGAACCCTGAGCTCTTGAGATAAAACATTCAAGACTTCACTCTACTCATTCTAGAGTTCTAGGTTTAGCAAGCCAAGCACTTTAGTTACCTCTAAGTTGAGGTAGGTGCTCAAGGTAGAGGCCTTTGGGTGGATCCTTCTTGGGCAAAGAGAAGACGACGAGGAGGAGCCGTTCAAACCACTACAAGGAGCAAGAAGAGAAGGAGTTCAAGACCTAGGTATAACCTTCTAACCGAGTAGCTAAACTTGTAGTTAGTTTGCTAGGTTTTTGTTTAGCAAAGATCCTACTTTTCTAGTCCATGTTACCATGCGTCAAAAATCGTTTTTTAACTATTCCGCCTCCCCCTAATAACCGGGGTGGGTAACGTGGACTTACATTCTTTTGTGTAGATAATGTTCTCTTTCTGTTGTTTATGATGTTTTTGTGTTATGTAGCTAGTTAGTTTGAGTTTAGATAGTGTAAAGTATAGTTTTTTTGCGAAATATCATATTTTAGTGTCAATTTGTAATATATGTAATCTGCTGTGACCCGGAAAGTTTACTAGAAAACCAAACAATGTGGTTGTGTTGTACCAGTGGACCTGAGACCCCACCTGAGACAAGAGACCCACCCCACCGGCCAGGGCCGGCGACGTATGAGGGGGATCCGGCGACCTCGGCTCGGGGAAAGAGTTGGGGTGTGGGTTTTTGAAGGTAGGTCTATGCTGTGGTTTTTGTGTTTTTGATCTTGTTTAATTGTTGAGTTTTCTCTGTATACGAAATCTGGGATCACTTAGGTAGTTTGTAGTGTTTAGTTTAAGCGTGATACATTATACGACACGGATTGTGCACTTTGTGTGGTTTTTCTCTTAAGTTGTTTTCGTCGTGTCGCTGCGCACGTTAGCCACAATACGGACACTTGAGAGTAAGTTTTGTGTCGTTGCGTCGGTCTAATGTAGTTTGTACGTGTTTTGGGTCTATTATTAATATATACCTGCATTATTGTTTTTTGTGGTAGGTTCGCAGGCGGGGACTTCGGACACTACTATAAGGGGAAAACAAGTGGTTGGCTTCACTTAGCCAGGACTGTTGATGAGTAGATTTAACATCTACAGTGGAATCGCCCGTATGGCGTTATGCGTCTGGGCTAGAAATGACTTAACTTGTTGCGTATTCTATGTCATATTTAGAATTGCGCATTTACCCTACTGCTTAGTAATTGTTGTGCTTGGACTAGTATCCTTAGGACACTACACTATTATTGACGGCTCATGTTGCACGAGCACTGATTGTATGTCACACACACCGTCAATAACTGCCATGTCACGCACAACCACTTATAGATATGATAATGTTTGGTTAGGAACATTGTGACCTTGATTCATATTTCTTATCGCATATGATATATATAGCATACCTGTATACCTACATGCTTACACATATGCCGTGACATACTTACGTGCTAGTTACCTGTATACCTATAGAGTATTGTACTATTAGCGATAGGTACATACACACTTCATGACATAGTTACAGGTATACCTTGCACACATACTTCACTTATACCCAGATGGTATATTACATCATTACTCATAGGTAGATACATATACCTTGCTATATCTTATGTTTACACATATACCTGGTTATAGCTACATATTTACCTTTACTTGATGTCATTTAGAATTGGAGAGATTAGGAACCGCATGATATTATATTAACTTGGTGTAGTTAATTGCGGCTTTTCCTTTATATGCTCGCATTTCAGATTTGTGATTCGTATATTATATTCATGGATTTTCGCATTGAGATATGGATTTTTTCATGATGTTTTCTGGATTTGGGGACCGTGGGAGTTTCATGAAATTATGCATTATTTGAAAAACCCGGTTTCCCTTGTTATGATATTTCAACAGCCACCATGAGATTTATCGGTTTAGATATATATATATATACTCCACGCGAGGAAAGGAGCGATCCGTGTGCGGGTACATGGTGGGGCCCGGAGGTACCCCGGGGCAAGAATCTCAGTGAGGAGATGAGTTAGTGAGGGAACCATACTTTCCGGTGACATTACCAATGACTCGGTGGTTATCATGGGGATACCGGCAGGAGTCATGTGCGTATGGATACGTCGAGAGGCAAGGGTCAGAGCTAGGCACTCGAGCTTTCGGGATAGCGTATGATACGTACCTATCAGGGGGCCAGTCATGGAGAAAGCACCTGATAGATCAACCTTTCTGTGTCGATGCTTGACACATTGTTTTCATGATATTTTACTTCTAAGTATATATAATAGTTGAATGGGACGCTGTTATATATGCCTTTACACATATATTAGTGGAATGGGACGCTAATATACGTGTATTGATATCAATTTATATACATCGTCATATTTATTCATGAAAACACACAGGATATACGAGATATACTTGATATTGTACATTCGGGATATATGAGATTTACTTGATTTTGTACATTCGGGATATACGAGATTTACTTGATATTGTACATTCGGGATATATGAGATCTACTTGATGTTGAACATTTGGGATATACGAAATATACTTGATATTGTACATTCGGAATATATGAGATTTACTTGATATTGTAAATTAAGGATATGTGAGACTTACTTGATATGATAGCCAATTTAGGGGCTAATTTGAGGAAATTGGGATTTGGATTGTCTTGTTGGATTTTGATCCTTCCACGATGTCAGGATTCCGTGGAATTGACATGTTTCTTTCCATACTCTACATTTACTGTTTGTGCACTACTTCATGCATTAGTGTACCGTTAGAGTACCTTCCATGACTGTTGCATTTACATACCTTTATTCATATCATTTCTTCATGTATTAGTAGTACCGATATAGTACCTTATATAATGCTGCATAGAGATTGTCATACTATTATTGCTTCATGTATTAGTTGTACATGTTAGCATACCTTTCATGACTATTGCATTCATATGACATGTTACTGCTTTTAACCTGCATATGTTAGATTTGCGCTGTACGCGCATACTTGCGATTACCTGCATATGTTATTTACTATTCACGAGTTAGCAACTCACCCCCGTTGTGCCACAGTGTTTTGCAGGTGTTCCTCAGAATAGTCAGAGGCAGGGCTATTTTTATCCATCGTATCATCTTTTGCTGCGGATACCGCTTCGCCTGATAATGTGCAGTTTTGCTTAGGTAGGTTTTGCGGTTATCCGATGTTGCATGTTGTATGTTCGTTGTGTCATGTACTCTCCATCTACCATTATATTGTATGACTTAGAGACTTGATGTGAGGACGATATTGTATATTATTTTATAAATGAAAACTTTATTGAATTATCTTTGTTTTGGTATAAGAAACATCCCTTTTGGAGAACGTTTGTTATTTTTAAGCTATTTTACAAATCAGGGTGACGCTGAATTTCTGAAAGGAACTTTCTTATGCATGGTTAATCAATACCACTTTTATAGTTATTAATCGGTCTGAATATATTATCCATATTAATATTATTATATCGATATCTATTTAATAAATAATAGTGCTTCTGTTTTAATATTCAGCAAATTTTACCGATTTACAGTTTTATAGTATCCGTCTGTATCCGTACGGTTTATTACATATCTAGTTGCACGCCGAGACCATATTATTTCATTTTACTGTTACATTAGTATCCCATACTTGATCTTGTGCATCCTACATAGTCATGATGTAATCCTTGATAAATATTTGTGCATTCATGCTTTACCGTGCATCCGTATTAGCTAAAGTTTTAGTATGAGCATCCGCTTGACACATGTGCACTATCTGTTATAACCTGATATACCACTGCTTGACTTGATACCTGATACACCACTACTTGACATGACTTGATATATATACACTACCTGACTTGACCTGAAGTACCATAGCTTGACCTGTTACCTGATCTTGTTACTAATGCCAACAACCTTGACATGTTGTCCCTACAGACATTTCCTGTTGTCGATCCAGACAAACCTGTACCTGCCTGATCCTGTGTTGGCATTAGCTCCAGATTATTAATACCTGACTTGAACACATATAACTTGGGGGTATGGGGAAATCAATGATGAAACCTGACTTGTAACTCGACAGTTCGCTATCTTTACTGATCAGTTTTAGAGGCTAGGCCAGCCTTGGGATGATGATGCTGACATCATTCATCGTTACCCACTACATTTTAGAGGCTAAGCCAGCCTTGGGATGATGTTGTTGACATCATTCATCGTTACCCCTTTTCCTTTTAGTGCCTAGCGGCATGTCTCTGTTTCAGCCCGAGAATCTTCACCGTGATCCCGGGCACGCATGGGATACTATTGAGTTACATCGATAATTCATCAAATTGATTTCAAAGACATGAGAGTAGATAACCCAGTAGACTAGTTTAGATTACTCACTGCACACTACCCTTCACTATCCTCGCTTATATTACTGTTATACCTGTTTACCATTTATGATCATACCTGCATGTCTTGCTACCCCTGTTTATATATTATTGCTTGATGTTATGACGCACTGACGTCTGAGTTTTGCATGGCCCAGATTCTCTACCTTTGTTGCCGACTGATCAAGAGTACTGCCGCTGTTAGACTGAGCGGTGAGGATCCTGTTGGTATCCAGTTTTACCTTCCAGGTGTTTTATTTATTGGATCTTTTGCTTCCGCATATTATATTATTTCTTGACTCATTTATTCTGGCTCATGGACATGTATTAGATAGTTTAGTTTACTTTCCTGTTCTTGATGTCTCTACAGCCGTAATGTGACTGTGGAGGGATTTTTCCTATCCATAGGTAGCATGGTTGGCTATGTCACGTGCCTATCTTAGCGTACTCTGGGAAGCGGGGCGTGACATGGTTTGTTTGGTATCAGAGCCATAAGATATAGGTTAATCGAGTTTGATTCTTTTGTAGTTGGGTATTGGACCCAATACACGAATCAGAATACTCGTGATTAGGACCATGTCCTGGCACATTGTTATCATGATTCTTGAATCATATCTTTCTTTTATCCTTTACCTTAACGATATACAAACCACTTTGCATCTCGACTTGAAACCTTTTAGGTCTCTATTGTTTCTCCCTGTTTCTTGATTCTGATACTAGGATTTGGGCGACTTGAGTGGAGTTATGTGATTGTAACTATGAACTGTAGTATAGTTACAATGCGGTACTCTATTTAAGTAACTTGGAGTCCTGGTCTTGTTTCATTTCCTTGTTTCATGGTCGTTTTGTTATCTTGGTCCTCTCCGTTTCATTGCTTACCAGTTTATGTTTTGCAGATTTCTTAGTGACCGATACCGGCAGTTATGAGGTCGTCTTGGGAATGGATTTTCTCGGCACTTTCCACGCTCACATTGGTTGTAGAGAATTGAAAGTGAATTTCCAGATTCCCGGATATCCATAGATTGTTTGGAGTTAGCAGTTCTGTCGGGCCAGTCGAGTTTAAGGCAAGGCCGACGAATAGTGTTCTTTCGTCGATGGAGGTTGCTAAAGATGAAGCGCCAGCGGTAATTCAAGATTTCATGGATGTGTTCGAAGACATATCAGGTTTACCAACAAAGCGAGATGTGGAGTTCGCGATTGATCTTGTCCTGGTGCAGCGCCAGTTTCTAAAGCGTACTATCCAATGGCACCAGTGGAGTTGGAAGAAGTTAAGAAGCAGGTTACTGAATTACTTGAGAAGGGTTGGATTCGAAGCAGTAACTCGCCTTGGGGAGCTCCAGTTCTTCTAGTCAAGAAGAAAGATGGCACAAGGAGAATGTGCATCGATTTTCGAGAATTAAACCGGGTGACTATTAAGAACAAGTACCTGATCTCTCGCATTGGCGAATTATTTGAGCAGCTTAGTGGCGCGAGGGTATTCTCGAAGCTGGATTTGCGATCCAGATATCATCAGGTCCGGTTTAAAACAGAAGATATTTGCAAGACGGTATTCCGAACTCGGTATGGACATTACGAGTACTTAGTGATGCCCTTCGGAGTAACGAATGCACCGGCGATATTCATGGACTTGATGAACCGAATTTGTTCACCATTCTTGGACCAGTTTATAGTGGTGTTCATTGATGATATTCTGGTTTACTCAAAGAATATTGAAGAGCATGCAGAACACTTGAAGATCGCACTACAGATATTGAGGCAAGAAAGATTGTATGCAAAGATGAGCAAGTGCGACTTTTGGCTTGAAGAAGTGAAGTTTTTGGGGCATATCGTAGCTGGAGATGGAATCGCCGTTTATCCAGGGAAGATTGCAGCAGTTCAAGATTGGCCGATTCCGAAGAACGTTGCAGAGATCAGAAGTTTTCTTGGACTTGCTGGGTATTACAGAAGGTTCGTGGAGAATTTCGCTCGTCTGGCGGAGCCGTTGACCAAGCTTACGCGCAAGGAGGTACCTTTTGTGTGGACGGAGAAGTGTGCGTCAGCCTTTGAGGCGTTGAAGCAGAGATTGATAACCGCTCCTATTCTGACCGTGCCAGACAGTTCCGGAGGATTGGTGATTCACAGCGATACATCTGGGAAAGGATTGGGATGTGTTTTGATGCAGCACGGAAAGGTTATAGCTTACGCATCGAGACAATTGAAGACCCATGAGAAGAATTACCCAACTCATTACTTGGAGCTAGCAGCGGTGATTTTCGCTTTGAAGATTTGGAGACACTACTTATTGGGCGAAAGGGGCGAAGTTTTCACCGATCACAAAAGCCTAAAGTACGTGTTCACACAGAAAGAGCTTAATATGAGGCAGCGTAGATGGTTGGAGCTGATGGCTGGCTACGATCTTGATCTTAAGTACCATCCGGGGAAGTTAATGTTGTGCCGGATGCGCTTAGTCGGTTACCAGCAATTCGGATGTTGGCTGCACAAAAAGGAACCTATTGAAAACTTTCGGAGATTCGAGTTGGAGATCGTGCTACCGCATTCTTCAGGACAGTTGATATCGCTGCAAGTACAGTCATCATTGATTGAGAGTATTAAAGCAGCGCAGTTGAAAAACCCAAGATTGCAAAGGTTTCGAGAACAGGTTAAAGCTGGACTTCGAACAGACTTGTTAATTCATGAAGATAGTTCGTTGTGATATGGTAGCCGTTTGTGTATGCCAAAAGGAGATATTCACGAAGAAGTTATGAAGGAGGCGCACAGTTTCGCATGTTCCGTAAATCCAGGAGGCACGAAGATGTACCGAGATATACGACAACATATCTGGTGGGAAGGCATGAAACGGGAGATTGCCCGCTTTGTAGCAAAGTGTTTGGTATGTCAGCAAGTTAAGCCTGAACATCAAAGGGTTGCTGGTTTATTGCAACCACTTCCGATTCCTCAGTGGAAGTGGGAACATAAAACCATGGTTTTCGTGACGGCTTTACCGCGGAGTCCGAAAGGCAACAATGCAGTTTGGGTGATTGTTGATCGATTGACCAAGGCAGCTCATTTCATACCATTTCGAGTTGGTCAGTCGACGGAAGCTTTGGCAGAACGGTACATGCAGGAGATTGTAAGATTGCATGGAGTACCGGTGAGCATAGTGTCCGACCGTGACACTCGTTTCTTATCACACTTTTGGAGGAGCTTATAGGAAAGTTTGGGGACTCGATTGAAGTTTAGCACAAGTTATCATCCTCAAACATATGGCCAGTCGGAGAAAACAATCCAAACTCTTGAGGACATGTTGAGAGCTTGCATGTTAGATTTCAAGAGTTCGTGGAAGGATCATCTGCACTTGGTGGAGTTCTCATACAATAATAGTTTCCAGACGATTATTCAGATGGCTCCATTCGAAGTTTTATATGGTCGCAAGTGTCGTTCACCTGTTTGTTGGGACGATCTTGGAGAACGAAGATTGTTGGGACCGGATTTGATCGTACAAACAGTTGAGAAGGTTAATACTATCCGGAATCATATGAAAGCAGCACAAGACCGACAAAAAGAGTTGGGCAGATACATCGAGAAGATCTCTAGAGTTCGTCGTTGGTGTTTTGGTATTCTTGAAGATATCACCGACAAAAGGGGTGATTCGTTTTGGAAGTCGAGGTAAGCTTAGTTCTCGATTTGTTGGACCTTTTGAAATTTTGGAGCGTGTTGGAAAAGTAGCGTGTCGTTGATTTTACCGCAATCCTTGGCGAATGTTCATGACGTGTTTCACGTATCTCAACTCCGTAAATATGTTCGAGATGAAACACATGTGTGGGATCATTCGAAGCTGACTGTCCGAGAAGATTTAACTTTTGAGGAGCGACCGATGTCGATTGTGGATCGAAGAGAAAAGGTTCTTAAGAACAAGGTTATCCCTTTTGTACTTGTTTCTTGGGGAAATCGCTCGCATGGAGGATCAATTTAGGAACGAGAAGATGATCCGGCAGAAGTTTCCACATCTATTCTTTTAGTTTCTTGATTGTTTATCTTTTCTTGTTCTTGGAATTTCGAGGACGAAATTCTTTTTGTAGTTGGGTATAATATAACAACCTAGTTCATCTATACCAATTCCAGTTTCCGTATTTACTTATCTGTGGTATTTTCTTGATTTATCGGGTTGTGGGGCGAATGATATTTTACATTTTACATTGCATTCGACCCGACCTGCTTGCTTGAACCTGTTTGATTCATATTTATGAATCACCCTGACTTGTTATGCAGACTTGTGCATTTTCAACTTTATCGCATACTGGCATTTATCTGGCATGGCATCTTTTACCATATAACATTTTAAGTCACGTAAAAGATTTTAAAAACAAATTTCATAGCCTGCATGATACCCCTAACCCTGTGATAGCATCCGCGCATCTTGTTCTCGTCCCGTTCAGTGAAACAGACGTGTTTGGATGGCTACGCGCACGTACGTGCATCCGTTCTTATGGGTATGCATTTTCGTTACCTCAGCATTCATTTTGAATTTTGAAAGTCGCACATATTTTTCATATTTTAAATCTAAATTTTTAGAACCGACCCGGGCGTGTTTTGAAATATTTTTGTATCCCGCCAAAATTCAATTTATTTAATTTTAAAATTTATTTTTAATATTTTCATACGATTTCTTTAACAAACTAAAAGCTCTTATCTAAAATTTTAAATCTAAAAATCTTTTAAAATTTTAAATCTAATTTCCTAACAAACTAACAACCCCTTTCTCTCTTTCATCTGCATATATATATTTATATATATTTTATTTATTTAATTTTTCTTTCCTTATTTAATACACAACCTCTTCTTCTTCTTTCTTCTTTCTTTTTATTGATCTTGTTTCTTGATTCCGGTGATCACCGCCGGAGCCGTGCTCGTCGCTGACGATCCGAGTGATTCAGTGAACGTACTTGACTTGAGTGATCACCCTCATGCGTTGTTTGGAACAGTTCCGTGTACCGTGCGCACGTCGCGACATTTTGCCGACGAAGGACATTCCGTACACATCCGTTCTTGTTCCGTCTAGGCAAGTTAATCTTGCTACATTCTATATAACTCATTATATAACTATTTAAATAAATATCATACCTGTATTTAAAATCATGCACCCCATGTTTAGTTTTATAACTTTTCGATGTTCCGTTTGCATCCATTCATATCATTTCAGATCTAGGTCATGAAAACTTACATTTTGCCGACGAAGGACATTCTGTACACATCCGTTCTTGTTCCGTCTAGGCAAGTTAATCTTGCTACATTCTATATAACTCATTATATAACTATTTAAATAAATATCATACCTGTATTTAAAATCATGCACCCCATGTTTAGTTTTATAACTTTTCGATGTTCCGTTTGCTTCCATTCATATCATTTCAGATCTAGGTCATGAAAACTTATCTTGTTACATATTATACTATCATATACTGCATCAAATTGAATAGTTACATTTAATATTGCTTAGTTATATGTTCCGCACTAGTTAGTTTATCATTTTACGATTATGTGATACCCGTTTGCATCCATATCATTTAAAATATATATCGTCGTAATATTTCTTATTACTATCTTTAATTAGGGTATAATATGCATTTTATAATATTATACGTTTGAAAATACTATAGTTTACACATGAAACGTCGTTGAAAAGTGGATACGACAAATCTGAAATTTACTGTACACCTTACCTTATAAAATTCATTATAAATCATAGCAAAATCATTAGTATACGTTCTTTAGTTCTTTACGAAGCTAACTCAGAAGACTATAACTCTATGAAATATTTACTTACAAAATAAATTGTTTAAATAACATAAAATGCAAATGAAAATATCTCTAAACTGATGTCCATGTAAATTCCAGCAGCAAACTTTCAATTTTGAATGTTCTTTGTAGGGACAACTTGCGATGCTTAAACTTATAAAAATGAAACCTTTATTGAATTATCTTTGTTTTGGTATAAGAAACGTCCCTTTTGGAGAACGTTTGTTATTTTTAAGCTATTTTACAAATTAGGGTGACGCTGAATTTCTGAACGGAACTTTCTTGTGCATGGTTAATCAATACCACTTTTATAGTTATTAATCGGTTTGAATATGTTATCAATGTTAATATTATTATATCGATATCTATTTAATAAATAATAGTGCTTGTGTTTTAATATTCAGCAAATTTTACCGATTTACAGTCTTATAGTATCCGTCTGTATCCGTACGGTTTATTACATATTTAGTTGCACGCCGAGACCATATTATTTCATTTTACTGTTACATTAGTATCCCATACTTGATCTTGTGCATCTTACATAGTCATGATGTAATCCCTGATAAATATTTGTGCATCCATGCTTTACTATGCATCCGTATTTGCTACAGTTTTAGTATGAGCATCCGCTTGACACAAGTGTACTACCAGTTATGACCTGATATACCACTGCTTGACTTGATACCTGATACACCACTACTTTACATGACTTGATATATGTACACTACCTGACTTGACCTGATGTATCATAGCTTGACCTGTTACCTCATCTTGTTACTAATGCCGACAACCTTGACATGTTGTCCCTACGGACATTTCCTGTTGTCGATCCAGACAAACCTGTGCCTGCCTGATCCTGTGTTGGCATTAGCTCTAGATTATTAATACCTAACTTGAACACATATAACTTGGGGATATGGGGAAATCAATGATGAAATCTGACTTATAACTCGACAGTTCACTACCTTTACTGATCAGTTTTAGAGGCTAGGCCAGCTTTGGGATGATGCTGCTGACATCATTCATCGTTACCCACTACCTTTTAGAGGCTAGGCCAGCCTTGGGATGATGCTGTTGACATCATTCATCGTTACCCATTTTCCTTTTAGTGCCTAGTGGCATGTCTCGGTTTCAGCCCGAGAATCTTCACTGTGATCCCGGGCACGCACGGGATACTATTGAGTTACATCGATGATTTATCAAATTGATTTCAAAGACTTGAGAGTAGATAACCCAGTAGACTAGTTTAGATTACTCACACTGCACACTACCCTTCACTATCCTCACTTATATTACTGTTATACCTGTTTACCATTTATGATCATACCTGCATGTCTTGCTACCCCTGTTTATATATTATTGCTTGATGTTATGACGCATTGACGTCTGAGTTTTGCATGGCCCGGATTCTCTACCTTTGTTGCTGACTGATCAGGAGTACTGCCGCTGTTAGACTGGGCGGTGAGGATCCTGTTGGTATCCAGTTTTACCTTCCAGGTGTTTTATTTATTGGATCTTTTGCTTCCGCATATTATATTATTTCTTGACTCATTTATTCTGGCTCATGAACATGTATTAGATAGTTTAGTTTACTTTCCTGTTCTTGATATCTCTACAGCCGTAATGTTACTCTAGAGGGATTTTTCCTATCCACAGGTAGCATGGTTGGCTATGTCACGTACCTATATTAGCGTACTCTGGGAAGCGGGGCATGACAGCATATGTGTAAGCATGTAGGTATACAGGTATGCTATATGTCATATGCACAAAAGCAAATAGGGATCATGTCTCAATGTCCCTAAACAATACAATATCACCTATGTATAGGTGTTGTGCGTGTCATGGCAATTATTGACGGTGTGTGTAGCATACAATTAATGCTCATGAAACATGAATCGTCAATAATGGTGTTGTGTCTCATTAATACTAAGTCCATACATAAGGAAATGAGATAAGCAACAAAGTTATACTTGCACAATCAATATTCGTATACTTCTAACTAATAGTCATGTCATTTAATCTAGCCCAGACGCATAACGCCATGCGGGCGATCCCCCTGTAGATGTTAAATCTACTCACCAACAATCCTTGCTAAGTAAAGCCAACAACTCGTTTTTCCCTCTTCCTAGCACCCGAAGTCCCCGCCTGCGATCCTGAAAGCATATAACAATATAACAAGTATATATCAGTAATCGACCAATAACATGTACCAACTACGTTTGACCGACGCACCAACTCCAAACATAATCTCAAGTCTTCGTCAAGTGGCTAACGCACATAGCGACACTACGAAACTAACTCAAGAGCAAAAGCTACACAAAGACACGAACGACATCGGCACGACCCTAGTTAGGAACGCAAAGCGACACAACTACCAAGCCTAGACCATGTCGTACTAATCGCTCATTCACAACACAAGATATAGCGTATAACCAATATAATTAACGTCGCAACGTCAAAAGAAACCCACGCCCAAAATTCACCGAAACCTAGTAAGCAACTTATCGCATAATTTTGCACAAGACTACAAGTTTTCTTACCAAAACTAGAAATTACAACCATCACAATATAGCATGATTTAACTATACAAACCCTTACTAGAATTTTAGTTTTCACTCAAATAGGATTAGTAAAAGTTCTGTTTGCTAATTAGCTTAATTATCCGATAAGGAAAATATCAATTAAAAAATTAGCAACTTGGTTAATTTTCATAATCTTCAAATAACAATTAACCATTTCATCAAGTTAAATACTAACTTGAACTTCATTAAAATTATCATGTAATGAATTAATCATGAATTTAAAGCTATAATTAAAAAATTAAATAGCTAGCTTATGATTTAAGCATAACAATTAAGGATTAAGGTTAGGGTTTTATACCTAACAAAAGATCAAAAATCAAGTAACTAGAAATCCAAAGTTAGCCTCCAAAAATCCTAATTTGATGAAGATCCAAGCTTGATTGAAGAAGAAGAATGATGGGTTTTCATTATATTTGAGTTTGGATGAATAAATTTGGATTTTTCATGAATTGTTTGAAGGAAAATGAGTTGAAATGGGGGTGGAAATGATGAAGGGAAGCAAGAAATGGATGTGGCCGGCCATTTGGAAAGATCTAGGGTTTTGTGGTGAAGTGTGGAAATTTCTAGAAGGAAATTACAATAGTTGCAATATAAAACAAAATAGCATTTTGTCACCAATTCCTTTTCTTTAAAATTCAATTAATCTCCACAAATATCTAGATATAGAGGTGAGAAGGTTTAAACATAATTCTAGTGATTAGTTTAGCATAGATTCACATTAGTAGTAATTAACCCACATAAAAATTTAATTACCACTAATAAGGTGCACAAATAAAACATTAAAATAATATTTTAATTAGGGAAAATTTTTAAGTGAACCAAAACTTTCAATTGACCCCCAAAGCCCGCACACTAGCTTCATTCTAGCTAAACAAGGTACCGACAAGTCTATACAGAAGTTTGATCACAATCAGGTTAAAACGGTAAACACCGACTATTTTACCCAAAAAACGGAAAATCACCTAAACGATTTCTAAAACGTTACAATCTTCCCCCCTTAAAGAAATTCGGTCCCCGAATTTAAAATTCTCACTAAGCGTACCTTCAAAGAGATGAGTACAAAAACTCCCAAATCTCGCTCGCAGCCTTCCATGTGATCACCGCACTATACGGCTACGCCAAGAACCTTCACATATACCAAGACATTTGACCGACGTCTCTCCACCTGCCGATCCACAATAGCTATCGACTGCTGGTGAATGAAAGATCGCGTCCAAAAGAATGGTCTGGTACTGAATCATGTGAGAAAGGTCATGAAGGTATTTGCGAAGTATCGACACAAGGAAAACGGGGGGAATATTGAAAAATCTGGGCGGAAGTGCGAAATTATAGGCAACGGAACTAACTCGCTCGAGGATCTCAAAGGACCAACAATCTGAGACTAAGTTTCCCAAAACTCAACATGCCATTTCATCGGAAAAAAAATCCGTAGGAATACATGATCTCCCACTGCAAACTCAAGTCTGCGACATCAACGGTCGGCATAAGACTTCTGTCTGCACTGGGCTACTCTCATCCTGACCTGAATCAACTGGATCTTCTCCGTAGTCTCATGACTAGCTGGGGTCCACAAATCCTACTCTCGTAGAGTCAAAAAAAACAGACAGGTGATTGACACCACCTAACAAACAAAACCTAAAGGTTGCCAATTGGAGTGTCTCCAGATAACTGCTATCGAAGGAGAATCCTAACTATGGCAAGTTACGATCCCAACTGCCGACAACATTTAGTACGCACGCACAAGCATATCCTTCAGAGTCTGTATAGCCCGCTCTCACAAATAGTTGTCCTGCGGATGGAAAAAGCGGAGCTAAAGCTCAACCAGTACCCAAGGCTTCCTGAAGCTTCTGCCAAAGACGGCAAGCGAAAAGGTGCCTCTATTGGATACAACGCATGAAGGAACTCAATGCAAATGCACAAACTTAACAAAGAACAACTGAGCAAATAGAGCATAACCGGACAACAAACACCCAAATGGAGTGACACCCTGTCTAGACCTGGGTAGACACCATAACGAAATTCATAGAGATCTGCTCCCATTCCTACTCTGGAATGGTAAAAGGTTGCAACTCTCCAGCCAGTCTCAAATGCTCAACCTTAGCTCGCAACAAGACACACACCTCGAAACAAAATTCGAAACTTCACTCTTCATCCTTACCCACCCGTAACTATCTCACAAGTCATATCACATATTGGTGGAACATGAATGAACATAGAAAGCTAACTGATGTTCCTGCTCTAGGATTTCGCGTCTCTACCCATCAGTATCAGGTACACACAATGCATCCCTAAACGTAGCACACCAAGGTCACAAATCAAGGACACCGAATCTTTACCCGGCCGAACATACTCAAGAATCTCTCACAAACGAGTATCGGCGGGCTGTGCCTCACGAAAGCGATTAAGGAAAAGTGGTCGGGCGCGGACATGAGCAAGCTATTCCCCCTTTAGAAGAGGCGAACCTAGCTGTACTCCACAATCATACAAGAACTGTAAATCTGCTGAAGACTGTCTATGAACTGTGCACTGTTGGATGTAGTGCCCTCAAAGTCAATTATTGGATCGCAGGCATATGATTGCAATGATTGAGGAGGACCTATACCGGTAGGACAGTCTTACTCAAGATGATAGTATGCTATCTGGTTTAACTTTATCATCGTGTACAGCTTTAGGTGACATGATCACTATTACACGTTGATAGAGCCCTTAGGATTCTTGCTTGACTACCAGCAGTATGATGGCGATCATATACGTGAGAGTTGGGTAGTCCATAAGAACATCCTTAAAATTGGTCCCTAGTCGTGGGAGTTTCGAGACAGGGCATCGATACTCCGGAGTAGACTAGTGTATACAGTCGAGACCCCGACGAGGGGTGGTTGCCGGTCTCACAAGCCATTGGTGTCAGTTAGGTTATGAGTGCACCGGACAGGACTCGCCGGGAACCTGCTAGTTGGTATTATACCTAACGTCAGATAGCAGTTCCCTGGTGACATGTGTACAGGTTAGTTCATCAACCTGAGGTCGTCATTTGACTCATGTGAGTTCCCACTGTGCTTAGATTACTACCCTACCACGGCTCAAAGGAGTCGTGCAAACAAGTTTTAGTTGGGTACAGTCCCGAGCCATATAGAGGCAGTGATTCGATCGGTAGGGGATTCGTCTCTCCCGGTATTGGGGGTGAGATCGCGCTGTGTCTAGGAGAGCCATTACACCAAGTCCTCGGCCAAGGCAGGTGAGAATTACTCGTAGGTATTCCAGTAGTTTCTCAGGGTGTTAAGGGCTACCCTCCGACACGACTTATACCGTTATTGGGGGTCTGACGTTACCAGCCCCTAGGCCCGATATGCGATGCTTATAGACGAACGGACCGGACTGTACGGATATCATCACTGATTGGCTCAGTAGGGTTCCAGGATGAGTTCGCTCATCGGCTTCCCTTTCGGTCAATACATGGGCAGTCGTTACGTACAGCTAGTACCACTGACGTGCTTGTGGTTAAACCCACTGCCAAAGTATTGACGAGTCTTTAGAGTCCCCCACAGAAAGTTTCCCAAGTTTGGGCGAAACGTTGTAGAGGCCGTATGGTTTTATGGCAGGGTTCGAACATGCACGTGCACTTGTCATAGTTCGGACAGATAATACTAGTGGGCTTTGGTTTAAGCCGGATTCTAGTATTATATTGTTTAGGAGTATTTTTTGTCACATTGCATTTTGTATTTGGTCGGAATACAAATGCGGGTATGTATATACAGTTGTGGGGTAATCCTGTAATTTGTTACGGGATTGCTTTTTGAAGTTGCCAGTTTTTCTTCCCCCGGTTAAACATTAGTTTTAATGTTTAATTATTGGTTGATTTGAGTTTATCATGTTTGGCCACATTTTCCTTCGTCATTCTACTATGGCCGAAATCATTTTGTGAGTGAGTGTGGGGTTTTTTGTTTGTGATGACTCATTGGATGGTTCTAGATTGATGGTGAGGTGTTTTGTGATTCGTCCTTTTCATTAAAGCTTCTTGTCTTTGTTAAGATATTAACTTGATCTTTTGTTGTGATAAGGATGGCTTGTGGTCACCATTCTTCATGATATGTTCACCCTCCCACTCAATGGCCGACCACAATTTCAGCCCCCCTTTTTGGCCGAGACTCTTTTTGAAGAGGAAATTGATTCATTGCAAATTTGATAGCTCATTTCATCACATCCCAAAAAGGCAACTTCATTTACCATCACCCAATTCGTTTGGGTGCCTTGAGACAAAGTATTCTACACTCTCTCTACTTCATTCTTGGACATGTTGGTTAGCAAACTTCATGTCCGAGTTGCCTCGGTTTAGAGGCGGGAGCCCGTATAAAGATCCGTTGATGTGGTGCCACCTCGACGAGGAGACAAGAGATCGGAGATGCCGCGAGGAGCGTGGGATGATGGTTAAAGACCGAAGGACACGGATCGATCGGTATAGCCATTCTATCATTTTAAAGTTTCCTAGTTTAGCGTGAATGGCACGATCCGGGTTATAGTCTGCGCTAGCGTCAGTTTATGAAAAAGTTTTTATTCCGCGTTTGGCCTCAGATTATTGGCCGGGGCGCTACCGTAGACTTACATGGTATCAGAGCCACGCCATTAACCTTTACTAGCTTGTTCTAACATGTTTAAAACCTTGATCGAATAAAATTTCCAAAACCGCGATTCTAAAGTTAAAGTTTCTATCGAAATTTTTTTGCCGTCCAAAAATTATTTTTAGTATGTCAGAAAATTGAGCAGGCTTTTCTAAGACCACCGGAGAAATTTGGTAGAATGAACCCACAAGACTTCCGTGGAACCGCCGCACAAACCATGTGTTGGTCGCAGTTCCGCCGCCGATTTGTGACAACAGTGCACCATATTTCTTCGGGGTGTCTTTCATGCGGAATTTTGGTTTCTGGATTATTTTGTTTGGGCCCAGATTTTGTTTGAGTACTGGATTTGTACATGGGGCCCACTTCGGGAAGTTTTGTTGATCGGAATTTTAAATGAGTTAGTTTACAGTACTTACATTATATCTGCGACCGCGAATGTCATTTGAGCGGTATAATTCGTCTATTTGCTATAGTCCTTTTAGACGGGTTTGCGAACGTGACATTCACGTTGATGTTCTGTGTTGTGCTGTGATGTTGTGGATTTGTCGTGGTGGATAGCTTGCGTACAATGGTAGTGCAGTTTGGATTTATTTGTACATTTGATATCACGGGGCGAGCATTCAACATGTGGACTGCCATCGCTGCCTGTTTGTATATTATTCTTTTGGGATACGACCGGGTTGAGGTCGATGTACCCGTTGTACATATTTTCATTTCTGTACTAGGGTTACCCCGCGACAGAGTGCATGGATAGACGGGTTCTGGAGGGCAACGAGTCCGCATCTCATGGCTTTGAAAGGGAGGTGACCTCACTCTAGGATTGGCAGGCTATTCGCCGCACTCGTAGGGGGTACAGGTTGACCCAAGGAGGGGTGCTCAAGTTACCGGATTCCGTGAAGTGCCGGGTGGTCCATTCACTTTGCTGAAGGGGGTTGCCTCGCTTCAGGTTTTGGCGGGTAACTTGCCACACTCGTAGGGGTCTAGGATTTCATTGCACAGGCTATCCATACGACCAGGGGAACATTGGGTTTCAGTTGCAGCACTGTGAAACCCGGGGCTCCCAGATTATCTGTATTGTTCTGTGATGCTTATTACTTTTCTGTAATTTTGCATTTATCACGACTGGAGCGATTATTGTATATTGGTATATATACTAGTAGATGTTGTATGTTTTACACCCGTGCTAGTCCAGTCCTCTCTCTGTCGTTAGTTAAGTAACCTAACGGGTGATTACGGGACCCAGTGACGAATGCGGATGGCATATACATACATTTTATTTTCATTCTTTTCTGGTGTGATTAATTGATGGGACTGGATTGATTTTGATCAATGCAAGGAAAACAAACTTGTTTGACATTGTTGGAACAGTTTTCAAAAGGTGTTATTATAAGGACGTTTTATTTTATTTTGCACAGTGGTATTCAGTTAGAATATCCTGCACCTCATTCGACGAGGCAAGGGCCAAGATCCCTTCACCGGGAGTGACCCCTTAGGCAAAAGTTTGCGTCGGGGTAATAACTTCACTATAGTCGATTACTTGTTGCTTTGCATCACGGTATTCAGTTGGAATATCCTGCACCTCATTCCACGAGGAAAGAGCCGAGATCCCTTCACCGGGAGTGACCTCTTTAGCAAAGGTTTTCGCCACTATATTTTTGTAAAAAGCTATCAGGTTCCTTCAGCGATATCAAGTTCGTTACGTTAAGGTTATTCGCCAAAACCCAGCCGTAGCCCTCCGTCATTTCAGTTGGGTATTCAGTAGTATTCAAGCTATATATTTTGACCAACGCCAAGGCATAGTGTGTAGGACTACGGTAGCGCCCCGGCCGTCTATCCGAGGCCAAAATGCGGAAACGAAAATTTTTCTTGACTTTAAACCGGCACTACCGCATCCTAAAACCCGGATCGTAACCATTAACCTAATGCTAGCTAAAAAGAGATGGGATAGAAGCTATACCGAGCGATCCGTGTCCTTCGGTCTTCAGCCTCCACTCCTATCTCCTCGCGGAATCTCCGATCTTCATCTCCTCGTCGGAACGGGCACCACATCGCCGGGTTCTTTTACGGGCTCCCACCTCTGGACCGAGGAAACTCGAGCACGAAGTTGGCGAGTCGACGTGCCCAAGGATGCTGTAAGTTAAGTGTAGTAATGTTTGTCTCATGGGGTTGTGAAGTTGCCTTTTGATAGAGGAAACAACAATGGAAAATGAGCTTGGGATTTTGTAGCAAGCACAATATGATATGATAATTTTTTCTCCACAAAAATGAACCTCTCCCCCTCTCATATGAATGTGGCCGGCCTCTCTTGGATGGATGAGGAAAAAAAATGGAATCAAAAGCAAGAGGATAAAATGTGTGATCAAGAAAAAATGTCACACCAACATCAACCCACATCCTTTCAAAACCCATCACAATTAATGCAAGCAATTATGAAGAAAAAAGCAAAGATGCTATATCTATCATAATCCCTCATTTACAAATAAACCCTCCACAATTCCTAATTTGCAAATATGCAAATTAGCCCCTCCATCATAAAAATCCGGCCGTGAAGGAACAAAGGAAAACTGGCCGAAACGGAATGCAAACTGGAAACTTCAAAAAAAACTGATCCCATAATAAATTACAGGAAAACCTCGCGACTGTATATACATACGGCCTCTACAGCGTTTGGCCCGAAACATGAGAAATTGTCTGTGGGGGACTCTAAAGACTCGTCAATACCTTTGGCTGTGGATTTAACCACTAGCATGTCAGAGGTATTAGCCATACGTAACAGGCTACCAGGTATTGACCAAAAGGGACGTCGATGAGCGAACTCATCCTGACACCCTACTGAGCCTGTTAGTGACAATATCCGTACAGTCCGGTCCGTTCGTCTATGAGCATCGCTTGGCGGGACTAGAAGGTTGGTAAAAGTCAGACCCCCAAAAGCGGTAAAAGTCGTGTCGGAGTGTAGCCCAGAACACCCTGAGATACTACTAGAATACCTACCAGTAAATCTCCTACCTCGGCCGAGGGCTTTGTGTAATGGCTCTCCTAGACACAGCGCGACCTCACCCCCAATACCGGGAGAGACGAACCCCTGCCGATCCGCTCACTACCTCCATGTGGCTCGGGACTGTACCCAACTAAAACCTGTTTGCACGACTCCTTTGAGCCGTGGTAGGGTTGTAATCAAAGCATAGTGGGAACTCACACGAGACAAATGACAATCTCAGGTCGATGAACTAACCTGTACACATGTCACCAGGGAACTGCTATCTGACGTCTGTTATAATCCCAACTAGCATGTTCCTGGCGTGTCTTGTCCGGTGTACTCATAACCCAATGAGCACCTGTATACATCTTAGGTGAACCAACTGACACCAGTGGCTTGTGAGACCGGCGACCGCCCCTCGTCGGGGTCTCGACTGTATACACTAGTATACTCTGGAGTATCGATGCCCTGTCTCGAAACTCCCACGACTAGGGACCATTTAAGGATGCACTTATAGACCCCAGCTCCCACGTATATGATCGCCATCATACTGCTGGTAGTCAAGCAAGAATCCTAAGGGCTCTATCAACGTGCAATAGTGACCTGTAAGGTCACCTAAAGCAGTACACGATGATAAAGATAAACCAGATAGCATACTATCATCTCGAGTAAGACTGTCCTACCGGTATAGGTCCTCCCTCAATCATTGCAATCATGTGCCTGTGATCCAATAATTAACTCTGAGGGCACTATATCCAACAATCTCCCACTTGCACTCAAGGCTAATTATTGCGATGTCGCATACTCACAGCCCGTGTGATACCGAACACCCAACTCCTCTACTAATCAGTCACACAAAACCCGTTTGCGAAACTAATGCGTCCGAGGAATAGCCTCAGTGAGTGGATCCGCTTTGATGTTTCTTTCTATGTCTATCTTTGTCTCAAGTTCGCGGAGAAAGCCATCTCCCGAAATGAGCAATATCTGTCTTAGAATGTGTCTGGATGTCTGATGGGACCTAGTTCATAAATGAACTCCAAATCCAAACCTTTTAGACTGTATCGTCAACTGAACTTAATCAGTATCCCCCGCCATGCCTCCCTCGGTATCCACCTGGACCACCTGTCCAAAATACTGCCCCTCGTCAGAGGGAAAACTATAACTCTAACAGCCACTCTGTCATCCAGGTCACCTTGGAAGCCTGGAATGATAACCGTCTCCGAAAAGAGGCTGTTGTTATCATATCCCTAGAACATCAACTTATGTTCTAAAACTGCTTCTGAACGTTTCTCCAGGATTGGATCAATATCACCTTATTGCATCTAGTGCAAAAACAACATCTATATCCTATGTGGAGAAACTACTGTGTGACAACCAAAGTATAACCGATCGTAGTATAGGAATTTCACTTCCTACTCTGTGTATGTCATCCTAATACCAGGACATCACACCCTACTACCTTCTTAACAGATCCATCCCTATTCTGATGAAGTCAAACCTATGACTGTTACATCAGAAATAGATGATCTATCTCCGCTATATCTGCTTTTAGTCTATAAATAGACATAAGCCACTTGTCCACTATGCTTCCGCTGCTCCCACTGACCACGACAACCCTTTGGCAGAGTCATATAAATGTACACTTCTAAAGCTAGTTTAGAACGATACTATACTCATCCTCCTGCCGGGTCTCACAATCTGGAACAACAGCAATGGCAAGTTTGGGTAAACAAGAACCTTCCTGTCACCGTCCTTGAGCATACCAAAGTACCTCTCGAGTGCCTGAGGTTACCCACCATATCTGCGGAGTGGCCAATGGAATGTCAAACCAGATTGAATATTTAGGTCCTATTAAATTTTCAGTAATCGTTTGCGGTTCTGGAATCACTTCCAGTTCTACCGTACTCCCACTTCTGTTTTCTGATAAAATCCATTTTTACTAAAACTGTGGCGAGTCAAGAACAATATCACTATTGATCTTCCAGATGGTAGAAAGTCAACCCTCGTTATAGCCCGGGTCAACCCACAAACAGCCATTACAGAAACGTGCCTTGAGTTATCCAGAGTCTGGTTTTAAGCATAAGCCGGACAACTCCCCGTACCTTAACACCGTTAAGATATGAACTGTTCTATATCCAATATAGAAACAGAGGCACTGATTTAATTGGAGCCAGATTCAAATCATGCAGCTGTCTCCGGTGCATGTCAATTAAATGGAAGGAGGCCGATCAGCGTTACTCAACTTAGGAATGCTTCCAATTATGAGTAACCTGAAAGAGAAGCAAGTTCTCTTAATCATTACTATCAACTGAATACCATTCACAAGTATCTACATCTTCGATCACCTTGAAAAATCCCGATACTTGCAATACCTGGTTCTCTACTTTATTCATATACCTATAACTTCTCAAAACTTGGACCTTGTGTTTCTACGAAACACATGTCTAAGAACCAGAGAAGTCACAAGTAAACAGAATATAGTACGAGTACCATCCCCTATGTCCTCATGGACACTGGACAACATACAATACTCTGTATAAGTCCCCTGAGACTAATAACTCATTCCCTGTGTGTCGTAGGTTGAAAACTGTACTTATGCTTACGAAGAATTACACTGCTGTTTATTGCTCCTTACCTAACTATCCACTGTATAGATAAATATCATAGACATAATTTCAAGAAGGTATATCTCACTCTATAAAAATAGACGTACAGATATATCAATTTGAAATTGGTGCATAACAACGGATATTCAAAACCAAATATTTGCCATTCGGCAAACAGCCCAGGTGATTTTCTCAAATATCACCAATTACAACAAATTCCGATATAATGAGGATGATCACCTAATTCCCAATGACTTACTCTCACTCATCAATTGTAAAACCATACAGATGTGAGAATCATACCTGGTAAATACATACCCTGGAGCAAGTGCTAATTGGGAAATCAGTTTTCTTTTAACAGTACACAGTGAAACTGAAACATCAAAATGTTTCGGAGGGGTATTCGGGTATTCCTAGTAATGCCTCTTCCATTATCAGATTCTCAACTGTAACCGTATATCTCTTTGCCATCTCTCCAAATCTTTTTATATGTCTTTAATCATTACCTTCTGTACACCCTTTTAGGCCAAATGGTTTTCTTCCTTCCCTACCGTTCGGCACCAGCCTATGGTTTGGAAGAAGACTATCCAATAAGCATAATGGGTGTACTCTTCTAATCCAAGGAGTACTCGTAACCTGAGAGAAGGTGATGGTAAAAGACAACAGAATAAACCTTATTCCTATTTCTCCTGAACCAGAATCCATCCCCGAACTGGAACAAGTTCCTTTCGAGTTCGTATATAACCATACGATGGAGTATCCAATAAACTGTGGATCTTCATAGTGATACGGAGTGTTCTGGAGAAATACAAAGGTGAAGTGGGAGTGGTAATGAAATACTTGGTTTGGTCATGAATAGCAGTCGCAATTTACTTTGCCCTCCTTCTAATCCCTTTATTTGTCTTAACTTAATACCTTCTGCACACCATCGTTAGGCTAATTGGTTTTCTTCATTCCCTACCGTTCGGCACCTGCCTATGGTTTGGAAGAAGACTATCCAATTTGCGTAATGGGTGTACTATACTAATCCAAGGGACACTCGCAACCTGAGAGAAGGTAAAAGGAAAAGACAACTGAATAGTCTTATTCGTTTTCTCCAGAACCGGAAACCATCCTCGAATAAATTCCTTCGAGTTCGTATATAACCATACGATGGTTTTATCCAATGGAAGTGGACGTTCGTAGTAATACGGGGTGTTCTGGAGGAAAGGGTAAAAGTAGGAGTGGCAATGAGGTATGCAACTCTGACAATCCAAAAGCCAGTGTTATAAGAAGGTTTGGTCAACTTGGTCATTGAGTCATAGTCAAGAGTCGGGTCATGGTCGCTGCCAAAGAGAGAGAGAGAAAAGAAACACTCAGCGTGCACTCTAATCTAGATCAGAATGGTTATCAATTTATCTAATCAGGAAACCTCCCACTGTAACGTCAAATTCTCCTCCAAACCTGAAAGAAGAATTAGTCGGGATCACCCGAGGAGTAAACCAACTCATCAGTGGGAATCGGGATCCAACTATCATTGCATGATAACCTGATGGAATCCACTCAAGTCATCACACTCCAGAAGGAATGCGCATGCCTGGCAAGTTTCAGTTTCTTTAGAAAACCCCGATGTGTGTTTTTACCCCTAGGACCCAAGTGACCTTGACACAGTCAACAAATCAAAGAGTCCTAGTCAAGTTCAACCCGTCATTATCCTGGATTGCATTAAACCCACCCATACGAGCCCTTGACACAGTCAACAAGGCCGCACGACTGTCCTAACCAATCCCATTAATATGCTACAAACAAACACTACTTAGCTACCGCACACTACGCCTTGACAAAGTTAACAAACACAGCACGAATACTAAGTAATACTTGTAAGAAATGACGGAGGGCTACGTCTAGTTTTTGACGAAAAACTTTTAACGTAATGAACTTGATATCGTTGAATGAATTGCATAGCTTTTTATAAAATTATAGTGATGAAAACCTTTTACTAAAGAGGTCACTCCCGGTGAAGGGATCTCGGCTCTTTCTCTGTAGAATGAGGTGTAGGATATTCCAACTGAATACCACGATGCAAAGCAAAAGTAATCAACTATAGTGAAGTTATTGCCCTGACGTAAACTTCTGTCCAAGGGGTCACTTCCGGTGAAGGGATCTCGGCCCTTACCTCGTCGACTGAGGTGCTGGATATTCATAACCGAATACCACTGTGCAAAACAAAAGAGAACGTCCTTGCAATAACAGCTTTCTGAAAAATTGTTCCAACAACATCAGAATAGGTTTGTTTAGCTTGCATTGATCCAAATCAACGCAGCCCCATCAATTGATCACACCAATAAAGAACGAAAATAATGATGTACGTATATGCCATCCGCATTCGCTACTGTGTCCCGTCATCACCCGTTAGGTTACTTAACTAACGACAGAGCGGGGACTGGACTAGCGCGGATGCAAGACATATACAACATCTACAAGTATATATATATATCAATATGTAATAATCGCTCAAGGCGTGATAAAATGCAACATCACATAAATGTAATAAGCATCACAGAACAATACAGATATCTGGGATCCCCGGGTTTCATAGAGTCGCTACTGAAACCCGACGTTCCCCTGGTCGTGTGGATAGCCTGTGCAATGAAATCCTAGACCCCTACGGGCGCGGCAAGTTACCCGCCAAAACCTGAAGCGAGGCAGCCCCCTTCAACAACGTGAATGGACCACCCAGCACTTCACGGAATCTGGTAACTTGAGCACTCCTTCTTGGGTCAACCTATACCCCCTTCGAGTGCGGCGAATAGCCCGCCAATTCTAGAGTAAAGCCCCCTCCGTCTCAAAGCCATGAGATGCGGGCTCGTTTCCCTCTAGAACCCGGCTACCCGTGCACCCCTCCGTGGGGTAATCCTAGTACAGAAAGTAAAATATACAACGGGTACATCGACCTCAGCCCGGTCGTGCCCCAAAAGAATAATATACAAACAGGCAGTGACGGCAGTGCACATATCGGACGCTCGCTCCGCAATATCAAATGTACATATACAACCAAAGTGTACTAACATTGCATCCAGGCTATCCACCACGACAAATCCGCAACATCACAGCACAACACAGAACATCAACGTGAATGTCACGTTCGCAAATCCATCTAAAAGGGCTATAGCAGTTAGACAGGATTTACCGATCAAGTGACATTCACGGTCGCAGATATAATGTAAATACTGTGAACTAACATGTTTAAAATTTTCGATCGATTAAATTTTCCGGAGTGGGCCCCAAGCACAACTGTAGCACTCAAAATAAATCTGGGCCCAAATAGAATATACTAAAAACCCCATTTTCAACTCAGGAATCTACTGGTAAAATTTGGTGCAATAAAGGCTTAGAACGGCGGCGGAACCGCGGCCAAAATGGGGTTGGGGCCGCGATTCTGCGGCGTTACTGTTGAATCATGTCACCAAATTTCTACAGTGCTCCTACAAAATCCTGCCTGATTTTCTGCAGCACACCAAATAATTTTTTGACAACAGAAAAATTTCGACAGAAACTGCACATTTGAAAACACGGTTTCGGAATTTTTGTTCGATTGAAGTTCTAAACACGCTAGAGCAAGTTAGACTAGGTTAATAGCATGGCTCTGATACCATTTAGGACTACTGTAGCGCCCCGGCTGTCTATCCGAGACCAAAATGCGGAAACGAAAATTTTTCTTGACTTTAAACCGGCACTACCGCATCCTAAAACCCGGATCGTAACCATTAACCTAATACTAGCTAACAAGAGACGGGATAGAAGCTATACCGAGCGATCCGTGTCCTTCGGTCTTCGACCTCCACTCCGATCTCCTCGCGGAATCTCCGATCTTCATCTCCTCGTCGGAACGGGCACCACATCGCCGGGTTCTTTTACGGGCTCCCACCTCTGGACCGAGGCAACTCGAGCACGAAGTTGGCGAGTCGACGTGCCTAAGGATGCTTTAGGCTAAGTGTAGTAATGTTTGTCTCATGGGGTTGTGAAGTTGCCTTTTGATGGAGGAAAGAACAATGGAAAATGAGCTTGGGATTTTGTAGCAAGCATAATATGATATGATAATTTTTTCTCCACAAAAATGAACCTCTCCCCCTCACATATGAATGTGGCCGGCCTCTCTTGAATGGATGAGGAAAAAAAATGGAATCATAAGCAAGAGGATAAAATGTGTGATCATGAAAAAATGTCACACCAACATCAACCCACATCCTTTCAAAACCCATCACAATTAATGCAAGAAATTATGAAGAATAAAGCAATGATGCTATATCTATCATAATCCCTCATTTACAAATAAACCCTCCACAATTGCTAATTTGCAAATATGCAAATTAGCCCCTCCATCATAAAAATCTGGCCGTGAAGGAACAAAGGAAAACTGGATGAAACGGAATAACTGGCAACTTAAAAAAAAACTGATCCCGTAATAAATTACAGGAAAATCCCGCGACCGTATATACATACCCGCATTTGTATTCCTACTGAATACAAATGCAAAGAGACAAAATCTACACTGTGCAATACTAGGATCCGGATTAAACCAAAGCCCGCTAGTATTATCCGTCCGATCATGATCCGTGCAATACCGCACGTATAAGATCGAACCCTGCCATATCTCCATACGGCCTCTACAGCGTTTCGCCCGAAACTTGAGAAACTGTCTGTGGGGGACTCTAAAGACTCGTCAATACCTTTGGCTGTGGATTTAACCACTAGCACGTCAGAGGTATTAGCCATACGTAACGGGCTACCAGGTATTGACCAAAAGGGACGTCGATGAGCGAACTCATCCGGACACCCTACTGGGCCTGTCAGTGACAATATCCGTACAGTCCGGTCCATTCGTCTATGAGCATCGCATGGCGGGCCTAGGGGGTTGGTAAAAGTCAGACCCCCAAAACCGGTACAAGTCGTGTTGGAGTGTAGCCCAGAACACCCTGAGATACTACTGGAATACCTACCAGTAAAACTCCTGCCTCGGCCGAGGGCTGTGTGATGGCTCTCCTAGACACAGCGCGACCTCACCCCCAATACCGGGAGAGACGAACCCCTGCCGATCCGCTCACTGACTCCATATGGTTCGGGACTGTACCCAACTAAAACCTGTTTGCACGACTCTTTTGAGCCGTGGTAGGGTAATAATCAAAGCACAGTGGGAACTCACACGAGACAAATGACGATCTCAGGTCGATGAATTAACCAGTACACATGTCACCAGGGAACTGCTATCTGACGTCTTGTATAATCCCAACTAGCATGTTCCCGGCAAGTCCTGTCCGGTGTACTCATAACCCAATGAGCACCTGTATACATCTTTGGTGAACCAACTGACACCAGTGGCTTGTGAGAACGGCCACCGCCCCTCGGCGGGGTCTCGACTGTATACACTAGTCTACTCTGGAGTATCGATGCCCTGTCTTGAAACTCCCACGACTAGGGACCTTTTAAGGATGCGCTTATAGACCCCAGCTCCCATGTATTTGATCGCCATCATACTACTGGTAGTCAAGCAAGAATCCTAAGGGCTCTATCAACGTGCAATAGTGACCTGTAAGGTCACCTAAAGCAGTATACGATGATAATGATAAAGCAGATAGCATACTATCATCTCGAGTAAGACTGTCCTACCGGTATAGGTCCTCCCTCAATCATTGCAATCACGTGCCTGTAATCCAATAATTGACTCTGAGGGCACTATATCCAACATAGTGTTTGGTAGCTGCTGGGTATTCATCTGTTGCATAGATAGATGAGTTGTTTTGGGACAGTCGTACTGCCATTTGGCCAAAGTCAGGGGTATTGATTGATACGAAAAAGTGTGTTTGTGTAGTTAACCGCAATCAATAACGGTGTCGCGTGTAGCTAGACCGAGATGAGTACGGGTCGTCCTCTGGGAAACGTTGAATCTTTTACTCTTGCTTTAGATGTGTTGATAGAGAGGAGGGATAAAGAATTTTGTGAAATTGTTTCTAGATCTACGTTGAGTAAGAATGCAAAATATATAGATCTAGATTATTTTAGAAATGTAGTTAATATAATAAAAGGGCTTGTAGGGTTCATTAGGATTTTGTAGTTATGGACGATTAATTAAAAGTTACCCTTTTTATCCTTTAATAGATTTAAAACTAGAACGACGGTAATGCGTGTAGATTAAGGTTTCTGGAGGGAAAAGGAATCCCACTCTTAACCCTTATCTCGACACGGAACTTCGTTCATATCTAGCCTTTACCAAAACAATCATTAATCTAATCTCTAATCGCGGTCGGAACTAACAAAGAATTGTTAGCGTGCCCGATTAGGATGTTAATGATTCTTTTGATAAAGTTCATAAACTTTATAGGACGTAAAAAGGGTTTAGGGTTGTTCATCATCCATTAGCCTACCCTAATCCTACGAACCCTAACAAGCGGAGAATTCCTCGCGCATGTTGGGAGAAAAAGAGATGGAGAGAAAATGCATAATTAAACTACGAAGAAATTGAATAAGAAAAAGAAAGCTACCTTTATTATTCAACAATATTCATTACACTTGAATCCTTAGAAAATGATTACAATTTCTAGTTGCTTCTCGATCTCTTCTAAGGAGGAAGACGAACAGTTGATGATCAGCCTGGATGCGTGAGCCGTCTTGGACTTCGTGATCTCTTCGGCTTGATGATTTTTCCAAGAGGCTCTCGATCTTTATTTATAGTCCCAAAGCCAGAAATTTAGATGCCTAAATTGGGGAATGGTAGTTAGGATCCACACAGAGAAATTCCAGCCCATAACTCCACTTCCACGCGGCGGATCCGCGGCATCAAGGGGCTCGGGCCACGGATCCGCGGCCTGATGATCTTATCCCTTGATCAATTTTTTATGGGTTGCTCCTTGTGACATGTGTGAATCTCTGGAACCTTCAGAATTTGGAAATCTTTTCTTTTCTTCTGCCAAACTTGATTTTTTCATTTTGATTTCTTAATTAGGCAGGTTTTCTTTAACAACTTGATTTCCTTAATTTTAGACCTGAAAATTCTGCACAATAACTTAACAAATAATATTTAGTAGACTTTGTTCTACTAGGATTTGGTCAATGATATTATTTGCATACATTTTCCTATCAAATGCTAATTATAATATATCAACACATGGAAAATAGTATTTTTACACATAAACCCTCATATGTATGATATATTATAATAAAGACCTTTTTTAATATGGAAATGGTAGGGAAGATGTAATAACAAATTTGCAGTTTTATCAACTGAACAAATACCCCCAAACTTATCTTTGATCGTCCCGAGCAAACTTGTTTATTCAAGAGAAGGAGAAGAAAAGGAGAAAACTAAGCACACTTTCGTAGGCAAACACGATTGCACTGAGCACGTGCAACAAGCCGTTAAACCTCTAGGTGCCCCTAGTAGGGGGAGTGTTGTCTCCTGAGGGTTTTCAGCGGATTACACCCACAAAATCCTATAATAAAAGAGAAATGGTGAAATTTACATATAAAGATAAGAACCATAAAAGAAATATTTTGAAAATTTAGAGTTTCCAACTACACCAGCTTTTCAGTTGTCATGAGCCCTATCTTAATAGTCATTAAAAGATGTTAGAAATCACATTATCCCTCAATAAAACATCGTCTTTATTCTTCATTCCTACCTTTCATCCAAATATCGATCATATACCCCTACGTGTGTGAATAGAACATCCCTACATTCGGAGAATTCAATTCAAGCTATCATACTCTTGTCCATCTTCCTTAGTACTTTTTAACTTGATGAATATTTAGATTTGCTCACACATTTTCATGCGATCGTTAATACTTCTTGAGGTACTAACCGACCGATTACTTATGTGCTTGCTGATTAGGTGATAATATTTTTCTCGTCTTGCACCACCTAAGGCTTAGCAGTGACTCCCAGACCAGTTGGCCTTAGGGCACTAGGTGAAGAGGCACCCTTGCTATATATTTTTTTATTGCTGTCTTGGCGATAACAAAACCAGTGTTCATTTTTTTCTTCTCACCATTTTTATATTTTCTTCATTTTTTTCATTTCCTTCATATTTTGGCTTTTTAGACAAGAGCATTTCAAGGTATCCTCTACTATCCCGAGTTTCAAGACGTGTGTAAGTGCATATAGTAGGGTATCAACATTCAAATGTTTGGCTTCCAGAATAGAAACTATTTTTCAGACTTATTTTTATCCTCAGATTAGTGACTTCTTTCATCTTACTAACCCTTGGGACAACTGCTCATAACTACTTATTACCAGTTCGTTTAAGAAAACTTCTAATTTTCTTGGTTTTCTTAAATTATTCCTATCTTTCATATATAATTTTTCACTTTCTATTCTTTTATTATCAAAAAAAAATTTTTGTGCTTATATATAGTATAATGCAAAGTATGTGTAAATAAGCACAAACCTTCCCCAAACTTGTTTTCAAGTGTCCTCACTGTTGCTATCTGCTGGATCACAAAAACCTGTAAGCTTGGGAGGACATTATTAATGGGGGCAAGAATATATGAAAGTGAAAATCCTCCCCCAAACTTATTTTTGGCTCACAAATTTGAGGACAAAAGTTATGTTCAAGAGCCAAAAATATACCCCCCCCCCTCAAACATAAGTTAGACAATACGAAGCATTTTAAGAGGGGGTGAGTCATTTGGTCAAAGTAAGACTTTACAAAGACCAAAATTTAACACCAACCATTCAAAGATTTTATCAGTATATCGTATAGGTTGGTGGAAGAATGTGTTGTATCGAGTCAAAAAAAAGTGGGGAAGAGATAAGAGGTGGTCTGGAAAGGGTTTGAAATTAGAGAAAAGAAAGAACAAGGATGAATGTGAATGATTAGGAAGAAGGAATGGTGTCGGTTCAACCTCTATAGGTGGAGATTGATTAATCACAAAATCCGTATTGTTTAAAAATTCAAGTTCGTCAGCAAAAAGTTCTTCAAAACTTTTATCAATGGTATGGTTGAACATTTTGCTGTCAAAGAGTTTTGTGCCAGAATTTATCCTACTTGATTCAAAAATTATTGAGGTAGAGGACTCGAAAAACTCATCTACCTCATTTTCAAAAATATCCAAATCAAGTTGAATTTCTGGTATTATAGAACTTGAATTAACGGATTGTGATTCATCAAAACTCACTGAAACTATAGGAACAGAAGAAGAACCGGAGAAAGTACAAGGTGAAATGGGTAAACAAATTGGTGTGTCGAGTGTTGCTGAACCAGATGTGGAAGATGGAGGCTGTATTTCGGTCTGATCTTCGGGTATACCATTATCATCAACTTCAAGACATATTTGGGGTTCGGGAAGAATTAAAGGCTCAAGATGATGACCACAAGGAAGTGAAAGGATTTGATGAATTGGTGGGACAAAATCATCCAAAATTTCGGGTTCATCAATCAATATATCCCCAACGTCAATCACCTCATTCAAGTGAAGGTTAAAATTCTCAAACACCTCATCCAAAGTATGGTTTTCAATCAGTTTTGGTTCAAGAGTGGAGGTGTAGAGATCACAAGGGTTGGGTATGGTTTCACTTGAAATGGACCTTTCACAGTCGGGTAAATCAAACACTACAAAGTCACACAACTTATCAGTCATTCTATTTGGTGTACTTGATGAATCTATGAAACTGGAGTTGTGGATTTCAGTTTGGAATGGGAAGGTTTGATTAGGAAGGGTGTACAGTTCTGTCTCATTACCCAAATCCTTCCTGATTTGGTTCGACAGTTCCAGAAATTTTTCTAATGTCTGCTCCAGACTAGTCTTGGGTTGATAAGGGGTTTCATTATAAGATTGAAATTCCTGTGGATAATTAAAACTCCCAAATGACTGATTAGAAGAACTGTCTAGAGTAGGTGGAAAAGTCGGATTGGATTGATAGGAATAGAATGGTTGCGAAACTTGGGTAGGAGTAGGATCAATATTATGATAAGAAGAATATTGATATGGGTTTGTTGGTTGGCTATTTTCAATAGACATCTTATATGCCACAAACCGCATATCAAACTCTTCTTTGGACAGTGGTGGTGATGGTTGATATTGGTCCGGGTTGAAACTTTGGCCTCTAGCCCTAGCTATGTGCTCAGCAATGGACATTCGTCTAGGGGCCTGCTCACTCTGGGTATCAACTGAAACAGGTGTAGCATTAGGATACGGTTGATAAGACCTAGACTGAGGTGGCCAACTGTTTCTTCCTGCTTGTTCTATATGATCTCTTAAGGACATAGAAGAGCCGGACGGTATACCGAAGGGATTACGAAAACAAGAGATATCTGGTTGTGGACAGCAAAGCTCGGCAAGTGTTCTTCTGTTTAGATCACCCATTATAAGAAGAGAAGAAGGGGAAGGGTAAAAAGGGGAGAAAATAATTGGTTTGTTTTGAAAAATGACGAATTTAGACAAATCACACAAAAATGCACAAACAACCCTAGAACTATGGTTACCTAGGTCAGTCTCTAGACCGCTCCTAGACTTCCAAAGGAGAAGCCGTAGGATAAATCCTCTACCACCTCTTTACTACCCTTGTAGCCAGGTAAGTGCCAGGTGAGTGGGAGGCTCCCCACTACGAAAGTAGTGGTCCTAATTAAGTAACCACTCGCCTTAGACACACTTGCCTAGGCACCATAAAAGTAATGCGGATAAGCGATAGATTACCCACGACCTTCCTCTGTCCTTATTGAGCGCGACAGTCCTTAGAGTCTGGTCTAGATATTTTTTTAAATTAATGTAGGGTTGATGCAGATACTCGGTTTGTGATTTGTGGGGCTTAGGAACGGTGATGAAATCCCCACCTAATCTGAATTTTGGTCTTGCCCCTTAAAAATCCGTATTAAAATATGAAATAAAAAACCAATAACAAAACTTTGCAAAAAGATTTTTCAGCGGCGATATTTTGCAAAGAACCCTGCAGAAAAGAGATTTTATTGGATTTGAGAGGAGAGAGAAAGAGGTTAGAATCTTACCAGAGAATTTTGAATCCCTAACTCCTCAGTTGCACCGCGGTTCCGCCGCCGACTTGAGGGATCAGGTGATGAGTTTTTCTACGTGGCCTCCTATACTTCCCTGGATCTTGATGAATGTCACTGTCTCTCGGTTTCCTCAATTTTGGAACTCCAAATTCCCTCGCAAAATTCACACAATAATTGTTAAATATACAATTTGCAGTTTTGTTTTATTTATGATATAGATCGTATAAGAATTCAACACAAATAGTAAGAATAAAAAATTACGCACGTATCCCCGGCAACGACGTCATTTGATTGATACGAAAAAGTGTGTTTGTATAGTTAACCGCAATCAATAATGGTGTCGCGTGTAGCTAGACCGAGATGAGTACGGGTCGTCCTCAGGAAAACGTTGAATCTTTTACTCTTACATTAGATGTGTTGAAAGAGAGGAGGGATAAAGAATTTTGTGGAATTGTTTCTAGATCTACGTTAAGCAAGAATGCAAAATATATAGATCTAGATTATTTTAGGGATGTAGTTAATATAATAAGAGGGCTTGTAGGGTTCGTTAGGATTTAGTAGTTATGGACGATTAATTAAAAGTTACCCTTTTCATCCTTTAATAGATTTAAAACTAGAACGACGGTGATGCGTGTAGATTAGGGTTTCTGGAGGGAAAAGGAATCACACTCTTAACCCTTATCTCGACACGGAACTCCGTTCATATCTAGCCTTTACCAAAACAATCATTAATCTAATCTCTAATCGCGGTCGGAACTAACAAAGAATTGTTAGCGCGCCCGATTAGGATGTTAATGATTCTTTTGATAAAGTTCAAAAACTTTATAGGACGTAAAAAGGGTTTAGGGATGTTCATCATCCATTAGCCTACCCTAATCTTACGAACCCTAACAAGCGGAGAATTACTCACGCATGTTGGGAGAAAAAGAGATGGAAAGAAAATGCATAATTAAACTACGAAGAAATAGAATAAGAAAAAGAAAGCTACTTTTATTAATCAACAATATTCATTACACTTGAATCCTTAGAAAATGATTACAATTTCTAGTTGCTTCTCGATCTCTTCTAAGGAGGTAGGCGAACAGTTGATGATCAGCCTGGATGCATGAGCCGTCTTGGACTTCGTGATCTCTTCGGCTTGATGATTTTTCCAAGAGGCTCTCGGTCTTTATTTATAGTCCCAAAGCCAGAAATTTAGATACCTAAATTAGGGAATGGTAGTTAGGATCCACACAGAGAAATTCCAGCCCTTAACTCCACTTCCACGCGGCGGATCCGCGGCATCAAGGGGCTCGGACCGCGGATCCGCGGCCTGAAGATCTTATCCCTTGATCAATTTTTTATGGGTTGCTCCTTGTGACATGTGTGAATCTCTGGAACCTTCAGACTTTGGAAATCTTTTCTTTTCTTCTGCCAGACTTGATTTCTTCATTTTGATTTCTTAATTAGGCAGGTTTTCTTTAACAACTTGATTTCCTTGATTTTAGACCTGAAAATTCTGTACAATAACTTAACAAATAATATTTAGTAGACTTTGTTCTACTAGGATTTGGTCAATGATATTATTTGCATACATTTTCCTATCAAATGCTAATTATAATATATCAACACATGGAAAATAGTATTTTTACACATAAACCCTCATATGTATGATATATTATAATAAAGACCTTTTTTAATATGAAAATGGTAGGAAAAATGTAATAACAAATGTGCAGTTTTATCAACTGAACAGGTATGTACTGGTGGTTTCAAATTAACAAGATAATGATGGGTAGAACTTGACATGTGACTTATGATATTTTGGCCAACGTCAAGGTCATAAGATCATGGGGCAAAAATCCATATCGGGTGTTTCAAACATACAGGAAACTTGCCAAGCATGCGCATACCTTCTGGAGTGTGATAGCGTGAGTCGATTCCATCACGTTATCATGCGATGATAGTTGGATCCCGATTTCCACCGATGAGTTGGTTTACTCTTCGTGTGATCCCGACTAATTCTTCATTCAGATTTGGAGAAGAATTTGACAATACAATGGGAGGTTTCTTGATTAGATAAAGTGATAAAGTGATAACCATTCTGATCTAGGTTAGAGTGCACGCAGAGTGTTTCTTTTCTCTCTCTTTTTGGCAGCGACCATTGACGACCCTTGACTATCACTCAGTGACCATGTTAACCGAAGCTTCTTAAAAGCATACTGGCTTTTGGATTTTCTGAGTTGCATATATCATTGCTGCTCCTTCTTTTACCCTTGGCATTTTCTCCAGAACACCTCGTATTACTACGAACAACCACTTCCGTTGGATAAATCCATCGTATGGTTATATACGAACTCGAAGGGACTTCTTCGAGGATGGATTCAGGTTCAGGAGAAATTGAATTGGTTTATTCAGTTGTTTTTTATCATCACCTTCTCTCACGTTACGAGGGCTCCTTGGTTTAGGAGAGTATACCTATTACGCTTATTGGATAGTCTTCTTCCAAACCATAGGCAGGTGCCGAAATGTAGGGAAAGGAGAAAACCAATTAGCCTAAGTAGGGTGCACAGAAGGTAATAAGTAAAGATAAAACAAAGGGATTAGAAAGAGAGCAAAGTAAATTGCGACTGCTATCATTCACGACCAAACCGCGTAGTTCATCGCCACTCCTGCTTCACCTTTGCTTTTTCTCCAGTCCAGGAGAAATAGAATAAGGTTCTATTCAGTTGTATTTTATCATCATCTTCTCTCAGGTTGCGAGTCCTCCTAAGATTAGGAGTAAACACCTATTACGCTTATTGGATAGTTTTTTTCCAAACCATAGGCTGGTGCCGAACGGTAGGGAAGGAAGAAAACCATTTAGCCTAACGATGGTGTACAGAAGGTAACGACTAAAGACAAATAAAGGGATTTGGAGAGATGGCAACGAAATATATGGTTATAGTCATGAATCTGGATTATGGAAGCGGCATTACTACGAATACCCGGATACCCCTTCGAAACATTTTCATGTTTCAGTTTCACTGTGCATTGTTAATAGAAAACTGATTTCCCAATTAGACACTTGCTCCAGGGTATGTATTTACCAGTTATGATTCTCACATCTGTATGGTTTTACAAATGATGAGTGGGAGTAAGTTATTAGGAATTAGGTGATCATCCTCATTATATCGGAATTCGTTGTAATTGGTGATATTTGAGGAAATCGCCTGGGTTTTTGCCTGACGGTAAGTATTTCGTTTTGAATATCCGTTGTTATGCACCAATTTCAAATTGATATATTTGTACGTTTATTTTCATAAAGTGAGATATAACTTTTGAAATTATTTCTGTGACATTTACCTATATCAGTTGACGATTGGGTAAGGAGATTCAACAGCGGAGTAGTTCTTAACCATAGTACAGTTTTCAACCTACGACGCACAGGGTTTGAGTTATTCAACTCAGCGGACTTATACAGAGTATTGTATGTTGTCCAGTGTCCATTAGGACAAAGGGGTTGGTCCTCGTACTATGTTCTATTTACTTATGACTTCTCTAGTTTTTAGACATGTGTTTCGTAGAAATACAAGGTCTAAGTTTTGAGAAGTTGTGGGTGCAGAAATAAAGTAGAGAACCAGGTGTTGCAAGTATCGGGATTCTTCAAGGTGATCGAAGATGTAGATACTTGTGTATGGTATTCAGTTGATAGTAACAGTTTTGAGAATCTTATTTCTCTTTCGGGTTACTCATAATTGGATGCATTCCTAAATTGAGTAATGCTGATCGGCCTCTCTCCATTTTGTTGACATGCACTGGAGGCAACTGCATGATTTGAATCTGGTTCCAATTAAATCAGTGCCAAAGTTTCTATATTGGATATAGAATGGTTCATATCTTAACGATGTTAAGGTACGGGGAGTTATCCTGCTTATGCTTAAAACCAGACTCTAGATAACTCAAGGCACGTTTCTGTAATGGCTTTTTGTTGGTTGACCCGGGCTATGACGAGGGTTGATTTTCTACCATTTGGAAGATCTATAGTGATATTGTTCTTGACTCGCCACAGTTTTAGAAAAATGGATTTTTTCAGAAAAAAGTAGTAGGAGTATGGTAGAACTGGAAGTGATTCCAGAACCGCAAACGATTACTGAAAATTTAATAGGACCTAAAGATTCAATCAGATTTGGCATTCCATTAGCCACTCCGCAGATACGGTGGTTAAACTCAGGCACCCAAGAGGTACTCCGGTAGCCTCAAGGACAGTGACAGGGAGGTTCTTGTTTACCCAGACTTGACACTACTATTTTTCCAGGCTATGACACCCGGCAGGAAGATGAGTATAGCATCGTTCTAAACTAGCTTTAGAAGTGCACATATATATTATTCTTCCAGAGGGTTGTTGTGGTCAGTGGGAGCAGCGGAAGCATAGTGGACAAGTCGCTTATGTCAATTTATAGACTAAAGCAGATATAGCGGAGAAAGATCATCTATTTTTGATGTGACGGTCATGGATTTGACTTCATCAGAATAGAGGATAGATCTGTTAAGAAGGTAGTAGGATGTGATGTCCTGGTATTTGGATGACATACACAGAGTAGGAAGTAAAATTCCTGTAATACGATTGGTTATACTGTGGTTGTCACACAGTTGTTTCTCCATAAAGGATATGGATATAATATCTGACATTCTGGTTACTAGATCTATGGTTTTAGATCTAGATTTGGGTAGTTTCCCATTCTGGGTACTTAGACAGTATTCTAATAGTATTTTAGAATGGACGACTCCTGGCATGGTGGTGTACCTGCAAGTGATGGAGTCTCCCTCTCTAAAGGTGTCTTACAGACTAAAGGGGAGAGGGATGTGCATGATTGGCATATCAATTTCTTAGGCAATTGAGTCTATCATGAGATGTCAAGTGCCACACCAGATGTTGTTTTTGCACTAGCCGCAATAAGTTTATATTAATCCAATCCTGGGAAAACATTCGGAAGCAGTTTTAGAACATAAGTGGATGATCTAGGGATTTGATAACGGCAGCCTCCTTTGGGAGACGGTTATCATTCCAGGCTTCCAAGGTGACATGGATGACAGATTGACTGTCAGAGTTATAGTTTTCCCTCCGACGAAGGGGGCAGTATTATGGACAGGTGGTCCAAGAGGATACTGAGGGAGGCATGGTGCAAGATACTGATTAGGTTCAGTTGACGATACAGACTAAGAAGTTTGGATTTGGAGTTCATTTATGAACTAGGTCCCATCAGATATCCAGACTTATTCTAAGAAAGGTATTACTCAATTCGGGAGATGGCTTTCTCCTCGAACTTGAGATTAAGAGAGACATAGAAAGAAACATCAGGGCGGATCCACTCACTGAGGCTATTTCTCGAACACAAGGGTTTTACAAACGAGCTTTGTTAAACTGATTAGTAGAGAAGTTGGGTGTTCGGTATCACACGGGCTGTGAGTATGCGACATCGCAATAATTAGCCTTAAAGTGCAAGTGGGAGATTGTTGGATGTAGTGCCCTCAAAATCAATTATTGGATCGCATGCACGTGATTGCAATGATTGAGGAGGACCTATATCAGTAGGACAGTCTTACTCGAGATAATAGTATGCTATCTGTTTAACTTTATCATCGTGTACAGTTTTAGGTGACATGATCACTATTACACGTTGATAGAGCCTTTAGGATTCTTGCTTGACTACCAGCAGTATGATGGCGATAATATACGTGAGAGTTGGGTAGTCCATAAGCACATCCTTAAAAGTGGTCCCTAGTCGCGGGAGTTTCGAGACAGGGCATCGATACTCCGGAGTAGACTAGTGTATACAGTCGAGAACCCGATGAGGGCTGGTGGCCGGTCTCACAAGCCATTGGTATCAGTTGGTTCACCTAAGATGTATACAGGTGCGCATTAGGTTATGAGTGCACCGGACCGGACTCGCCGGGAACCTGCTAGTTGGTATTATACCTAGCGTCAGATAGCAGTTCCCTGGTGACATGTGTATAGGTTAGTTCATCGACCTGAGGTCATCATTTGTCACCTGTGCTTAGATTACTAGCCTACCACTGCTTAAAGGAGTCGTGCAAACATGTTTTAGTTGGGTATAGTCCCGAGCCACATAGTGGCATTGAGCGGATCGGCAGGGGATTCTTCTCTCCCGGTATTGGGGTGAGATCGCGCTGTGTCTAGGAGAGCCATTACACCAAGTCCTTGGCCAAGGCAGGTGAGAATTACTGGTAGGTATTCCAGTAGTTTCTCAGGGTGTTCAGGGCTACCCTCCGACACGACTTATACCGCTATTGGGGGTCTGATGTAACCAGCTCCTGGGCCCGATATGCGATGCTCATAGACGAACGGACCGGATTATACGAATATCGTCACTGATAGGCTCAGTAGGGTTCCAGGATGAGTTTGCTCATCGTCTTCCCTTTCGGTCAATACATGGGCAGCCGTTACGTACAGCTAATACCACTGACGTGCTTGTGGTTAAACCCACTGCCAGATTATTAACGAGTCTTTAGAGTCCCCCACAGAAACTTTCCCAAGTTCGGGCAAAACGTTGTAGAGGCTGTATGGTTTTATGGCAGGGTTCGAACAAGCACGTGCACTTGTGCACGTGTCATGATTCGGACAGATAATACTGGTGGGCTTTGGTTTAAACCGGATTCTAGTATTATATTGTGTAGGAGTATTTTTTTCTCATTGCATTTTGTATTCGGTCGGAATACAAATGCGGGTATTTATATACAGTTTTAGGGTAATCCTGTAATTTGTTACGGGATTACTTTTTGAAGTTGCCAGTTTTTCTTCAACCGGTTAAACATTAGTTTTAATGTTTAATTATCGGTTGATCTGAGTGTATCATTTTTTGCCACATTTTCCTTCATCATTCTACCATGGCCGAAATCATTTTGTGAGTGAGTATGGGTTTTTTGTTTATGATGACTCATTGGATGGTTCTAGATTGATGGTGAGGTGTTTTGTGACTCATCCTTTTCATTAAAGCTTCATGTCTTTGTTAAGATATTAACTTGATCTTTTATTGTGATAAGGATTGCTTGTGGTCACCATTCTTCATGATATGTTCACCCCCCCACTCAATGGCCGACCACAATTTCAGCCCCCCTTTTGGTCGAGACTCTTTTTGAAGAGGAAATTGATTTATTGCAAATTTGATAGCTCATTGTTAGTTATATGTATGCCCTAGAGGCCATTACTGTACATAGGATGTATATTGTAGTGGATGCTGGGACATATATAGGTAGGACTTTCTTGCTCGACATGATAGTACGCTATCCGTTTGCTCTTTATCTTAACATGTATACTTTCTGTCTCTCTGTTACATGTTGATAAAACCCTTAGGATGTGTACTCGACTTCCAGGACTATGATGTAGATCATACTAGTGGGTCCTAGGTAGTCCATGAGTACATCCTTCAATGTTCTTAGTCGTGGGAATATCGAGACGGGGCATCGATATTCCAGAGTAGGCTAGCGTATATCTTCTCGACCCATGTGATGGGCGATGGATGATCCCATATCCATTGGTGTTTGACATCAGAGATGGTATGCGGGTGCTCGGTGGAGACTGGGTACACTGAACGGACTCGCCGAGAACTCCCAGATGGTATTATACCTCATGTCAGATGGCAGTTCTCTGGTGACACTGATACAGCTTAGTCTGTTGACCCAAGATCGTCATAGAGTCTTGTGTGTCTCCCACTGTGCTTTGATTTCCACCCTACCACGGCTCTACTGAGTCGTGCAAACAGGTGGTTTTTGGGTACAGTCCCGATTCACATGGAGGCAATGAGCGATAGGAGGGGATTCGTCTCTCCCGGTATTGGTGGTTGATGTTGCGCTATGCTCGACTGGCCATAACTGGAAATCCCTGGCCAGGGTTGCAGTGATTTACTGGTAAGTGTTATCAGTAGTTTCACGCTTGTTGTGGACCTTACATCGGCATGACTTATCAAGCTACTGGGGTCTGACGTTTACCACCCTTAGGCGAGATATACGATATATCAGACGAACAGACCGGACTGTGCGGTAAGTGTTACTGGTTGGATTCACAGGAGTGTGAGCGGGGCTTGCTCGTTGATCTTCTGATCGCTCAATACCCAGGTGGCCGTTACGTTTAGCAGACCGCTTGCGGCTTGTGGGTGTTTGATATGATCATCATCTACTGCCGGCGTATTGACGAGTCTTTAGAGTCCTACACAGAGGTTTCCTGGCTCAAGCGAAACGAAATAGGAGCGCATATGAGATATGTGCGGGACCGAGAATAATGCCAGTATGTGATACTGAATTCTATTCTCGCGATTTGTATCATCGGACGGTTATACAAGATATAGCCGGGTTACCGAATCAAATGTTGATTCGATATATTGATACACATGATATTAGTCGGTTATGACCGGATCGTTAAAACAAGTGTTGATTTAATGATTTAATGTATAATTATATATTTGATATATTACTTTACATTAACTAGTATTGGTTCACTTAAGATTATTTTTCTCACTAGATTGTGCACATTGTATATATGATATTTGTTTGTGCACTAGTTTGTATCAAGTTTGATGATACATGCAAACTTGGGTGTGTGTATGCTTTGAACCATATTTAGGTTAAGGGTTAGGGTTTTAATTTATTTATTTATTTATTTTGGTTAAAAACTAAATAGTGGCTTCTCTTACTTTGCTAGAAGTTTCATGATACTTCAAACAACTTTGACAAAGTCTTAACCATTTTGTTTTTATCCTTTGACCTAACCATTTATCTAAACTATGGTTTGCTCTCTACATGAGTTAACTTCACCCATGGTTGCATTATGATAAACTTCACTTGAATTTTCCTTTTGGAATTAATTCATTTTTCATTTTCCTTCTTCTTCTTCATGAAGTGAAGAAAGCTTTCTTGAAAATTTTCAAGTGATGAAATCAAGTGAGAAATCCAAATCCAAAGTGAACCCACTTCCTATTTCTTCATCCTCTACCACTTGCCATGTTGTATAGGATGTTATCTTCACAAGTTTCATGAGCTAGTGAAGATGGAGCTTGAGTTTGAGTCACCTCGACGTAGATCATCTTCGGCATCGAAGTCAACGACCTAGCCCGCTCATTTCTCCGATGAAACCAACGCTAGAGTCCGGGATCCCGATGATCGCAGCGGAGGGAAGTCATCACGGAGCTAAAGAAGTGGAGGACCGGATCTACAAAGGTTGTAATCCCTTTCAGTTGTAATTAAGTTGTTAACTTGCTTGTATTTCGCCTTTACCTCTAGTTAACGATCTTGCATTAGGGTTTCTCGGCATATGAAAAATTTGAATTTGGCATGGTTGATGCCTTGTGGAACCTATTGAGTGTGCCTAGGAACCCTACACTCATTTCATCACATCCCAAAAAGGCAACTTCATTTACCTTCACCCAATTCGTTAGTTGCCTTGCGACAAAGTATTCTACACTCTCTCTACTTCAATCTTGGGCATGTCGGTTAGCAAACTTCATGTCCGAGTTGCCTCGGTTTAGAAGCGGGAGACCGTATAAAGATCCATTGACGTGGTGCCACCTCGACGAGGAGACAGGAGATCGGAGATGCCGCGAGGAGCGTGGGATGATGGCTAAAGACCGAAGGATACGGATCGATCGGTATACCCATTCTATCATTTTACAGTTTGCTAGTTTAGCATTAATGGCACGATCCGGGTTATAGTCTGCGCTAGCTCCAGTTTATGAAAAAGTTTTTATTCCGCGTTTGGCCTCAGATTATTGGCCGGGGTGCTACCGTAGACTTACACGCACAACTGGGACAAGCTACCCCCGGGCCTACGACTCAAAGTATCAGCTACCACAATCGCCTTGCCACGGAAAACAAAGGATCTCACAAACCCAATCCTTCACACGCTCCAACCGACAACGCTGTCTCAACAATCAAAACCCGCTGCAGGAAGATGTACATTATGCTCTGGTGGTCCGTGAAAATCTGACACGACTCTCCGCACAAGTAGTGTCCTCAGATCTTCAACACACGACCACCGCGGCCATCTCGAGATCATGAGTGGGATATCCTGCTCATACTTCCTCCAACTGTCGGGAAGCATGAGAGATAACTCTATCGTGCTACATCAGTACACAATCGAGCCCTACTCGCGAAACATCACAGGTAAACCACAAAGTCGCCCGAACAAGAAAGCAAAGAAAGAACTGGTGCAGTTGTCAACCGATTCTTCAACTGCCGAAAACTCCGCACGCATGCCTCAGTCCAAAGAAAAGGAACTCCCTTTCTGGTCAACCCAGTCAACGGTGCAGCGCTACACAAGCAGTCCTGCATGAAACAGCGGTAAAAACCGGCTAAGCCCAAAAATCTGCGGACTTCTGTCCCTGCTACAAGTCTGGGCCAAAACTGTACGGCCTTGATCTTCTTCGGGCCTGTACGAAAACCGTCTCCCGTAATTACATGACCTTAGGAAGTCAACACTATCGAGCCTGAAGGAACACTCCGAGAATTTAGCAGACCGTTGGGGCTCTACCAATGTCTGCAAAGCAAATCCTCAAGTGCTGCTCAAGTTCCTCACGACACATTAGAAAAGACCAGAATGTCATCACTAACACAACTATAAACAGGTCGAGGAACAGCCTGAAGAAATTTGGTTCATCACATCCACGAAAGCTGCTAGGGCATTGGTGAGTCCAACGACACCACCCAATACTCATACTGCCCGTAGCGCGCACAAAAAGCAGTCTTCGGAATGTCATCACTCCGAACCCGCAACCAATGATGACCTGATCCCAAACAAACTTATAAAATGTCTCGCACCCTGGAGCTGATCAAAGAAATCGTCAATGCGAGGTAAAGGATACCTATCCGCACCGTAATCCGGTTCAATTGACGATCAATCAATACACAACCTCAAACAACCGTTTTTCTCCCTGACGAACAGAATAGGAGCTCCCCAAAGTGAAACACATGGACGTACAAGTCCCTATATCTACCAACTCAGCAGCTGATCCTTAAGCTCCCTAAGCACCGCCGGCTCATCTGGAACAAAGTCGGAAACTCCCGCACGATATGAACCCGGTCCAACGAACCCACTGTGGCTCCGGTATCACGAATGAAAACCAAGAATCCTCGACATCCTCTCCTCAAAAGCCGACTAGCGAAAAAAAAGCTGAATTCAAGCTGTGATGGGCGGCACCACTGTCCCCCTGCACAACAAGAACAGACTCACCGGGAAAACAAATCCTGAAAGTTTTCTTGCGGCAGTCCACAGACGCCTAGCACGTAGCTAACTAGTCCGTGCCCAGGAAAACGTCAAATTCGATCATCTCAAGAAGAATAAAAAATGATGGACGAATCTCTATCTCCTATCCGATTGGCACATGACTGAAATACGTGTCGCGTAACAAAGGAATCGCTGACAGAAGTTAACACAACAAATGGCTGATCTAGCTAACACATCTCTCGTCCCAAGCCTCTGCTGCTCCCGCGATGTGCACGTAACCTGTCACGATGACTGAACCTCTGTCTCGGGCCAATACACCTGTACGAGCCCTCCTCTGTCCTCGAACTCCTAAAGTCTCGGAAAGACGCTCCTCGTCAAATAGGGCTGCATCCATTGGTGTTGTGTAAGTAACACAAAGATGAGTGCTAATCACAAGAAACAACTGGGTAACAGGGGTGGCAACCTCCTGTCGCCGCGTGTAACGCTTTGAATTTCGTTTAGGCAGTTTTTCGATAATCGGCAAAATAATCAGTCGTTTCAGTAAAAAGTCAAAATAAGTATTTTTCAATATAGGCCTAATTATACAAAATTTAGATAAGATATTGCTAGAATTTGGCCACTAAATTGTCACTTAAAAATTTCTAGTTATTTAAAAAAATTTCCTTAATTAATTATTTTTAATATTATTGTAAGCTTTTAAATATACATTAAATTAGTGATAAATACAAATTTAAATAGGTAGATTACATAATTAGGAACATTATAAGCTAAAATATAGTAGTAACAAAAATTTTACCAAAACTTTCCAAGATTAGTTGTTTCATGGCTTATAAATGAATGAAAATGGGTTTTTTTTGTAAAAAAATTATGTAATATGCATTAAATGGACTTAGAAGATGCATTTTGTGTAGAATTTTCTACACAATTCCCTCACAACTCACCCCTCATCCCTCAGGCCGAGCTCACCTGCAGGAAACCCCCCTCATTTTCCCCATTTCTTGCTTAAAAAATCATGCTAAAATCAACAAAAATACACAATTTTCTTCACAAATTCAAACATAAATCCTATTCTACCTCTTCCCAAACCCTAATTGGTTTAAAACAAAGAGAAAAGAGATAACTTTAGAGGCTTAGTGCAAGGGGATCAACACTTGGGAGGTATAATTTTAATCTAGTTGTTAAATTTGTAGTTTAAACATGCTAATTTAGAAGTTTAAGTGTTAATTTCATTGTAATGGTTTGTTTTTGAAAATTCTAGAAAAGGCTTGGTTTTTGTAATTAGGGTTTAAAGTATGGTAAATGGGTTAAAGTTAGTCTTGTGGCCATCTAGTGGGTTAGTTTGGAAATTTATGCTAGATTGTGAACGCTATATCGTTAATTCGCGAGGTTTGCATCGGAACTTATATGCGGATGCTTACTGGTTTTCTAAATTATTAGGAGGTGATTAATTGGCGATATCTTGACGATACTATTAGCATCTTCTACGACTTTAAAATTGGTTAACTAACTAACTAGGGTGTGCGAATGCGGAGTTTGGTTTAGTCTGGTTTTAGTTTTGACGGTAGCCCCGAAACGACGATTTTAGTTAAGCTTTTAGTGATTTTCGTGTGTTTTCCGCGAGTTTAGTGCACGTTGTGCCTAACTTGTCAGTGTCAATGCTTTTATTTTGTGACTTGCGTCATTTCTTGATGTGTAATCTTAAGTTTGTGTTATGCAATTTTAGGATCGGTTGCGGAAATATCGGACACGACACGCAAAGGCAAAGCGGTGGTTGGGTCAGATTAGCGAGGCGTCCGGGTGAGTAGATGTATAACATCTATGGGGAAATCGTCTGGATGGCACGAGGCGCCCCATAATTAGGATCACTTTATTACTTGCAACTATATACCTAGTTAGTTAGTTAACCATCTCATTCATTGCATACCTTTATAGCTATTCGTCTGCTAGCATTGCATGGTTATCCATATACACATGTGTGATATCACCTCTTAGGACACGTACACCATTACCATTGGCTCATGTTGCACGTGCACTATTCATGTGACACACGCGCCTTTGGTAATTGTGTCACGACCCAACCCCAAACACAGATAGTATTGTCCGCTCTGGCCGAAACCGCACGGTTTTGTCCCTTTGAATGAACCCGGGGCTACTTCCCAGTAGGTCACCCATCCCAGAATTTCTCTGGCTCAAGCATGCTTAACTACGGAGTTTTTCAAACTCCGGACTTCCGATTCATCCAAAAGGCGCCTCTGTGTTATAAGAGTGGTATCATTCCATTTATAGTTCAGATCGTGCCCTCTTTCGGAATGGAATTTGGTGCTCCCCATTGTTCTGGTGGGTCCCCGTGTGCATCCGTATCGGTTACATCCCCACCTCGATACCGGATAACATCACACTTCTCACGGGGTAGGTGGTATTCAGCCCTAACTCTACCTGGGGTATTACATTCCCCCCACTTAGAACAATGCTTCGTCCTCGAACCACAGACCTACTTTTGAGGGACCTGCTCTGACACCCTATTTGTCACGACCCACCCCCAAACACAGATAGTATTGTCCGCTCTTGCCGAAACCGCACGGTTTTGTCCCTTTGAATGAACCGGGGGCTACTTCCCAGTAGGTCACCCATCCCAGAATTTCTCTGGCTCAAGCATGCTTAACTACGGTGTTTTTCAAACTCCGGAGTTTCGATTCATCCAAAAGTCACCTCTGTGTTATAAGAGTGGTATCATTCCATTTATAGTTCAGATCGTGCCCTCTTTCGGAATGGAATTCGATACTCCCCATTGTTCTGGTGGGTCCCCGTGTGCATCCGTATCGGTTACATCCCCACCTCGATACCGGATAACATCACACTTCTCACGGGGTATGTGGTATTCAGCCCCAACTCCACCTGGGGTATTACAAATTGCCATGCCACGAGCATTGTAGAACCTGTTTAGTTCAGTATTAACACTTGCACCATACATGATACATTGAATTGCATAACATATATATACCTTACATCATCGTCATGCTTATATAGATTCCTAGTCACAAATCAATTGCATACCTTTGATATCATAAACATTTATCATATACAACATGTTGGATATTATGATTTTCTTGAGGATTTCAGTATTGATGAGATTTCTGGATTTTGGGGGAAAACCGCAAGAATTTAACAAAAGCTTATTATCATTATTTTTAAAATAAAGTTGCGGTTTTCTCGTGATGTATGTGTCGTCCACAATGAGTTTTCATGTTTTCTGTTGGATTTGGAGACTCGATTCGAGGAGTAGATGAACCGTCTCGGGTACATGGTGGGCCCGGTATGGTACCCCGGGGAAAGAAGATCGAGTTGTAGACGATGAGCCTGGCAGGGGAAGACTACCTACCGGTGATGTCTGACGCGGCGGATATTCGGAGGATACCGACCGTTGTCATGAGATTTGATGATATGGGCCGATCCGGACTGACGGAGCCCGACGTATTGAGACATTGATATAGTGTGACATTGAGACAGACATATTTCCATATTTGGTATCGATGCTTGACACGGTTTTCAGATGATTTCATTGATGGTACTTTAGCTATTGCACAGATATTCATTTTCTAAGTTAAGAATGCAGAGCTTATAGTTTTTTAAACACTTAAAGATTTCGTATTGATATTGCATACACGTGCATACATATTAGTGGCATTACATCACATCTAGACATACATGTTGTGACGCATTTGCATGCATTCTTATGATAGCCTTATTAGATGTTATTTGCTACTCACGAGCTGGCAACTCACCCCCGTTGTGCCACAGTGTCTTGCAGGTCGGACCCGTCAGCCTTGTAGCGGCGGGCTTATCTTATCATTGGCTTCTTTTGCTCAGACTCGCAACATTTGCTCGTAGGTCGGTTGCGAGGACACTTTATCTCTTTTTGTACTTTCTTCGTATCTAGTATTCTCCATCTACCACTTCTTATTTGTATATGCGACCTAGTGATGAGACTGAGAGATTTGTGTATATGTGGTTTCTTTGGGGTCGAGCTCACTGGAGCCGACGTTGTGTTTTTCTTATATTTTGCATTTCTTTATGCTTATTTGTTTGATATTGCATATATAATGCGTGTGGTTGTGATCCACCTTGGGCGAAGAGCTAGCTCCCGCTTGGGGATGCCATTTTATCGTTACAGGTTATATATCTTGTTGTACCCATTTTTGGGGGCTAGTATTTACAAAAGAAACTCTGCCGAAATTTTCGGAAAATTTGGATGCTTTTAAAAAGGGGGTTAATATAACATAATTAGTTCAAAATTGTTTTCATAAAGGTTTTCCTTCACTCTTATTGTTTATGGTTTAGATTTTCTGGGCTTTGGCTGACCTAGTTTACTTTACGCCTTTAGACGACTCGTAATCTAAGTGCCAGTCATGTTCCGTACCTTCGGGTCGTTACAAAGTTGGTATCAGAGCGTAGGTTTTACCTTTCTGAATGTAGGACGACCCTTGGCAGGTGGAGTAGGTGACTTAAGCAGTGTGGCGTAGCGTGGGTATGTTCCGCGGCATACTTACGATACGGTACTCTGCCTAAGTGACCTTAAGACATAATTGCTTGTATTTCCTTTCTTGATTCCTTGCATCCCTTGATTCAATTGTAATGTCCTTATCGCTCCTGTTTCTTATTCCAGCTTCAATGCCGCCAAAGACTACGAGAGCTCAGCTGGCTGCCGCTAGGGATGAGCTTCAAGCGGGCTCGTCTGAGGTGACGATCGAGCAGGACAATACGCCTACCCCTCAGGGTCAGATTGATTTGCCTTCTCCCGACCATATTGCCAGATTAGAGGCCGGTATGCAGGAGTTGCGACAGATGATGGGATCTTTAGTTGAGTCCAGTCGGGCACAGAGATCCGAGGACGTTCCTTCCACCGCACAGATCACGATCGTACCTGCGGCCCAGACGGTTACTCCTGCTACTACTGCAATTATTCCCGTGTCACTACACGAGTTTATGAGGCTGAGACCTCCAGCTTTTACCAGTACGGATGCGACAGAGGACCCACAGGCATTTCTTGATAGGATGGCTAGGATTTGCTGTTCGTTGAGGTGTTCTGATGATAGATGGGTGGAGTTCGCGAGTTTTCGTCTGGAGGGCCATGCCCAGACATGGTACGATTCTGTAGAGAGAGGACGAGCTGCAAGTCTACCTCCTATGACCTGGGATGAGTTTACAGCTGCATTTCTTGCCCGTTTCCTTCCGGAGAGTGTCCAAGATGCTCGAGCCCGTAGTTTTGAGTCTTTGCGCAAGACTCCTGGGATGACAGTGTCCGAGTATGATATACAGTTTACTCAGTTGTCCTGATATGCTCCGTACCTAGTAGACACTAAAGAGAAGAGAATAAAGAGGTTTGTGCGAGGGCTTGACACACAGCTATTCCTTGCCATCGGCACCCAGCACTTTGACACAAACGCAGCCGCGATGGATGCAGACTTGCTTTTGGAGGAGCACATTTCTGAGACTCCGGTCATTTCTGGGCTGAAGAGGATCCGTACTGATACACCAGCCCAGCGGCAGATGGGTAAACACCGTGATAGATTCTTTCCGGGAGATGGTGGCAGCAGAGGATTGAGACGATGTCAGTTATTTGGTTCATATCCGCAGACCCAGCAGTCATCTCCAGGATATTTTCGATGCGGGAGTCAGTACCACCGTATCAGAGACTGTACCATGGGGCGCCAGGGCGCGGCGACAGTGCCACATGTGACCTTACCACCTTCACCACCCCCTCAGATAGCTCTACTTCCTACCCCTGATGAGGCTCCACGCCAGGCAGATGCTCCTAGAGGTCGTGGGCGTGGCGGTCCAGTTCAGAGAGGACGAGGCGATAGAGGCAGAGGCAGAGGTAGAGGTAGAGGACAGCTAGCTATTAGTGGCGGACAGGCCCGAGTGTTCGCGTTGACTCCTCAGGATGCGCAGGCATCCAATGCCTTTGTGACAGGTACTCTGCCAGTATGCTCTTTGGATGCATGGGTATTATTTGATCCAGGCTCAACACATTCTTATGTATCCACATACTTTGCACTGAGGTTGGGCCGAGAGTCTTCTTCGTTAGATCAGCCGCTTGTCGTTATTACTCCGGTAGGCGAGTCGTTTGTTGCCCGTTTTGTGTACCGATCGTGTCCCGTTCATATCGGGGAGAGAGATTCTTCAGTTGATTTGATTCTCCTCGATATGCTAGACTTCGACGTTCTTCTTGGTATGGACTGGCTAGCCACCTGTTATGCATCTGTGGACTGCCGTGAAAAGGCAGTCAGATTCAGTTTTCCTGGTGAGCCGGTTCTTGTTATTCAGAGAGATCGTAGCGCTACCCTTCCCAGCTTGATTTCTTCTCTTCGTGTTGGTCAGCTCTTGAGGAAAGGGTGTCAGGGATTCTTAGCCTATGTTTGTGATACTAGCGCCACAGAGGTTCTGTTGAACCAGGTCCCAGTTGTGAGAGAGTTTCCTGATGTATTCCCGGACGAGCTGCCTGGTCTGCCACCAGAGTGTGAGATTGAGTTCTGCATCGACTTGATCCCTGGCACGGGGCTGTTCATACTATAATATTGCATTATTGTACTCCCCATTTTCATTCATTTTATAAATAAACAGGTACTCGTGACGCACGTTTGTTGCATATTACAGGATATAGGTTCTTGGAGCGAAAACGGTGAAACAGACAAAAGATGATACAAAAAGAGGGACTTTTGACCAACAAGTAGAAGGACCCTAGTCAAGCCTAGACAAAGAACAATTCACAAGTGTACAAGGCAACGCATGGTCCGAAATGTCAAAGGAAACAGTTAAAAGACCACTACAAGTTTCACTGAAGATCTGGAGAAGACCAGAAGCCAAAGGGAGAAAAGAACTATGGAAATATAAATCCCAATGTATAATGAACCAACCAAGGAAGTTTGGTGAGATGATCTCACCAAAGGGCCGCGGAACTGCAGCCCAAGCCCACTAATGCCGGGGTTCCACGGCCATTTAAAGCCCGTGTCGGTGTATTTTTCTTGTGTCGGTGCGTCGGTGCGGGTGTTGGGATTTTCCGTGGGCAAATCTGTAATTGCACATCTGCGAGAGTCTGTAACCCTAGTTTTCATGTTTTCCTATAAATTGTAATCTCAGATCTGTAAAACTCATGCCTCTTTTCAATCAATAAAATTCAGAATTGCTAGGAGTATTATTCAGATCTGTTCTATATTGCTTGGAGGGAGCCGTCAACCTAGTAAGTTATTTTATGTCTTTGTTTTAATTCTTTTAATTAGTATGTCTTATCATCCCCTAAGGAGCGAGTAGTCTCCTCGCTTGTTAGGGTTAGCCTTAGGGAAAGGTTTGAGAGATGAGATCTCTCACCCCTTTCATGCCATCCACACCTAAGAGTTAGAACTCCATGCATGCACGCACAACCGCTCCCTACGGCATCCTACCCCACGAGGTAACGATGAACCGTAGTATAAAGGGCCGGTTGCGCGTGTTTTCCATGGGGGTTAGGGTAACTATCAATAAAGGAAGGATACGAATCTAGAGGAAGAAACATCTTCCCAAAAGATTCGGATCCACTTTATTGATAATTACCGTAACATCTAATAGATCTAAAATAGGGCAATGAAAGCGGTGAGGAAACCTTTAATCTCCAAACTTCCCCTAAACCTAACCCTAGCAAGACTTTAATTTAGATTAATTTTGTTTAGTGATAGATCTAGTTTTTAGATTTAATCAATCCAATACAATATTTGGAATAAACTCGTAAAGACACTTTAAGAAAACTACCCATCTCTGTGGATCGACCCGTACTCACCGGCTAGCTGCAAAGCGACGCCGTTCTTGATTGCGGTTAACATATATTTTTGATCTATCTTTTAGAAAGCGCAAGCACGCTAAATCACTTAATCAAATGGCGCCGTTGCCGGGGATGGCGTAAAATTTCTTTCTGTGTAATTTCGGGTTGATAAAATTTTATAAAAAAAAAATTATAAAAATCTGAAAATAAAAAATGAATTTTATCAATTTTGATCTGTTTGAAGGGTTTGTTGTTTGAATCTTGCAGGAACAGCGAAGAATCGCGGATCTGGAAATTCACAGAGGGCAAAAGAAAATAAATCATATCAGAACAGAGGGGAAAGATCACAACAGAGCCACACAAATTTTTTGAGCCACTGTTCTCCTCATCCCGCCGTGTTTCCGCCGTATAAGGAGGCCCCACACCGCGGTTCCGCCGCGCCTTGGCCACGTCAGCGCATCAATTTTATATGGTTTGATCTCTCCTTCTCCCCTCTGCAACCTACAATATATCCACTGTGAAAATTTTCTGCAGGATTTCTTTGCGCTAAAAAAAAAACTTTCTCCCCCTTCTAAATAACAGATTTTCTGCAGGTTTCTTTGCGCCGCGCTAAAAAATTGATTGCAAGTGAATTTTATTGTTTTGCATAATTTAATCGGACTTTAAGGGGCTAATTGACCAAACTCAGATTGGGTAGGGATTTCATCACCCTTCCCAGGACCCCAGAAAACACCTAAAGCATGTGCATTGACCACAATTAATTAAAAAATACTAGACTCAGACCTAAGGACATCGAGCTCAATAGGAAAAGGACTAGTATAGGCATCGACCGTTTATCCTAACTGACTTTGCGGTGTCTAGGCTAGTGGTTTTTAATTAGGTCCACTACTGTGGTTCCTTCCCACTTACCTGGCCGCAGTGTCGGTGAAGAGGCGGTTTGAGGTCCTATTTCTAGCCCTAGTTAGGAGCTGTCTAGCAGACCTAGGTGACCCTAGATCTAGGCCTGATTGTGCATGTGTGGTTGATACATTTGTGTCACGAGTCTCTTTTCAAAAACCTCTTTTGCAAAACTCTCAAATAAAAAAAAAAGAAAAATCTTTTCAAAACTTGCAACTTGTCAAACCTTGCAACTCACTTCCACTACTTCCATCCATTGACGTTATCTTACCCCCACATTCTGTTTTCCTATTTTTCTGACTACACTACTCCTTTAGTGTATGTCACTTTGGACTAGGGATACTAACGCCCGATTAGTCCGTATTTCGTTGGTACCGACCGACGAACCCTTCGACGAACCCTTCGTCGACATTCCATCCATTTCCTTACCTCCACCTTCAAGTTCTTCTTTCGAAGGTATGTCGGGATTCAACCCCAACGATACCTTACCGACGGGAATGATTCCACCTCCGTTAGGTGCGAATAACCCGAATCTTCCGCCTGTTGTAGCTCCCGCACGAGTTGCGCTCCAGGATCTCTTCTACCCCGTCCGCACTTCTTTACCTACATGTCTTTCACCCCCACCGGCAAATGGGGACAACTTTGAAATAAAACCACATTTCATCAATATGCTGCCAAAATTTCATGGTTTGGAATCCGAAGATGCATATATCTTTATCAATAAATTCCAAAACCTTTGCGCTATGATGAAAACGACCCAATTAAGTGATGACGCTATAAGGCTAAGGGTCATTCCTTTCACCTTATGTGACCTAGCCGAGAAGTGGCTATATAGCACCGCATCACATTCCATTAGAAATTGGGACGAGTTTGTGAGAGCTTTTCTGAAAAAGTTCTATCCTCATCACAAAACTGCTAGAATCCGTAACGAGATTATACAATTTTCACTGCTTCCTTCCGAACCATTTTGGAAGTGCTTCGAGAGATTTAAAGACCTACTTGTTTAATGCCCTCATCATGGGATCGAAAGTTGGCAACTTTGCCAAACATTATACGAGGGATTGAACTCGGCAACGAAGCAGTTGCTAGAAACCATATGTCAAGGCCATTTTCTCTCCAAGTCTAGCGACGAAGCGTGGCAATTTCTTGAGGATCTTAGTGAGCAAACAATTCAGTGGGAGAGTACCAAGACCACATCATCTTCTAGTGGTCAATCTAGGGCAGGCATACATCAAGTAGATATGTCGATTGCTATGAAGGCCGAGATGGCCGCACTTATGAAAAAGCTAGAAGCCATTGAGACCAAAATCTCATCGTCTTCTCCTGCCCTTGTTTTACCTCCACGAACTGTTTGTGCTTGTTGTGCGAATCCATCGCATCTAACCGAAGAGTGTCCTTATAATGCACCTATTCAAGGACAAGATCAAGTCAATACTGCATTTCAGCAACGACAAAGAAACGATCCGTACTCTTCGACATATAATCCGGGGTGGAGGAGTCACCCAAATTTCACTTGGAACCAAAATCAACAAGTCCAAGGAAATAACAATTTTCAAAGACCTAATCCTCCACAACAACAACAAGCACCTCCACAAACTCAAAACCAGCAACCTTTCCAACAACAACCTTATACAAATCAAACGAACAATTTGGTTCAACCAAATGATGATAAGGTTATCTCGCTAGAAAAAAGTCTAGATGCATTTCTCAAGCAATCTACTGAATCCGTAGTAAGATTTGAAAATTATGTTCAGTCTTTGATGAATAACAATGCTTCACATGATCAAAGTATCAAATCTATTGAGGCACAAATTGCACAATTAACTGCTGCATTGAGCGAGAGAGAAAAGGGAAAGCTTCCATCTCAACCATTGCCAAATCCCGGTCACACACAGAACGCATATCCCAATCACAATGTAAATGCGGTGACCACGTTGAGATCCGGAAGAGTGTTGCAAAATAATGTGGGAACTAGTGATGACATCCCCGCCGGTGGTTCTTCTTCTTCTTCTTCTCCATCGTCATCTTCCCCTTCTTCATTTTCTTCACTTTCTTCTTCACATTTTTCTTTAGAGCCTATTCTCCACCCTTCACACGGCTCTACTTCTTCTAACTCGAACGGACCCATTTCTCACAACACGAACATATCCACACTGGGATCCGTTCCTACTCCACATTCTACTCCACAGACATTTGACTCAATAAATTTTCAAAATGCACCATTTCCAAACAGGTTGAGTCCCAATAAACCAACTGCACAAGTGGAGAAGATTGTGGAATTATTTAAGCAGGTTAGCATAAATATACCTCTCTTGGATGCAATCCAACAAGTCCCTTCATACGCAAAAATCTTAAAGGGCTTATGCACCTCAAAGAGAAAGGCATCTCAAGTACCCAAGAAAGTGCTAGTGGCTAGTGCAGTGAGCAATGCTATTAACCACCATCAAACCTTACCCCAAAAACGAAAGGACCCCGGCTGTCCTACGATTTCAATCACAATTGGGGATAAGAAAATTAATCGAGCACTTTTAGATCTTGGGTCTAGTGTTAACCTGATTCCCTACTCCGTGTATGAACAATTAGGGGTTGGAGAGTTGAAACCCACTCGTTGTACTCTCCAAATGGCTGATCGATCAATCACCCATCCAAGGGGTCAGCTAGAGGATGTGTTGATCAAAGTTGGGGAGTTTATATTCCCCGTTGATTTTATTGTTATGGATACACAACTTGTTGCTAACCCAAGAAACCAAATTCCGGTGATCCTAGGTCGACCATTTTTGGCCACTTCCAATGCTGTAATAAACTGTCGCAATGGCTCCATGACCCTATCCTTTGGGATGATGTCTAGTGAGTTCAACATTTATAAGATGGGAAGTCTGCCCCCCGTGCCTAAAACTAGTACACGAGAAGTTTGCTCTATTCACGAAATCACGCAGGAGGACTGCAAGCTTGAAAGATTCTTGTTTGATGAAAACAGTTTTGACGCCACTAGTGCGTCCCTCCTTGAGCCTACCACCGTTGACACAACCGATATGGATTATGAATGTTTCACTTTTTCGGATGATGACGACTCACAGCCCGAATATGAGTCTTTTGAATTTGTGGATGAGTTAGTTGAACCATCCGAATTGGTTGTTTGCAGTGATTTCGAACCTGTGTTGGAGTCCTTTGAGTTCGAGGTAGATTCCGCAATGATTCTTTCGCCTCCGAAACTCGAACTCATGTCCTTACCGCCTCACCTTGAATATGCTTACATAGGTGAGAATGAGACCTTTCCCATTATCATATCGGCTTCTCTAGCCCTTGAGCAAGAGAACGCCGTTTTGATGGTCTTACAAGATAGGCGGCAAGTTTTCGGTTGGACTATGGCGGACATCGAGGAGATCGGTTCCCTTATAATTGAATATCGTATGAAATTGATGGATGATGCCACGTCAATAGAGGACCCACAGGAACAGTTTGGGGATGTTGTGGTTAGTCAACCTCTTCTTTTAGAAGTTGAACCACCCCCATTTCTTTTAATAAGCTACGAGAATGCCAATATTCCACTGATTGCTGATCATTCGCATTCTTGTTTTGATTCATCACCACCTCCTGTCTATTCACCTCCATACCTTCCATACCACCACTTCTATCTTCCCCAATTCTTTTTGGACCGCCACAACTTATTCTTCCACCAACCAATACTCTTTACTGATAAATTTTTCAACTGGTTGGTGTTGACGTTTGGTCTATGCAAGGTTTGGCAGTAATGTCAAACGTAGTTTAAATGAAGTTTGGGGGAGGGCCTTTCTGTATATATTTTCGTTTTCCTTAACAATAAAAAATTTATAAAAAAATTATAAATAAATAAACAGGGGAGTACCGGTATTTTGACCCTCTTGGTTTAGCATGACAGTGAGGACACTGTCAAGTTCAAGTTTGGGGGTATGCTCGGTACGTCTTCTTCCTTCGCATTCATTTGTACATATTTTTGCATTTGCATATTTATTTGAAAACCCATAAAAATTGAAAAAAAATTCAAAAATTATAAAAATAATTGTATTCAATTTTGGCTAATTGACTAGAGTTTTGACAAATAGGTTAACTAGCTAGGAAAAACTAGATCTTAGACATAGTGAATTAAAAACCCCAAAAATAACATTCCTTAAAGTTTAACGGTAGAAAGTATATGCCTTGTAGTTTATTTAGAAATAGGCAAATTTTGGGTTCACTTCTTGGACTAAGTCGAAACAAGGGAAGAGTATTGATGTTCTTATTAGAGTATAAATTTGAAAAATAGTTCCTAGCTTAAGTCTAGATTCTGAAAATGTATACCCTACAACTTGCACAATCACGCACCGTGAAACTTGGAATAGTAGAAGAGACCTTGAAATGCTCTTGCCTAAAGTCCTTAGTACAAATAAAAAAAAAGAAAAAAAAGGGTGAATAAAGAAAAAAAATGGACACTGGTTTTTGTGATTACTTAAGGCTGTAAAAAATAGAAAAATATTTAGCGAGGGTGCTTCATCACCTAGTGCCTTAGACCAACTGGTTTGGGAGTCACTGCTAAAGCCTTGGGTGTTGCAAAACTAGGAAGTACGCTTTAAAGTGCTAACGCATCTTGTAATCGGTTGTTGGTACCTCAAGAAGTATTAACGGTCGCATGAAGGATGTGTAAGCGAATTTCATTTAAAAAATTCACTAAGTGCTTTGGACAATGGACGAGAGTATGATTGCTTGATTTGAATTTCCAAGTGTAGGGGTGATCTATACACACACGTAGAGGTATGTAATTGGAGTTTAGATGAGAAAAAGGGATGAAGAATAGAACTTGTATCTTTAGTAGAGTTGATAGAAATTCCTAAGTGGAGATGGAACCCTAGAAGGAAAACTTAAGAGATGCCGAAAGCTAAGTAAATTTATAGAACATATATAATCTTAAGTTAGATGATAAGGAAGTGTGAAGAATGTGGGTGGATAATTTGCGAGTCAAAAGATAATAGAATTCCTTGTTAGAAAACTTAATTGGAGAACAAAAGTCAATGGGCCAAGTTGATAGGATTTTGTGGGTGTAATCCGCTGAAAACCCTCAGGAGACAACACTCCTCCTACTAGGGACACCTAGAGGTTTAACGGCTTGTTGCACGTGCTCAGTACAATCGCGTTTCCCTGCGAAAATGCGGTTAGGATTTTAGTGAATAAAAATAAGTTTGCTCGAGGACGAGCAAAAGATAAGTTTGGGGGTATTTGTTCATACTATAATATTGCATTATTGTACTCCCCATTTTCATTCATTTTATAAATAAACAGGTACTCTTGACGCACGTTTGTTGCATATTACAGGATATAGGTTCTTAGAGCGAAAACGGTGAAACAGACAAAAGATGATACAAAAAGAGGGATTTTTGACCAACAAGTAGAAGGACCCTAGTCAAGCCTAGAAAAAGAACAATTCACAAGTGTACAAGGCAACGCATGGTCCGAAATGTCAAAGGAAACTGTTAAAAGACCACTACAAGTTTCACTGAAGATCTGGAGAAAACCAGAAGCCAAACGGAGAAAAGAACTATGGAAATATAAATCCCAATGTATAATGAACCAACCAAGGAAGTTTGGTGAGATGATCTCACCAAAGGGCCGCGGAACCACGGCGCAAGCCCACTAATGCCGCGGTTCCGCGGCCATTTAAAGCCCGTGTCGGTGTATTTTTCTTGTGTCGGTGCATCGGTGCGGGTGTTGGGATTTTCCGTGGGCAAATCTGTAATTGCACATCTGCGAGAGTCTGTAACCCTAGTTTTCATGTTTTCCTATAAATTGTAATCTCAGATCTATAAAACTCATGCCTCTTTTCAATCAATAAAATTCAGAATTGCTGGGAGTATTATTCAGATCTGTTCTATATTGCTTGGAGGGAGCCGTCAACCTAGTAAGTTATTTTATGTCTTTGTTTTAATTCTTTTAATTAGTATGTCTTATCATCCCCTAATGAGCGAGTAGTCTCCTCGCTTGTTAGGGTTAGCCTTAGGGAAAGGTTTGAGAGATGAAATCTCTCACCCCTTTCATGCCATCCACACCTAAGAGTTAGAACTCCATGCATGCACGCACAACCGCTCCCTACGGCATCCTACCCTACGAGGTAACGATGAACCGTAGTATAAAGGGCCGGTTGCGCATGTTTTCCATGGGGGTTAGGGTAACTATCAATAAAGGAAGGATACGAATCTAGAGGAAGAAACATCTTCCCAAAAGATTCGGATCCACTTTATTGATAATTACCGTAACATCTAATAGATCTAAAATAGGGCAATGAAAGCGGTGAGGAAACCTTTAATCTCCAAACTTCCCCTAAACCTAACCCTAGCAAGACTTTAATTTAGATTAATTTAGTTTAGTGATAGATCTAGTTTTTAGATTTAATCAATCCAATACAACATTTGGAATCAACTCGTAAAGACACTTTAAGAAAACTACCCATCTCTGTGGATCGACCCGTACTCACCGGCTAGCTGCAAAGCGACGCCGTTCTTGATTGCGGTTAACATATATTTTTGATCTATCTTTTAGAAAGCGCAAGCACGCTAAATCACTTAATCAGGGGCCTATCTCTATACCGCCTTATCGGATGGCCCCGGCGGAGCTTAGGGAGCTGAAGGATCAGTTACAGGACTTGCTGGACAAAGGGCTTATCCGACCGAGTGTGTCACCTTGGGGTGCTCCCGTCCTGTTTGTTAAGAAGAAGGACGGCAGTATGCGCTTATACATTGATTATCGTCAGCTGAACCGGGTTACTGTGCGGAACAGATATCCCTTACCCCACATTGACGACTTATTCGATCAGCTCCAGGGTGCTGGGTTTTTCTCGAAGGTTGATTTACGGTCAGGTTATCTCCAGTTGTGGGTTCGGAAGGAGGATATTCCGAAGACCGCTTTCCATACTCGATATGGTCATTATGAGTTCTTGGTGATGTCGTTCGGGCTCACCAATGCCCCGGCAGCATTTATGGACTTGATGAACCGTGTATTCAGGCCGTATCTTGATCAATTCATCATTGTTTTCATTGACGACATCTTGGTATATTCTCGGAGCCGGGAGGAGCATGAGCAGCACTTGCATATCACATTACAGACTTTGAGGGAGCATCAACTGTTCGCCAAATTTTCCAAGTGCGCATACTGGCTAGACAGTGTCGACTTCTTCGGTCATGTGGTGATGAGAGATGGTATTTGTGTGGAACCAAAGAAGATCAAGGCAGTTCAGCGTTGGCCCAGACCGGTATCAGTTACAAAGGTTCGCAGCTTTCTAGGTCTGGCCGACTATTATCGACGTTTTGTGCATGATTTCTCCCGTATTGCTGCACCGTTGCCCGGGTTGACCCGGAAGGGGATTCCTTTTGATTGGACCGAGGCATGTGAGGATAGCTTCCAGCAGTTGAAGACTCGTCTGACTACTGCACCAGTGTTATCATTGCCTTCGGGATCGGGTGGTTTCGTGGTATATTGTGATGCTTCTCGAGTGGGGTTGGGCTGTGTATTGATGTAGCACGACAGGGTTATCGCGTATGCTTCTTGGCAGTTGAGGAAACACGAACAGAACCACCCCACTCATGATTTAGAGATGGCTGCAGTGGTATTTGCACTTAAGATCTTGAGCTTTACCTATACGGCGAGTCTTGCCAGATATTCACTGACCACAAGAGCTTGAAGTATATCTTTCAGTAGCGAGATCTAAATCTGAGACAACGCCATTGGATGGAGTTGGTCAAAGATTATGATTGCGAGATTTTATACCATCCGGGCAAGGCGAATGTGGTGACAGATGCTTTGAGTAGGAGGCCCGGAGGTAGCTTATCTTGTTTGAGCAGAGTACAGATGCCGTCGACGGCGGATTGGCAGGTTTTATGTGACAGAAGAGTGCAGTTCGAGTTTACTCCTACAGGGGACAGCTAGCCCATTTCAGAACACGCCCACAGTTACTTGACCATATCCACGAGGCACAGTCTGGCGATGCCCGTATTTTAGAGATTATCAAGCAGATTCGGCAGGGCAGAGTTTCCGAGTTCATGATTGATGATCAGGGGATACTTCGATTTGGGACTCGACTGTGCGTACCAGATTCTGAGGGACTGAGGCGTGATATTCTTGAGGAGGCACATAGATCAGTGTACAGTGTGCATCCAGGTTCCACCAAGATGTACCGTGATTTGAGAGAGATTTACTGGTGGGACAGGGTGAAGAAGGATATTACAGACTTTGTGTCGAGATGCCTGACTTGTCAGCAAGTCAAGGCCGAGTACCAGAGGCCAGCCGGCGAGTTACAGCCTTTGCCCATTCCTGAGTGGAAGTAGGAACAGGTCTCTATGGACTTCATTGTGGGTCTATCCAGGACCAGTCGAGGATATGACTCCATTTGGGTGATTATGGATCGACTGGCGAAAACGGCTCACTTTCTGCCAGTGAGGACCACTTTTGGATTTGCTTAGTACGCCTATGTTTATATTGATGAGATCGTGTGACTGCATGGCGTCCCGACTTCCATCGTGTCCGACCGGGGCAACCAGTTTACCAGCCGATTGTGGCAGAAACTTTAGGAGGCTTTGGGCACCCGACTGAGTTTTAGCACAGTTTTTCATTCGCAGACTGACGGTCAGTTAGAACGTACTATTCAGACTCTTGAGAACATGCTCAGAGCTTGTGTTTTAGATTTCGGTGGTAGCTGGGATCGTCATTTGCCCATGATCGAGTTCTCCTACAATAATAGCTTCCAGGAGAAGATTCAGATGGCACATTTCGAGGCTTTATATGGGAGGAGATGTCGATCGCCCGTATGTTGGACAGAGCTCAGGGAGAGCAGTATTTTGGGGCCGCAGATCGTGCAGGAGACGACCGAAAAGATACAGCTGATTCGGGACAGGATGAGAGCGGCCCAGAGTAGGCAGAAATCATATGCTGACAGGCGCCGTCGCCGACTCGAGTTCGTTGTTGGCGATCATGTTTTCCTGAGGGTCTCTCCGATAAAGGGTGTGATGAGATTTGGGCGGAAAGGAAAGCTTAGTCCTAGATATGTTGGTCCCTTCAAGATCCTAGAGCGTGTCGGTTCAGTGGCTTATCGGTTAGCTCTTCCGCCCAGCTTCCCGGATGTTCACCCCGTGTTCCATGTTTTGATGCTCCGCAAGTACCTTCATGACCCTTCCCATTTGATTCAGCACCAGACGATCCAGCTGGAGCGCGATCTTTCATTCACCGAGCAGCCGGTGGTCATTTTGGATCGGCAGGTGAAGAAATTGAGGTCGAGGGTTATACCGTCCGTCAAGGTTCTTTGGCATGGCCTGAACAGTGAGGAGGTCACCTGGGAGACCGAGGTCGAGATGAGGAAGAATTATCCCCATCTTTTTCAAGGTACGCGTAGTTAAATTTCAAATTCGGGGACCGAATTTCTTTAAGGGGGGAAGATTGTAACACTTTGAATTTCGTTTAGGCAGTTTTTCGATAATCGGCAAAATACTCAGTCTTTTCCGTAAAAAGTCAAAATAAGTATTTTTCAATATAGGCCTAATTATACAAAATTTAGATAAGATATTGCTAGAATTTGGTCACTAAATTGTCACTTAAAAATTTCTAGTTATTTAAAAAAAATTCCTTAATTAATTATTTTTAATATTATTTTAAGCTTTTAAATATACATTAAATTAGTGATAAATACAAATTTAAATGGCAAATTACATATTAGGAACCATTATAAACTAAAATATAGTAGTAACAAAAATTTTACCAAAACTTTCCATGATTAGTTGTTTCATGGCTTAAAAATGAATGAAAATGGGTTTTTTTGTAAAAAAATGATGTAATATGCATTAAATGACCTTAGAAGATGCTTTTTGTGTAGAATTTTCTACAAAATTCCCTCACAACTCAGCCCTCATCCCTCTGGAAGAGCTCACCTGCAGGAAACCCCCTCATTTTCCCCATTTCTTGCTTCAAAAATCATGCTAAAATCAACAAAAATACACAATTTTCTTCACAAATTCAAACCTAAATCCTATTCTACCTCTTCCCAAACCCTAATTGGTTTAAAACAAAGCGAAAAGAGATAACTTTGGAGGCTTAGTGCAAGGGGATCAATACTTTGGAGGTATAATTTTAATCTAGTTGTTAAATTTGTAGTTTAAACATGCTAATTTAGAAGTCTGAGTGTTAATTTCATTGTAATGGTTTGTTATTTGAAAATTCTAGAAAAGTTTGGTTTTTGTAATTAGGGTTTAAAGCAAGGTAAATGGGTTAAAGTTAGTGTTGTGGCCATCTAGTGGGTTAGTTTGCAAATTTGTGCTAGATTGTGAACGCTATATCGTTAATTCGCGAGGTTTGCATCGGAATTTATATGCGAATGCTTACTAGGTTTTCTAAATTATTAGGAGGTGATTAATTGGCGATATCTTGACGATACTATTAGCATCTAATACGACTTGTAGGGTGTGCGAATGCGGAGTTTGGTTTAGTCCGGTTTTAGTTTTGACGGTTACCCCGAAACGACGATTTTTGTTAAGCTTTTAGTGATTTTCGTGTGTTTTCCGCGCGTTTAGTGCACGTTGTGCCTAACTTGTCATTGTTGATTCTTTTATTTTGTGACTTGCATCATTTCTTTATGTGTAATCTTAAGTTTGTGTTATGCAATTTTAGGATCGGTTGCGGAAACATCGGACATGGCACGCAAAGGCAAACCGGTGGTTGGGTCAGATTAGCGAGACGTCCGGGTGAGTATATGTATACATCTATGGGGAAATCGTCTGGATGGCACGAGGCGCCCCATAGTTAGGATCACTTTATTACTTGCAACTATATGCTTAGTTAGTTAGTTAACCATCTCATTCATTGCATACCTTTATAGCTATTCGTCTGGTAGCATTGCATGGTTATCCATATACACATGTGTGATATCACCTCTTAGGACACGTACACCATTACCATTGGCTCATGTTGCACACGCACTATTCATGTGACACACACGCCTTTGGTAATTGCCATGCCACGAGCGCTGTAGAACCTTTTTAGTTCAGTATTAACACTTGCATCATACATGATACATTGAATTGCATAGCATGTATATAAATTACATCATCATCATGCTTATATAGATTCCTAGTCACAAATCAATTGCATACCTTTGATATCATAAACATTTATCATATACAACATGTTGGATATTATGATTTTCTTGAGGATTTCAGTATTGATGAGATTTCTGGATTTTGGGGGAAAACCGCAAGAATTTAACAAAAACTTATTATTATTATTTTTAAAATAAAGTTACGGTTTTCTCGTGATGTATGTGTCGTCTACCATGCGTTTTCATATTTTCTGTTGGATTTCGAGACCTGATTCGAGGAGTGGATGAACCGTCTCGGGTACATGGTGGGCCCGGTATGGTACCCCGGGGCAAGAAGATCGAGTTGTAGACGATGAGCCTAGCAGGCGAAGACTACCTACCGGTGATGTCTGGCGCGGCGGATATCCGGAGGAACCGACTGTTGTCGTTAGATTTGATGATATGGGCCGATCCGGACTGACGGAGCCCGATGTATTGAGACATTGATATAGTGAGACATTAAGACAGACATATTTCCATATTTGGTGTCGATGCTTGACACAGTTTTCAGATGATTTCATTGATGGTACTTTAGCTATTGCACAGATATTCTTTTTCTAAGTTAAGAATGCAGAGCTTATAGTATTTTAAACACTTAAAGATTTCGTATTGATGTTGCATACATGTGCATACATATAAGTGGCATTACATCACATCTGGACATACATGTTGTGACGCATTTTCGTATTTACTTGCTACTCACGAGCTGGCAACTCACCCCCGTTGTGCCATAGTGTCTTGCAGGTAGGACCCGTCAGCCTTGTAGCGGGGGCTTATCTTATCATTAGCATCTTTTGCTCAGACTCACGACATTTGCTCGTAGGTGGGTTGCGAGGACACTTTATCTCTTTTTGTACTTTCTTTGTATCTAGTATTCTCTATCTACCACTTCTTATTTGTATACGCGACCTAGTGATGAGACTGAGAGATTTGTGTATATGTGGTTTCTTTGGGGTCAAGCTCACTTGAGCCGACGTTGTGTTTTTCTTATATTTTGCATTTCTTTATGCTTATTTGCTTGATATTCCATATATATTGCGTGTGGTTGTGATCCGCCTTGGGCGAAGAGCTAGCTCCCGCTTGGTGATGCCATTTTATCGTTACAGGTTATATATCTTGTTGTACCCATTTTTGGGGGCTAGTATTTACAAAGGAGACTCTGCCGAAATTTTCGGGAAATTTTGATGCTTTTAAAAAGGGGGTTAATATAACATAATTGGTTTAAAATCGTTTTCATAAAGGTTTTCCTTCACTCTTATTGTTTATGGTTTAGATTTTCTGGGCTTTGGCTGACTTAGTTTACGTTACGCCTTTAGACGTCTCGTAATTTAAGTGCCAGTCACGTTCCGTACCTTCGGGTCATGACACCGCGCTCTTCTGGCCTCAACCAAAGACCTCATCGCCTGGCGCAAGTGCTGCATCTCTGTCTCAAGCCTAGCGATACGATCTATCGAAGGCGGATCCATCTGCTCCTTTGCAACGAGCGTGCCATCCTGGTCAGTCTTCGTCCCACACGAGTCAACTCTGACCTCGGCCCTCGCTACATCACTCGGAGTCCCCATAGTCATTGGCGACAAAGGCTATAAATGGAAAAGGATTCGATAAGAACACGGAAATCGAATCACAAGGATATGTATTATCAAGGAAGGAATTTCAAGCAATTTGTACTTATGTCACTTTAGGCGGAGTACCGTGATCGTGAGTATGCCGTGGACATTCACACACTACGTTACTCTGCTTAAGCTACCTACTCCATCATACCAAGGTCATCCTACACTCCGAAAGGTAAAACCTAGCGCTCTGATACCAACTTTGTCACGACCCAAAATTGGCACGTGACGGCCCTTAAACTACGCAACGTCTACAGGCGTAACGCAATTTAAGTAAGCCGAAAACCCAGCAATCTAAACCATCAAAAGTATTAAGTGATAATAGCATTTTCAAAACTTTTGAAATCTCAGACCAAATTTTTTAAAGTCCAACTTTACTTTCTTAAAAATTTTGGCAGCACCTCCTTCGTAAAAACTAACCCCAAAAATGGGTACAACATAAATATAAAGTAAAGCATCCCCAACGGGAGCAAATCCACGCCCAACAGTGGAGAACAACCACCACAACAGATATACGACGCCGTGGCGAAGAAATAAAAGACGAAATAAGTAAAACTGTATAAAAGACATCCAAGTCACCAAAATATACAATATCGTCCTCACATCAAGTCTCTAAGTCATACAAGATAATGGTAGATGGAGAGTACAGGATACAACGAATATACAATGAACATAAACAGATAACCACAAAACCCACCTAAAGCAAAACTGCACACAGTGAGCCGAAGTGGTATTCGCAGCAAAATATGATAAGATAAATGAATAGCCTGCCTCGACTACTCTGAGGAACAACCTGCAAAACACTGTGGCACAACGGGGGTGAGTTGCCAACTCATGAATAGTAAATAACATATGCAGGTAATCGCAAGTATGCGCGTACAACGCGAATCTAACATATGCAAGCTAATAGCAATAAATGGTCATATGTATGCAACAGTCATGAATGGTACACTAGCAGGTACAACTAATATTTGAAGCAATAATATGACAATATGTATGCAATAATCATGTAAGGTACTCTATCAGGTACTATTAATACATGAACAATAAATGGCAATATAATGCAACAATCATGTAAGTACGCTATCAGGTACTACCAATACACGAAGCAACGATATGACAATGTATATATGCAACAGTTATGAAAGGTACGCTAGCAGGTACAGCTAATACATGAAGCAATGCATATAAGATAAAAGTATGTAAATGCAAAAGTCATGGAAGGTACTCTATCAGGTACTTCAAATACATGAAGAAGTGTATAAATAATAAATGTGGAGTATGGTATAAAACATGTCATTCCCACGGAATCCTGACCTCGTGGTAGGACCAAAGTCCATCAAGACAATCCAAATCCCAATTTCCTCAAATCAGCCCCCAAATTGGCTCACATATCATGTAAATCTCATTTATCCTGAATGTACAATATCAAGTAAATCTCATATATCCTGAATGTACAAAATCAAGTAAAACTCATATATCCAGTGTCTAATATCCAATAATCTCATATATCCTGAATCCAATATCAAGTGAATCTCATATATCCTGAATCCAATATCAAGTGAATCTCATATATCCTAAGTATATTTGCAAGAATAATTATGATAATGTATATGAATTGATATGTATACATATATATTAGCGTCCCATTCCACTAATATATATATATATATATATATATGCATATTTAACCGCGTCCCATTCAACTGTTATATATACATAGGAGTAAAAATATCATGAAACCAATGTGTCAAGTATCGACACAAAAATACTGATTTATCAGGTGCTGTCAGCACGACTGGCTCCTGATAGGTACGTATCATACGCTATTCCGAAAACCCGAGTGCCCAGCTTCGACCCTCGTCATTCGACGTATCCATACGTACATGACCCCGGCCTGTATCCCCATGATACCCGTCGAGTCAAAGGTACTGTCACCGGTAGGTATGGTTCCCCTGTCAGCCCTCATCGGCATGTTACATCGAAATCCCTTTCTGGCCCCGGGGTACATCCGGGCCCCACCATGTACCCTCACACGGCCCACGACGCACCTTGCATAGGGTATATATATCAAAACCGATAAATCTCATGGTGGCTGCTGAAATATTATATCAAGAGAAACCAGGTTTTTCAAATAATGCATAATTTCATGAAACTACCACGGTCCTCAAATCCAGAAAACATCATGAAAAATCCATATCTTAATGCAAAAATCCATGAATATAATATATGCATCATAAAACTGTAATGTGAGCATATAAAGGAAATGCCGCTAATTCACTGCAACAAGTTAATATAAATATCGTGTGGTTCCTAATTTCTCCAAGTCTATATAACATCAAATAAAGGTAAATATGTAGCTATAGCAAGATATATGTGTAAACATAAAGGTATAGCAAGGTATATGTATCCACCTATCAGTAATGATGTAATATACCCTCCAAATATAAGTGGAGTATGTATGCAAGGTATACATGTAGCTATGTCATTATGTGTGTATATACCTAATACTAATGGTACATTACCGTATAGGTATATAGGTAACTAGCATGTAAGCATGTTAAGAGATATGTATAAGCATTTAGGTATACAGGTATGCTATATGTTATATGCAAAAAATCAAATAGGGATCATGTCTCAATATCCCTAAACAATACAATATCATATATGTATAGGTGTTGTGCGTGTCATGGCAATTATTGACGGTGTGTGTGTAGCATACAATTAGTGCTCGTGAAACATGAACCGTCAATAATTGTGTTGTGTCTCATTAATACTAAGTCCATACACAAGAAAATGAGATAAGCAATAAAGGTATACATGCACAATCAATATCCGTAAACTTCTAACTAATAGTCATGTCATTTGATCTAGCCCAGACGCATAACGCCATGCGGGCGATCCCCCTGTAGATATTAAATCTACTCACCAACCATCCTGGCTAAGTAAAGCCAACAACTCGTTTTTTCCTCTTCGCAGCGTCCCAAGTCCTCGCCTGCGATCCTGAAAGCATATAACAATATAACAAGTATATATTAGCAATCGACCAATAACACGTACCAACTCCAAACATAGTCTCAAGTGTTCGTCAAGTGGCTGACGCGCATAGTGACACTACGAAACTAACTCAAGAGCAAAAGCTACACAAAGACACGAACAACATCGGCACGATCCATGCTAGGAACGACACAACTACCAAGCCTAGACCCTGATCGTACCGATCGTGCATTCACAACACAAGATATAGTGTGGAACCAATATAATTATCGTCGCAACGTCAAAAGAAAAGCACGCCCAAAATTCACCGAAACCTTGTAAGCAACTTATCGCATAATTTTGCACAAGACCACAAGTTTTTTACCAAAACTAGAAATTACAAGCATCACAATATACCATGATTTAACCATACAAACCCTTACTAGAATTTTAGATTTCACTCAAATAGGATTAGTAAAAGTTTAGTTTGCTAATTAGCTTAATTATCCGATTAGGAAAATATCAATTACCAAATTAGCAACTTGGTTAAGTTTTCATAATATTCAAATAACAATTAATCATTTCATCAAGTTAAATCCTAACTTGAACTTCATTAAAATTATCATGTAATGAATTAATCATGAATTTAAAGCTATAATTAAACAATTAAATAGCTAGCTTATGATTTAAACATAACAATTAAGGATTAGGGTTAGGCTTTTATACCTCACAAAAGATCAAAAATCAAGCAACTAGAAATCCAAAGTTAGCCTCCAAAATCCAAGTTTGATGAAGATCCAAGCTTGATTGAAGAAGAAGAATGATGGGTTTTGATTATATTTGAGTTTGAATGAATAAATTTGGATTTTTCATGAATTTTTTTAAGCAAAATGAGTTTAAATGGGATGGAAATAATGAAGGGCAGCAAGAAATGGAAGTGGCTGGCCATTTGGAAAGAGCTAGGGTTTTGTGGTGAAGTGTGGAAATTTCTAAAAAGAAATTTCAATAATTGCAATATAAAACAAAATAGCAATTTTTCACCATTTCCTTTTCTTTAAAATTCAATTAATCTCCACAAATATCTAGATATTTAGGCGAGAAGGTTTAAACATAATTCTAGTGATTAGTTTAGTATAGATTCACATTAGTAGTAATTAACACACATAAAAATTTAATTACCACTAATAAAGTGCACAAATAAAGCATTAAAAAATATTTTAATTAGGGAAAATTTTTATGTGATCCAAAACTTCCAATTGGCCCCCAAAGCCCATGCACTAGCTTCATTCTTGCTAAACTCGGTGCCGACAAGTCTATACAGAAGTTTGATCACAATCGGGTTAAAACGGAAAACACCGACTATTTTACCCTAAAAACGGAAAATCACCTAAACGATTTATAAAACGTTATAGTAGGAGAACTCTATCAAGGACAAGTGACGATCCCAACTGCCACCAAAATCTAGAACGCAAGCTCGGAGCATGTCCTCAAGAGTCTGTATGGTCCGCTTTCAGTAACCGTCGGCCTGCGGATGGAAAGCTATACTGAAACTCAATCGGGTGACTAAAGCCTCCTGAAGTTTCTGCCAAAGACGACTGGTGAACTGAGTGCCTCTGTTGGACATAATGCAAGTAGGAACGCCATGTAGTCACACAATCTCATCGATATATATCTGAGCATACTGAGCGAATCCGAATGTGGTCTTTACTGTCAGAAAGTGAGCCGCTTTCGTCAATTGATCTACTATCACCCAAATAGAGTCATACTCTCGACTGGTCCTAGGTAGACCCACAGTAAAATCCATAAAGATTTGCTCCCACTTCCACTCCGGAATGGGCAAAGGCTGTAATTCTCTTGCTGGCCTCTGATGCTCGGCCTTGACTTGCTAGCAACTCAGGCATCTCGAAACAAAATCTGGGACATCTCTCTTCATCCCTTCCCACCAGTAGACATCTCTTAAGTCATGGTACATCTTGGTGGAACTCGGATGATCACTATATGCTGACTGATGCGCATCCTTTAAAATCTCACGTCTCAGCCCCACGGAATCTGGCACACACAGTCGAGTTCCAAATCGTAGCACTCCCTGATCATCGATCACGAACTCTAAATCTCTACCCTGTCGAACCTGCTCCATATCTCTGACAAATGGGCATCGCCGGACTGTGCCTCATGGATACGGTCAAGTAACTGTGGACGTGCACAGACATGGGAAAGCCATTCTCCGGTCGAAGTAAAACTCGAACTGTACTCGACTGTCACATACAATCCGCCAATCTGCAGTCGACTGTCTCTGAACTGCGCTCAAACAAGACAGGCTACCTATAGGCCTTTGACTCAAAGCGTCCGCCACAACATTCGCCTTACCCGGATGATAAAGAATCTCGTAGTTATAGTCCTTCACTATCTCCATCCAACGACGCTGTCTTAAATTTTTATCTCGCTGCTGAAATATGTAATTTTAGCTCTTGTGGTCTGTGAATATCTGGCACGACTCGCCGTATAAGTAGTGTCTCCAAATGTTGAGTGCAAAAACCACCGCAGCCATCTCTAAGTCATGAGTGGGATAGTTCTGCTCGTGCTTCTTCAACCGCCGAGAAGCATAAGCGACGACCCTGCAGTGTTGCATCAACACACAGCCTAGCCCCACTTGAGAAGCATCGCAATAAACAACAAAACCGCCCGATCCTGAAGGCAAAGATAATACTGGTGCAGTCGTCAAATGAGTCTTCAACTGCTGAAAGCTCTTCTCGCATGCCTCGGTCCAAAGAAAAGTAACTACCTTCCTGGTCAACCCGATAAGCGGTGCAGCGATACGAGAAAAATCCTCAACAAAGCGTCAATAGTAACCGACCAAACCCAAAAAGTTGCGAACCTCCATCACTGATACATGTCTGGGCCAGTGCTGAACGGCCTCGATCTTCTTCGAGTCCACACGTATGCCATCTCTCGTAACCACGTGACACAAGAAATCAACACTATCTATCCAGAAGGCGCACTTGGAATTTAGCGAACAACTGATGCTCCCTCAAAGTCTGCAATGTGATCCTCAAATACTGCTCGTGCTCCTTTCGACTTCGGGAGTATACTAAGATGTCATCAATGAACACGATAATAAACTGATCAAGAAACGTCCTGAATATGCGGTTCATCAAATTAATGAACACTGCTGGGGCATTGGTGAGTCCGAACGACATCACCAAAAACTCATAATGCCCGTAGCGCATGCGAAAAGCAGTCTTCGGAATATCATCCTTCTGAACCCGCAACTGATGATAACCCGACCGCAAGTCAATCTTCGAGAAATGTCCCGCACGCTAGAGCTGATCAAACAAATCGTCAATTCGAGGTAGGGGATATCCATTCCGCACAGTCACTCGATTCAACTGAAAACAATCGATGCATAATCGTATACTGTCGTCCTTCTTCTTGACGAACAGGATAGGAGCTCCGCAAGGTGACACACTCGGATGAATAAGCCCTTTATCCAGCAAATCTTGCAACCGATCCTTCAGCTCTTTAAGCTCCGCGGGGGCCATCCGATAAGGCAGTACAGAAATAGGCCCCGTGCCAGGGATAAAGTTAATGAAGAACTTAATATCGCGCTCTGGCGGCAATCCAGGGACCTCGTCAGGAAAGACATCGGGAAATTCCCTCACAATCGGGACCTGGTCGAATAGGACCTCTGCGACTCCAGCATCACGAACATACCCTAAGAATCCCTGACATCCTTTCCTCAAGAGATGACTAGCGCGAAGAGAAGAAATCAAACTGGGAAGGGTGGAGCTACGTTCTCCCTGAATAACAAGAACTGGCTCACACGGAAAACTAAATCTGACTGCCTTCTTACGGCAGTCCACGGACGCATAACAAGTAGCTAGCCAGTCCATGCACAGAAGAACAACGAAGTCTAACATATCGAGGAGAATAAAATCAACCGAAGAATCCCTCTCCCCGATACGAACAGAACACGATCGAAACATATATCGAGCAACGAAAGACTCGTCTACGGGAGTAATAACAACGAGCGCCTGATCTAGAAAAAACGACTCTCCGCCCAACCTCGGTGCAATGTGTGTAGATATATATGAATGTATAGAACCTCGGTCGAATAATATCCGCGGGTCGAAAGAACATACTTGAAGAGTACCTGTCACAACGGCATTGGATGCCTGCGCATCCTGAGGAGTCAAAGCGAACACTCGGGCCTGTCCCACACCAGTCGCCGGCTGTCCTCTGCCTTTGCCACCTCGTCTTCTCAGGAATGGACCACCATGCCCACGGCCTCTAGGAGTATCTGCCTGGCGTGGAGCATCATTAGGGGTAGGAAGTAAAGCTCTCGGAGGAGGGGCTGAAGGTGGTAAAGTCATATGTGGAACTGTCGCCGTTCCCTGGTGCATTACAGTATAGTCTCTGATACGGTGATACTGACTCCCGTACCGGAAACATCCTGGCGACGACTTCTGGCCCTGTTGATAAGAGCCATATAACTGACCCCGTCTCAATCCTCTGCTACCACCGTCTCCCGGAAAGAACCTGTCGCGGCGTCTACTTAGCTGCCTCTCAGCTGGCACACTAGTACGAATCCGCTTCGGTCCTGAAACGACCGAAGTCTCAGAGATGCGCTCCTCCAATAGTAAGACCGCATCCATAGTAGCTGCATAAGTGTCAAAATGCTAGGTGCCGCTAGCAAGAAACAACTGCGTGTCAAGTCCCCGTACGAACCTCTTTATGCGTTTCTCTTCAATGTCCACCAGGTAAGAAGTATATCGGGACAACTGAGTAAACTGGATGTCATACTCGGACACTGTCATCCCAGGAGTCTTGCGTAAAGACTCGAAACTACGAGCTCGAGCGTCCCTGATGCTCTCCGGAAGGAAACGAGCAAGAAACACGGCCGTGAACTCATCACGGGTCATAAGAGGTAGACCTGCAGCTCGGCCTCTCTCAATTGACTCGCACCATGTCTGAGCGAGACTCTCCAGACGAAAACACGTAAGCTAGACCGATCTCTCATCTGAACATCTCAGTGAATGGCAAATCCTAGCCATCCTGTCGAGGAATGTTTGCGGATCCTCCGCTGCATCCGTGCCGGTAAAATCTGGAGGCTTTAGTCTCCTAAACTCCTGCAAGGATACGAGGATAGTCTCGGTAATAGCAGGAACAGCTGTCTGGGCAGCAGGTACAATCATCGTCCCCGCAGTAGGAGGAATATCATCGGATCTCTGTGCTCGGCTGGCCTCAAATAAAGATCCAACCATCTGGCGTAAATCCTGAATACCCGACTCCAGCCTAGCTATCCGGCATGGAGAAGGAGGATCAATCTGTCCCTGAGGGGTAGGCGTACTGCCCTGATCGTTCCTCGTCTTAGAAGAGCCCGCTCTAATCTCATCCCTGGTGGCAAACGTCTGGTCCCTCATAGTCTTCGGCGGCAAAGTGGCTGGAACAAGAAACAGGATTTGATAAGAACATTGCAATCGAATCAAGAGGATATATGGAATCAAGGCAGGAAATACAAGCAAATATATATCCTAAGGTCACTTAGGCGGAGTACCGTATCGTAAATATGCCGCAAAATATACATAAGCTACATCACTCTGCTTAAGTCACCTACTCCATCTACCAAGGTTCATGCTACACTCAGAAAGGTAAAAGCTATCGCTCTGATAACAACTTTGTCACGACCCGAATATGTGGAATATGACTGGCACTTAAATTACGCAACGTCTAAAGGCGTAACATATGCTAAGTAAGCCAAAGCCCAGAAATCTAAACCATTTAAAGAAATAGAATGAAGGAAAAGTTGTTTTTAAAAGGTGATTTAAACATAGAAAAGTTACTTTGAAAACCCTTACAATAAACTCAAGTTTTATAAAAATTTCGGCAGAGTTTCCTTTGTAAATACTAGCCCCAAATGGGTACAACACATGAATATACATAAGTAATGAATAAAGGAATCCCCAAGAGGGAGCTAGCTTTTCACCGAATGGCGGAACACAACCACATACAAGATATATCATCATAATATGAAATCAACATTTAAAAACAAGAAAATAGAAACCAAGTATAAAGTCGGCTCACACGAGCTCGACACCAGAATCAGAATATATATATATATATATATATATATATATATATAGTAGTAAGTAATATCTAATAAGGCTATCGTAAGCATGCACGCAAATGCGTCACAACCTACATATACAATTATGATGCGATGCACTAGTATGAATGCAACATGAATAAATAATCAAACTCGAAATCTGGATATATCTGGTATGAGAAAATCTGTATTCTTATCTTATTAAAAATTTTATATAATAAAACTGTAGTATCATCAGTGAAATCAAAAGAAATCTATGTCAAGCATTGAAACAATATATGTATCTCAATATCTCAATAGCCGTCTCTCAGATCGGCCCTCAAATCTGTCACATCCTACGACTCCGGTCGGTATCCTCCGGATAACCGCCGAGCCAAAATAACCGGTAGGTCGTGCTCCCCTGCCAGGCTCAGCGTCTACAACTCGAGCTTCTTTCCCCGGGGTACCTTACCGGGTCCACCATATACCCGAGACGGTTCATCCTACTCTTCGAATCAGGTCTCGAAAACCAACTCAAATCAGGAAAACTCATGTGGACACCATATATATCATATCACGAGAAAACTGCAACTTGCATTTTAAAATGATAATAGGTTTATAAAATTCTTGCGGTTTTCCCCCAAATCCAGAAATCTCATAAATACTGAAATCTCTATGAAGAATCACAATATATGAACATGTCGGTAATGATAGATATCTATGATATCACTAATATGCAATGCGATGTATGACTAGAAAGCTATGTATGAATGATGATGCGATGAGGTATATGACTCACAAACCTACATATCCATCATGATACAATGAATATACAACTAAAAGTCTACATATCTTACATGATGCAAATGCACAAATACCGATTTTATGTAAGTTCTATAGTGTTCGTGACATAGAAATTACCAATGGCGTGTGTGTTCGCATAAAATAGTGCACGTGCGGCATGAACCAATGGTAATGGTGCAAGTGTCGTAGGCGATAATATCATATATATAAGAAGATGCAATGCAATAAGTTGAATGACTAGGAGACTACACATATGAATATAAGAACTAAAATAATCCTAACTACTGTGCGCCTTGCGCCATCCAGACGATCCCCCCATAGTTGTGTACATCTACTCACCGGTACGCCTCGGTTAATTGACCCAATCACAGCCTTTCCTTTCCTTGCCGCGTCCGATATCTCCGCAACCGATCCTAGAATCGCACAATGAAAACACATAAGGCTAGATATTCTGTAAAACGCGATATCAAGACCATATGAGAAAACTAGCGCCCACAAGCTAAACTGTCTCGACCCGAAATAGCACGTGACTGGTACTTTAATCATGTGAAGTCTATAGGACCCCACATAATTCAAGTAAGCCAAAAGCCCAGAAATATAAATCATTTTAAAGAAGAAGAAGGAAAAACTTAGTTTTACAACAAGTGTTTTAATGAAATAAGCCGTAGTAAGCATTTTTACACATCAAATCTTTTCCAAAAATTTCGGCAGAGTTTCCTTTCGAAATACTGGGCCCAAACGGGTACAAACATGAATAATATATAAATGATGAATAAAGGCATCCCCAAGCGGGAGCTAGCTCTTCGCCAATTGGTGGACAAAACCACGCAAGCAATATAATATACAACGCCGAAGGGCGAGGATCAAAACTCAAAAGAAAACCAATATCCACCAGAAAACCATAATAATACAAGCGCGACTCTAAGGTCGAAAGAATATACATACCGGTCTTCTGAGTCTATAAATTAATACAAGTATGGTTGATGGAGTTTACTAGATACAACTGAATGTGAATAAAGTATAATGGCGGTCATGATGTGAGTGAACCCACCCACCAAAGCAATCACCCGGAAAGGAGCAGTGTGCCAGCAAAGCCGCCAAGAAAAAATGTACGGTAAAACCTGCAAGAACTGTGGCATAATGGGGGTGAGTTGCCAACTCGTGAGTAGAAAACATCACCGAGCAGAAATCGCATGTATGACTCCATCCTAGGTCATACCATAATATCCATAATATATAACCGTGAAACATCTACACATAAGTGTAATATCAAGTGCTCGTGTCAGTGCCTCAGGTAGCAACATATCATATATATGATGTATGAATGCATGAAAACAGAATGCAACTGAATGAGAAAACTGTTTTCATATCTTAGTGAGATTTCTGTATAAAAAATCGAAGTATCATTAATGAAATCAACAGAGAATCCGTGTCAAGCATCGACACAAAATGTGTAAATCCCAATATCTCAATATCTCGGAATCCGGCAATCCGGACTGGCCCATATCATAAAATACCAATATCTCTGTGTCTCAATATCTCCGGCTCCGGCAATTCGGACTGGCCCAAATATCAATCTCATGACTACGTCGGTATCCTCCGGATATCCGCCGCGTCATAAATAACCGGTCGGTAATGCTCCCCTGCCAGGCTCAAAACCATTATATGCGACCATCTTTCATCTGGGTACTGCACCGGGTCCACCATGTACCCACAGACGGTTCCTCCTCCTCCTCGAATCGGGTGTATGATACCGCTCAAGAGCCAAGCAAACTCATGGTGGATATATCTCATATCATATCATGAGAAAACCATAAATTTCTATTTTTAAAAATGATAATCAGTTTATAAAATCCTTGCGGTTTCTCCAAATCCAGAAATCTCATGGAAATCCGAAATTTCAAAATCACGATGTCAACAAACAGTGAATTACTGGCATAAAGCCCCACGATATTGCATAACAGAATTAACGTATAAATGCATGAGATATCTCAGAAATAAATGCAATATCTAAACTAGCATATGAAAGCAAACGTGCTAGTACTATATTAAGACTACCGCTAGCAATTTGTATAATGGAGTAATATTATCTAATGTGTACGTGACATGGCAGTTACTGATGATGATGTGTGTGAGCCGGCAAGCAAGTGTACGTGGAGCATACGCATCATTGGTAATGGTGCTGGTGTCGTGACAGCATGGTTTCATAATAACAACAAAAGCACATTTAAGCATGCAATACGATGATAACAACATGAATAAACGGAGAATGAGTAGTAAACGCAACAATAAAGAATATACATTTCTATATACGAGTCATGCAGTTTTTGGCTATTGAAATAACACGAATCGTGGTTTTTAGAAAATAGGGCCTATCTTTAAAATACCCACGATTCGTCAGTTTTGAAAATAAGTATGACTCGAGCCCAGTCTGACATCTACCTGATAAACTACAGGACTAATCGAAAGGGTAAGGAAATCCACCTAATTCTGAGTCGATATATCTAGTAGTCGGTGATCCCGCCTCAATAGTGTCACGTACGATACAATATATAATACGACATCCTCGAATCATGAGTGTGGATCCATCATCATAATTTTACATCGTACGGTGAATCCATCGCACGGCATATCCCAAAATCGGGGTACGGGCCAACTATCACATATATCTTATTATTCATCTGGTATCATTATCATAATATCATGAACTAGGGTACTGATCTAAGTCTAGTACATACCGATACCAGCAACATGAATCCGCGTGTGTATGAAAACACATCGCCCATCAATCCGCTAATATAATATATCGTATCTCACAACACGACCCAATCATATCACCGATCTTACGGCATCATGCCCAATCACATCGACTCACCCCCAAGTATTATATACTATCCTCATCAAACGTGTATACATATATATGTGTGTGTGTGTGTGTATCAACACAAACACACACATACATATATCACATACACCAATACATATCACGTATGTGCATGTACGTGTGTACACCTATACTCTATGGTTCGCGACTAAGAAACTATACAATAAGCACTATCTTGATAATCGTCTACGTATCACAAAACACATATATATAAGCATATATAACGTATTTGTATACTACACCACGAATCTACGGGGGTGCTATACGCCATCCACCCGACTTCCCCCGTAGATATATATCTGCTCACCTTGATCCTTGCTTGCCGAAGTCGATGACGCCACGCTCATCCTTATCGTCCAAAGTCCAAGCGAGGGTGCCTATACAAATAAATGCAAGTATCGTAAACCGAAATGGCGCACGAAAACCAAAATGACACACGTACCACAGATAGGGTAAAACCTATGGTCTACACATGCAAAAATAACCTAACAACTCCCGATATCGATGTACAAACGTCAGACGACCGAGTCAAAACTAAAATACCCAAAAACCAAGTTTCAAAAGTCGCAAAACATCGGCAGAAATCAAGTAAAAAAACTATATATTTTTATTAATATAAAATTAGACTTTTTTGCATACATAGTATGTCTGGTTATCTAAAACGTGAGCTACAGACCAAGTTTCACACCCTAATTCCAAAACTGGGCCGCAAATTGCGGCCAAAACGAATAAAACGGCGGCCAGAAAATGAGGGTTTGGGCTCAAGCTTCTTGGGTAGCTTCCTATGGCTTTGCACATCTCACAATAATTGCTAAATATTTTCCAGAGCCTCCAGGTCATAGCAGATCTCAATACATCACCACAATTTCTACAAAAATCCAATATCGGCAGATTTCAAAGTTCATGGTTTGGGGTTTTACACTCAGTTTAGCTCAGAATTCTATCATTAAAAGGTTTTGTAGTCACTACTAATCCTCAATTGCATCATCACTACTCAAGAATCCCTAAACTTGATCTTGGAATTTTCCAAGATCAAAACCACACTTAATGGATTCTAAACTAGTTTAGAGGCTATAGAAATACAAGTACTAAGCTAAGGGTGAAAGAATTATCTCATTTGGCAACTCAAGAATTTTCTTGAGTTGCCCCAAGTGCTCAAAATCCAAACTTTCTCGGTACTGCATGCTAGTAGTGAGTTTGTGCACATTTTTATTGAAAGGAAGATGATGTTTTGAGGTGGAAATGGAGGTGTTGTGAGGAGATAGAGGAGGGGGAAGAAGAGGGCGGCCATGGATGATGGAGGAGAAGAAAAGATGTAGAGAATGAAGTGAAGAGAATGGCCATGGTCAAAGGAGACCCCTCACCTCTCCCTCTCTCTCTTGCCCATACCCTTTTGTTTATTCCATTTTCTTTTCTTTTTCCTCTTTCTTTTCTTCTCTTTTATTTTATTTTATCATTTACTTTAAACAGAGCCATGCATGAAACAAAAAAAAAGGCGATGGTAAAAATAAAATGTGACAAGTTTGTAACAAATATGATATGGTGCATGCCACATGCACAAAACACCATAAATGTGATTAGTGAACATTAATCAAGTTTAGAGATAACTTGTATATAATTAATTATAAAAAAATTTAATTTGCCTAAATCACATAAATCCCTCCAAAAATCACCTTTCAATTTAATTCTCCAATATTTTCCAACTATCGGTATATAATTATACCACATCATTAAAATATTCATAATATTTATTATTTTAATTATATAAATTCCCAAAAAAGTAATATTTAATTTTTCTGAAATGTTACAGTCTTCCCCCCTTATATAAATTCGGTCCCCGAATTTAAATTTAAACCCCTAAAATACTAAAACATTTCAGTAAAATGATCAGGTCGCTGGGGCTCCGAAATCATAAATACATAAAACGTATCGTAGCACAATGCATGCGCATGAAAAACGACTATACAACTCAAAATCAAAAATCCGTCAAGTATCACGCAATCATCGGAGTCATGGGGAAGATACAAATGTCAAAGTCCAATACGAAAACCAACATGATATACATCCAAAACTATAACATGTACATAGTACACATCGTTGTAAACTCGTCAAAACTTCTGAAAGAAATGCATGCCAAACCTTTTTCAAGTCGCTGTGCGATGCGCGTATCACGGCACAAGTAGCGGACGTTTATTGTAAGAAAATAATTCTATATATATTTATATATATCCTTTGTTTAACATACACGTCCCGCCATTTTGAAAACAATTTAGAAGGGTTTCCTTGTAAACTATTTCGTGTCATCTCAGACACATATGAAAATTATTGAGACTGTAGCTCCTATTTGGAAATCCCTTCGAAAACTATCGATGCATGCAAAAACATATTCAGGCACTGTCCTCTGACTAGTCCTGCTCAGCTACTAAACCAAATAGTAAATATCATAAAAACGTACTGCTCAAGGGAAATCGTACTCAATAGTACATGTAATAATGTCACGCGGGTTTGGTGCGCACAGAAATCGAAATCGGTGAATGTGCCATACATGTGCACACAAACCAAAAATAAGTGCAACGGGTGTCCACGAAAACACCTGTCAAAGGCAACGGGTGTGCCTGACAGAAATATCAGGTGTATCTGATATGCATGAAGATTCCCGATTTAGTGCATCTGGCATGCACCAAAATCCCATCGAGCGCGTCAAGTATACGCAAGAATCCAAATCAAGTGCACAAGATGCATGAAAACAAATATCGAGTATCACAATCGAAATCGACGGTATACAACACATCTCAATCCAAATCAGGTATAACAGGATATATAATCTCACAACCACGTGCACCAACGCACACAAAAATCGAATCAAAGTACTAAAAGTGCATGAAAACTATACCGAAGGAACAATTCAAATCAAATACATATCATAGGCATGAAATCAAAATCAACATCTCGAATGATAGCAAATCGAAACCGAGTACAACTGTGGTGCACGAAAACTCAATCATGCAAATAAATCGCCCAAATTACCGAAATCCAAAATGACAGAAACTGTCCCGCTCTGGCACATCCTCTAAAGGTCTCTGGCCAACAATCATGGTCACTCATAACATGTCCCGTCGATGTTGCCGAACTCTGGCCTACTCGGTGTACGTAATACGACCGATCCTGGGTCCAAGTCTTCTCGTTTAGTATTTCCAGAAAGATCTTGTCGGGGTCTCTTCCAATCTCGTTTCTGCTGAACTGCTCGGAAGTTATCACCCTGTACTAATTCTATTTCTTGTTCCGGAACGGTTGCATACTCATCGCGACTCCTTCTGAAAGATATATTCATATTCAACGCCTCTGCATGCGTATCACATCTTTGATGTCAACGGAGTGGAACGTCTTCTCGTACGAACCTTATACTCCACTTTCCTCTAATGTCGACTGATTCGGGCTCGTCTCTTCGTAGCTGTATGGACTGCGCTATAACGGCTATACTCATATCTAGAGTCTCCCAAGTAATGTATCTCATCACATGATATCCGGACGACGTCGAACTTTTCGATCGATTCATCAAAGTCCCATAATTCCCCGAGAGCTTAACTCTTGTGTACAGTTTAACTCTTGTGTACAGTTTAATAATATCCAGTACATGCCACAGTACCTATGGACCAGCCGTAGAAGGGCAAACCCAAGCCTTATTAATGGCACCGCGGAACTGCCGCAAACCTTATGGTTCAAAAGCATCCCATGGTCATTATATCGAGTTAGGGTTTCATTCTTTTAGAGGGTCCACAGAATTACTTGCATATTTTTTCAAATACCCTAAACTTGGAAAAATGCGTTTCTGACATTCGATCGTCTTATCGATTCTCAATGTCGATCGTCTTATCGACTCTCAATGTACCTGAGTGAAGTCTTCTCAAGCTGGAATCAATCAATCTGATGACCTCGCATCGGGGTATCCAAACGAACCATATGTCTTAGTCATTCATCCTTAGGTGACTAGCGATCTTCTATCATATCTCTAAGTACAACTCGTGCTGCATTAACTTCGAACATCTGGGGTGATATCTCGTCATTCGCAGCAGCAATTAGCTCATTCGTCCACACGCTAAACAATGCCTCAATCATCAAGAATAGACGATACATTAACGGTCATCACATTATAGCCGGCCTCTATCAGTGGCCCAATCCTCTAATGTTGATCTGCACGTTCGAGAAAATCTAGTAAAAGAAATCCATCAAACGCTTATGGCGCAAAAAACATAATAAAACGACACATCTATGAAATCATGTGTCACCGGAATTATGCCCTGGTCAGTCCTCGTCCAAGACGAGCTCATGCTGACCGCAACTTTAGCCGCAGCTGTCTCTGCCTATGTAATCGTGGTAAAAAAACAACCAACCGATATCGATGAGGATAGATCATAGGAATGGATATAATACGGTGCAAGGAAATGTACATCCTAATGCTTCTTAACCGGAGTAGCGTATCGTAAATATGCCGCGGAACATACATACGGTACGTCACTCTACTTAAGTCACCTACTCTAACAACCAATGTCAACCTATGCGACGAAAGTGAAGGGTTACATTAGCGCCCCGGCCAACTACCGTGGCTAAAAGCGGAACAAAGATTTTATAGCGATAATAAACTTAGCGCTAGAATAAACCCTAAACCTGATCTTTACCATAAACCTAGTTAGCACAATAGAGTTCTATCTAATATGATAGAAAGTTATACCTCAAACTTGAACTCCTTCTCTTCTTGTGGTGCTTCTCCTTGTTATGAGCTCCTTGGAGTGGTTATGGATGGCTCCTCCTCACCGGCTTCTCCACGTCAAAGAAGATCCTCCCGAAGGCCTCTACCTTGAGCTCCAACCTTAACAATGAAGTACCTAGGGTGATTGGTGTGCTAGACTAAGAACCCTAGGGTGATTAGAGAAGGATTTTAGTGGTTTGGTCTCAATGGCCCTTGGTTCTCAAAACATGAGAGATGAGGACTTGAGAAAGAGGATGAAGGAGAGAGAGCTATGAGAGAGTGTGTGTAAAAATGAACAGATAGCTCTCATATTAGGAAAAAGAATAATAATTTTAATTATTATAATTGTGATGGTTCATTTGATTTGACCATTATCATGTCACCATTAATGCTAAGCAAAATAGCTTTTGCTTACAAAAATATCTAAGTCAATAATGGTCAACAAGTCAAATGGTCAAACTAAATAACCATGATACAATTATCTCTAATTAAAATTACTAATCAATTTCCTTCATCTCACTATGGTTTTAATCAAGTCAATGGTCAAAAACCCTAATGAGGTGTCTCCTTCTTTTTCTCTGTCAACTGTATACATATACCTGCATCCGTGTTCCGAAGAGACTGAACCAACCCAAAATCAAATACTAGGATCTGGCTTAAACCAAAGCCTACTAGTATCAACTGCCCGAACACCAAAACATGCACAAGTATGTTAGTTATATATATACCCTAGAGGCCATTGTTGTACATATGATGTATATTATAGTGGATGCTTGGATATATATATAGAGGACTTTCTTGCTCGACATGATAGTATGCTATTTGGTTTCACTTTGTCTTAACATGTTGACTCGTATTGGTTTACTGTCTTGCTCTCACATGTTGATAAAGCCCTTAGCATATGTACTCGACTACTGGGACTATGATGCAGATCATACAAGTGGGGCCAGGGTAGTCCAAGAGTACACCCTATAACTGTTCCTAGTCGAGGGTGTATCGAGACAGGGCATCGATACTCCAGAGTAGACTAGCGTATACTCTTCTCGACCCATATGATGGGCAATTGATGATCCCATATCCATTGGTGTTTGACATCAGAGAAGGTATATGGATGCTCAGTGTAGACTTGGTACACTGAACGGACTCGCCGAGAACTCGTAGATGGTATTATACCTATCGTCAGATAGTAGTTCTCTGGTGACACTGGTACAGGTTAGTCTGTAGACCCGAGATCGTTATAGAGTCTTGTGTGATTCCCACTATGCTTAGATTTCTACCTTACCACGTTCACGAGAACGTGCGAATTGGTGGCTTTTGGGTACAGTCCCGAATCACATGGAGGCAATGCGCGATAGGAGGGGTTTCGTCTCTCCCGGTATTGGGAGTTGATGTTGCGTTGTGTTCGATTGGCTATAACTGGAAGTCCCTGGCCAGGGCTGATATGGAGACCTACCGGTAAGTGTTATCAGTATTTTCTCGATCCGTTATGAGCCTCACATCGACCCGAATTGTTGGTTACTGGGGTCTGATGTTTACCACCCCTAGACTGGATATGCGACATATCAGACGAAGAGACCGGAATGTACGATAGTGTTACTGATTGGATTCACAGGAGTATGTACAGGCTTGCTTGTTGATCTTCTGATCGCTCGATACCCGGGTGGCCTTTACGTGTTGCTGACTGCTTGCAGCTTCTGGGTGTTTGATATGATCATCACCTACTGCCGGCGTATTGACGATTCTTTAGAGTTCTACACAGAGGTTTCCTGGCTCGGGCAAAACGGAGTAGGAGCACGTATGTGATATGTGCGGGACGGAGACTAATATGATATAAGATACCGTATTCGATTCTCGCGATATGTGATATCGGCCGGCTATATGTGATATAGCCGGGTTATCGGATCAAGTGTTGATTCGATAAATTGGTACATGTTATATTAGTCGGTTATATGTAATATAGCCGGATTATCGGATCAAGTGTTGATTCGATAATTTAATGTATAATTATATATGTGATATATTACGTTACGTTAACTGATATAAGCTCGCTTTATTGATTCTTTTTCTCACTTGGATAATACATTGATGTATATGCGATATATGTTAATTGTATTATTTTATTTTGTTACATTATATTTTATATATGTGATATATAATATTGTAACATGTTAGGGTTAGAAATGCAACAAAGGTTTTGAGATTTAACCATGTTAGGGTTTGGATTAGGGTTAAGGTTATGGATTAGGTTTTGGATGAGCTTTGAGGAAGCTTCATGAAGCTTTGACTTTGTCCACTTTCCTTGATATTTTTTGCTAGATATTTGTTAACCCAACCCAAACCTTAACCCATGGTAAAGTCTCTATAAGGGTTAAGCATGTCATGCATGTTTAACCCTAGGTTGCAATTGTAACCACAACAATAATTCATTATTCATCACAAAAGAAACTTCATCTTCTTCTTCCTCTCTTGGATAAGCTTTTCTAGCTTTTGGTTTGTGATGATTTAAAGTGAGTTGAAGAAAACAAAAGAGAGCAAAATTCCTACTTCATCATCCTCATCTGTTCTAGCCACTTAGATTAGGGTGTTCACTTCACTAATACCTAATTAGAGAAATGTGAGCTTGGGTTAGTGTTGCTTCAAGATAGATCATCTTAGAAAAGGAAGACTTCAAGAAAGATGCATCATTCACCTCATGAAGCCTCTCGAGAGTCCAGATTCTTGATGATCGCTGCGAAGGGACATCAACTCAGAGCTTATGAAGCGAAGGAACGGACTACAAAGGTTGTAATCCCTAACTCTTAGAAGTAAAGTTGTTTACTTGGTTGTTAGGTTTGATTCTCTAGTTTAAGTTCCTAGGTTTAGGGTTATCTATAATGGCAAATTTTAAAATTGGCATGGGAGATGCCACCCGAAACCTTGCTGCCATTGTAGGTTTCCTAACAAAGTACGCGTATGTGAACGAACCCTATCGTAAAACCATACGACCTCTACATCGTTTCGCCTAAAGGTGGAAAACCCTCTTGTAGGGTGTTTTTCGTCACCCCATTGAGATAAGCATATGCACGTGCTTGTCAGGCGCATTACAAATTCCCCCTACCTAGGGTAGACTGGGGTTTATTAATTATGGGGATCCGAATCTCCGGCAGCCGCGGACTAAGCTGTCGTTAATTACCCCTCGCCTTTGGAGCAAGAGAACCTTCGATTAACAGGTCAAACAGGTCATGTGAACTCAATGTGCAGTGTTGTGTTTTGAAGGGGTTTTGGATATATCGGGGGCCCCGCAGAGTTTTTTACCGGGAAGGTATTTCCAGTGTGGAGTGTGTGTAAAATGGGGGAAAATGGCATCCGAAGGACGCGTGAGCGCCAGCGCTTTGGGCGCTAGTGCCTCACGTGCCCGGCACGTGGGCGCTCGAGCGCTAGCGCTATGGGCGCTCGTGCGCTAGCGCTTTGGGCGCTAGCGCCTGACGTGCCTGGCACGTGGGCGCTCGGGCGCTAGCGCTTTAGACGCTAGCGCCTCACGTGCCCATCACGTGGGCGCTCGGGTGCTAGCGCTTCGGGCGCTACCGCTTCGGGCACTAGCGCCTCACGTGCCCGGCACGTGGGCGCTAGCGCTCTGGGTGCTCGGGTGCTAGCGAAAGGAGGGGATTTTACCCCAGAAATAGGAGTTAAACTCCAAATCGAGGAGGAGTTAAACTCCAAAAGATTTAGATTTGGAGTCAAACTCCAAAAGGTATTTCCGAGCTGGCCGGCACCTATGAGGGATTTGGTCTCCAGATTTGGGTCATGGTTTGGTCTCCGGGGTTTGGTACTTCAGGTGTTGTTTGTTTTTGCTAAATTTGCATGTGATGTCATCTTTATCCAGAGGAAAATTCAGACTGTTTCGTATTCGTAATTCTAGTTTCTGTTTCGGTTATTTTAGACGGTATTAAAAAGTTTGAACGGATATCAAATACCCATTTTTTCCCTTGCTGAATTTTTTTCAAGAGTTGGATCTTTTTCACAGCTAAAGAACATTCAAATAGCGTGCAAGTGACGCGGTGGACCCTCTAGAAGAACAAAACCTTAACTCAATATGTGACCGTCAGAACTACCTCTAAATCCTAGGATTTGTGGTAGTTCAGCGTTGTCACATGTGAGGCGTTGGTTTGACCCTTCTACGGCTGGTCCATTGGTACTGTGGCATGTGATGGATGCTTCTAAACTAAGTTCAAGTGTTGAGAATTTTGGGAAGTTTTGGGTATTTGTTGATTCGATCGGAATGTTTAACGTCGTCTAACTTTTTCTGTAATGTGATACAATATGTGGAATTCATATAGTTTCGTATGAAATCCGTAATATGTGATATTTCGGGTTTACGATGCCTAAAGTGATAGTGGATTCCAAATGTTGTAGTTTTTCACTTTCTTTTCTGCGACCGTAAGTGTGATATGTGGTATATCGCCATTTTCGTTGCTATATGTCAACGACAATTGTAATAGGAATATTTACTTACGTTGATGACATGTGATGTTATGTGTTGCTGCGATATGTTATATTGGATCGTCGTGTTCTGAATAGCCGGGGTTTTATGTGAGATGAGGGTTTTTATTTTCATTCATGTAAAATTCATTGTATGTAATATTCTTTTATTGGGGCACTTCAGGGTTGAGGATGATGTCACCATTGTTTATTATTTACTTTTCTGCATTAGGATAGACCCAAGGAGGGGAGAACAAGTAACCGAGTACTAGGGTCCAGTGGGAGGCCATCTCGAGAAGTCGAGATCGGGTCTTCTAACCCAAGAATTGGAAGGGTTGCTTGCCGCTCTCGTAGGCGTCTAGGGATGTGGGTTTGGATATTCATCGCGACCGTGGAATCCGTGTTTTATACAGGCTCAAAATAAAACACGAACAACCCAATATATCCAATATTTCATATGTTTCTTCTGCTGCTGATATACTGTGATGTGATCATATTATATGCGTGAGACGAATGCTTTATTATTGTATATATGATATATAATAAACGTTGCTTATGTTTTGCACCCTCGCTAGTCCCACCCCTGTATGTCGTTAGTTGAGTAACCAAACGGTGTATAACGGGACACTGTAGCGAATGCGGATGGCATAAGCATACGTTGTATTTTTGTTTCTTCTGTGATGCTTAGGAAGCTTAAATGATGGGATTCATTAATGAGATTAATGAAAGAAAAGAAACCTAAAAGATTTTGTAGAATCAAATTTATAAAAATGGTAGCTTTAGTTCTTGCTTTGCATAGCGGTATTCCTTGTAGAATATCCAGCAGCTTATTCGATAAGGAAAGAGACGAGATCCCTTCACCGGGAGTGACCTCTTTAGCAAAACTAGCAGATGCTACAACTCACACGGTTATGTTATTGATTTCTTCCATAGTTCTTGCTTTGCATAGCGGTATTTTTGAAATATCCTACACCTTATTCGATATGGAAAGAGCTGAGATCCCTTCACCGTGAGTGACCTCTTTAGCAAAGCGAGAAAAAGCCTCAAAAACCCTCATTTTCAAAATCACTTGTTTCTACAACGATATCAAGTTCATTACGGTCATGGTTTTTTGAAAAACCTGCGTAGCTCTCCGTCATTTCAGATAAGTACTACTTAGTATTCGTGCTGCGTTTGTTGACTATGTTAAGGCATAGTGTGCGGTAACTAATTAGTCCTTATCTGCTAAAACATGAGATGTGATTGGATTAGGGTAGTCGTACGACTTTGTTGACTATGTTAAGGGTCGTGCGGGTGGGTTTAATTCAATCAGGAAATGACGGGTTGAACTTAGTTAGCAATTATGATTTGCTTACTAGTTAAGGTCATAAGTTGCTAGGGGCAAAAGTATTATCGGGAATTTCAAGTATTGAAATTTGCAATAAGATTGCATACCTTCTATGAGATAGTTGGATCCTGATACCCACTACGAGTAAGAGTTACTCGTGGGAGAATTTTACACATGACAATTTGCCGATTAAGTAGGCGTCTAGAAAGTTGTTAACAGGGTTGTGCCTCAGGGAAAACGAGATTTATTTCAATTAGGTCTGTGTGAAAGCACGGGGAACCTCCCTCAATGTACCAACACTAACCTGGCTGAAAGATTAGGGAACTTGTAAGGTGTAATTAATCCCGGCTAGTCTTACCTTTTAGGGTTTTAAGGATGATTTGATAAAAACAAGTGGGAGCCATCCTGATTAGATAAGATCATAACCAATCTAATCTTGCAAGAGCATACGCTAAAGTGTTTTCTTCTCTCTCTCTCCAGGTAGCGACCATGTCAGGCCTTAATCAAGATAATATGGATGTATTGACCGAACCCGCTTGTTATACTGAGCAGGGGAACGTTGGTCCCGCTCCAACTTATAATTGTTCTAAGTCCGAGCAGGGAATAGGAGAATATCCAGATTCTCACGCCGCCCAAACGAAGAATAAGTATGTTGAGGCATTTTCTTCAGGTGTGTTAGTTATCGAGAATCGTTTCTCAGTTCACTCTACGCCCAAACGAAGAATAAGTATCTCTGATGTCGGCGGAGGAGAACGTCATCTCATCTAGATCTGGTATGAACCTCTTACTTCACTTTTCTCTAATGTCGTCTGCTTGGACTCGTCTCGTCGCGGCTGCATGTACTGAGCTCCAACGGCTATCCTCGTATCGGGAGTCTCCCAAGAAATGCATCTCACCACCTAGCATCCGAATTAAGTCGAGCCATCCGATCGAGTCGTCAAAACCTCATAATCCCCCAAGAGCTCAACATCTTAGGCACAGCTTAATAGTATCGAGTACATACCACAGCATCGGTGGTCCAGCTGTAGAAGGGCAAACCCAAGCCTCACTAATGGCGCCGCAGAACTGCCACAAACCCGAAGGTTCAAAGGCTTTCACACGGTCATTATGTCGAGTTAGGGTTTCATTCTTCTAGAGGGACCATAGAATTGCCTGCATGTCTTTCCGAATACTTTAAACTTGGAATAATAGGTTTCCGACATTCGATCGTCTCTGTCGACCCTCACGTCTCTGCGTGAAGTCGTCTCTAGCTGGAATCAACCTATCTGATGACCTCGCATCGGGGTAGCGAACGAACCACATGTCCTAGTCATTCATCCTCGGTGACTAGTGACCTTCTATCATCTCTTAGTACAACTCGTACTGCAATAGCTCCAACATCTGGGGCGATATCTCGTCGTTTGCAGCAATAGCTGGCTCGCTCGTCTGCACGCTGAACAGTGCCTCGACCATCATGAATAAGCAATACACCAACGGTCATCAAAATCTGCTGGCCTCTATCATTGGCTCAATCCTCTAGTGTCGATCAGCACATCCGAGTAACCTCATAAAGGCGATCCGTCAAACGCTCGTGGCGCGGAAACACAGTAAAAAGACACATCTCCGCAATCGTGTGTCGCCGGAATTTCACCCTGGTCAGTCCTCGTTCGTGACAAGCTCGTGCTGACCGCAACTCTAGCCGTAGCTCTCCCTGCCCGTAATCGTGGCAGCAAAACCATAACTGGTACTGATGAGGCTAGATCGGAATGAATATAATACTGAGCAAAGAAATGTACATCCTAAGGCTTCTTAAGTGGAGTAGCGTATCGTAAGTATGCCGCGGAACATACCCACGGTACGTAACTCTACTTTAGTCACCTATTCCATCAACCAAGGGTCATCCTACGTTCCGAAGGTAAAACCTAACGCTCTGATACCAACTTTGTCACGACCCGAAAGTACGGAACATGACCGGCACTTAAACTACGAACGTCTCGAGGCGTACGTAATCTAAGTAAACCGAAAACCCAGAAATCCAAACTAAGAAAAGATGTAGAGTGCAGGAAAAACCAACTTAAAGCAAGTAGTTTCAATAGCATAAGCCGAATTATGCGGTTTTTAAAAACATCCAAAAATTTCCTGAAAATTTCGGCAGAGTCTCCTTTGAAAATACTGGCCCCCAAACGGGATACAACATGAATAGTATACGAAATCAATAAAAAGGCATCCCCAAGCGGGAGCTAGCTCTTCGTCAATCGACGGCCACGACCACACAAGCAATATAATATACAACGCCAATGGCGAGGATCAAAATTCAAAAGGGAACTCAAAACCACAAGAAAACCCCAGAAATATAGCGCGCGACTCTAAGGTCGAAGGAATAACATCACTGGTCTCTATCTCAAAATAAATACATGTTTGGTTGATGGAACTTCTAGATACAACAGAATAATGATATACAAGATATATAATGGGGGGTACGATACAAATAAACCCACCTAATAGCAAATCACCCGGAAAAGGAAGTAGTGCCAGCAAAGCCGTAATGAAACTTGTACGGCAAAACCTGCAAGAAACTGGGGCACAACGGGGGTGAGTTGCCAACTCGTGAATAGAAAAACATCTACGCACAGAAATCGCATAAATAACGCAATCTAGGTCAATGATCATAATATATCCTCAAATATATGAATAACATGCAGCCTATAACAATGGCTAGGGTAATATCTAACCCGAGTGTGATCTCATGTGCCCGTGTTAGTGCCTCAGGTAGCAATATATCATATGAATGAGGTATGAATGCATGAAAACAGAATACATGTAAATGAAGAAACTGTTTTCATAAATTAGTGAGATTTTCTTTGTATTTTTAAAATGAGGTATCATAAATGAAATTAGCATCAACAGTGTCCAGCATCGACACAAAACATAAATCTCAATGTCTCAAAGCCTCAGGCTCCGGCTATCCGGACTGGCCTGTATCATCAAATCTTAGTACCTCAATATCTCGAAATCTCAATCTCTCAATCTCAATATCTAGGGCGCCGTCAGTCCAGACCGGCCCCTACCATCCATCTCAAGACCACGACGGTATCCTCCGGATATCCGACGCGTCGGGTAAAATCACCGGTAGGTAGTCTCCCCCTGCCAGGCTCATCGTCATCACCATGAGCTTCTTGCCCCGGGGTACCTTACCGGGTCCACCATGCACCTGAAACGGTTCATCCAACTCCTCGAATCGGGTCTCGAAATCCATCAGCAAACTCATGGTGGACGACTCATACATCATGGGAAAAACCGCGTTTTTCATTTAAAAAGAGAAAGAAGAAATTTGTATATGTTTTGCGGTTTTCCCCAAATCCAGAAAATCTCATGGAAATCCGAATCCAAAACCTCAATAGCACGTAAAAAGTGAATATATGCATGAGAATCCATGAATGCGGCATAACAATGAATAACAGTATGCATGAAGTAGCAGGTAATAACTACAATGTCTAAACTAACATATAAGGCAAGTACACTAATATCATGTCTAAACTATTAGCTAACAGGCTGTGTCAAGCAATAATATTTTCTAAGGTGTACGTGACATGGAAATTACTGATGAAGATGTGTGTGAGCCGGCAAGTAAGTGTACGTGGTACATACGCATCATCGGTAATGGTGCTGGTGTCCTAACAGCATGATATCAATAATGGAGTATGAAACATAATGTAAGCATGCGATGCGAAGCGAACCATAATAATGAGCGGGAGCTGAATACTAGACGCAACTATAACTAATCTGCTTTAATCTAATATAAGTCCTACAAATGGTGCCTTTTGAAATAACACGAATCATGGGGTTTTGAAAATAGGGGCTACAGTGTTTTTATGAAAAGATACGTCTTTTGAAATATCCGTAGGATCCCTTGGGCTGTCTTTTAAAATACCCACGATTCGTTAGCTTTTGAAATAGGTAAGAATCGAATCTAATCTAACAACTAAACTAAACTAAAGGACTAAGCTAACAAGCTGGACTACAGGTAAGGAAACCGCCTAACATCTGAGTCGATCCATATACATACCTGTATATATATTAGTCGGTGATCCCGCCTCAATAATATCATATCCGATACCATATCTATAAGCAGGCATCCCAAGTCAAGAGTGCGGATCAATCATCAAAATATAGCTCGTACGTAAATCCGTCGTACGGCATCCCCAAATCTGGGTACGGGTTAATATCACATTCATCATACTATTCACCTGGTATCCTCTCTATCAAATATCATGATCGGGGTACTGATCTACGTCTAGTACAATATTGATACCGCCTAAGTATGCATGCACGTGTGTGAAACACTACGTCAAGGACCCGCTACAACGTCATGTCGTATCTCAAATACGAACCCTGCTATATCATCGATCTCACGGCTTCAAATCAAATCTCATCGACTCATCATAAATCCTAAGTACTATCATCATTATCCATGCATGCGTATATGAATGTACATATGCATAGTCCCATACCCACGCATATATACATGTATACACATCCCAATCTGCGCACAAGAAAGTAAAGTATGCAAGTCTGTGTGTGCGTATGTGGGTATAACAACTACTCTAGGGTTTTGCAACTAACCCAAAGCTAATCCATGAACACATAATCATAACATGAATAAACATTCTCGTATCATAAAACACCTATATAAACATATATATATAAGCTACACTGCGGACTGCGGGGGTGCTATACGCCATCCACCCGACTTCTCCCCGTAGATATAAATCTACTCACCTGGTCCTCTCTAGCCGGTGCTGATGTCGCCACGCGCTTGCTTGTTGTCTCGAAGTCCACATGGGGGTACCTACATATCACAACGCATCGTATCGCATTAAAATCCGACTCATGACCAAAATGACACACGAATCCCACATAGGTCAAAACCTATGGTTGCTTTCACAAATCAACCCAAAACTCTCGACGTCGGTGTACAAACGCCAGACCATCAAGAAAAACCCAAATACACTCATTTGCACATTCACGAACACTAATTTTAATATAAAATAGGTTAAAACTCACAAAAACCCCAATTTCACTTAAAAAGTCATTTTTCCGAAAATCTAGCAAGCACAAATCACCGTTTTAGTACAAAACTCGATGTATAAACGAATCTAGCGGCCACAATATTCACTAAATATCTTAATTAAGTCATAAAAACAATTCACATAATTTAATCTCATTAATTTCCATAAACCTTAAAATTCTAGTTCACAAAATACCTAAATTTTAACAATTTTATAGCAAAAATGCACAAACTACAATCTAGCTTGGATTTTCATGAACTAAAAACATTAAACCACTCAATATAATCTTTATAATAACATGAAACCTAAATTTGAATTTTATCTCACAAGAATATAATTATTTTCAAAACCTAGTTTACCATTTGTATAATTATCACTTTTAAATCAACAAATATGCAAACTAGCAACTTAAATTGGATTTAGCATAACATTAATATGTCAATTATATCACATAAACTAAATCTCACAACACAAAATACCAATTTGAAATCAAACCCCTCTCTTGAATTTTAAATCATGCACCTAGAACTAATTAAAAACCTAATTAAACACCTAATTAAGCTAACCTAAGCAATTAACAACACATTAAGCAAAAATGTTAGAATTTATACCAAAATAATTTGAAGATCCCACAAGCACACTTAGCCTCCCAAATTGAAATCTAAATCCCTAGATCCATGCTATGGTAGCCAAGGGAAAATGGGTAGGAGGTGGATTTTGATTTGGATTTTTGCTTGATTTTTTGTGGATTTTTCAAGCATTTTTGATGAACTTTTTTAAAGAGAAGGAGATGAAGAATGAAGGGGCTGTTGTAGGTTCAGGTTTTGGCCAGAATTGGTGGGGATTGGGTGAGGGAGGAGAGAGAGTGAGGTGGGGAAAGTCCACTCTAGTCAAAGTCCACTCTAATTCTATCATTTTCTACTCTTTTCTTTTTCTTTTCTTTTGAAAAAAGAAGTGATTGGAGAGAGGGAGAGGGGGAGGGCTGTCATGGTGGGGCCCGTCATATGGGGAGAGGGTGAGGTGTGGGTGTGTGGGTTAGGAAAAAAGATAAATGCTAAACCCCAATTCCCATTAACACTAATTTCACCGAAAAAAGCCTTTTTCTTTGATATTTTCTAAACCGTTTTGGCAAACGATTTCGTTTCAAAAACCACATGATAAAATTTTATTTAATGTTTTATGATGCACAAAATTTGTTTCAACTCATTCCAATTTGTAATTTTCCCTAATTAAATGTATTAGTGACGGCTTAAAATAATAATAAAATATTTTTTTTCAGAAAATTTGAAATTTCACCAGTGGCTCAATAAACACCAAATACTAGCAATTACATAACTAGAATATGTATATTTAATTTTTATAATAAGATATTTGTATTTTGACTTTTTACAGAAACCCCCTTATTTTACCGATTTTTCGAAATTTCACCGAAACGATTTTCAAAACGTTACAAGAAATTAGTAGCGAAGAGGTAGAGCTGGAAGAAGTTCCAGCAGCACAAACTACAACTGAAGATTTAGTGGAACAAGAGGTTTCGATAGTTCCCGACGAACCCCAGCCTCTTCGCCGATCTAGTAGGGTTCCTCATCCACCAGAGAGATACTACGGTTTTCTCATTGATGTTGGGACCGAGGATTGCATCATAGAAGATGATGCCCCGACTAGCTTCGAGTAGGACATCACGAGTGGTGACTCTGTAAAATGGCTGGATGCAATGCGATCTGAGATGGAATCCATGTACATCAACAAAGTATGGACTTTGGAAGTTTCTCCTGAAGGGGTAAAACCCGTTGGGAGCAAATGGATCTTTAAGAAGAAACTTGGTGTAGATGGAAAAGTTAAGACTTTCAAACCTAGACTTGTTGCAAAGGGTTTTCGTCAACGACCAGGTGTGAATTATGACGAAACCTTTTCTCCAGTGGCTATGCTTAAGTCCATCCGGATCCTATATGCCATTACTGCATACCATGACTACGAAATCTGGCAGATGGATGTTAAGACCGCCATTCTAAATGGTGATTTAGAGGAGTGCGTGTACATGACTCGACTAGAGGGCTTCGTAGATAGTGGGAGCAGCGGAAAGGTGTGCAAGCTGCTTAAATCCATTTACGGGTTAAAGCAGGCGTCACGGAGTTGGAACATCTGTTTTGATGTTGTAATCAAAGAGTTTGACTTCATCAGAAACGTAGATGAACCTTGTATCTACAAGAAGGTTGCAGAGAGTAAGGTTGTCTTTCTCGTATTGTATGTGGATAACATACTCTTGATAGGAAATGATGTTCCTATGCTGCACTTGGTCAAGCTCTTTTTATCACATAGATTCTCAATGAAAGATCTAGGTGATGCCTTCTGCATTTTGGGGATTAAGATCTATAGAGATAGATCTAAAAGAATACTGGGATTGTCCCAATCCATGTACATTGACACCATACTAAAGAGCTTTAGTATGGAAGAATCCAAGCGTGGGAACCAACCCACGATCTCTGGACTCACTCTCTCCAAAGAGATGTCTCCTAAGACTGATTTGGAGAGAGCTCACATTCAAGGGATACCGTATACTTCGGCAGTAGGCTCTATCATGTATGCGATGCTATATACTAGAACCGATATAGCATACTCACTAAGTGTAGTGAGTAGGTATCAAGAAGATCCAGGAGAGAGTCACTGGACATCTTTGAAGAACATTCTCAAGTACTTGAGAAGGACTTAGGAGATGTTCTTGGTGTATGGTAACGGAGAACTCCAGGTGGAGTCCTTTACCGATTCAAGCTTCCAAACTGATAAAGACGACTCTAAGTCGCACTCGGGATTTTCCTTTACCCTAAATGGAGGGGCGGTTTGTTGGAAGAGTTCCAAGCAAGAAACCGTGGCAGACTCGATAATGGAGGCTGAATACATCGCTGCCAACGATGCTGCCAAAGAGGCTGTCTGGATGAATAAGTTCATCACTGAACTTGGTGTGGTTCCATCCATTGAGCATCCAATACCTTTGTATTGTGATAACAATCGAGCTATGGCTTTGGCCAAGGAACCCAGGTCTCATCAGAGATCCAGGCATATTCTGTGGCGGTATCGCCTGATCCGGGAGATAGTTGATCGCCAAGAGATCTAGGACAGGAGAGTTAACACGAAGGACAACACTACGGATCCACTCACGAAGGACATACCCTAGATACAATTTGAGAGACACTTCGGGATGTTGGGTATGAGATACTACAACAGCTGGCCTTAGTGCAAGTGGGAGTTTGTTAGTTATATATATGTCCTAGAGGCCATTGTTGTACATATGATGTATATTATAGTGGATGCTTGGATATATATAGAGAGGACTTTCTTGCTCGACATGATAGTATGCAATTTGGTTTCACATTGTCTTAACATGTTGACTCGTATTTGTTTACTGTCTTGCTCTCACATGTTGATAAAGCCGTTAGGATATGTACTCGACTACTGGGACTATGATGCAGATCATATTAGTGGGGCCACGGTAGTCCAAGAGTACATCCTATAGCTATTCCTAGTCGAGGGTGTATCAAAACAGGGCATCGATACTCCAGAGTAGACTAGCGTATACGCTTATCGACCCATATGATGGGCAATGGATGATCCCATATCCATTGGTGTTTGACATCAGAGAAGGTATACAGGTGCTCAGTGGAGACTGGGTAAACTGAACGGACTCGCCGAGAATTCCTAGATGGTATTATACCTATCGTCAGATAGCAGCTCTCTGGTGACACTGGTACAAGTTAGTCTGTAGATCCGAGATCGTCATAGAGTCTTGTGTGATTCCCACTGTGCTTTGATTTCCACCTTACCACGTTCATGAGAATGTGCAAAACGGTGGTTTTTGGGTACAGTCCCGAATCACATAAATGCAACGAGCGGTAGGATGGGTTTCGTCTCTCCCGGTATTGGAAGTTGATGTTGCGCTGTGTTCGATTGGCTATAACTGGAAGTCCCTGGCCAGGGCTGATATGGAGACCTACTGGTAAGTGTTATCTGTAGTTTATCGACCCGTTATGAGCCTCACATTGACACGAATTATCAGTTACTGGGGTCTGACGTTTACCACCCCTTGATTGGATATGCGACATATCAGACGAAGAGACCGGACTGTACGGTAGTGTTACTGATTGGATTCACAGGAGTATGTACAGGCTTTCTTGTTGATCTTTCGATCGCTCGATACCTGGGTGGCTGTTACGTTTAGCTGACCGCTTGCAGCTTGTGGGTGTTTGATATGATCATCACCTACTGCCGGCGTATTGACGATTCTTTAGAGTCCTACACAGAGGTTTCCTGGCTCGGGTAAAACGGAGTAGGAGCACGTGTGATATGTGCGGGACCGAGACTAATACGATATGAGATTCCATATTCGATTCTCGCGATATGTGATATCGGCCGACTATATGTGATATAGCCGGGTTATCGGATCAATTGTTGATTCGATAAAATGGTACATGTTATATTAGTCGGTTATATGTAATATAGCCGGATTATCGGATCAAGTGTTGAATCGATAATTTAATGTATAATTATATATGTGGTAAATTACGTTACATTAACTAATATAAGCTCGCTTTATTGATTCTTTTTCTCACTTGGATAATACATTGATGTATATGCGATATATGTTAATTGTATTATTTTATTTTGTTACATTATATATTATATATGTGATATATAATATTGTTACATGTTAGGGTTACAAATGCAACAAAGGTTTTGAGATTTAACCATGTTAGGGTTTGGATTAGGGTTAAGGTTATGGATTAGGTTTTGGATAAGCTTTAAGCTTCATGAAGCTTTGACTTTGTCCACTTTCCTTGATGATTTTTTGCTAGATATTTGTTAACCCAACGCAAACCTTAACCCATGGTAAAGTCTCTACAAGGGTTAAGTATGTCATGCTTAACCCTAGGTTGCAATTGTAACCACAACAATAATTCATTATTCATCACAAAAGAAACTTCATCTTCTTCTTCCTCTCGTGGAAAAGCTTTTCTAGCTTTTGGTTTGTGATGATTTAAAGTGAGTCAAAGAAAACAAAAGAGAGCAAAATTCCTACTTCATCATCCTCATTTATTCTATCCACTTAGATTAGGGTGTTCACTTCATTAATACCTAATTAGAGAAGTATGAGCTTGGGTTAGTGTTGCTTCAAGGTAGATCATCTTAGAAAAGGAAGACTTCAAGCAAGATGCTGTTAGTTATATATATGCCCTAGAAGCCATTGTTGTACATATGATGTATATTATAATGGATGCTTAGATATATATAGAGAGGTCTTTCTTGCTCGTCATGATAGTATGCTGTTTGGTTTCTCTTTATCTTAACATGTTGACTTATATTAGTTTACTGTCTTACTCTCACATGTTGATAAAGCTCTTAGGATATGTACTCGACTACTGGGACTATGATGAGATCATACTAGTGGGGCCACGGTAGTCGACGAGTACATCCTATAACTGTTCCTAGTCGAGGGTGTATCAAGACAGGGCATCGATACACCAGAGTTGACTAGCGTATACGCATCTTAACCCATATGATGAGCGATGGATGTGTAAGTCTACGGTAGCGCTCCGGCCGTCTGTCCGAGGCCAAAATGCGGAAACGAAATTTTTTTCAAAACTTGAAACTGGCACTATCGTATACTATAAATCTGGATCGAACCATTAACCTACTACTAGCAAACTAGAAAAGGGTTGGAAAGGCTAAACCGATCGATCCGTGTCCTTCAGTCTTTTGCCACCATCCCAAGCTCCTCGCGGCATCTCCGGTCTCGATCTTCTCGTCGGGAAGGGCACCACAACTTGGAGTCTTTTTACGGGCTCCCGCTTCATCCGAAGCAACTCGGGCACGAAGTTCGCTAGCCAACGTGTCCAAGGTGAAGTAGAGAATGAGTGTCATCACTTTGTCTCTTTCATTCATTGCATAAATGGAGGTTGAAGATGAAGCCATCAATGGAGATTGTGAGCTAAAGGAAGAAGAAGGAGAGGAGCCATTTTGTGTTATGTTGATATGATAAAAATGAGAGCAAGAATGAATAATACAAGAGCAAACCCAAAGGGATATGGCTGCCCTTCTCTCTCTTCCTCTCATTTCATCACTCAAATCCATCACAAAATATGACATATGCACAATAAAAGAGACCATGAGTCACTAGGTTGCATGTGTCACAATAAATGCACCTCATGATGATTTCTAGCTCATAATTTCCTTTTGTAAACATTAACCCAAATGTTTACAACAGTAAAAAGATACGGTAACATCTAAAGTAAACTCGTGACGGATCACAAGGTTACCCCTCACCTGTATATACATACTTGCATCCGCATTCCGACTGAATGCGAATGCGCTGAGAGTAAAGTAATCCAACAAATCAAATACTAGGATCCGGCTTAAACCAAAGCCCACTAGTATGATCCGTCCGATCATGATCCGTGCACTACTGCACGTATCTAATCGAACCCTGCCATATATCATACGGCCTCTACAATGTTTCGCCTGAAACTTGAAAATTGTCTGTAGGGGACTCTAAAGACTCGTCAATATATTGGCTGTGGATTTAACCACTAGCACGTCAGAGATACTAGCCGTACGTAACGGGCTACCAGGTATTGACCAAAAGGGAGGTCGATGAGCGAACTCATCCTGACACCCTACTGAGCCTGTCAGTGACAATATCCGTACAGTCTGGTCCGTTCGTCTATGAGAATCGCATGGCGGGCCTAGGGGGTTGGTAAAAGTCAGACCCCCAAAAGTGGTACAAATCGTGTCGGAGTGTAGCCCAGAACACCCTGAGATACTACTGGAATACGTACCAGTAAATCTCCTGCCTTGGCCAAGGACTTCATGTAATGGCTCTCCTAGACAAAGCGCGATCTCACCCCCAATACCGAGAGAGACGAAACCCCTGCCGATCCGCTCACTGCCTCCATGTGGCTCGGGACTGTACCCAACTAAAACCTGTTTGCACGACTCCTTTGAGCCATGGTAGGGTAATAATCAAAGCACAGTGGGAACCCACACGAGACAAATGACGATCTCAGGTTGATGAACTAACCTGTACACATGTCACCAGGGAATTGCTATCTGACGTCAGGTATAATACCAACTAGCATGTTCCCGGCGAGTCCTGTCCGGTGTACTCATAACCCAATGAGCACCTGTATACATCTTAGGTGATCCAACTGACACCAATGGCTTGTGAGACCAGCCACCGCCCCTCGTCGGGGTCTCGACTGTATACACTAGTCTACGAATGGAGTATCGATGCCAGTCTCGAAACTCCTAAGACTAGGGACCTTTTAAGGATGTGCTTATAGACCCCAGCTCCTACGTATATGATCGCCACCATACTGCTGGTAGTCAAGCAGAACCCTAAGGGATCTATCAACGTGTAATAGTGACCTGTAAGGTCACCTAAAGAACTACACGATGATAAAGATAAACCATGGTAGCATACTATTCTCTGTCATCGTGTAATAGTGAACAACAATGTCACCTAAAGCATGTACACGATGATAAAGACAAACTAGATAGTATACAATCGTCTTGAGTAAGACTGTCCTACCGGTATAGGTCCTCCCTCAATCATTGCAATCACGTGCCTGTGATCCAATAATTGACTCTGAGGGCACTATATCCAACAATTTCCCACTTGCACTCAAGGCTAATTATTGCGATGTCGCATACTCACAGCCGTGTGATACCGAACACCCAACTCCTCTACTAATCAATTTCACAAAGCCCGTTTGCGTAACTATTGTGTTCGAGGAATAGCCTCAGTGAGTGGATCCGCCCTGATGTTTCTTTCTATGTCTTTCTTTATCTCAAGTTCGTGGAGAAAGCCATCTCCCGAAATGAGCAATACCTGTCTTAGAAAATGTCTGGATATCTGATGGGACCTAGTTCATAAATGAACTCCAAATCCAAACTTCTTAGACTGTATCGTCAACTGAACTTAATCAGTATCCTGTGCCATGCCTCCCTCAGTATCCGTTTGGACCACCTGTCCAAAATACCGCCCCTCGTCAGAGGGAAAACTATAACTCTGACAGTCACTCTGTCATCCAGGTCACCTTGGAAACCTGGAATGATAACCGTCTCCTAAAAGAGGCTGTTGTTATCATATCCCTAGAACATCCACTTATGTTCTAAAACTGCTTCCGAATATTTCTCTAGGATAGGATCAATATCAACTTATTGCATCTACTGCAAAAACAACATCTGGTGTGGTACTTGACATCTCATGATTGACTCAATTGTCTAAGCAAGTGATCTGTCAATCATGCGCATCCCTCTCCCCTTTAGTCTGTAAGACACTTTTAGAGAGGGTGACTCCATCACCTGCAGGTACACTACCGTGCCAGGAGTCTTCCATTCTAAAACGTCTTTAGAATGCTGTCTAAGTACCCTGATTGGGAAACTACCCAAATCTAGATCTAAAACCATAGATCTAGTAACCAGAAAGTCTGATATTATATCTATATCCTATGTGGAGAAACCATTGTGTGACAACCAAAGTACAACCGATCGTAGTATAGGAATTTCACTTCCTACTCTGTGTATGTCATCTAAATACTAGGACATCACACCTTACTACCTTCTTAACAGATCCATCCCCTATTCTGATGAAGTCAAACCTATGACTGCCACATCAGAAATAGATGATCTATCTCCGCTATATCCGCTTTAGTCTATAAATAGATATAAGCTACTTGTCCACTATGCTTCCACTGCTCCCACTGACTACGACAACCCTCTGGCAGAGTCATATACACGTACACTTCTAAAGCTAGTTTAGAACGACGCTATACTCATCCTCCTGCCGGGTCTCACAGTCTGGAACAACAGCAATGGAAAGTTTGGGTAAACAAGAACCTCCCTGTCACCGTCCTTGAGGCTATCAAAGTACCTCTCGGGTGCCTGAGTTTACCCACCATATCTACGGAGTGGCCAATGGAATGTCAAACCAGATCGAATCTTTAGGTTCTTATCAAATTTTCAGTAATCGTTTGCGGTTCTAGAATCACTTCCAGTTCTACCATACTCTATCTACTGTTTTCTGAAAAAAATCCATTTTTATCAAAACTATGGCGAGTCAAGAACAATATCACTATTGATCTTCCAGATGGTAGAAAGTCAACCCTCCTCATAGCCTGGGTCAACCCACAAACAGCCATTACAGAAACGTGCCTTGAGTTATCCAGAGTCTGGTTTTAAGCATAAGCCGGACAACTCCCCGTACCTTAACATCGTTAAGATATGAACCGTTCAATATCCAATATAGAAACAGAGGCACTGATTTTATTGGAACCAGATTCAAATCATGCAGCTGTCTCCAGTGCGTGTCAATTAAATGGAAGGTGGCCGATCAGCGTTACTCAACTTAGGAATACATCCAGATATGAATAACCTGAAAGAGAAGCAAGTTCTCATAATCATTACTATCAACTGAATACCATACACAAGTATCTACATCTTCGATCACCTTGAAGAATCCTGATACTTGCAACGCCTGTTCTCTACTTTATTCTTATACCTATAACTTCTCAAAACTTAGACCTTGCATTTCTACGAAACACATGTCTAAAAACTAGAGAATTCATAAGTAAATAGAATATAGTACGAGTACCAACCCCTCTGTCCTCATGGACACTGGACAACATACAATACTCTGTATAAGTCCTCTGAGTCCAATAACTCATTCCCTGTGTGTCGTAGATTGAAAACTGTACTTATGGTTAAGAAGAATTACACTGCTGTTTAATGCTCCTTACCTAACCATCCACTGATATAGGTAAATGTCATAGACATAATTTCAAAAAGTTATATCTCACTTTATAAAAATAAACGTACCGATATATCAATTTGAACTTGGTGCATAACAACGGATATTCAAAACCAAATGTTTGCCATCCGGCAAATAGCCTAGGCGATTTCCTCAAATATCACCAATTACAACGAATCTCGATATAATGAGGATGATCACCTAATTCCCAATAACTTACTCCCACTCATCATCTGTAAAACCATACAGATATGAGAATCAAACCTGGTAAATACATACCCTGGAGCAAGGACTAATTGGGAAATCAGTTTTCTTTTAACAATACATAGTGAAACTGAAACATGTAAATGTTTCGAAGGGGTATCCGGGTATTCCTAGTAATGCCTCTTCCATTATGAGATTCACAACTGTAACCGTATATTTCTTTGCCATCTCTCCAATCCCTTTATATGTCTTTAGTCATTACCTTCTGTACACCCATTTACGCCAAATGGTTTTCTTCCTTCCCTACCGTTCGGCACCAGCCTATGGTTTGGAAGAAGACTATCCAATAAGCGTAATAGGTGTACTGTCCTAATCCTAGGAGCACTCGCAACCCGAGAGAAGGTAAAGATAAAAGACAACTGAATAAAACCTTATTCCTATTTCTCCTGAACCAGAATCCATCCCCGAACTGGAACAAGTGCCTTCGAGTTTGTATATAACCATACGATAGAGTATCCAATAAACTGTGGATCTTCGTAGTGATACGGAGGGTCCTGGAGAAATACAAAGGTGAAGTAGGAGTGGCGATGAGATACTTGGTTTGGTCGTGAATAGCAGTCGCGGTTTACTTTGCCCTCTTACTAATCCCTTTATCTGTCTTTACTTAATACCTTTCTGTACACCATCGTTAGGCTAATTTGTTTTCCTCATGCCCTACCGTTCGGCACCTGCCTATGGTTTGGAAGAAGACTATCCAATTATCATAATAGGTGTACCGTCCTAATCCAAGGAGCACTCGCAACCTGAGAGAAGGTAAAAGGAAAAGATAACCACGCCCAGCCATTGCCCGTGGTAAATCCATACCCTGAATAGTCCTATTCATTTTCTCCAGAACCGGAAACCATCCACGAATCTGGAACAAGTTCCTTCAAGTTCGTATATAACCATACGATGGTTTTATCCAATGGAAGTGGATGTTCGTAGTAATATGGGGTGTTCTGGAGAAAAGGGTAAAAGTAGGAGTGACAATGAGGCTTGCCACTCAGACAATCCAAAAGCCAGTGTTTTTAAGAAGGTTCAGTTAACTTGGTCACTAAGTCATAGTCTAGGGTCGGGTCATGATCGCTGCCAAAGAGAGAGAGAAAAGAAACACTCTGCGCGCACTCTAACCTAGATCAGAATGGTTTTGAATTTATCCAATAAGGAAACCTCCCACTTTAACCTCAAATTCTCCTCCAAACTGAAAGAAGAATTAGTCGGGATCACCCGAGGAGTAAACCAACTCATCAGTGTGAATCGGGATCCAACTATCATCGCATGATAATGTGATGGAATCTATTCACGTTATCACACTCCAGAAGGTATGCGCATGCCTCGCAAGTTTCAGTTTCTTTAGAAACTCCCGATGTATGTTTTTACCCCTAGGACCCAAGTGACCTTGACAATGCCAACATATCAAAGAGTCCTAGTCAAGTTCAACCCGTCATTATCTTGATTTCGTTAAACCCTCCCGTACGAGTCTTTGATAATGCCAACATTATCGTACGACTGTCCTAACCAATCCACATATCCATGCAACAGAAAAGCATTACAGAACTACCGAACACTATGCCTCGGCAATGCACGACAAACGTAGCACGAATACTAAGCAATACTAATCTGAAATGACGGAGGGCTACGGCAGGTTTTTGGCGAAAAACCTTTAACGTAATGAACTTGATATCGTTGAAAGAACCGGATAGCTTTTATAAATATAGTGGCGAAAACTTTTGCTAAAGAGGTCACTCCCGGTGAAGAGATCTCGGCTCTTTCCCCGTAGAATGAGGTGCAGGATATTCTAACTGAATATCGCGATGCAAAGCAAAAAGTAATAGGGTATAGTGAAGTTATTACCTTGACGCAAACTTCTGTTCAAGGGGTCACTCCCGGTGAAGGGATCTCGGCCCTTGCCTCGTCGACTGAGGTGCTGGATATTCATAACCGAATACCACTATGCAAAACAAAAGAGAATGTCCTTGTAATAACAGCTTTTTGAAAAATGTTCCAACAACATCAGAATAGGTTTGTTTAGCTTGCATTGATCCGAATCAATGCAGTCCCATCAATTAATCACACCACAAAAGAACGAAAAATATGATGTACGTATATGCCATCCGCATTCGCCACTGGGTCCCGTCATCACCTGTTAGGTTACTTAACTAACGACAGAGCGGGGACTAGACTAGCGCGGGTGTAAAACATATACAACATCTACTAGTATATATATCAATATATAATATTCGCTCATGGCGTGATAAAATGCAACATCACAGAAATGTAATAAGCATCACAGAACAATACAGATAATCTGGGTTCCCCGGGTTTCATAGAACCGCTACTGAAACCCGACGTTCTCCTGGTCGTATGGATAGCCTGTGCAATGAAATCCTAGACCCCTACGGGCGCGGCAAGTTACCCGCCAAAACCTGAAGCGAGGCAGCCCCCTTCAACAAAGTGAATGGACCACCCAGCACTTTACGGAATCCGGTAACTTGAGCACCCCTCCTTGGGTCAACCTGTACCCCCTACGAGTGCGGCGAATAGCCCGCCAATTCAAGAGTGAAACCCCCTCCGTCTCAAAGCCATGAGATGCGGGCTTGTTGCCTTCTAGAACCCGGCTATCCGTGCACCCCACCGCGGGGTAATCCTAGTACAGAAAGTAAAATATACAACGGGTACATCGACCTCAGCCCGGTCGTGCCCCAAAAGAATAATATACAAACAGGCAGTGACGGCAGTCCACATGTCGGACGCTCGCCCTGCAATATCAAATGTACAAATACAACCAAACTGTACTACTATTGCATCCAGGCTATCCACCACGAAAAATCCGCAACATCACAGCACAACACAGAAGATCAACGTGAATGTCACGTTCGCAAATCCGTCTAAAAGAGCTATAGCAATTAGACAAGATTTACCGATCAAATGACATTCACGGTCGCAGATATAATGTAAATACTGTGAACTAACATGTTTAAAATTTTCGATCGACAAAATTTCCCGAAGTGGGCCCCAAGCACAATACCCAGTACTCAAACAAATCTGGGCCCAAACAAAAAATACCAGAAACCCCATTTCAAAGTCATAGACCACAGTGGAAATTTTGGTGCATTGTTGCTACAGAGATGCGGTGGAACCGCGGCCAAAACATGGATACGGCCGCGGTTCCGCGGCGCTACTGTGATAACAGTGTACCAAATTTTCTCAGATCTCTTAAAAAAGCCTGCCTGATTTTCTGCAATACTCAAAATAATTTTTTGACGACAAAAAAAATTCGACAGAAACTCAGAATTGGAAATGCAGTTTTTGGAAATTTTGTCCGATCGAAGTTCTAAACACGTTAGAGCAAGCTAGTAAAGGTTAATGGCGTGGTTCTGATACCATGTAAGTCTACCGTAGCGCCCCGGCCGTCTGTCCGATGCCAAAATGCGGAAACAAAAACTTTTTCAAAACATGAAACTGGCGCTATCGTATACTATAAATCCGGATCGAACCATTAACCTACTACTAGAAAACTAGAGAAGGGTTGGAAAGGCTATACCGATCGATCCGTGTCCTTCGGTCTTTGGCCACTATCCCAAGCTCCTCGCGGTATCTCCGGTCTCGATCTCCTCGTCGGAAAGGGCACCACATCTTCGAGTCTTCTTACAGGCTCCCGCTTCATCCGAAGCAACTCGGACACGAATTTCGCTAGCCGACGTGTCCAAGGTGAAGTAGAGAATGTGTGTCATCACTTTGTCTCTTGCATCCATTGCATGGATAGAGGTTGAAGATGAAGCCATCAATGGAGATTGTGAGCTAGAGGAAGAAGAAGAAGAGGAGCCATTTTGTGTTATGTTGCTATGATAAAAATGAAAGCAAGAATGAATTATACAAGAGCAAACCCAAAGGGACATGGCCGCCCTTCTCTCTCTTCCTCTCATTTCATCACTCAAATCCATCACAAAATGTGACATATGCATAATAAAAGAGACCATGAGTCACTAGGTTGCATGTGACACAATAAATGCACCTCATGATGATTTCTAACTCATAATTTCCATTTGTAAACATTAACCCAAATGTTTACAACAATAAAAAGATACGGCAATATCTAAAGTAAACTCGTGACGGATCACAAGGATACCCCTCACCTGTATATACATACCTGCATCCGCATTTCGACTGAATGCGAATGCGATGAGACTAAAGTAATCCAACAAATCTAATACTAGGATCCGGCTTAAACCAAAGCCCACTAGTATGATCCGTCCGATCATGATCCGCGCACTACTACACGTATATGATCGAACCCTGCCATATATCATACGGCCTCTACAACGTTTCGCCCAAAACTTGAAAACTGTCTGTGGGGGACTCTAAAGACTCGTCAATACATTGGCTGTGGATTTAACCACTAGCACGTCAGAGGTACTAGCCGTACGTAACGGGATACCAAGTATTGAACAAAAGGGAGGTCTATGAGCGAACTCATCCTGACACCCTACTAAGCCTGTCAGTGACAATATCCGTACAGTCCGGTCCGTTCGTCTATGAGCATCGCATGGGAGGCCTAAGGGGTTGGTAAAAGTCAGACCCCAAGCGGTACAAGTCATGTCAGAGTGTAGCCCAGAAAACCCTGAGATACTACTAGAATACCTACCAGTAAATCTCCTGCCTTGGCCAAGGACTTCATGTAATGGCTCTCCTAGACAGAGCGCGATCTCACCCCCAATACCGGGAGAGACGAAACCCCTGCCGATGCGCTCACTGCCTCCATGTGGCTCAGGACTGTACCCAACTAAAACCTGTTTACACGACTCTTTTGAGCCGTGGTAGGGTAATAATCAAAGCACAGTGGGAACTCACATGAGACAAATGACGATATCAGGTCGATGAACTAACCTGTACACATGTCACCAGGGAACTGCTATCTGACGTCAGGTATAATACCAACTAGCATGTTCCCGGCGAGTCCTGTCCGGTGTACTCATAACCCAATGAGCACCTGTATACATCTTAGGTGATCCAACTGACACCAATGGCTTGTGAGACCAACCACCGCCCCTCGTCGGGGTCTCGACTGTATATACTAGTCTACTAATGGAGTATCGATGCCGAGTCTCGAAACTCCCACGACTAGGGACCTTTTAAGGATGTGCTTATAGACCCCAGCTCCCACGTATATGATCGCCACCATACTGCTGGTAGTCAAGCAAGAATTCTAAGAGCTCTATCAATATGTAATAGCGACCTGTAAGGTCACCTAAAGCAGTACACGATGATAAGGATAAACCATGGTAGCATACTATTCTCTACCAAGGTGTAATAGTGAACAACAATGTAACCTAAAGCATGTACACGATGATAAAGACAAACCGGATATTATACAATCGTCTTGAGTAAGACTGTCCTACCGGTATAGGTCCTCCCTCAATCATTGCAATCACGTGCCTGTGATCGAATAATTGAGTCTGAGGGCACTATATCCATTAGGATGTTCCCATATCCATCGGTGTTTGACATCAAGGATAGTGTACGGGTGCTCAGTGGAGATTGGGTACACTGGACGGACTCGCCGAGAACTCCCAGATGGTATTATACCTTACGTCAGATGGCAGTTCTCTAGTGACACTGGTACAGGGTAGTCTGTAGACCCGAGATCGTCATAGAGTCTTGTGTGATTCCCACTGTGCTTTGATTTCTACCTTACCACGTCCAAGAGGGCATGCAAAACGGTGGCTTTTGGGTACAGTCCCGAATCACATAGAGGCATTGAGCGATAGGAGGGGTTTCGTCTCTCCCGGTATAGGGAGTTGATGTTGTGCTGTGTTCGATTGGCTGTAACTGGAAGTCCCAGGCCAGGACGGATATTGAGTACTACTGGTAAGTGTTATCAGTAGGTTCTCAACCTGTTATGATCCTCACATTGACACGACTTATCGGTTACTGGGATCTGACGTATACCACCCCTAGACTAGATATGCTACATATCAGACGAAGAGACCGGACTGTACGGGAGTGTTACTGATTGGATTCACAAGAGAATGTACAGGCTTGCTTGTTTATCTTCTGATCGCTCAATACCTGGGTGGCTGTTACATTTAGCTGACCGCTTGCAGCTTGTGGGTGTTTGATATGATCATCACCTACTGCCGGCGTATTGACGATTCTTTAGAGTTCTACACAGAGATTTCTTGACTCAGGCAAAACAGAGTAGGAGCACATATGTGATATGTGCTGGACCGAGAATAATACGATATGAGATACCGTATTCTATTCTCGCGATATATGATATCGGCCAGCGATATTTGATATCAGCCGGGTCATCGGATCAAGTGTTGATTCGATGAATCGGTACAGATATAAATATATTAGTCGGTTATTTGAGAAATAGCCGGATTGTCGGATCAAGTGTTGATTCAATAATTTAATGTATAATTATATATGTGATATATTACATTACATTATCTAATATTGGCTTCCTTTATTGATTCATTTTCTCACCGGATAATACATTGATATATATGCGATATATGTTAATTGTATTATTTTCTTTTGTTACAAAAATATATTATATATGTGATATATAATATTGTAACATGTTATGATTACTAATGCAACATGATTAGTGGAGATTAAACATGGTTAGGGTTTGATTTGGGTTAGCTCTTTCATGAAGCTTTTCTTTTGTTTCTAGCAAAGATATTATGTGTTGATATTTTGTGAGATATTTTTAAACCCAACCCAAACCCTTAACCCTAGTTAACTCTCTACAATGGTTAGCCCTTTTCTTTTATAAACCATGGTTGCATTTGTAATTATTATTAAATTTCATTATTCATCATAAAAGGATTCATTCTTCTTCTTCTTCCTTGAGCTCATAAAAAGCTTTCTAGGTTTTTATTTTGTGATGGATTAGTACGAGAATTTGATATTAAAAGAGAGCATAAATCCTACTTCATCATCCTCATCTAATCTTGCCAACTAGATTAGGGTGTTCATTTCTTTAGTGAGTGAGAGCTTGAGTTAAAGAAACTTCAAGGTAGATCATCTTTGAAAAGGAAGACTACAAGCAAGCATGGATCATTCGGGTTGTGGAGCCTCTCTTGAGTCCGGGAGATCATGGATCGCGGCGAAGGGACTTCTATTCGGAGCTTATGAAGCGAAGGAGAGGACTACAAAGGTTGTAATCCCTCACTCTTAGTTGTAAAGATGTTTACTTGCATGTTTAACCCTAATAATCTAGCAAAGATCCTCGCTTTGGGTTGTTCGGCATGTCTAAATTTTAAATCGGGCATGGTTGATGTCTTGTAGAACCTTATGACAGTGCCTAGTAACCCTACAGTGGTATCAGAGCCTAGCTAGAGCATTAGGCGACGTGTATACGAAGTTAAAAGTCCGATCGAACCCCGAAACGTCAAAATTTGACCCCTCTCTGGAAATTTTTTAAAAATTTGATTTTTTTCGTATTAAAAATACTCAGAAAATTAAGCAGGCAATTTTAAGGATAACTGAGAAATACGAGCCCCCAAATCCCTCAACGCGCCGCGGAACCGCGGCAAGAACATGCTTGGCGCGGCGGTTCCGCGGCCGTACCTGGGAATTGGGGACTCGTACTTTTGGGGTTTATCCGTAGGTATTTGTATATACTTCTGGGAATTTTTAATATTACTCAAGTGTTGAGTGTTCTAGAGATCTTCAATATTCGTTGTTTCGATCGGAAAGTTTAATTTCGTTTAGTTTTCCGGATAATTTAGAACCTGTTAAAATGTTCGAACGGATATCAATAACTCGCTTTTTCCCGACACAATAAATTTTCAAGTGTTGAATATTTCTTGAGTTTAAAACTTTCGGAAAAATATGCAAGCATATCTGTGGACCCTCTAGAAGAACGTAACCTTAACTCGATTATGTGACCGTCAAAACTGCCACTGAACTCTAGGGTTTGTGGGAGTTTGGCGTTGCCACATGTGAGGCGTTGGTTTGACCCTTCTACAGCTGGTACATTGGGCGGTGACATGTTCTGGGTTTTTTGGACTCCGCTTAAGTGTTGAGCTATTTGGGAATTCTTGGGTGTTTGATTATTCGATCGGAAAGTTTAACTTTGTCTATTTATCTGGAATGTGATACAGTATGTAGAATTCATATAGTTAGGCATGAAATACGAAATATGTGATATTTCGGATTTATGATGTCTAAAGTGATTGTGGATTCAAAATGTTGTAGTTTTACACTTTCTTTTCTGTGACCGTAAGCGTAGTATGTGGTGTATCGCCGGTTTCGTTGCTATACATCAACGACAATCGGGATACGCATACTTGCTTACGTTGATGATATGACATATTATGTGTTGCTGTGATATGTTATATTGGATCTTCATGTTCTGAATAGCCGGGGGTTTTATGTGAGATGAGGGTTTTTATTTTCATTCATGTAAAATTCATTTGTATGTAATATACTTTTATTGGGGCACTTCCGGGATGAGGATGATGTCACCATTGTATATTATTTACTTTTCCGCATTAGGTAGACCCAAGGAGGGGAGCACAAGTAACCGGGTTCTAGGGTCCAGTGGGAGGCCATCTCGAGGAGTCAAGACCGGGTCTCCAAACCCTAGAATTGGCAGTGTTGCTTGCCGCTCTCGTAGGGGTCTAGGGATGTGGGTTTGGCTATTCATCGTGACCGTGGAATCCGTGTTTTATACAGGCTCGATGTAAAACACGGACGTCCTAGTATATCCAATGTTTCATATGTTATCTTCTGCTGCAATGTTCAGTGATGAGATCATATTACTGCCTGAGACGAATGCTTATACTATATATATAATATATAAATATTAAACCTTTCGTTTCTTCTGTGATGCTTAGGAAGCATAATTGGTGGGATTTTATTAATAAGATTAATAAAAGAAAAGAAACCTAAAAGATGTTGTAGAATCAAAACTATATAAAAAGGGTAGCTACAGTTTTGCTTTGTACAGCGGTATATATGATATACCCTGCACCTTATTCGATGAGGAAAGAGCCAAGATCCCTTCACCGGGAGTGACCTCTTTAGCTAAACTGGCAGATGCTACAAACTCGCGGTTTAGTTTTTGACAGCTTAAATAGTTCTTGCTTTGCACAGCGGTATATATGATATGCCCTGCACCTTATTCGATAGGGAAAGAGCTGAGATCCCTTCATCGGGAGTGACCTCTTTAGCGAAACTAGAAAAGCCTCAAAAACACTCCTTTTCAAATTCACTTGTTTCTACAACGATATCAAGTTCATTGCGCTCATGGCTTTCTGAAAAACCTGCGTAGCCCTCCGTCATTTCAGATAAGTAATATTTAGTATTCGTCCTATGGTAGTTTGGCATACGTCAAGGCGTAGTGTACGGTAGCTAATTACTAATCATCTGTAGCATGAGATGCGATTGGATTATGGTATTCGTACGGCGTTGTTTGGCATGCGTCAAGGGTCATACGGGTGGGTTTAATTCAATCACAAAATGTACGGGTTGAACTTGACAAGCGGACTATGGGTTGTTTGGTATGCGTCAAGGTCATAGCACGCTAGGGGTAAAAGATATTATCGGGAATTTCAAGTGTTGCAATTTGCAATGAGATTGCATACCTTCTATGAGATAGATGGATCCTGATACCCACTGCGAGTAAAAGTTACTCCTGGGTGAATTTTACACAGGACAATTAGCCGATCAAGTAGGTGTCTAGAAAGGTGTTAACGGGGTTATGCCTCTGGGAAAACGAGGTTTATTTTAATTATGTCCGTGCGAAAGCACGGGGAACCTCTCTCAAAGTACCAACACCAATCTGGCTGAAAGATTGATGAAATTGTAGGATGTAATTAATCCCGGCTAATCTTACCTTTTAGGGTTTGAAGGATGATTTGATAAAAACAGTGGGAGACATCTTGATTAGATAAGATAATAACCAATTTAATCTTGCAAGAGCATACGCTAAAGTGTTTCCTTCTCTCTCTTTCTAGGTGGCGACCATGTCAGGCCTTAATCAAGATAATAATATGGATGTATTGACTGAACCCGCTTATTGTACTGAGCAGGGAAACGTTGGTCCCGTTCTTTCTTATAAGTGTTATGAGACTGAGCAGGGAATAGGACAATACCTGGATTCTCACGCCGCCCAAACGAAGAATAAGCATACTGATGCATCTTCTTCGGGTGTGTTAGTTATTGAGAACTGTTTCTCAGTTCGCCCTACGTCCTGGGTATTAGATACCGTATCGGGATCCCACATATGTAAATTGTTACATGGGCTACGTAAAGGTAGAGAACTGGGAAAAGGTGATCATTCTGTACAAGTAGGGAATGGTGCAACTATTGCAGCCAAAGCAGTTGGCGAATATCACCTTGTATTACCAAGTAGTAATACACTGATTCTGAACGAGTGCTATTTTATACCGAACATGATGTGCAACATTATATCAGTTTCTTTATTAAGTAAAGAAGGGTATAATTTTGTAATACAGGATAATGTTATGAAATATCTTCCTAAATCAAAAGTTGATTGGATCAAGCTCGTTACATAATGGCATATTCATTCTTAATCAAAATACAGTCCTTAATATACAAAACACACACAAGAGAAAGAGTTCAGAAATGAACGAATCCTTCTTGTGGCATTGTAGACTTAGTCATATCAATGCGACACGGCTAGCTAAGTTACATAAGGATGGAATTTAGAATCCGTTCGAATTATCATCTTATGATGCTTGCCGTTCATGTCTCAAAGGTAAAATGACCAAAACACCGTTTAGTGGACACGGAGAAAGAGTTGAGGAACTCTTAGGACTGGTACATAGTGATGTATACGGTCCCATGTCTATACATGCCAGGAACGGTTCTTCCTACTTTATTACATTCACTGACGGTCTCTCTAGATACGGACATGTGTTCCTGATGAAACACAAGTCTGAAGGTTTTGAGAAATTCAGAGAATATAAGAACGAAGTAGAGAACCAAACGGGCAAAAGTATTAAGATCCTTCGATCCGATCGAGGAGGAGAATACTTGAGCAATGAGTTTCTGGACTATCTAAAAGAGAATGGAATTCTCTCTCAGCTGACTCCTCCTTATACACCATAGCACAACGGCGTATCGAAGCGGAGGAATTGCACCCTATTAGATATGGTGCGCTCTATAATGAGCACTGCTGAGTTACCTGTTTCCTTCTGGGGTTATGCGCTTGAGACAGCCATACACCTATTGAATAGGGTTCCCACCAAATCTGTGCCAACCACTCCATATGAGATATGGAAAGGAAAGAGACCAGATCTTAACTACATTAAGATATGGGGTTGTCCGGCATATGTGAATGTAGGGTTCCTTGGCACACCCAAGAGGTCTCACAAGGCATCAACCATGCCAAATTTTAATTTTTTCATGTGCCTACAAACCCTAATACGGATCGTTAACAAGAGGATAGGCGAAACGAAATGCTACTAAACTAATTTAGTGCTAAGTGAACGGAAATACAACCTTTGTAGATCCGGTCCTCTACCTCCATAGCTCCGCGTTGACGTCCCTCCGCTGCGATCATCGGATCCCGGACTCTAGTAATGGTTTCGTCGAAGAAATGATCGGGCTAGGTCGTTGACTTTGATGCCGAAGATGATCTACGTCGAGGCAACACAAGATCAAGCTCCAACTTCAACATGCCATGAAACTTGTGAAGAAAACACCCTATACTACTTGGCAAGTGGTAGAGGATGAATAAATAGGAAGTGGGTTCACTTTGGATTTGGATTTCTCACTTGGAATCATCACTTGACGTTTTTGAAGCAAGCTTTTCTTTTCTTTCTCAAGAGGAAGAAGAAGAAGAAAAAGAATAATGAATTAATTCCAAAAGGAAAAATGAAGTGATGGTTATCATAATGCAACCATGGGTTAGTGTTAACTCATGTAGAGAATGAACTAGGGTTAAGTAAATGGTTAGGGTTTAGGAACAAAACAAAATGGCATGACTTTTTTTCAAAGATGCTTTGAAGCTTCTTAAAGCTTCAAGCCAAAATAACAAAAAGCCACCATTTAGTTTTGTCAAAAATAAATAAAGAAAGAAAATAAGACCTTAACCATTAACCTAAACCATGGTTTAAAATAAACACACACCCAAGTTTGCATGTATCATCAAACATGATACAATCTTGTGCACAAAAATATATCACATATACAATGTGCACAAACAAGTGAGAAAAACATCTTAAGTGAACCAATATTAGTTAATGTAAAGTAATATATCAAATATATAATTATACATTAAATCATTAAATCAACACTTGATTTAACGATCCGGTCACATCGCATATAACCGACTAATATCCAATGTATCGACTTATCGAATCAATCCTCGATTCGATAACTAGGTTATATCGCATACAATCAATCGATACATTCATCGCGAGAATAGAATATGGTATCACATACATGCATTATTCTCAGTCCCGCACATATCTCATATGCGCTCCTATTTCGTTTCTCTTGAGCCAGGAAACCTCTGTGTAGGACTCTAAAGACTCGTCAATACGCCGGCAGCAGGTAATGATCATATCAAGCACCCACAAGCCGCAAGCGGTCTGCTAAACGTAACGGCCACCCGGGTATTGAGCGATCAGAAGATCGACGAGCAAGCCCGCTCACACTCCTGTGAATCTAACCAGCAACACTTACCGTACAGTCCGGTCTGATCGTCTGATATGTCGCATATCTTGCCTAGGGGTGGTAAACGTCAGACCCCAATAGCTCGATAAGTCGTGTCGATATGAGGTCTATAACTGTTCGAGAAACTACTGGTAACACTTACCAGTAAATCTCAGCAACCCTGGCCAGGGATTTCCGGTTATAGCCAATGGCCAGGGATTTCCGGTTATAGCCAATCGAACACAGCGCAACATCAACTCCATATACCGGGAGAGACGAATCCCCTCCTATCGCTCATTGCCTCCATGTGATTCGGGACTGTACCCAAAAACCACCGTTTTGCACGCCCTCTTGGACATGGTAAGGTGGAAATCAAAGCACAGTGGGCATCACACAAGACTCTATGACGATCTCGGGTCAACAGACTACTCTGTACCAGTGTCACCAGAGAACTGCCATCTGACGTAAGGTATAATACATATGGGAGTTCTCGGTGAGTCCGTCTAGTGTACCCAGTCTCCACTGAGCACCCGTATATCATCTCTGATGTCAAACACCAATGGATATGGGATCATCCATCGCCCATCTGTATGGGTCGAGAAGGTATACGCTAGTCTACTCTGGTATATCGATGCCCCGTCTCGATACACCCACGACTAGGGACCTTGAAGGATGTACTTATGGACTACCATGTCCCCACTAGTATGATCCGCATCATAGTCCAGGTAGTCAAGTACTCATCCTAAGGGCTTTACCAACATGTAACAGAGAGACAATCAGTATACACGTTAAGGTAAAGAGCAACCAGATAGCATACTATCATGTCGAGCAAGAAAGTCCTCCCTATATATGTCCAAGCATCCACTGCAATATACATCCTATGTATAGTAATGGCCTCTAGGGCATACATATAACTAACAGTGAAAACACAAAATCCGGACAAACTCGAGGCAAGGTCAGTCCTGTGCAAGTTTATTGGATATCCCAAGCATTCGCAAGGGTATATCTTCTACAACCCCGAGGAAAAAAAAGTGTTTGTTTCTCGACATGCCACCATCTTAGAAAAGGGTTTTCTTATGAAACAAGATAGTGGCAATGAGGTAGAACTGGAAGAAGTTCCAGCGACACAAACCGCAACTGAAGATTTAGTGGAACCAGAGGATTCAGTAGTTCCCGACGAACCCCAGCCTCTCCGCCGATCTAGTAGGGTTTCTCATCCACCTGAGAGATACTACGGTTTTCTCATCGATGGTGGAAGCGAGGATTGCATCATGGAAGATGATGACCCGACTAGTTTCGAGCAGGCCATCACGAGTGGTGACTCTGTGAAGTGGCTGGATGCAATGCGATCTGAGATGGAATCTATGTACACCAACAAAGTATGGACTTTGGAAGTTGCTCCTGAGGGGGTCAAACTTATTGGGAGCAAGTGGATCTTTAAAAAGAAACTTGGTGTAGATGGAAAAGTTGAGACTTTCAAAGCTAGACTTGTTGCAAAGGGTTTTCGTCAACGTCCAGGTGTGGATTATGATGAAACCTTTTCTCCAGTGGATATGCTTAAGTCCATCCAGATCTTACTTGCCATTGCTGCATACCATGACTACGAAATCTGGAAAATTGATGTTAAGACCACCTTTCTAAATGGTGATTTAGAGGAGTGCGTATACATGACTCAGTAAGAGGGCTTCGTAGATAGTGGGAGCAGCGGAAAGGTGTGCAAGCTGCTTAAATCCATTTATGGGTTAAAACAAGTATCGTGGAGTTGGAACATCTGCTTTGATGTTGTAATCAAAGAGTTTGACTTTATCAAAAACGTAGATGAACATTGTATTTATAAGAAGGTTGCTGAGAGTAAGGTTGTCTTCCTCGTATTGTACGTGGATGACATACTCTTGATAGGAAATGATGTTCCTATGCTGCAATCGGCCAGGCTCTTCTTATCACAAAGATTCTCAATGAAAGATCTAGGTGATGCCTCCTGCATACTGGGAATTATGAGCTATAGAGATAGATCTAAATGGATATTAGGATTTTCCCAATCAAGGTACATTGACACCATACTAAAGAGGTTTAGTATGGAAGAATCCAAGCGTGGTAACCAACCCACGATCTTTGGACCCATTCTCTCAAAAGAGACGTCTCCCAAGACTGATTTGGAGAGAGCTCGCATGCAAGGGATACCCTATGCTTTGGCAGTAGGCTCTATCACGTATGCGATGCTATGTATCAGACCCGATGTAGCATACTCACTAAGTGTAGTGAGTCGGTATCAAGCAGATCCTGGAAAGAGTCACTAAATAGCTGTGAAGAACATTCTCAAGTACTGGGGTCTGACGTATACCACCCCTAGACTAGATATGCGACATATCAGACAAAGAGACCGGACTGTACGGGAGTGTTACTGATTGGATTCACAGGAGAATGTACAGGCTTGCTTGTTGATCTTCTGATCGCTCAATACCTAGGTGGCTGTTACGTTTAGCTGAACGCTTGCAGCATGTGGGTGTTTGATATGATCATCACCTACAGCCGGCGTATTGACGATTCTTTAGAGTCCTACACAGAGGTTTCTTGACTCAGGAAAAACGGAGTAGGAGCACATATGTGATATGTGCGGGACCGAGAATAATACGATATGAGATACCGTATTCTATTCTCGCGATATATGATATCGGCCGGCGATATTTGATATCAGCCGGGTCATCAGATTAAGTGTTGATTCGATGAATCGGTACAGATATAAATATATTAGTCGGTTATTTGAGAAATAGCCGGATTGTCGGATCAAGTGTTGATTCGATAATTTAATATATAATTATATATGTGATATATTACATTACATTATCTAATATTGGCTCTCTTTATTGATTCATTTTTTCACCGGATAATACATTGATATATATGCGATATATGTTAATTGTATTATTTTCTTTTATTACAAAAATATATTATATATGTGATATATAATATTGTAATATGTTATGATTACTAATGCAACATGATTGGTGGAGATTAAACATGGTTATGGTTTGATTTGGGTTAGCTCTTTCATAAAGTTTCTAGAAGCTTTTCTTTTGTTTCTTGCAAAGATATTATGTGTTGATATTTTGAGAGATGTTTTTAAACCCAACCCAAACCCTTAACCCTAGTTAACTCTCTACAATGGTTAGCCCTTTTCTTTTATAAACCATGGTTGCATTTGTAATTATTATTACAATTTCATTATTCATCACAAAAGGATTCATTCTTCTTCTTCTTCCTTGAGCTCATAAAAAGCATTCTAGGTTTTTATTTTGTGATGGATTAGTGTGAGAATTTGATATTATAAGAGAGCCTAAATCCTACTTTATCATCCTCATCTAATCTTGCCAATTAGATCAGGGTGTTCACTTCATTAGTGAGTTAGAGCTTAAGTTAAAGAAACTTCAAGGTAGATCATCTTTGAAAAGGAAGACAACAAGCAAGCATGGATCATTCGGCTTGTGAAGCCTCTCTTGAGTCCGGGAGATCATGGATCGCGGCGAAGGGACTTCTACTCGGAGCTTATGAAGTGAAGGAGCGGACTACAAAGGTTGTAATCCCTCACTCTTAGTTGTAAAGATGTTTACTTGCATGTTTAACCCTAATAATCTAGCGAAGATCCTCGCTTTGGGTTGTTCGGCACGTCTAAATTTTAAATCGGGGATGGTTGATGCCTTGTAGAACCTTGTGACAGTGCCTGGTAACCCTACAGATGCCTCATTCACCTAATAGAGCCTCTCTAGAGTCCGTGTTCTTGATGATCGCCGCGAAGGGACTTTAACTCGGAGCGTATGAAGCGAAGGAATGGACTACAAAGGTTGTAATTCCTAACTCTTAGAAGTAAAGTTGTTTACTTGGTTGTTTGGTTTGATTATCTAGTTTAAGATCCTAGGTTTAGGGTTATCTATAATGGCAAATTTTAAAATTGGCATGGGAGATGCCACCCGAAACCTTGCTGCCGTTGTAGGTATCCCAACAAAGTACGTGTATGTGAATAAACCTTGTCGTAAAACCATACGACCTCTACATCGTTTCGCCTAAAGGTGGAAAACCCTCTTGTAGGGTGTTTTTCGTCATCCTATTGAGATGGAAATATACACGCGCTTATCAGGCGCATTACAGATTCCCCCTGTCTAGGGTAGGCTAGGGTTTATTGATTGTGGGGATCCGAATCTCCGACAGCCGCGGACTAAGCTGTCGTTAATTACCCCTCGCCTTTGGAGCGAGAGAACCTCCGATTGACGGGTCAAACAGCTCATGCGAACTCAATGTGCAGTGTTGTGTTTTGAAGGGCTTTTGGATATATCGGGGGCCCCACAGAGGTTTTTACGGGGAAGGTATTTCCAGTGTGGAGTGTGTGTAAAATGGGGGGAAATGGAGTCCAAAGGACGCGTGAGCGCCATCGCTTGGGTTAGCGCTAGGCGCTTGGGCGCTGGCGCTAGCGCTTTGGGCGCTAGAGCCTCACGTGCCCGGCACGTGGGCACTCGAGTGCTAGCGCTATAGGCGCTCGGGCGCTAGCGCCTCACGTGCCCGACAAGTGGACGCTCGGGCGCTAGCGCTTTGGGCGCTAGCGCTTCACGTGCCCGGCATGTGGGCGCTCGGGCGCTAGTGCTTTAGATGCTAGCTCTTCGAGCGCTGGCACCTCACGTGCCCAGCACGTGGGCGCTGGGGTGCTAGCGATATGGGCGCTAGCGTCTCACGTGCCCAGCACGTGGGCACTCATGCGCTAGTGCTCTGGGCGCTCAGGCGCTAGCGAAAGGAGGGGATTTTACCCCAGAAACAGGAGTTAAACTCCAAAACGAGGAGGAGTTAAACTCCAAAATATTTAGATTTGGAGTCAAACTCCTAAGGATCTGGATTAGGAGTCAAACTCCTTTGCGGATTTGGGTCTTGGAGTTGATGTCATGAACCGAAATGGCACGCGAGTGGCACTTGAATCATATGAAATCCATAGGACCCCATCTAATTCAAGTAAGCCAAGAAATCCCAGAAATCTAAACCATTTAAAGAAAGAAGAGAAGAAAACATGTTTTAAAACAAGGGGTTTTTAAATAACATAAGCCGAATATGCATTTAAAAATCTCAAGTCTTTTCTGAAAATTTCGGCAGAGTTTCCTTTGTAAATACTGGCCCCAAATGGGGTACAACATGAATAATACATTCACAATGAAAAAAGGCATACCCAAGCGGGAGCTAGCTCTTCGTCAATCGACGGTCATAACCACACAAGCAATATAATATACAACGCCGTAGGGCGAGGATCAAAACTGAAAAGGAAATTCAAATAAACATGAAAACCCATAATAATACAACGCGCGACTCTAAGGTCGAAAGAATATACAACTGGTCTCTAAGTCAAATACATATACATGTCTGGTTGATGGAGTTTTACTAGTACAACTGAAAATAAATAAATGTACAATGGTGGTCATTATGCAAGTGAACCCACCTACCAAAGCAATCATCCGAAAGGAAAGCAGTGTGCCAGCAAAGTCGCAACGAAACCTGTACGGCAAAACCTGCAAGAAACTGTGGCACAACGGGGGTGAGTTGCCAACTCGTGAGTAGAAAACATCACAGAGTAGAAATCGTTTGTATGACTCAATCCAAGGTCAAACGATCAGTAATATATACATATACTCAATATGATAAAGTCTGAAGCATGAAAAGGTGGCAAGGGTAAACATCTAAACATAAGCGTATTACTACGTGCTCTTGTCAGTGACTCAGGTAGCAACATATCATAAATATGAGGTATGAATGCGGTAAAATGAAAACAGAAGACATCATGAATGAGAAAACTGTTTTCTTAATATAGTGAGATTTCTGTATAAATATTTAAGTATCATCAATGAAATCATCAGAAAATCAGTGTCAAGTATCGACACAAAATATATATCTCAATATCCCAATATCAAGTAAATCTCATGTATCCAATATCCAATATCGAGCATATAGGCCCCGAGCACATAGGCCCCTCAAATCGAGCACATAGGCCCCGAGCACATAGGCCCCTCTCATCGACCATTTAGGCCCCTCACATCGACCACATAGGCCACTCACATCGAGCACATAGGCCCCGAGCACATAGGCCCCTCTCATCGACCATATAGGCCCCTCACATCGAGCACATAGGCCCCGAACACAAAGTGTTAGTTGTATGTATGCCCTAGAGGCCAGTATTGTACAGATGATGTATATTATATTGAATGCTTGGACATATATAGAGAGGACTTTCTTGCTCGATATGATAGTATGCTATCTGGTTGCTCTTTATCTTAACATGTATACTAGTCTCTTGATACTATCTTATGGTTACATGTTGGTAAAGCCCTTAGGATGTGCACTTGACTACCAGGACTATGATGCAATCATACTAGTGGGACCATGATAGTCCATAAGTTCATCCGTTAACGTTCCTAGTCATGGGTGTATCGAAACAGGGCATCGATATAACCGAGTAGACTAGCATATACGCTTCTCGACCTATGAGATGGGCGATGGATGATCCCATATCCATTGGAATTTGACATCAAAGATGGTATACGGGTGCTCAGTGGAGACTGGGTACACTGGACGGACTCGCCGAGAACTCCCATATGGTATTAAACCTCACGTCAGATGGCAGTTCTCTGGGGACACTTGTACAGGTTAGTCTGTAGACTCGAGATCGTCATAGAGTCTTGTGTGATTCCCACTGTGCTTTGATTTCCACCTTACCACGTCCAATAGGGCATGCAAAATGGTGGTTTTTGGGTACAGTCCCGAGTCACATGGAGGCAATAAGCGATAGGAGGGGTTTCATCTCTCCCGGTATTGGGAGTTGATGTTGCGCTATGCTCGATTGGCCATAACAGGGAAGTCCCTGGCCAGGGGTGATTTAGAGATTTACTGGTAAGTGTTACCAGTAGTTTCTCGACCCATTATGAGCCTCACATCGGCATGACTTATCGTTTATTGGGTTATGACGTTTACCACCCCTAGACTTGATATGCGACATATCAAACGAGGAGACCGGACTGTACGGCAAGTGTTACCGTCAGGCTTTTGCAGGAGTTGGAGCTGGCTTGCTTGCTGATCTTCTGATCGGTCAATATCTGGGTAGCCGTTATGTCCAGCTACTACCGCTGACGGCTTGTAGGTGCTTGATGTGATCATCACCTACTGCCGGCGTATTGACGAGTCTTTAGAGTCCTACATAGAGGTTTTACTGGCTCAGGCAAAAAGAAATAGGAGCACATATGTGATATGTGCGGGACCGAGAATAATGCGTGTATGTGATACCGTATTCTATTCTCGCGATTTTTGTATCGGTCGGTTATATGTGATATAGCCGGGTTGTAGAATCAAGTGTTGATTCGATAAGTCGATACATTGGATGTTAGTCGGTTATATGTGATATAGCCGGATTATTAAGTCAGGTATTGATTTAATAATTTAGTGTATAATTGTATATTTGATATACTAATTTACATTAACTAACATTTGCTCACTTAAGCATTTTTTCTCACTTGTACACAACTTAATATATATATGTGATATATATTTATTTGCGTTTTCTTTTTGTATCATGGTTGTTGATACAACAAACATGGGTGTGTAAGACATACACCATTCTATTTTAAATGGTGGGTTATAATTATTTAAGGTAATTACAAATTAGTGGAGCTTTTGTCACAAGCATGAAGCTTATAGAAGCTTGTGGATTGCTTTGACAAAGTCCACTCACTTTGTTTTTTCTTTAGATTTTTATTAACCAAACCATTTTGGATTAGCCCTGGTTATGTCTCTACATGAGTTAGTATATGATACTCACTTACCATGGTTCACTCTATCACTTGATCATTATTCTCATCTCATTTCAGTTCATCTTCTTCCTCAAGCTCAAAAAGCTTGCTAGGGTTTGGATTAAGTGAGAAAGTAAAGTAAGAAAAGAAATTCTAAGTGAGCCCATATCCTATTTCATCATCCTCTACTAGACTAGCACTTTAGTTTAGGGTGTTTGCTTCACTAATTCTCTAGTTAGTGAAGTAGAAGCTTGAGCTAGTATTCTCTCGATATAGATCATCTTCGGCCTCGAAGTCTTCAAGCAAGAACGCTCATTTCTTTACACGAAGCCATGCAAGAGTCCGGTTGACGATCGCAGCGAAGGGACTACTACAAGGAGCTTATGAAGTGAAGGACCGATCTTCAAAGATTGTATTTCCTTTTTCATCAGATAGTAAATGGTTTACTATGTTTCCGTATTATTTTCTAGTTAACGATTCTAGTATACTGTTCATTTTAACGGCAAATTTTTGAAAATGGCATGGACGATGCCTCCCGAAACCTTGCTGCCGTCGATAGGAACCGTATAGTGGTATCAGAGCCTAGCTAGAAAATTATACGGATAATGTTAGATTACGAATACGAAAAGAACTCCGAAACTTGAAATCCCAAATCCATGTTTCTGTCGATTTTAAAACAAGCTCCAAAAATTTTCAAAATAGTGCAGAATCATCTTTGAGCAGAAATAGGAGTATGAAAGAAAGTTGGGACCTAGTGCTCCGATTTAGACCGAGCACATGGGAGTAAAAACCGGGGTGGCTGGCCCTGGGGTCTTCTCTGGGTCCCAGATTTTTTTCTTGATCTGTGCTCTGGGATTTGGGGTTTCAGGTGTTGTTTACTTTTGCTACTTTTTCATGTGATGATTAACTCAATCTAAAGGCAACTCGGAGTGTTTCGTAATCGTAATTTTAACTGTTTTCGGGATACTTTAGACGTTGTTAAAAAGTTCAATCGGATGTCAAATACCCTCTTTAACCCTTGCCGGGAAATTTTCCAAGTGTTGGATTTTTCCCGTAGTTAAAAAGCTTTCAAAGATCTTGCAAGTTATGCGATGAACCCTCTAGAAAAACAAAATCTTAACTCGATTATGTGACCGTCAGAACCGCCACTGAACCCTCGGGTTTGTGGTGGTTCAGCGATGTCACATGTGAGGCGTTGGTTTGGCCCTTCTACGGCTGGTTCATTGGTACTATGGCATGTGCTGTATAACTTTAAAACTACGCTCAAGTGTTGAGCTTTTTGGGTAATTTTGGGTGTTTAATGATTCGATTGGAATGTTTAAAACATCGTCTAGGCTTTTCTCTGTGATGTCATGACATGTGATGTTCTGTGATGCTGGATATGTTATATTGGATCGTCGCGTTTTGAATAGCCGGGGTTTTTATGTGAGATGAGAGTTTTTATTTTCATTCATGTAGAATTAAATGTATGTAATATTCTTTTATTGGGGCACTTCCGGGTTGAGGTTGATGTCACCATTAATATATATTATTTTCTTTTCCGCATTAGCATAGACCCAAGGAGGAGAGCACAAGTAACCTGGTTCTAGAGTTCAGTGGGAGACCAACTCGAGGAGTCGAGTCCGGGTCTTCTAACTCTAAAATTGGTAGGGTTGCTTACCGTTCTCGTAGGGCTCTAGGGGTGTGGGTTTGGCTATTCATCGCGACCATGGAATCCGTGTTTTACAGAGCCTCAAAATAAAACACGGACCTCTTAGTATATCCAATATTTCGAATGTTTCTTCTGCTGCGATATCTGTGATGTGATCATTAGATATGTTATGATAGATACAGTATATGGTATATATGATATATTATATAGACATTGCTTATGTTTTACACACGCGCTACCCCTGCCCCGCTCTGCCGTTAGTTACCTAACCTAACGGTTCATGACGGGACATCGAGGCGAATGCGGATGGCATAAGTGTACGTTGTATTTATCTGTGATGTTTAGGTGACTTAAATGATGGGACTTCATTAATGTGATTAATGAAAGAAAAGAAACCTATAAGATGTTGTAGAATGAAATTTTTCAAAAAAGGTAGCTACAGTTTTGCTTTGCACAGTGATATATATAATATATCCCGCACCTTATTCGATGAGGAAAGAGACGAGATCCCTTCACCAGGAATGACCTATATAGAAAAACTGGCAGATGCTACAATACTCGGTTTGCTTTTTGATTGCTTTTGGAGTTTTTTTCTTTGCATAGTGATATATATGATATATCCCGCACCTTATTTGATGAGGAAAGAGCCGAGATCCCTTCACCGGGAATGACCTGAAAGCCTAAAAAACACTCCATTTCAAAATTCACTCGATTCTACAACGATATCAAGTTCAATACGCAATAGGTTTTCTGAAAAACCAATCGTAGCCTTCCGTCATTTCAGATATGTTGTATTTAGTATTCGTGTTGCGTTTGTTGACCTTGTCAAGGCGTAGTGTGCGGTAGCTAATTGGTGCTTATCTGCTTATACATATGATGCAGATTGGATTAGGGCATTCGTACGGCCTTGTTGAACTTGTCAAGGGTCATACGGGGGGGGGGGGGTTATTTCAATTAAGAAATGACGGGTTGAACTTGACTTGCGGTCTATGGTTTATTGACCTTGTCAAGGTTATAAATCGTTAGGGCAAAATGTGATCGGAAATTTCAAGTGTTGAAATTTGCAATGAGGTTGCATACCTTCTATGAGATAGTTAGGTCCCGATACCCACTGCGAGTAATTGTTACTCCTGAGAGAGTTTTACACATGACAATTAGCCGATCAAGTAGGTGCCTAGAAAGGTGTCAACGGGATTACGCCTCTGGGAAAACGAAGTTTATTTTAATTAGGTCCGTGCGAAAGCACGGGGAACCTCCCTCAAAGTACTGACGCTGGCCTGACTGAAAGATTGGCGAAGTTGTAGAGTGTAATTAATCCCGGCTGGTCTTTCCTTTTAGGGTTTGAAGAAGGATTTGATAAAAACATTGGGAGCTATCCTGATTAGATAAAATAATAACCAATCTGATCTTGCAAGAGCATACGCTAAAGTGTTTTCTTCCCTCTCTCTCCAGGTAGCGACCATATCATGCCTTAATCAAGATAATAATATGGATGTATTGACCGAACCCACATGTTATACTGTGCTGGGGAACGTTGGTTCCGTTCTTTCTTATAAAAGTTATAAGACTGAACAGGATATAGGGGAATACCAGGATTCCTATGCCACCCGAATGAAGAAAGTATATTTTGATGCATTTTCTTCGGGTGTGTTCGTTACAGAGAATTGTTTCTCCATTTGCTCTACGTCCTGGGTATTAGATACCGGGTCAGGATCCCATATATGTAATCAGTTACATGGACTGAGAATAGGTAGAGAACTTGGAGAAGGTGATAAAGACATAAGGGTTGGAAAATGGTGCAATTGTTGCAGCTAAAACCGTTGGGGAATATCACCTTGTATTACCAACTAGTAATACATTGATTCTGAACGAATGCTATTACATGCAGAACCTGATATGCAACATTATATTGGTTTCTTTGTTGAGTAAAGAGGGATATAATTTTGTATTACAGGATAATGTTATGAACATTTTCCTGAACCAAAAGTTGGTTGGATCAGGCACGTTGTACAATGGCATTTATGTTCTAAATCAATCAATCGTTCTAAGCATAACAAACACACACAAGAGGAAGAGTTCAGAAATGAATGAATCCTTCTTGTTGCATTGTAGACTTGGTCATATTAATGCGACACGGCTTGCTAAGTTGCATAAGGATGGATATTTGAATCCTTTCGAACTTTCATCTTATGACACTTTCCTGTCATGTCTCAAAGGCAAGATGACCAAAACTCCGTTTACGGGACACGGAGAAAGAGTTACGGAACGCTTGGGACTGGTACATAGTGATGTATGCGGTCCCATGTCTACACATGCCAGGAATGGTTCTGCGTACTTCATTACATTCACCGACGATCTCTCTAGATTCGGATATGTGTTCCTGATGAAACACAAATCAGATGCTTTTGAGAAATTTAGAGAATATAAACAAGAAGTCGAGAACCAAACCGGGAAAGGTATTAAAATCCTTCGATCTGATCGAGGAGGTGAATACTTGAGAAATGAATTCCTGGACTTCCTAAAAGAGAATGGGATTCTCTCTCAACTAACTCCTCCATATACACCACAGCATAACAGTGTATCAGAACGGAGGAACCGCACCCTATTAGATATGGTATGCTCTATGATGAGCACAGCTGAGTTACCTATTTCCTTCTGGGGGTATGCACTGGAAACAGCTGCAGACCTGTTGAATATGGTTCCCACCAAATCAGTGACAACCACTCCATATGAGATATGGAAAGGAAAGAGACCATATCTTAATTATGTTAAGATATGGGGTTGTCCGGCATATGTAAAAATGCAAAATCCGGACAAATTCCTAGCAAGGTCCATTCTGTGTAAGTTTATTGGATATCCCAAACATTCGCGCGGGTATATCTTTTACCACACCGAGAAACAAAAGGCGTTTGTTTCTCGACATGCCACCCTTTTAGAAAAGGAATTTCTTGAAAAAGAGATTAGTGGCATGGAGGTAGAACTGGAAGAGGTTCCAGCAATATAGACTACAACAGAAAATTTGGTGGAACCGGAGGATTCGGTAGTTCCCGATGAACCCCAGCCACTTCGCCGATCTAGTAGGTTCCTCACTCACCAGAGAGATACTACGGTTATCTCATGGATGGTGGGATCGAGGATTGCATCATGGAGGATGATTACCCAACTAGCTTCGAGCAGGCCATCACGAGTGGTGACTCAGTGAAATGGCTGGATGCAATGCGGTCCGAGATGGAATCCATGTACACCAACAAAGTATGGACTTTGGAAGATGCTCCTGAAGGGGTAAAACCCATTGGGATCAAGTGGATCTTCAAGAAAAAACTTGGTGTAGATGGGAATTTGGAGACTTTCAAAGCTAGACTTGTTGCAAAGGGTTTTCGTCAAAGACCAGGTTTGGACTATGACGAAACCTTTTCTCCAATGGCTATGCTTAAATCCATCTGGATCATGCTTGCCATCGCTCCATATCATGGCTACGAAATCTGGCAAATGGATGTTAAAACCGCCTTTCTAAATGGTGATTTAGAAGAGAGCGTGTACATGACTCAGCCAGAGGGCTTCGTAGCTAGTGGGGGCAGCGGGAAGATGTGCAAGCTGCTTAAATCCATTTATGGATTAAAACAAGTATCGCGGAGTTGGAACATCTGCTTTGGCGTCGTTATCAAAGAGTTTGATTTCGTCAAAAACGTAGATGAACCTTGTATATACAAAAAGATGGCAGAGAGTAAGGTTGTCTTCCTCGTATTGTACGTGGATGATATACTCTTGATAGGAAATGACATTCCTATGCTGCAATCGGTCAAGCTCTTCTTATCACAAAAATTCTCAATGAAAGATCTAGGGGATGCTTCCTACATCTTGGGGATTAAGATCTATAGAGATAGATCTAAACGGATACTGAGATTGCCCCAATCTAGGTACATTGACACCATACTAAAGCGGTTTAGTATGGAAGAATCCAAGCGTGGGTTTTTACCCACGATCTCTGGGCTCACTCTCTCCAAAGAGATGTCTCCCATGACTGATTTGGAGAGAGCTCGCATGCAAGGGATACCCTATGCTTCGGCAGTAGGCTCTATCATATACGCGATGCTATGTACCAGACCCGATGTAGCACACTCACTAAGCGTAGTGAGTAGGTATCAAGCTGATCCTGGAGAGAGTCACTGGATAGCTGTGAAGAGTATTCTCAAGTACTTACGAATGATTAAAGAGATGCTCTTGGTGTATTGTAATGGAGAACTCCAAGTGGAGTCCTTTACCGATTCGAGCTTCCAGAATGATAAGGACGACTCTAAGTCGCACTCGAGATTTGTCTTTACCCTCTACGGAGGGGCGGTATGCTCGAAGACTTCCAAGCAGGAGACCGTGGCAGACTCGATGACGAAATCTGAATACATCGCTGCCAACGATGCTGCCAAAAAGGCTGTCTGGATCAAGAAGTTCATTACTGAAGTTGGAGTGGTTCCATCCATTGAGCATCCAATACCTTTGTATTGTGATAACAATGGAGCGGTGTCTTTGGCCAAGGAACCCATGTCCCATCAGCGATCTAGGCATATTCTGAGGCGGTATCACCTGATCCGGGAGATAGTTGATTACCGGGAGATCGAGGTCAGGAGGGTTGACATGAAGAACAACACATCGGATCCACTCACGAAGGCCATTCCCTAAATACAGTTTGAGAGACTTTTTCGGATGCTTGGTATGCGATACTACAGCAACTGGCCCTAGTGCAAGTGGGAGATTGTTAGTTGTATGTATGCCCTAGAGGCCAGTATTGTACAGATGATGTATATTATATTGGATGCTTGGACATATATAGAGAGGACTTTCTTGCTCGATATGATAGTATGTTATCTGGTTTCTCTTTATCTTAACATGTATACTAGTCTCTTGATACTGTCTTATGGTTACATGTTGGTAAAGCCCTTAGGATGTGTACTTGACTACCAGGACTATGATGCAGATCATAATAGTGGGGCTATGGTAGTCCATAAGTTCATCGTTTAACGTTCCTAGTCGTGGGTGTATCGAGAGAGGGCATCGATATAACCGAGTAGACTAGCGTATACGCTTCTCGACCCATGAGATGGACGATGGATGATCCCATATCCATTGGTGTTTGACATCAGAGATGGTATACGGGTGCTCAGTGGAGACTGGGTACACTGGACAGACTCGCCGAGAACTCCCAGATGGTATTATACCTCACGTCAGATGGCAGTTCTCTGGTGACACTTGTACAGATTAGTCTGTAGACCCGAGATCGTCATAGACTCTTGTGTGATTCCCATTGTGCTTTGATTTCCACCTTACCACGTCCAAGAGGGTGTGCAAAACGGTGGTTTTTGGGTACAGTCCCGAGTCACATGGAGGCAATGAGCGATAGGAGGGGTTTCGTCTCTCTCGGTCTTAGGAGTTGATGTTGCGCTGTGCTCGATTGGCTATAACAGGGAAGTTCCTGGCCAGGGCTGATTTAGAGATTTACCGGTAAGTGTTACCAGTAGTTTCTCGACCGGTTATGAGCCTTACATCGGCATGACTTATCGGTTATTGGGGTCTGACGTTTACCAACCCTAAACTTGATATGCGACATAACAGACGAGGAGACCGGACTGTACGACAAGTGTTACCGTCAGGCTTTTGCAGGAGTTGTAGCGGGCTTGCTTGCTGATCTTCTGATCGCTCAATACCCGGGTAGCCGTTACGTCCAGCTAGTACCGCTGACGGCTTGTGGGTGCTTGATGTGATCATCACCTACTGCCGACGTATTGATGAGTCTTTAGAGTCCTACATAGAGGTTTTACTGGCTCAGGCAAAAAGAAATAGGAGCACATATGTGATATGTGCTGGACCGAGAATAATGCATATATGTGATACCGTATTCTATTCTCGCGACTTTTGTATCGGTCGGTTATTTGTGATATAGCCGGGTTGTCGAATCAAGTGTTGATTCGATAAGTCGATACATTGGATGTTAGTCGGTTATATGTGATATAGCCGGATTATTAAATCAAGTATTGATTTAATAATTTAGTGTATAATTGTATATATGATATACTAATTTACATTAACTAACATTTGCTCACTTAAGCATTTTTCTCACTTGTACACAACTTAATATATATATGTGATATATATTTATTTGTGTTTTCTTTTTGTATCATGGTTGTTGATACAACAAACATGGGTGTGTAATATATACACCATTTTATTTTGAATGGTGGGTTATAATTATTTAAGGTAATTACAAATTAGTGGAGCTTTTGTCACAAGCATGAAGCTTGTAGAAGCTTGTGGATTGCTTTGACAAAGTCCACTCACTTTGTTTTTACTTTTGATTTTTATTAACCTAACCATTTTGGATTAGCCATGGTTATGTTTCTACATGTGTTAGTATATAATACTCACTCACCATGGTTCACTCTCACACTTGATCATTATTCTTATCTCATTTTAGTTCATCTTCTTCCTCAAGCTCAAAAAGCTTGCTAGGGTTTTGATTAAGTGAGAAAGTAAAGTGAGAAAAGAAATTCTAAAGTGAGCCCACTTCCTATTTCATCATCCTCTACTAGACTAGCACTTTAGTTTAGGGTGTTTTCATCACTAATTCTCTAGTTAGTGAAGTAGAAGCTTGAGCTAGTATTCCCTCGACGTAGATCATCTTCGACCTCAAAGTTTTCAAGCAAGATCGCTCATTTCTCTACGCGAAGCCATGCAAAAGTCCGGGAGCTCGACGATCGCAGCGAAGGGACTACTACATGGAGCTTATGAAGTGAAGGACCGATCTACAATGGTTGTATTTCCTTTTTCACTCAGATAGTAAATGGTTTACTATGTTTCCGTATTATTTTCTAGTTAACGATTCTAGTATAGAGTTCCTTTTAATGGCAAATTTTTGAAAATGGTATGGACGATGCCTCCTGAAACCTTGCTGCCATCGATAGGAACCGTACACATAGGCCTCTCTCATCGACCATATAGGCCCCTCACATCGAGCACATAGGCCCCGAGTACATAGGCCCCTCACATCGAGCACATAGGCCCCGAGTACATAGGCCCCTCTCATCGACCATATATGCCCACATATATAATGAATAAGTATATTTGCATATATCATTATGATGTAGGGGTGTGTGTGTGTGTGTGTGTGTCTGTGTGTATATCAGCGTCCCATACCACTGATATATATATACGATGGGTATACATATATATATCAGCATCCCATACTACTGATATATATACGCAGGAGTAAAACAATACAGAAAACATCATATGAAAACCATATCTCAATGCGAAATCCATGAATATAATATATGCAACACGAAACAGTAATATGAGCATATAAGGAAAATCGCTATTTAACTGCAACAAGTTATAAAATATATCATGCGGTTCCTAAATTCTCTAAATTCATACAACATCATATAAAGGTGAACATGTAACTATAGCCAGGTATGCGTAACCATGTCGGTATAGCAAGATATGTGTATCTACCTATCAATAATGATGTGATACCCTCCAGTTATGTGTATAACTATATCAAGATACGGGTGTACATGTAAGTATGTAAAAGCATATGTGTAAGCATGTAGGTATACATGTATGCTATATGTCATATGCACAATGGAATATGAATCAATAACATATAAGCATGCAATGCAATGCGAGCAGTAGAATAAATGGTAAATGAATAATAATGCAGCAATAAAGAAATATACATTCCTATATACGAGTCATACAGTTTTTGGTATTTGAAAGTTGCACGAATCGTGGTGTTTAGAAAATAGGGCTACGGTGTTTTTATGAAAAGTGCATTCTTTGAAAATATCCGTAGTATCTCTTGGCCTATCTTTAAAATACTCACGATTCGTTAGTTTTTGAAATGGGTATGACTCGAGTCTAGTCTAACATCTACAAGTAAACTACAAGACTAATCGACAGGTAACGAAACCACCTAAATCAGAGTCTATACATATAAATATAATATTCGGTGATCCCGCCTCAATAGTATCACATACGATACAATATATATTATGACATCCTCGAGTCAAGAGTGCAGATCTCGCAATAATATATAGCTCGTAGGTAAATCTGTCGTACGACATCCCAAATCTGGGTACGGGTCAAATATCGCATTCATCTCATTATTCATCTGGTATCCATTATCATCATATCCTGTATTAGGGGTACTGGTCTAAGTCTAGTACATACTGATACCACCTATATATATCTACGTGTATGAAAACACAAGCATAAAGGCCCGCTATAATCTCATGTCGTATCTCATAAGACGAACCAAAACATATCACCGATCTCACGGCATCAAGCCTAATCTTATCGACTCATCTCCAAATATCATCCACTATCCTCATTATCCAAGTATAGGTATACGTATATATATACATAGTCCTATACTTATGTGTGTGTATATATATATATATACGTATCCCCATATACGCACAAGTAATAATAATAATGCATGCAAGGGTGTGTGTACGTGTGTGCAAACCTATTCTATGGTTCGTGACTAAGAAATCAACAACGACACTATCATCCAAATTCACAACACATATGTAAATATATAACATAGCATCAACTACAATACGAACTGCGGGGGTGATATACGCCATCCACCCGACTTCCCCCATAGATAAAATCTACTCACCTGATCTTCGTTTGTCGATGCCGACATCGCCACGCGCTTGCTTGTTGTCTCGAAGCCCTCGTGCGGGTACCTACACATCATAACGTATCGTACCGCATTAAAACCCAATTCAAAACCAAAACGACACGCTAAAAGCCTATAGATTAGAACCTATGGACTACGTCTTCAAAACCACCAAATAACACTCGATATAGACCTACAAACGTCAAGTGATCGAGGTAAAACACAAATACTAAAATCCAAAATCCAAAATACGAAAAATATAACCCCGAATCAAAACAGCAACTCATGAAAATAGTCCCAGATTTTACTTTAAGTGAAATTAGCCAATTTCACACATGTAAAGGGTCTAGTTTACAGGAGATGGAGCTACGGAACAAACATGAACCAAAATGAACCAGGTCTAGCCATAAATTGCGGCCAGAACGAATATATTTGCGGCCATGGAGAGGGTGTTGGGGCTAGGGTCTTAGGTAAAGTATCCTGGGTGCCTGCTTATCTCTCAGTGTTTGCTAAATAATTTTCCAGGTCTCCGGGTGTTAGCAGATTTCATTTTCCCATACAATTCCCACAAAATACGATATCGGCAGAATTTCAAAGTTCGTGAATTGGGGTGTGTCTCTGGTTTTGGGTCCAATATGATATCACTAAAGGGGTTTAGGGTCACTACTAAGCTCAATTATGCTTTTGGAATCAATTCAAACCCTAATCCTTTTCTAGGAATTTCCAAACCCCACTAAACATCGCCTAATCACTTCTAAACATGCATGGAAGCTAAAGTAAACCAAATACTACACTAATGGTTCAGAAATTAACTCATTTGGCAACTCAAGAATTTTCTTGAGTTGCCCCAAATGTCCAAAATCCTTGCTTTCTTGTTCCAAAGTGTTGCTAGTGGGCTTGTGCATCTTTTTATTGAAATGGGGATGGGGTTTTGATGTGGGGTTGAGGGTGTTTGTGAAGGTTGAAGAAGAGAGGGAGATGAAGTGCTGCCATGGGAGAGGAAGGGAAGAAGAAAGATGAAGAGAATGGAGACAATAGCCAAGACCAAGGTCAAAGACAACCCCCCTCTCTCTCTTGCCATACTTCTATTTTTTATCATTTCCTTTTTCTTTTCTTTTGTTTTATTTTGTTTTCTTTTAATTTTTTAGATAAGAAACCCAAATGAAACCGTGGTAGAAATGTAACAAGTATATGTAAATGTAACATGGTGCATACCATGTGCACAAAACCGGATTAATGCAAGATTAGCGATATTTAATTGCAATTAGCATTAAAAGTAATATAATTAATTATATAAAAATCTATAAATGCTCAAATCTTATAAAACACTCTCTTTTCAGTAATTTCTATAATTTTCCAAAATTTTACCAATTTATCGGTAATTAATTATACCGCAATATTAAAATATTTAATATATTTATTATTTAATTATAAAAATTCCCAAAAGTAATATTTTATTTTTCTGAAATGTTACAGTTTAACTCCCTAAAAATCTTCAGAGGCTCTTCTCTCTTGAGTCTTGGATCTTCTCTTGACTGGGATTTTGTCCAAAGTTGGATTTTTGGAGATGGGTGTACTTCTTTCTCCTCTTGATCGGCTGGATCTTGGAGAAAAGGGGGTGAGACTTAAAAGTCTCCTCCTTTTGAGATCTAATGGAAGATCTGAGCTCCCCTTTGTAGGTTTTGTGGCGAAAAACTATTTATTTTTTGAAAAAAAGAGTAAAACTCTTAATTTTATTCAAAGGAATGGAGAAGGTTTGAAACCTTAAGGAAGGAGAAGGAGGCACAAACCCTAGAGTTTTAGAGAAATGAAAATTGTGTGCTTTATTCATCATCATGTTGCCTTACATAGGCTTACACATTTACATGTAGCCCCTTAGGCTTTACAAAATGGCATTTTGCCCATCCCATGTCTCATGTGCTAATTTTTTTTGCACATAAGCCATGGGCTTTACAAAAATTTGGCTTTATGCCCATTCATGCATAATAATTACATCAAAATTTATTTATTACATGATTTTTTATTTCAGCTTGGGGGAGACCGGCCGCTTATGTTCGGGCTCGACTCGGGCATGAGCCCACTTGATCTGGGCTTGGGCCCACCTGGCTTGGGGTTGACCTTGACTTTGACTTGGTCAACTGGGGTGAAATTTTCGACCCCAACAAAGTGCCCCCCATCAATAAATGCACACCACATATATGGATCGTGTGCATGAAATTGATGGATCTTCTTTCGCGTGGAAACGCCTTGCTTTGGTTCCCACTTTTTGGGATGCACTGCCCATTTTACGATATGGATAGTCGACGCTTGACGCGTCTCCGAGACGGAGTGTACATAGTAGAAGTTTTCCCGGCACGGAGTGATTTGGTTCCCGCTTTGTAGGAAGCCCGCACAACACATTTTACGACATGGACGGTCGGCGCTTGAAGCGTCTCCGAGACGGAGTGTCCGTGGTAGACTTTTCTCTGGCCCGGAGCGATTTGGTTCCCGATTTGTGGGAAGCCCGCACTGCCCTTTTTACGACATGAACGGTCGACGCTTGACGCGTCTCCGAGATGGAGTGTCCGTGGTAGACATTTCCCTTGCCCGGAGCGATTTGGTTCCCGATTTGTGGGAATCCGGCACTGCCCTTTTTACGACTTGGACGGTCGATGGCGCGGAGCGTTGCTGGTTGTTCGAGTTGTCACCAGCACGGAGTGTCGCTGATCAACTTGTCCCCGGCATGGAGTGTCGCTGATGTTTGACTTGTCCTCGGCATAGAGTGTCGCTGTTCGACTTGTTCCCGGCATGGAGTGTCGCTGATCGACTTGTCCCCGGCACGGAGTGTCGCTGTTCGACTTATCTTGTCCCCGGCATGGAGTGTCGTTGGTTCTTCGACTTGTTCCCGACACAGAGTGTCGCTGATCGACTTTTCCCCGGTACGAAGTGTCGCTGATGATCGACTTGTCCTCGGCACGGAGTGTCGCTGAACGACTTGTCCCCGGCATGGAGTGTCGCTGATGTTCGACTTTTTCCCGGCAAGGAGTGTCACTGATGTTCGACTTGTCCCCGGCACGGAGTGTCGCTGATCGACTTGTCCCCGGCACGGAGTGTCGCTGTTCGACTTGTCCCCGGCACGGAGTGTCGCTGATCGACTTGTCCCCGGCACGGAGTGTCGCTGATCGACTTGTCCCCGGTACAGAGTGTCGCAGGTCGACTTGTCCCCGGCATGGAGTGTCGCAGGTCGACTTATCCCCGGCATGGAGTGTCGCTGGTTGATTCCGAGTCAAAGTATAATTCCGACAGGAAGGCAGATATGCCGAGGCGAAGCATGATTTCAACACGGGGCATATTCTGGGACGAAGCATTATTCCGCCGCAGAGGTTGTTGGTTTGATTTGGGTTGGCATTAGCATCACTACACTGGAATATGGTACCCGAAGTGAATAATCAGTTGCCATGAGAGGATTTTTTTTCGGCATCTGCCTTGCTGCACTGGAATAATGGCAGGAGCAACTCATCATTTGCCCCGGGAGGATTTAGGAATTGGTGGGTTAGGAGACAGGTTTAGATCCCTATCACCTAAGGCTTTTCAATTTTATAGGCTGTAAGGGTCCCATAAAAGCATTTTCTCCCTACGAGTCGAAAGGATCTCGCAGGTGTATTTTCTCCTTAGGAGTCGTGGGGACCTCTAAGCGTATCGCTCCTTTGTGAGTCGTAAGTATCTCACGCGGGAATTTTCTTCTCACAAAGTCGAGAGCACTTTGCGAGTGCATTTCATCTCTTTTTCACGAGTTTGCGCCCTTTCGGGTTTTCACAAACTCGCCGGCAGTCCTGCTGTTTTTACTCACGGAGCCCTTTCGGGTTTTCATCCGTGCCCATTTAGCTTGTGGACATACCCTTTTTTTTGAATCTTCTTCGCCGGTGGGACTTTGAATGTGGCCTCGCCGGTAGGACTTGGAAAAGATTGGGATCGTTTTACGCCCGTGGATTGTATACGGTTTTGCAGGATGTATAATCCAGATCGTAGGGCCAGAAAATTTCGGGACTTTGTTGCCGTCTGCATCGCTGCACTGGAATATGGTACCAGGAGCGACTCATCATTCGTCGTTGGGGTATAGGATTTGGAATTTGGTTGGCGTCTGCATCGCTGCACTGGAATATGTTACCTGGAGCGACTCATCATTCGCCAGCTGGGGATTTGGATTCTGGCCGGCGTCTACATCGCTGCACTGGAATATGGTACCAGGAGCGACTCATCATTCGTCTCTGGGGTATAGGATTTGGAATTTGGTTGGCGTCTGTATCGCTGCACTGGAATATGGTACAAGGAGCGACTCATCATTCTCCATTTGGGAATTTAGATTCTGGTTGGCGTCTTCATCGCTGCACTGGAATATGGTACGAGGAGCGACTCATCATTCGCCACTGGGTATGGGATTTGGAATTTGGTTGGCGTCTGCATCGCTGCACTGGAATATGGAACCAGGAGCGACTCGTTATTCGCCATTAGGACATTCAGAGTATTGAAATTTTGATTGGCGTCTGCATCGCTGAACTGGAATATGGTACCATGAGCGACTCATCATTCACCTATTTTTTTTACCGCGATTGTTCTATCATTTCATCTTTTCCTATCGCGAACGTCGCGATCGCCCTATCATTTCGGCTATTTATTCGCTGTTGCCCCATCATTTCGGCATTATTTTCATTTTTATTTTTATTCGCTGATTTTTATTTCGAGTTGCCCCATCATTTCGGCTTTTCTTTTGTTTTTATTTACACACTTTTTTATTTACATCCACAGTTTAACGATTTAGAGGTCGATCATTCCCAGTTTAATGACGTGGTGGTCGGCGTTTCCTAGTTTAAAGACTTAGAGATCTATCATTCCCAGTTTAATGACGTGGTGGTCGACGGTTCCTAGTTTAAAGACTTAGAGGTCTATCATTCCCAGTTTAACGACGCCGTGGTCACCGGTTCCCAGTTTAAGGACTTAGATGTCTATCATTCCCAGTTTAATGACGTGGTGGTCAGTGATTGAGTGATTTTGCATGCTTGCGCTTTCTAAAAGATAGATCAAAAATATTTGTAACCGCAATCAAGAACGGCATCGCTTTGCAGCTTGCCGGTGAGTACGGGTCGGTCTACAGGGATGTTGTGAATCTCCGATTCGTTCTTACGAGTTAATTCCGAAGGGTGTTCGGAGTTGTTATTAAATCTAAAAATCTAATTATTCTATACTAATTATCTAGATCTATTCTTGCTAGGGTTAGGTTTAGGAATGGTTTGGAAATGTAAATAAATCTCAACGCTTTCTATACCCAGATTAGGATCTAAAAGGAGTTATGGTAATTATCAATAAAGGGGATTAGATCCATTCGGGAAGGTGTTCCTTCCTCTAGGTTCTTGTCCTTCCTTTAGAGATCCTTACCCTAACCTCCATGGAAAACGCGCGCAACTGAGCCTTTATACTACGGTATCACTGCTACCTCAAGGGATAGGGTGCCGTAGGGCGCAGTGTGTGCGTGTATGCATGGAGTCCTATAGATTCTATGTGATGGGTAAGAAAGGGATGAGAGATCTCATCTCTCAAAAGCCCTTCCCAAAGCTAACATCTAAGGCAAGGAATTAAAATCTAAACTAGAACAATTAAATAAAATTACTTACAGTTGGCTCTCTCCAAACATCAACGCAGGGTTGTCAGATCTGGATTCATGATTTGAAAAGAGGCACCGATGCTCTCCAAAAGAATTCTAAAATTTATTAATGAAGGGCGGCATAAGAATTACAATGATTAGAGTTCCTATTTATAAAGAATAGGAAACCCTAGGTTACATCTTGAACTGCATGTCTAAATTTACAAATATAGCCGTAAGGTTGACTATTCAGCGCCGCACACATTATGGCAAAAATATTTTGCTCTGTTCCCTTAACCCTGCCGCAGAACCGCGGCTCGAGGCCCTGTTCAAAAAGAGGAGTTGGGTTTTGCAATTTCTTGTGTGGCTTCTGATAATTCTTGTGTTCCTATTTCTTCAGTACTTTTCTGAACTTGGCTTCTGATTCTCTTCCAGATTTTTCAGTGAACAATTGCAATGGATTTTTAACCGTCCGCTTTGTATTTTTGGACCTTAAGTTGCCTTGTTAATTGTGAACTGTCTTTCGATGTAGGCTTGACAAAGACCCTCCCATTTATTGGTCAAAAGTCCATATTTTCATCGTCTTTACATCGTCTTCACTGTTTTCTGTCCAAAAGCCTGTAACCTGTAACATGTAGCAGACATGCGTCAAAAGCACCTGTTTATTTATAAAAAGAATAAGAATGGGGAATATAATAATGCAATATTATGGTGTGAACAAATACCCCCAAACTTATCTTTTGCTTGTCCTCGAGCAAACTTATTTTTATTCACTAAAATCCTAACCTAGCCACACTTTCGCAGGGAAACGCGATTGCACTGAGCACGTGCAACAAGCCGTTAAACCTCTAGGTGTCCCTAGTAGGGGGAGTGTTGTCTCCTGAGGGTTTTCAGCGGATTACACCCACAAAATCCTATCAACTCGGCCCATTGACTTTTGTTCTCCAATTAGGTTTTCTAACAAGGAATTCTATTATCTTTTGACTCGCAAATTATCCACCCACATTCTTCACACTTCCTCATTATTTAACTTAAGATTATATATATCCTATAGACTTACTTAGCTTTCGGCATCTCTTAAGTTTTCCTTCTAGGATTCCATCTCGACTTAGGAATTTCTATTAACTCTATTAAAGATATAAGTTCTATTTTTCATTCCTCTCTCTTATCTAAATTCCAATCACATATCCCTACGTGTGTGTATAGATCACCCCTACACTTGGAAATTCAAATCAAGCAATCTTACTCTCGTCCATTGTCCAAAGCACTTATTAATTAGTGAATTTTTAAATGAAATTTGCTTACACATCCTTCATGCGACCGTTAATACTTCTTGAGGTACCAACAACCGATTACAAGATGCGTTAGCACTTTAAAACGTACTTCCTAGTTTTGCAATACCCAAGGCTTTAGCAGTGACTCCCAAACCAGTTGGTCTAAGGCACTAGGTGATGAAGCACCCTCGCTAAATATTTTTCTATTTTTGCAGCCTTAAGTAATCACAAAATCCAGTGTCCATTTTTTTTATTCTTTATTCACTTTTTTTTTCTCTTTATTTTCATTGTACTAAGGACTTTAGACAAGAGCACTTCAAGGTCTCTTCTACTATTCCAAGTTTCAAGGTGCGTGATTGTGCAAATTGTAGGGTATACATTTTCAGAATCTAGACTTAAGCTAGGAACTATTTTTCAAACTTATACTCTAATAAGAACATCAATACTCTTCCCTCATTTTGACTTAGCCCAAGAAGTGAACCCAAAATTTTCCTATTTCTAAATAAACTATAAGGCATATACTTTCTACCGTTAAACTTTAAGGAATGTTATCTTTAGGGTTTTTAATTCACTAAGTCTAAGATCTAGTTGTTCCTAGCCAGTTAACCTATTTGTCAAACTTAAGTCAAATATGGCCAAAATTGAATACAATTATTTTTATAATTTTTGAAATTTTTCAAATTTTTATGGGTTTTCAAATAAATATGCACATGCAAAAATATGTACAAATGAATGCGAAGGAAGAAGACGTACAGAGCATACCCCCAAACTTGAACTTGACAGTGTCCTCACTGTCATACTAAACCAAGAGGGTCAAAATACTGGCACTCCCCTGTTTATTTATTTATAAAAAAAAATTTTGTTTTTATTTTTTTGAAATTTTTTTTATTTTTTTATAGAAAAAAGAAAACAAAAAGATATATACATATATACAACAAGCATCCCCCCCAAACTTAAGCTTGGCCTTACACAAGCCAAAGGTTAGCACCAACAATTCAAAAATCTTATCGTGGAAATGGTATAGTTGGTGCAAGAAAATGAGAAGCACGCGAGACCGTGTGGAAAGAAGAATGGTAGAATACGGTCTCGGCGGGGGAGAAGAATGGCGAAAAGAAGAAGGAAGTGGAGTACGATCTTGAGGGTGTAAATCAAGTGAATAAATTAGCGCAATATGTGATGACCGATATGTTATAAGCGATTGCACTAACCTATCTACTCATCGAGAAATGGGATCAAATCCCTCAAGATTCGCAAGAAAACATGGGTACGCCCAACTTGGTATCGGAGATGAAAACGTAACGGTCATTTGTACGGTCAGGACAATAGGAGAGACGAAAGGGAGTGAATTAGGGATAGTATCTTTCTCACCGTAGTAAACTGTTTTGAACTTGAAAGATTCCATTAATGGTTCAAAACTACTATAATCAACCGAGTCTGATGGCTCATCTGAAAATGTAAAGGACTCAAACTCGGGCGGTGAGTCATCAACATCGTCCGAAAAAGTGAAACACTCGTAAGTGTTATCATCTGTGAGAACAGTATCGGATTCAAAGGAAAATCTTTCAAGCTCACAGTCTTCAAGCGGGGTCGGAACGATGGGAAGGAGGGAGGGTGATATAACAGTCAAAGGTTCAGGAGGATGAATTGGAAAATCAGACACATCAAACAAAAATGATTCAACCTCAATATTATCCTCAAGACTCTTCTCGATACTATCCTCAATATTCAACTCTTCCATGCTATTATCATCAAAATCTAGACGCATATGAGATTCGGGAGAAACATTTAATAACTCAGGATGATGATTTGAACATAAAATTTCAAGCAAATCGACATGTTCATCATCCGAAATATTCCCGGCGTCTATATCCTCAATCAAGTGAAAATCAATTTCTTTAGACACCTCATCAAAAGAATGGATATCTATCGATTTAGGTTCTAGATGGGAGGTGTAAAGATCGAAAGGATAAGGTGCGGTTTCACTCGAAAGGGGTTCCTCACAATCTGGCAAATCAAACACTACAAAATCACACAACTCGTTTTTATTTTCAACTGGTGAATCATTTGGAACAATCAATGGAAAACCGGAGTTGTGGGCTTCAATTGGGTAAGGGTAGGTTTGATTTGAAAATCCTCTCTCATTCTCACTCTGTCCAACCGCCTTCTTATACATTAAAAAATTTTGAGCTAGCGGGAAACTAGCTACCGGTTCGGTAGGTTGCATAAGGGCGGCTAAAGACGCTTCCACATTCCTAGTCATTTTATTCGTTGCTGCAATGTACGCTTCCAACGATCTTCCAAACTAGACTTAGGTGGTGAGGGGGTTTCGGTAAAAGATTCAAAATAGCGTGGATAAGCAAAACTCCCAACAGGCTGTGTAGAAACGGTGTCTAGTGAAGGTGGGAAGGTTGGGTATGACTGGTAGGAAGTGGGTGGTTGGGTAGGGGTAGGGTCAACATATGGATAAAAAGGTGAATAGTCGTGTTGATCCCTAGAACTAGACGAGTGGAGAGGGGTGAAAGATCGACTGCGAGATTGAGCAATATGCTCAGCAATGGACATCGGCCTAGGAGTGACAGAAGGACTTGAAAAGTGGTGTCAACATATGAAGGTGGTGAAGGTTGACTTGGTTGACACAAAGTGGGTTGAAAAGTCAAACTGTTTCTCCTAGACGCCTCTATGTGATCTTTCAAAGATTTTTTAGGCATGGAGGGATCGTTTTTAAATTGACCGAACAAATTGACATAAGACGCAAAATTAGGTTCGGGATACCAAAGTTCGGCTAATGATTTATTGTGTGGGGTACCCATGTTAGAAGAAGAAAAGTGACAAGAAGGAAGGTTGGATGGTGCAAGGATTTATTTGGGGCTAAAAAAAAGACTTTGCAAGTTTCTACAAAATTTTCCTTATTCTTTTTTTTTATTCTTATTCTCTTTATTAGGAAAAATTTGTTGCAAAAAGATTTTCAACACAAAATATGCAACAGCAAAATATTACTTGCAATCTAATTTCATTTCAAGCGGGGCCAAAAAAATCCTGCACAAAATTGTTATATGGAAGGCAATATATTTTATAGCCCACAGAATCTTGCAGGAATTTCCAGAAAATATATTTCAAAAATTACAGAAGAGAAACAGAGAAACTTACAGAAAAAATTTCATAAGAAGATGCCACTAGATCGCCGCCCTTCCGCGGCAATAGAGCACTAACACCGCGGTTCCGCGTTCCTCTGGACAGAACGGATCCCCAAAATTTTTTGTAAGCTATGATTCGACTAGATGGCCGCGGTTCCGCGGCCTAAGGTGGGTTTTGGCCGCGGAATCGCGGCGGGATAGGGGATTTGGGGCTCCAAAATTTTTGTACTCTTCTGTTAGTTAAAATCCCTTCTGTTCCGATACCCCTTTTTCTGTGTCGCTTTCTGGAATTTTCCAGATCCGATTCTGTATATCCTGCAAAAAATTCAACCACAAAGTATCGCTTCCAAAAATAACAAATGATATATATTTTTATATTTTTTTGATTTTTCAGATTTTTATGAATTTTTAAATTTTATGATTAACTATTTGATTGAGTGATTTTGCGTGCTTGCGCTTTCTAAAAGATAGATCAAAAATATTTGTAACCGCAATCAAGAACGGCGTCGCTTTGCAGCTAGCCGGTGAGTACGGGTCGGTCCACAGGGATGTTGTGAATCTCCGATTCGTTCTTACGAGTTAATTCCGAAGGGTGTTCGGAGTTGTTATTAAATCTAAAAATCTAATTATTCTATACTAATTATCTAGATCTATTCCTGCTAGGGTTAGGTTTAGGAATGGTTTGGAAATGTAAATAAATCTCAACGCTTTCTATACCCAGATTAGGATCTAAGAGGAGTTATGGTAATTATCAATAAAGGGGATTAGATCCATTCGGGAAGGTGTTCCTTCCTCTAGGTTCTTGTCCTTTCTTTAGAGATCCTTACCCTAACCTCCATGGAAAACGCACGCAACTGAGCCTATATACTACGGTATCACCGCTACCTCGAGGGATAGGGTGCCGTAGGGCGCAGTGTGTGCGTGTATGCATGGAGTCCTATAGATTCTACGTGATGGGTAAGAAAGGGATGAGAGATCGCATCTCTCAAAAGCCCTTCCCAAAGCTAACATCTAAGGCAAGGAATTAAAATCTAACCTAGAACAATTAAATAAAATTACTTACAGTTGGCTCTCTCCAAACATAAACGCGGGGTTGTCAGATCTGGATTCATGATTTGAAAAGAGGCACCGATGCTCTCCAAAAGTATTCTAAAATTTATTAATGAAGGGATACATAAGAATTACAATGATTAGAGTTCCTATTTATAAAGAATAGGAAACCCTAGGTTACATCTTGAACTGCATGTCTAAATTTACAAATATAGCCCTAAGGTTGACTATTCAGCGCCGCACACATTATGGAAAAAATATTTTGCTATGTTCCCTTAACCTTGCCTGGGAACCGCGGCTCGAGGCCCTGTTTGGCCGCGGTTCCGCGGCCAGAAAGAGGAGTTGGGTTTTGCAATTTCTTGTGTGGCTTCTGATAATTCTTGTGTTCCTATTTCTTCAGTACTTTTCTGAACTTGGCTTCTGATTCTCTTCCAGATTTTTCAGTGAACAATTGCAATGGATTTTTAACCGTCCGCTTGGTATATTTGGACCTTGAGTTGCCTTGTTAATTGTGAACTGTCTTTCGATGTAGGCTTGACTAAGATCCTCCCATTTATTGGTCAAAAGTCCATATTTTCATCGTCTTTACATCGTCTTCACTGTTTTCTGTCCAAAAGCCTGTAACCTGTAACATGTAGCAGACATGCGTCAAAAGCACCTGTTTATTTATAAAAAGAATAAGAATGGGGAATATAATAATGCAATATTATGGTGTGAACAGTCAACGGTTCCCAGTTTAAGGACTTAGAGGTCTATCATTCCCAGTTTAACGACATGGTGGTCAGCTTGGTTATCCCAGCTCCTTGAACTTTGATCTTGGCGAAGTTGTGTTGATGACCGTAGCTCTGTGGCTTGTTGGTACATCTGACGACTGTGGGGCTTTCCCAAGTTTGTATTGGTTCTCCACCCAATCTTTGAAAATATAGCAGTCTTTGATGGTATGACTCACCATTCTATGATATGGGCAGTATATGGGATTGCCGGTCATATTCATTTCATGTGTCCTCTTCGGAACAGGCAGTTGCAGACCGTTGTTCAAGGCGTCCGCGAATATTTTGCGGACTTCATCCCTCCTGAAGGAGTATACCTTCTTCTTTCTCTCCAATGGAGTAGGTGCCTTTACCGATGCTGGTCCTTGAGGTCGATCAGTCTTTGGTTCGCCCTTTTTAGATAATGGCAAATGTCTGATAGAATCAGGTTCCCGAAGGGCTCCGGTCTCCATTTGTATGAAATCGACGGTCGTAGCTTGACTGTTTGTTAACACACCTTTAGACAGTTCTATCTCTCCCTTCTTTTATTGCCTTTCGACCCAATCTTTAAAGAAGAAGTAGTCTTCAATGGCATGACTTATCACTCTGTTATAGGGGCAATATTTTGGGTTGTCAGTCATATTCGCTTCTTGCGGTCTCTTTGATTCTGGCAATTGTAGACCATTTCTTAGGGTGTCCTTGAATATCTTGTGGACTTTCTCCCTTTTGAAGGAATAGACCTTACCCAGTTTCTCTTTAAGAGGCGATTCCCCTTCGGTGTATGTGTAGGAGGGACTGGAGGCTGATCGCGGCCGTTTTTCGCGAAGGCGCTCCGCTCTTGGACTGAAGAGGGTATCAATTGGCTGCCTCCGGGTATCAATCCCTGGCTCATGAACCAAAATTTGATTCTGCTGTAATTGTAATCGGGCGAATTGGGTCGCGAGATCTTCCGCGACGTTTGCCAATTCGTCGACCTTGTACTGTACCTTGGCTAACTTCTCATCCCTGTCCTGAGCTGCCTCTGAAGCCATCGGAATAATGCTTGTTCTGTAGTTTCGGTTATGATAACCGGGTCATCCTTATTGCCTGAGCTCAATTCCGCAGGAACCCCGGGCTCTTTTGGCTTATCGGCCTGAGCGAGCTCTTCATCATTTAAACCGAGTCAACGTTGTGTAGCGTCCACCATATCATCACCATGGTTGTGAGGCATAGGAGGGTTCGTTTCTTCATGTCCGACCATATAGACAGTGTGGACCATATATCCAGCCGTCTCTTTATCTTTGGCGGGGTAACCCCGTTCTTGGAGCCTCATGATGCTCAGCCTAGCATGAGCCCTAGCCTTTTTGTTGGCTCTGTATCTGAGCCTTTTCTGCCTTAGCTTCTCGATTTTGAGGGCTTGGCGGGCATTCGTCATCCAGGAAGCCATCATGAGCCAATTAGAGGGGAGCTTAGAGAAGATACCCAATTGAGCAGTTGTTTGGGACACCACTGGAGCTTGCTCGAGACACCTTGTTTCTTTGTTTGTGTTGATGGCCTTGTCGCCAGCTGGGCTAATGGAGAGTCGTCGGAAACGGACTTGCGCTTAGGCAGTGGTGCCCTCGAGATCACCACATTTGGCCTCTTGCCTTTCGAGGCCGGTTTGTCTGTTACCGGGGCTTGAGGAGCTTGAATGGCGTTAGATGGAAAAAGTAAAGGTGATAAGATGCCCTACCGCGACTACTCAGAGGGTAAGTCCGATAAAACACTTTGGCAGAACGGGGGTGAGTTACCAACTCATGAATAGTAATTTACATCATACTGTAATTGCAAGTATGCACGAATAGCGATAAATCTATCACATGTAATCTGATAGCATGAGTAAGGTAATACGAATATGCAACAATCATGTAAAGGTACATCATCAAGATACTACATCTACATGAAGCAATGCATATCAAAAACAATCCTGAGTGTGGGATAATATAATAAAACCTCATGCAAAAATCATCAGCATGGAAAAACCCCAGTGTCCCTCACTGACACATCAAATCCCAACAACCTCAGGCACCTCATCTACAGATCGGCCATCACATCTTGTAAGTCTCCTAGAACCTGAGTGTCTAACATCGACACCCAAAACATCATGAAAACATATACCTGTATGTGTGTGTGTGTGTGTGTGTATGAGGATATCAACCACGTATGTCCACCGACGATACGTAAAAATCATGGAAACCAGAGTGTCAAACACCGACATTCGAAACATCAAGAAACCCGTGTCTAGCATCGATACGTAAATCCTTATAACTCAGGCGCTATCACCACGACGTGTCCTGACGATATGTCGTACATCACTCCGGTCGGTATCCCCACGATAACCGCCGAGTCCAAATACAATCACCGGTAGGTACTTGCCCGCCTTCCAGATTCATCGCCTATCATCTGCGATCATCTTGCCGAGGGGAACCGTACTGGGATCTACCATGTACCTGCACACGGCCCACTACACTCCTCGCATCGGGTATATATCACAAATCTCAGAGTCGAGAAATCTCATGGTGGACGCATCAAAATATAATATCAAGAGAAACCGGGTTTTCAAACAATACATAGTTTCTTGAAAATACCCCTACGGTTCTCAAATCCATAAATCACATGAAATTCATATTTAAATAAGAAAATTCTATGAAAACTGATATATGCAACATAAAACAACATTATGAGCATATCAAGGGAAAGCCGCTCTTTTAAATGAATCAGGTTTAAAATATATCATGCGGTTCCCAAAATCCTCCGAAAACAAGTGCAGCATCATATGAGGTATACATGTAATTGTAGCAAGGTTTAAGTATCTACATGTAAGAAAATATGTATGATGTATTTCATAAGCACAATAGTCAACGTCTCAATATCACATGACAAAAAAATACCACTCATGGTACGCACAACTATAGCAAAATATGTGGGAGTACATCTCAGTATGTATGCATGATATATGAGTAGCTATAGCAAGGTATACGTGAATTGGAATAAGGGTCACTACCTCAACTATCCCTGCCCAATGCAATATCACGTATGTATGTGTCAACAGTATTTCGTATGCACAATGGAATAAGAGTTACCACTTCAACTATCCCTATCCACTACCATATCATGTATGTAGGTGGTTTGTGTGTGTCATGGCAATTACTGACAGTGTGGGTGTAACATACAATTCAGTGCTCGTGCAACATGAACCGTTAGTAATGTGTTATCTCTAAATGTACAAGTCAAGGTACCACAGATAATACTATGCAATGATGTTCATATAAAATCAACTAATATGCAATAACATGCAGCTATCATACCATATCAGCCCAGACGCATAACGCCATACAGGAGATTTCCCCGTAGATGTTAAATCTACTCAACGATGGTCTCGAGCTTTGAAAATCCGACAACCTGCTTCCCTTTGTTCGCAGCGTCCGAAGTCCCCGCTTGCGATGCTATAATTTCACAAACACATAGACAGTGCAAAATCTCAGAAATTGACCAATATAACGTAAAACTACGTTTTAAACGACGCACCAACTCCAAACTAACTCACAAGTGTCCGTCTAGTGGCTAACGTGCGTCGCGACACTACGAAACCAACCCAAGTGTAGCAGCTGCACAAGATCATGATCCGTGTCGGATAACGTAACAGGCAGACTCAAAACACTAGATTATAGAAAAACGATCCCAGATTTTGCATACTGTAAAAACTAAAAAACTAAACAGTACCAAATACCCCTAAACAACAGCAGACAACTACCCGACAAAACCCAACCCCAACACCCCCCTCCAAATCCGAGGTCGCCGGATTTTCTCGTTGGGTCGCCGGCCAAAACCGGTGGGGTGGGTCTCGTGTCTCAGGTGGAATCCTAGGGTAACTAGTACAATACTACTATCTTGTTTGGTCAATCAGCAAAAATCGCAGGTCATAGCAGATCACAGAGGCTCTAAAAAGAAACTAAAAAATACGACATTGCACTAAGCGATACTTAAAGTGTTCTACACAACAACCCACGAGCTATACATCATAAAAAATCTTATTTAACAGTTTAGGGATTATACCTATCAACACTTGCTCACAAGATCCTAGCTTTCCAAGCTCCAAATGATCATAGAGGCAAATACAAGACTTGAAGTATTTTGGTGAGATTATTTAGGAAAATTTGGAGATTTATTGAGTTTGGAATTGTTGTAAATAGTGAAAGAAAAACCAAGGGCAGAAGGAGGAGGAGGCTCGGCCAAGTGGGGAAGGGGTTTTGTGAGGAGTGTGGAGTTTTCTAGCAAGAATTTGTAATAAATACACATAAATGCATGAATGCCATCTTTTCTTATCTATTTTTCTTTAAAATAAATTAAACCATTAGTCATCACAAAAGATCTAGATATTATATGTAGGGTTTTGTTTTACTTAAACTTGATTAATTAGCAATGAAACAATTTAGGAGTAATTAACCAAACCCAAAATGTAAATACCACATTAAAATAATTTTAAAATAGGGAAAAATTCTATTTGAACCAAAACTTCCCATATACCCTCAAAGCTCGCGCACTAGCTTTATTTTAGCTAAACTAGGTGCCGGCAAGTTTATACGGACGTTTGATCAAAGTTGGGTTAAAAAGGAAAATACCGACTATTTTACCCGAAAACGGAAAAATTCGCATAACGATTTCTAAAATGTTGCAATCTCCCCCATTATAGAAATTCGGTCCCCGAATTAAAATTTCATACTAAGCGTACCTTCAAAAAGATGAGGGAATTTTTTCTGCATTTCGCTCTCGGCCTCCTAAGTGATCTCCTCGCTAGTAGGGCTACGCCAAAGAACCTTCACAGATGGCAAGACCTTTGACCGAAGTTTCTTCACCTGCCGATCCAAAATAACTACCGGCTGATCGGTGAACGAAAGATCGCGCTCAAGCTGAACGGTCTCATGCTAAATCATGTGAGAAGGATCATGAAGGTATCTACGAAGTATCGACACATGGAAAACAGGGTGAACATCCGGAAAACTAGGCAGGAGCGCCAAATGATAAGCAACAGAACCCACTCGCTCAAGGATCTCGAAAGGACCTACAAATCTGGGATTGATCTTCCCCTTCCTCCTGAATCGTATAACGCCTTTCATCGGAGAAATCCTCAGGAATACATGATCCCCCACTGCGAACTCAAGTTTGTGACGACGACGGTCGGCATAAGACTTCTGCCTGCACTGGGCAGCTCTCATCCTGTCCTGAATCAGCTGGATCTTCTCCGTAGTCTCTTGAACTAGCTGAGGTCCCAAAACTCTACTCTCGCTGAGTTCGGTCCAACAGACTGGCGATCGACACTTCCTACCATATAAAGCCTCAAAAGGTGCCATCTGAATAGTCTCCTGAAAGATGTTGTTGTAAGTGAACTCAATCAACGGCAAGTGACGATCCCAACCGCCTCCAAAATCAAGCACACTTGCACGGAGCATATCCTCCAGAGTCTGTACAGTCCGCTCCGAATGACCATCGGTTTGTTGATGAAAAGCGGTGTTAAAACTCAACCGGGTACCCAAAGCTTCCTGAAGCTTCTTCCAAAGACGGCTAGTAAACTGGGTGCCTCTGTCGGATACTATGTATGTAGGAACACCGTAGAAACGCACAATGTCATCTATGTACAACTGAGCATACTGAGTATAACCGAAAGTGGTCTTCAGTAGAAGGAAGTGAGCCGCTTTCGTCAACCGGTCAACAATCACCCAAATGGAGTCATACCCTCTACTGGTCCTGGGTAGACCCACAATGAAGTCAATGGAAATCTTCTCCCATTTCCACTCCAGAACGGGTAAAGGCTGCAACTCTCCAGCCGGTCTCTGATGCTCAGCCTTGACTTGCTGACAAGTCAGGCACCTCGAAACGAAGTCCGAAATATCGCGCTTCATCCCTTCCCACCAATAAAAGTCTCTCAAGTCACGGTACATCTTGGTGGAACCTGGATGAACGCTAAAAGCGGACTGATGTTCCTGCTCTAAGATCTCACCTTTCAACCCATCAGCATCGGGTACACATAAGGGAGTCCCGCATCGTAGCACACCCTGGTCATCAATCATGAACTCCGAAACTGTACCTAAGCTCAAGAATCTCGGGCAAACGGGCATCACTGGGCTGCGCCTCACGGATACGATCAAGTAGTAGTGGACGGGTGCGGACATGAGCAAGCTGTCCCCGTACGGAAGTGAACTCGAACTGCACTCTACCATCACACAAGAGCTGCCAATCTGTAGAAGACTGACGCTGAACTGCGTTCAACTGGGACAAGCTACCCCCGGGCCTACGACTCAAAGTATCAGCTACCACATTCGCCTTGCCCGGGTGATAAAGGATCTCACAATCATAATCCTTCACAAGCTCCATCCAACGGTGCTGTCGCAGATTCAGATCTCGTTGCTGGAAGATGTACTTCAAGCTCTTGCGATCCGTGATGATCTGACACGACTTCCCGTACTAGTTGTGTCTCCAAATCTTCAACGCAAAGACCACTGCAGCCATCTCATGATCGTGAGTGGGGTAATTCTGCCCGTGCTTCTTCAGCTGCCTAGAAGCATAAGCAATCACTCCATCATGCTGCATCAAAACACAACCGAGCCCCACTCGAGAAGCATAACAGTAAACAACATAGACGCCCGATCCATAAGGCAAAGATAGAACTGGTGCGGTCGTCAACCGTGTCTTCAACTGCTGAAAACTCTGCTCATACGCATCGGTCCAAAGAAAAGGAACTCCCTTCCAGGTCAGTGCAGTCAGCGGTGTAGCGGTACTCGAGAAATCCTGCACAAAACGGCAATAAGAACCAGGTAAGCCCAAAAATCTGCGGACCTCAGTCACCGATACCGGTCTGGGCCAAACCTGTACAGCCTCGATCTTCCTCGGGTCCACCAGAATACCATCACCAGTCACCACATGACCTAGGATGTCAACTCTATCAAGCCAAAATGCGCAGTTTGAGAATTTAGCATACAGCTAGTTCTCTCTCAAAATTTGTAAAGCAATGCTCAAGTGCTGCTCATGCTCCTCACGACTCCTAGAGTAGACCGGTATAACATCAATAAACACAATAATAAACTGGTTGAGAAACGGCCTGAAAATCTGGTTCATCAGATCCATGAACGCTGCTGGCGCATTGGTGAGTCCGAACGATATCACCAAAAACTCATAATGCCCATAGCACGTACGAAAAGCAGTCTTCGGAATGTCATCATTCCGAACCCGCAACTGATGATAACCCGAACGAAAATCAATCTTAGAAAAATATTTCGCACCCTGGAGCAGATTAAATAAATCGTCAATGCGAGGTGAAGGATACCAATTCCGCACCGTAACTCGGTTCAATTGACGATAATCTACACACAGCCTCAAACTGCCGTCCTTCTTCTTGACGAACAGAACAGGAGCTCCCCACAGCGAAACACTTGGACGTATAAGTCCCCTATCAAGCAATTCTTGCAATTGATCTTTAAGCTCTCTAAGCTCTGCCGGAGCCATCCGATAACACGGTATAGAAATAGGCTCCGTGCCAGAAATCAGATCAATGCAGAACTCAATATCGCGCTCTGGCGGCAACCCAGGTAACTCATCGGGAAAGACGTCGGGAAACTCTCGCACAGTAGGAACCCCGTCCAACGACTCCACTGTAGCTCCAGTATCATAAATGAAACCCAAGAATCCCCGACATCCCCTCCTCAAAAGCCGACTAGTGCAATGGACAGATATCAAAATGTGAGGGGCGGCACTACGGTCCCCCTGCACAACAAACGCTGACTCGCCGGGAAAACAAAACCTAACTGTCTTCTCGCGGCAGTCCACAGACGCATAGCAAGTAGCTAACCAGTCCATGCCCAACAGAACGTCGAAGTCTAGCATCTCAAGAAGGATCAAGTCGACGGAAAGATCTTTGTCTCCTATTCGGACAGCACACGACCGGAACACGTGTCGCGCAACAAACGACTCTCTAACAGGAGTAGTCACGACAAGCGGCCGATCTAGCAAATACGACCCTCGGCCTAACCTCGACATGAAGTGCGTAGAAACATACGAATGCGTAGATCCCAATTTGAAAAGAACATGCGCATCATAAGAACATACAAAAGGGGTACCTAAAACCACGGAATTCGACGCCAGCGCGTCCTGGTGAGTCAAGGCAAAATCCCGAGCCTGCCCTCTACCGGCTATTGGCTGTCCTCTGCCTCCACTACCACGTCCTCTCGGCACAAAACCACCGTGACCACGACCTCTCTGAGCAGGAGTCTGACGTGGGGCGACCACAGGAATAAGAGGCAACACTCTCTGAGGCGGAGAAGGTGGTAAGGTAACCTAGGGTACGGGTGGCCCTCTCTGACGTATCACGGTACAATCCCTCACGAGGTGCTATAAACTGCCACATCCAAAACACCCACGTGTCGACGGCTGACCCTCCTGGGAAAAAGTACTGAACAACTGGCCGCGTCCCACGTCTCTGCTACTCCCAGTGTCTGAACGATCTCTGTCTCGGGATCTAAACCTTTGCCTCCGGGCTGCTATACCAGTACGAGCCCTCTTCGGTTCCGGAACAACTGATGACTAAGATAGATGCTCCTCCACCAATATGGCTGCATCCACAGCTGCCGCATACGTGTCGCAATGCTGATTGCTGATGGCTAGGAACAACTGGGTAAGAAGGCCTCGAACAAACCTCTTCACCCTCATTTCCTCAGTCGTCACCAAGTACGGAGCATTCACAGACAGCTCGGTAAACAGTACATAATACTCAGACACCGTCATCCCCGGAGTCTGACGTAACGACTCAAATCTGCGTGCTCGCGCATCCCTGATGCTCGGTGGAAGAAAACGGGCGAGAAATGCCGTCACAAACTCAGCCCAGGTCATAGGAGCAAGACCCGCGGCTCTGCCCCTCTCCATGGACTCACACCACTTCTGGGCCAGACCCTCCAGACGGAAGCTCGCGAACTCCACCCATCTCTCGTCGGAGCATTGGAGCGAACGACAAATCCTGGCCATCCGGTCGATAAACGACTGCGGATCCTCAGTAGCATCTGTGCCAGTGAACACCGGAGGCCTCAGCCTCATGAACTATATCAGTGATACGGTAATAACCTCCGGAGCTGTAACTGCGACTGCCGGAACTATAGGTACCATCATGGTCCCTGCAACGGGTGGAACAACTGCCTGCCCCTGTGCTTGAATGCCCTCTACTAAAGTCCCCATCATCTAGCGCAGGTCCTGCATACCAGCCCCAAACATAGCAATGTGCTCCGGTACAACAGGCGTACCGCCCTGGTCAGTCCTCGTCTCAGACGAGTCAACTCTGACCTCGGCCCTTGCGGCCGCTCTCTGTGCCCTCGTAGTCTTCGGCGGCATACAGGCTGGAAATTGAAACAAGATTCGATAAGGAAACAAGAATCGAATCAAAAGTATGTTCAATCAATAAGTCCTAAGGTCACTTAGGCGGAGTACCGTGTCGTAAGTATGCCGCGGAACATACACATGCTACGTTACTCTGCTTAAGCTACCTACTCCATCATACCAAGGTCATCCTACACTCCGAAAGGTAAAACCTAGCGCTCTGTTACCAATTTTGTCACGACCCAAAAGTAGGCACATGACCGGCCCTTTAAACCACGTAACGTCTACAGGCGTACGTAATTAAAGTAAGCCAAAACCCAGAAATCTAGACCACCCCAAAAGGGATAAATGGAGAAAAACATAGTTTAAAACATTCAGAAAATCTTAAGAAAAAATCTTTAACTTTAGTTTTCTTTCTTGAAAATTTCGGCAGCACCTCCTTTGTAAAAACTAGCCCCGAAAACGGGTACAACATAGATAATATATAAAGCATCCCAAACGGGAGCAAATCACGCCCAACGGCGGAGACAACCACCAGAAACATATATACGACGCCGAAGCGAAGAAATATAAAAGAAAACTGCAATAAGAAGAAAAACTTTTCAACAAAACTGGCTCCCACGAGCACGACACCCAAAGTCACCAAAATAATAATACAACACCGAATCCTCATAACTCGTCTCTAAGACAAATACAAGAAGTTGTAGATGGAGAATACTAGATCCAACAAAAAGATATACATTGTACAAACGGATAACCGCAAACCCACCTAAAAGCAAGGGCCTCACAGCCAACCGTAGCGGTATCTGCAAAAGTAAAGGTGATAAGACGCCTTGCCGCGACTACTCAGAGGGTAAGTCCTGCAAAAAACTGTGGCACAACGGGTGTGAGTTGCCAATTCGTGAATAGTAATTAACATCATACTGTAATCGCAAGTATGTACGAATAGCGATAAATCTATTACATGTAATCTGATAGCATGAGTAAGGTAATATGAATATGCAACAATCATGTAAAGGTACATCATCAAGGAACTACATCTACATGAAGCAATGCATATCAAAAACAATCCTGGGTGTGGGATGATATAATAAAACCTCATGCAAAAATCATCAGCATGGAAAAACCCTAGTGTCCCTCACTGACACATCAAATCACAACATCCTCAGGTACCTCATCCACAGATCGGCCCTCACATCGTGTAAGTCTCCTGGAACCTGAGTGTCTAACATCGACACCCAAAACATCATGAAAACATATACCTGTATGTGTGTGTGTGTGTGTGTGTGTATGAGGATATCATCCACGTATGTCCATCGACGATACGTAAAAATCATGGAAACCAGAGTGTCAAACACCGACAATCGAAAGATCATGAAACCCGTGTCTAGCATCGACACGTAAATCCTCATAAATCAGGCACTGTCACCACGACTGGCCCTTACGATATATCATACATCACTCCGGTCGGTATCCCCACGATAACCGCCGAGTCCAAATACAATCACCGGTAGGTACTTGCGCGCCTTCCAGGCTCATCGCCTATCATCTGCGATCATCTTACTGAGGGGAACCGTACCGGGCTCCACCATGTACCCGCACATGGCCCACTACACTCCTCGCATCGGGTATATATCATAAATCTCAGAACCGAGAAATCTCATGGTGGACGCATCAAAATATCATATCAAGTGAAACCGGGTTTTCAAATAATACATGGTTTCTTGAAAATACCCCCATGGTTCTCAAATCCATAAATCACATGAAATTCATATCTAAATGCAAAAAATCCATGAAAACTGATATATGCAACTTAAAACAACATTATGAGCATATCAAGGGAAAGCCGCTCTTATAAATGAATCCAGCTTTAAAATATATCATGCAGTTCCCAAAATCCTCTGAAAACATGTGCAGCATCATATGAGGTGTACATGTAATTGTAGCAAGGTTTAAAGTATCTACATATAAGCAAATATGTATGATGTATTTCATAAGCACAATAGTCAACGTCTCAGTATCGCATGTCAAAACAATACCACTTAGGGTATGTGCAACTATAGCAAAATATGTGGGTGTACATGTCAGTATGTATGCATGATGTACGGGTAGATATAGCAAGGTATACGTGAATTGGAATAAGGGTCACTACCTCAACTATCCCTGGCCAATGCAATATCACGTATGTATATGTCTACAGTATTTCATATGCACAATGGAATAAGAGTTACCATCTCAACTATCCTTATCCACTACCACATCACGTATGTAGGTGCTTTGTGCGTGTCATGGAAATTATTGACGGTGTGGGTGTAACATACAATTTAGTGCTCGTGCAATATGAACCGTCAGTAATATGTTATATCTAAAGGTATAAGTCAAGGTACAACATATAATACTATGTAATGACGTTCATATGAAATCAACTAATATGCAATAACATGCAGCTATCATATCATATCAGTCCCGACGCATAACGCCATACGGGCGATTTCCCCGTAGATGTTAAATCTACTTACCGATGGTCCCGAGCTATAAAAATCCGACCACCTTCTTCCCTTTGTTCGCAGCGTCCGAAGTCCCCGCTTGCGATACTATAATTTCACAAACACATAGACCGTGCAAAATCTCAGAAATCGACCAATATAACATAAAACAACGTTTTAAACGACGCACCAACTCCAAACTAACTCACAAGTGTCCGTCTAGTGGCTAGCGTGCGTGGCGACACTACGAAACCAACCCAAGTGCAGCAGCTGCACAAGATCATGATCCGTGTCGGATAACGTAACACGCGGACTCAAAACACTAGATTATGGGAAAACGATCCCAGATTTTGCATACTGTAAAAACTCAAAAATTAAACAGTACCAAACACCTCTAAACCATAGCAGACAACTACCCAACAAAACCCAACCGTAACACCCCCCTCCAAATCCGAGGTTGCTGGATTTTCTCGTCGGGTCGCCGGCCAAAACCGGTGGGGTGGGTCTCGTATCTCAGGTGGAATCCTAGGGTAACTATACAACACTACTATCTTGTTTGGTCAATCAGCAAAAATCCCAGGTCACAGCAGATCACAGAGGCTCTAAAAAGACACTAAAAATACGATATTGCACTAAGCGATACTTAAAGTGTTCTACACAACAACCCACGAGCTATACATCATAAAAACTCCTATTTAACAGTTTAGGGATTATACCTATCAACACTTGCTCACAAGATCCTAGCTTTCCAAGCTCTAAATGATCATAGAGGCAAAAGCAAGACTTGAAGTATTTTGGTAAGATTATTTAGGGAATTTTGGAGATTTATTGAGCTTGGAAGTGTTGCAAATAGTGAATGAAAAACCAAGGGCAGAAGGAGGAGGAGGCTCAGCTAAGTGGGGAAGGGGTTTTGTGAAGAGTGTGGAGTTTTCTAGCAAGAATTTGTAATAAATGCACATAAATGCATGAATGCCACCTTTTCTTATCTCTTTTTCTTTAAAAAAAGTTAAACCATTAGTCATCACAAGAGATCTAGATATTATATGTAGGGTTTGTTTTACTTAAACTTGATTAATTAGCAATGATACAATTTAGGAGTAATTAACCAAACCCAAAATGTAAATACCACATTAAAATAATATTAAAATAGGGAAAATTTCTATTTGAACCAAAACTTCCCATATACCCCCAAAGCTCGCGCACTAGCTTTATTTTAGCTAAACTAGGTGCCGGCAAATTTATACATACGTTTGATCACAGTTGGGTTAAAACGAAAAATACCGACTATTTTACCCTAAAACGGAAGAATTCGCATAACGATTTCTAAAACGTTACAGTTCCCAGTCGTATGGATAGCCTGTACAATGAAAACCTGGACCCCTACGAGCACGGCAAGTTACCCGCCAATCTCAGAAGTGAGGCAGCCCCCTTCAACGAAGTGAATGGGCCACCCAGCACTGCACGGAATCTGGTAACTTGGGCGCCCCTCCATGGGTCATCCTATACCCCCTACGAGTGCGGCGAATAGCCCGCCAATTCGAGAATGAAGCCCCCTCTGTCTCAACGCCATGAGATGCGGGCTTATTTCCTTCTAGAACCTGGCTATCCGTGCACTCCACCGTAGGGTAATCCAAGTACAGAAAAAGAAAATAATATGTACAAATGGTGACATCGACTTCAACCCGGTCGTGCCCCAAAATAATATACAACTCGGCAAAGAAGGCAGTCCACATGTCGGACGCTCGCCCCGCAATAACAAATGTACAAATGAATATAAACTATACCACTAACATTGCACCACATACTATCCATCATGACTATCCAACTACAATCACAGCACAAGCACAAAAGATCAACGCGAATGTCACGTTCGCAAAACCCGTCTGAAAGAACATATAGCAATCATACGAGTTTTACCGATCGAGTGATATTCACCGTCGCAGATAAATGTGAATGTACTGTAAACTATTAAACAATGTCAAATTTAATGACTTCGAAATAGTTCAAATTGCCCCATACAAAAAATAACAGAGAATCAAATTTGGGCAAAAACCAAACAACACCAGAAACCCAAACTCCTTGAGATAAGTCCCCAGAACAAAACTGGAAGCATTTCACCACAAAAAATCCGAGGAGGCCGGTTTTGAGGGGCATGTGGCCGGCTCAAACTTGGTGGAAATGCCTCATTTTTGTTCTGGGTCATCTCATAGTATAAAGATCAAATTGTAGTTGTTTAAAAAAAAATTTTAAGCCTTTTAAAAACAACAGAAACTGCAGTTTGGATTTCGGTGTTATGGACTTGTTTCGGTTTCATTGTTTTAACATTGTTTAATCTTGCTAATTTAGGGTTTAGGGGCTGGCTCTGATACCATGAAGGGTTACATTAGCGCCCCGGCCAACTACAGTGGCCAAAAGCGGAACAAAAAATTTATAGCGATAATAAACTTGGCGCTAGAATAAACCCTAAACCGGATCTTTACCATAAACCTAGTTAGCACAATAGAGTTCTATCTACTATGATAGAAAGTTATACCTCAAGCTTGAACTCCTTCTATTCTTGCGGTGCTTCTCCTTGTTGTGAGCTCCTTAGGGTGCTTGTGGATGGCTCCTCCTCACCGGCTTCTCCACATCAATGAAGATCCACCCGAAGGTCTCTACCTTGAGCTCCAACCTCAACAATGAAGTAACTAGGATGGTTGGTGTGCTAGACTGAGAACCCTAGAGTGAGTTGAGAAGGATTTTAGTGGTTTGGTCTCAATGACCCTTAGTTCTCAACATATGAGAGATGAGGGCTTAAGAGAGAGTTATGAGAGAGTGTGTGTAAAAATGAAGAGATAGCTCTCATATTAGGAAAAAGAATAATAATTTTAATTAGTATAATTGTGATGGTTCTTTTGAATTAACCATTATCATGTCACCATTAATACTAAGCAAAAAATCTTTTGCTTAACAAAAATATCTAAGTCAACAATGGTCAACAAGTCAAATGGTCAAACTAAATAACCATGACACAATTATCTCTAATTAAAATTAGTAATCAATTTCCTTCATCTCATTATGGTTATAATCAAGTCAATGGTCAAAAACCCTAATGAGGTGTCTCCTTCTTTGTCTCTGTCAACTGTATACATATACCTGCATCCGTGTTCCGAAGAACACGAATACAATGAGACTGAACCAACCAAAAATAAAATACTAGGATCTGTCTTAAACCAAATCCCACTAGTATCAACTGCCCGAATAACAAAACACGCACAAGTACACGTATGTGAACGAACCCTGTCATAAAACCATACGACCTCTACATCGTGTAACGTTTTAGAAATCGTTATGTGAATTTTCCGTTTTTGGGTAAAATTGTCGGTATTTTCCGTTTTAAACCAATTGTGATCAAATGACCATATAGACTTGTCAGCACCTAGTTTAGCTAAAATAAAACTAGTGCGCAAGCTTTGGGGTTATATGGGACGTTTTGGTTCAATTTGAATTTTTCCCAATTTATAATATTATTTTAATGCGGTATTCACATTTTTGGAAATTTCTCTTTAAGTGATCTTTTCTTCAATTAAGTTTGAGTTAAACCTAAACCATCTCACTTTACCTAGAATCATTGGGTGGACTAGGGATTAAGTTTAAACTAAAAGAAAAGAAAAGAAAAGAATAAAGAGATGCATGAATGGGTGTGTGAATGCATTTATGTGCATTTATCACTTGAAATGAGCTAGAACACTCCAAACAACTCCATTCTTCTCCCTTGGCTGAAATCCTTCCTCCCACTTCTGCTCTTGATCATTTCCCTTCCATTCTTCATCCAATCTTGCACAATAAATCCTCAAAATTCCCAAATATATCACAAAAATTCTGAAAGTCTTGGTTTTTGCACTTGAATCACTTGGGGCCAGGAAAGCTTGGATCTTGTGAGCTAAAGTTGATAGGTATAATCCCTACACTGATAAATTAGAGTTTTTATGATGTGTAGCTGGTTGTTTATGATTTAGAAGAACACTTGATGTATCGATTTGTGCAATATCATGTTTTTAGTGTCTTTAGAGCCTCTGTGAACTGCTGTGTTCTGGAAATTTTAGTTAGTGACCAAACAAAAATTTAGTGATGTACTAGTGTCCCTGGAGCACCACCTGAGACACGAGACCCACCCCACCGGCCAGGGCCGGCGACGAGAAGTCAAATTCCGGGGACGTCGGGTTTTCTGGGGAGTTGGGGTTTGGGTTTTTGAGGGTAGGTCTATACTGTAGTTTGGGTGTGTATGGTTCTGTTTGTTTGTTTAGTTTTCTCTGTATGCAAAATCTGGGATCACTTAGGTAGGTTGTAGCGTTTTGTGTTCGCGCGATACGTTATACGACACGGATCGTGCACTTTGTGTAGTTTTGCTCTTAAGTTGTTTTCGTCGTATCGCTACGCACGTTAGCCACAATACGAACACTTAAGAGGATGTTTTGTGTTGTTGTGTCGGTCTAATGTAGTTTGTACGTGTTTTAGGGTTATTATTAATATACACTTGTTTTATTGTCTTATTATTGTAGGTTCGCAGGCGGGGACTACGGACATAGCTACAAAGGGAAAACAGGTGGTTGGCTACACTTAGCTAGGAGTGTTGGTGAGTAGATTTAATATCTACAGGGGAATCGCCCACATAGCGTTATGCTTCTGGGCTAGAGATGTTATTCTGTCGCATATTCTATATCATATTTAGAATTGCGCATTCACCCTACTACTTAGTTAGTGTTGTGCTTGGACTAGTATCCTTAGGACACTGCACCATTATTGACGGCTTATGTTGCACGAGCACTGATTTTATGCTACCCACACCGTCAATAATTGACATGTTATGCACAACCCATATATAGAAATGATATTGTTTGGTTAGGAACATTGAGACATTGATTCATAGTTCTTATCGCATATGACATTTAGCATACCTGTATATCCACATGCTTACACATATGCCTTCACATACTTACGTGTTAGATACCTGTATACTTATAGAGTATTGTACCATCAGGGATAGGTACATACATACCTTATGACATAGCTACAGGTATACCTTGCTCACATACATCACTTATACCCAGGGGGTATACTACATCATTACTTATAGGTAGATACATATATCTTGCTATACCTTTATGTTGCGGATATATCTGATTATAGCTACATGTTTACCTTTACTTGATGTTATTTTAGAATTGGAGAAATTAGGAACCGCATGATATTTATATTAACTTGTTGCAGTTAATTAGCGGCTTTTCCTTTATACGCTTACATTACAGGTTTATGTTGCGTATACTTTATTCATGGATTTTCGCATTGAGATATGGATTTTTCATGATGTTTTCTGGATTTGGGGACCGTGGGAGTTCATGAAATTATGCATTATTTTAAAAACCCGGTTTCCCTTGATATGATATTTCAGCATCCACCATGAGATTTATCGGTTCTGATTATATATTCCATAATGAGGGTACATGGTGGGGCCCGGTACGGTTCCCCTTGGCAAGATGATCGACGGTCCATGCCGATTGAGCCTGGAAGGTGGGCAAGTACCTGCCGGTGACATTACCAATGACTCGGCGGTTATCATGTGGATACCGATGGGAGTCATGTACGTATTGATACGTCGAGAGGCGAGGGTCAGAGCTAGGCACTCGTGCTTTCGGGATAGCGTATGATACGTACCCATCAGGGTGCCAGTCATGGTGACAGCACCTGATAGATCAGCATTTCTGTGTCGATGCTTGACACATTGGTTTCATGATATTTCTTTTTACTCCTTTGTATATACAACAAGGGAATAGGCCGCTGTTATATATGCCCTTACACAAATATTAATGGAATTGGACGGTAATATATATGTATTGACATTAAATTATATACATCATCATATTTATTCATGCAAATATACCTAGAATGTAAAGGACACATTGACATTGGATTTAGGACATTTGAGAATTCATTTGATATTGATTACAGGATATATAAGAGATTGCTGATTTTGTACACTCGGGATATGTGAGATCTACTTGATATTGTACATTAGGGGAATACGAGATACACTTGATATTGTACATACGGGATATGTGAAATCTACTTGATAGTGTAAATTCAGGATTTGTGAGACTTATATGATATGAGAGCCAATTTGGGGGCTGATTTGAGGAATTGGGATTTAGATTGTCTTGATGGATTTTGATCCTACCACGATGTCAGGATTCCGTGGAAATGACATGTTTCATTCCATACTCTACATTTACTGTTTATGCACTGCTTCATGCATTAGTATACCTGTTAGAGTACCTTCCATGACTGTTGCATTTACATACCTTTATTCATATCATTTCTTCATGTACTTGTAGTACCTGATAGAGTACCTTACATGACTGTTACCTACTTATCGTCATATTATTGCTTCATATATTAATTGTACCCGCTAGTGTACTTTTCATGATTATTGCACTACATATGACCATTCATTGATATTAAATGTTTATGCTAGATTCGCGCTGTACGTGCATACTCGCGATTACCTGCATATGTTATTTACTATTCACGAGTTGGCAACTCACCCCCGTTGTGTCACAGTGTCTTGCAGGTGTTCCTCAGGATAGTCAGAGGCAGGGCTATTTTCATCCATCATATCAACTTTTGCTGTGGGTACCACTTCGCCTGACAGTGTGCAGTTTTGCCCAGGTGGGTTTTGTGGTTATCCGATGTTGTATTGTATATTCGTTGTATCTATGTACACTCCATCTACCAGTATTATGTATGACTTAGTGACTTGGTGTGAGGACGATATTGTATATTATTTTCTGATTTGGGGGTTTTTATGCAGTTTTATTTATATCGTCTCTTTCTTCGCTACGGCGACGTATATCTGTTGTGGTGTTTGTTTTCTGCCGTTGGGCGTAGATTTTGCTCCCGTTTGGGATGCTTTACTTTATATTTATGTTGTACCCATTTTGGGGGCTTGTTTTACAAAGGAGGTGCTGCCAAAATTTTAAGGAATCAAAGTGAGACTTTAAACAATTTGGGTTGTGATTTCAATGGTTTTGAAAATACTATTATCACTTTCTTATTTCTTTTGATGGTGTAGATTTCTGGGTTTTGGCTTTCTTTTACTGCGTTACGCCTGGAGACGTTGCGTAGTATTAGAGCCGTCACCGGCCAATTTCGGGTCGTGACAAAGTTAGTATCAGAGCGCTAGGTTTTTACCTTAAGGAGTGTAGGATGACCTTGGTATGATGGAGTAGGTAGTTTAAGCAGTGTAACGTAGTGTGTGTATGTCTGCAGCATACTCACGATGCGGTACTCCGTCTAAAGTGACCTAAGTACAAATTGTTTGAAATTCGTTCCTTGATGATACATATTCTTGTGATTCGATTTCCGTGTTCTTATCGAATCTTATATTCTATTTATAGCCTTTGCCACCGATGACTATGGGGACTCAGAGAGGTGCAGTGAGGGCCGAGGTCAGTATTGACTCGGGTAGGACGAGGACTGACCAGGATGGCACGCTCGTTGCACAGAAGCAGACGGATCCGCCTTCGATAGATTATCTCGCTAGGCTTGTGGCAGAGATGCAGGACATGCGCCAGACGATGAGTTCTTTGGTGGAGACCATTCGAGCGTAGCGACAGGAGGTTGTCACCCATGTTACCCAGTTGTTCCTTGCAATCAGCACACAGTATTCCGCCACCTACACAGCACCAATGGATGCAGCCCCAGTTGACAAGACACGTCTTCCGGAGACTTTAGGAGTTTTGGATCAGAGGAGGGCTCATGTAGGTGTGCCAGCCTATAGACAGAGGTTCAGTCGTCGTGACAGGTTTCGTGCACGTCATGGGACTACAAGAGGCTTGAGGCGAAGACAGTCGTCTAGCTCTTATCCCCAGGATGGTCAGCAGTTTTCTTCCGGATGTTATCGGTGCGGGAGTTTGGATCATCCCCCAGGATGGTCAGCAGTTTTCTTCCGGATGTTATCGGTGCGGGAGTTTGGATCATCGGGTTCGAGTTTGTACTGAGCCACGTAGTCATGAGGCAGCTATACCGCAGAGAGGTGGATTTCAGCCTGTTTCGGGTAGAAGACAGACACGGGAGTTTGCTTCTACTCATCGGGACGCGCGGGCATCCAATGCTGAGTTTGCAGGTACTCTAAATTCACATGTTCCTTGATGTACTGGTTTGTTTTTCACCCTTTATGCCGTGGTTGGGACGAGGATCGTATTAGCTAGATCAGCCGCTTGTTGTGTTAATTTCTGTCAGCGATTCTTTTGTTGCGCGACACGTATTTCAGTCGTATGCCAATCGGTTAGAAGATTTATCCGTCATTTGATCCTTCTAGAGTAGTTGGATTTGACGTTCTCCTGGGCACGGACTGGTTAGTTACGTGCTAGGCGTCTATGGACTACCGTGAGGAAATAGTCAGGTTTGTTTTCCCGGCAAGTCAGTTCTTGTTGTGTAGGGGGACAGTGGTACCGCCTCTCACAGCTTGAATTCAGCCTTTTTCGCTAGTCGACTTTTGAGGAGAGGATGTCATGGATTCTTGGCGTTCATTCATGATACCGGAGCCACAGTGGGTTTGTTGGACCGGTTTCCTATCGTACGAGAGTTTTCCGACGTCGTTCTTGATGAGCCGACGAAGCTTAGGGAGCTTAAGAATCAGCTGCAGAGTTGTTTGTTGGGAGGCTAGTGCGTCTGAGTGTTTCACATTGAGGAGCTCCTATTTCTGTTCGTCAAGGAGAAAGACGACAGTTTGAGGTTGTGTATTGATGGATCATCAATTGAATCGGCTTACGTGGCGGTTAGGTATCATTTACCTCGCATTGACGATTTCTTCGATCAGCTCCAGAGTGCGAGACATTTTCTAAGTTTGTTGGGGATCAGGTCATCATTGTTGCGGGTTCGAAGTGATGGCATTCCAAATACTGTTTTTGTGCGTGCTACGGGCAGTTTGTGTTGTGGTGATGTCGTTGGACTCGCCAATGCCCTAGCAGCATTCCTGGATATGATGAACCGGATTTCTTCAAGCCGTTCCTCGACCAGTTATTGTTGTGTCTTGATAACATTCTGGTCTTTTCCTTATATCGTGAGGAACAGGAGCAGCATTTGAGGATTTGTTTTGCAGACATTGGGAGAGTGCCAACAGTTTGCTAGATTCTCGGAGTGTTCCTTCAGGCTTGTTTGTGTTGACTCCTAGGTCTTGTAGTTATGGGAGACGGTGTCGTATGGGTCCGAGGGAGATCGAGACTGTACAGCTTTGGCCCAGACTGGTGTACAGACGGAGGTCCGTTGATTTTTGGGCTTAGCAAGTTTTTACCGCCGTTTCAGGCACGATTGCTATTGTAGTGCTGCACCATTGACTGGACTGACCTGAAAGGAGGTTCTTTTCTTTGGACTGAGGATGCGTGCGGAGTTTTCCAGCAGTTGGAGATTCCGTTGACAATTGCACCAGTTCTTCTTGCTTTCTGGTTCGGGCGACTTGTTGTTTAACTGTAAGATTTCACGAGTGGGGCTCGATTATGTACTGAGGTGATATTATAGAGTTATCGCTTTTGCTTCCCGACACATGGAGGAAGTACTAACAGGATATCCCACTCATGATCTGGAGATAACCGCGGTGGTTTTGCGTTTGAGATTTGGAGACACTATTTGTTCGGAGAGTCGTGTCAGATTTTTCACGGACTACCAGAGCTTAATGTACACCTTCCTGCAGCGGGTTTTTATTGTTGAGATAGTCTTCTGCAGATTTACAGTTCTTGTTCGATCTTGGAGTACAGCTTACGTTCGCCTCTTCTGAGGGGACAGCTTGCTCATGTCCGCGCCCGACCACTTTTCCTTAATCGCTTTCGCAAGGTACTGCCGCCGATGCTCGTTCGTCAGAGATACTTGAGCATACTCGGCTGGGTAATGATTCGGAGTCCTTGATTTGTGACCATGATGTGCTACGTTTAGGCACGCGTTTGTGTGTACCTGTTGCTGATGGGCAAAGACGCGAAATCCTACAACAGGCACAACAGTCAGCTTCGGTGTTCATTCAAGTTCCACCAACATTTAGTGTGACTCGTGAGATAGTTACGGGTGGACCGGGATGAAGAGTGAAGTTTTGGATTTCGTTTCAAGGTGTCTGTCTTGTTGTGAGTTTGGGTTGAGCCTCTAAGACCGGCTGGAGAGTTGCAACCTTTAACCGTTCCGAAGTAGGAATGGGAGCAGATCTCCACGAATTTCGTTATGGTGTCTACCCAGGTTTAGTAAGGGTGTGACTTCATTCGGGTGTTTGTTGTCCGGTTATACTCAGTTTGCTCAGTTGTTCTTTGTTAAGTTTGTGCGTTGCACAGTTCCTTCATGGGTGGTATACAATGAAGGCACCCTGTTTGATTGCCATCTTGGGCAGGAAATGTAAGTCTACAGTAGCGCCCCGGCCATCATTCTGAGGCCAAAATGCGGAAACGAAAACTTTTTCTTAACTAGAAACCGGTGCTATCGTATGCTTAAAACCCGGATCGAACCATTAACCTACAACTAGCTATCTAGAAAAGGGATAGAAAGGCAATACCGATCGATCCGTGTCCTTTGGTCTTTAGCCACCATCCCAAGCTCCTCGCGGCATCTCCAGTCTTGATCTCCTCGTCGGAAAAGGCACCACATCTACGAGTCTTTTTACGGGCTCCCGCTTCGTCCGAAGCAACTCGGGCATGAAGTGTGCTAGCCGACGTGTCCAAGGTGTTGTAGAGAATGTTTGTGATCACTTTGTCTCTTGCATCCATGAGTTGGATGGAGGTTAGAGGTGTTGCCATTGATGGAAATGGTGAGCTCAAGAAGCAAGAGGAAGAAGAAGAAGAAGTGCCTTTCATTTCTTATGTGTTGCTTTTATAAAATGAGAGTAAGAATGAGAAAATACAAGAGCAAACACTAGCCATATGGCTTCCCCCTCTCTCTCCTCTTATCAATTCAACACATTAAATCAATCCTAATGTGACATTAGCACAAGAAAAGAGACCATGAGTCACTAAGCATGTCCATATCACAATTAATGCACCTCATCATGAATTAAGCTCACTATTTTCACCAAAGTAATCATTAACCCAAATGTTTACAACAATAAAAAGATACGGCAACATCTAAAGTAAACTCGTGGCGGATCACAAGAATACCCCTCACCTGTATATACATACCTGCATCCGCATTCCGACCGAATGCGAATGCGATGAGACTAAAGTAATCCAACAAATCTAATACTAGGATCCGGCTTAAACCAAAGCCAACTAGTATGATCCGTCCGATCATGATCCGTGCACTACTGCACATATATGATCGGACCCTGCTATATATCATACGGCCTCTACAACGTTTCGCCCGAAACTTAAGAAACTCTCTGTGGGGGACTCTAAAGACTCGTCAATACTTTGGCTGTGGATTTAACCACTAGAACGTCGGAGGTATTAGCCGTATGTAACGAGCTACCAGGTATTGACCAAAAGGGAGGTCGATGAGCGAACTCATCCTGACACCCTACCGAGCCTGTCAGTGACAATATCCGTACATTCCGGTCCATTCGTCTATGAGCATTGCATGGTGGGCCTAAGGGGTTGGTAAAAGTCAGACCCCCAAAATCGGTACAAGTCGTGTCGGAGTGTAGCCCAGAACATCCTGAGATACTACTGGAATACCTACCAGTAAATCTCCTGCCTTGGCCAAGGACTGTTGGAGATAGTGCCCTCAAAGTCAATTATTGGATCACAGGTACGTGATTGCAATGATTGAGGCAAGACCTATACCGATATGACAGTCTTGCTCGAGATGATAGTATGCTATCGGGTTTGTCGTTATCATCGTATACATGCTTTAGTTCACTATTGCATGATGATAGAGCCCATAGGATTCTGCTTGACAGCCAGCAGTATGATGGTGATCATATACGTGGGAGCTGGGGTCTATAAGCACATCCTTAAAGTGTCCCTAGTCGTGGGAGTTTCGAGATAGGGCAACGATACTCCAGAATAGACTAGTGTATACAGTCGAGATCCCGACGAGGGGCGGTGGCCGGTCTCACAAGCCACTGGTGTCAGTTGGATCACCTAAGATGTATACAGGTGGTCATTAGGTTATGAGTACACTGGACAGGACTCGCCGGGAACATACTAGTTGGTATTATACATATCGTCAGATAACAGTTCCCTGGTGACATGTGCACAGGTTAGTTTGTCGACCTGAGATCATCATTTGTCTCGTGTGAGTTCCCACTGTGCTTTGATTTCTACCCTACCACGGCTCGAAGGAGTCGTGCAAACAGGTCTTTTTTGGGAACGGTCCCGAGCCACATGGAGGCAGTGAGCGGATCGTCGGGGATTCGTCTCTCCCGGTATTGGGGGTTGATGTCGCGCAGTGCATGGGTGGCCATCACTAGAAATCCTCGGCCGAGATAGTGGAGAATTACTGATTTGGATCAGTATTTTCTCAGGTGGTGATGGGCTTCATGCCGACACGATTTATCGTGTTATTAGGGGTCTGACTTTATCCACCCCTCTAGACTCGATATGCGATACTCTTTAGACGAACGGACCGGACTGTACGTATATTGTCACTGTCAGGCTCAGTAGGGTTTATGGATGAGTTCGCTCGTCAACTTCCCTTCCAATCAATACATAGGCAACCGTTACGTACAGCTTTTACCTCTGACGTGCTAGTGGTTATACCCAGTGCCAGTGTGTTGATGAGTCATTAGAGTCCCCCACAGACACTTTCCCAAGTTCGGGCGAAACGTTGTAGAGGCCGTATGGTTTTATGGCAAGGTTCGGAAAATGCACGTGCGTTTTCGCACGTGTCATTTTTCGGGCAGATAATACTGGTCGGCTTTGGTTTAAGCCGGATCCGAGTATTATACTGTGTAGATATAATATCTTTGTCTCAGATGCGTTTGTATTCAGTCGTAATACAAATGCGGGTATGTTTATACCATTACGGGGTTATCCTGAAATTCGTTTCAGGATCACTTTTGGAAGTTGCTAGTTTCCAGTTTTCTATCACCCGTATTTGACATTCGGTTAAATACGGATTTATCTTTTCTTGATGAGTGTGGAAGGTTCCAGAAGCATCTAGATGGTGACTAGGATGATGAGATGGCTTGTGACTCATTTGTGCTTTAAATGATCATTTAATGTTTTTGATGACATGGTTAAGTGATTCATTAGATCATTAAATGAGTTCATACTAGGTGTATCACGACTCATTGTTTCATTCATGGTAATGGTCACCCCCCTCTCCTACACTCACCTCCCCCCTCTCCTATATATGGCCGGCCATTCTTTTGTGAGGGATCATGGTTGCTTGATAGGAAAAAGATGATAGTTTTAGTGTATGGAAATTTGATAGATACTCATTTCACATTTCCATCCGATCCAAAAGGAAACTTCATTAACCGTTCGTCCATAGCCTTGGACGTAACGAGACAAAGTGTTCTACTCATTCTCTACTTCATCTTGGTCGTCTCTTTTAGCAAACTTGACGACCGAGTTGCCTCGGTTAAGAGGCGGGAGCCCGTTTAAAGATCCGTCGACGTGGTGCCACCTGGACAAGAAGATTGGAGATTCAGGAGATCGGAGCAGCCGCAACAAAGCGTGGGATGATGGTTGAAGACCGAAGGACTCGGATCGTTCGGTATAACATTCCAACCCACTTTGTAGTTTGTTAGTTTAGCTTTAATGACAGATCCAGGATATAGTATGCGATAGCGCCAGTTGTAAAAAGTTTTTGTTCCGCATTTGGCGTATGTTAGACGGCCGGGGCGCTACCGTGGACTTACAGTGGTATCAGAGCCTCACCATTAAGCTTTACTAACTTGTGCTAACGCGTTTAAAACATCGATCGAACGGATTTTCGAAAACCGCAAATTCCAGGGTTAAAGTTTCTGTCGATTTTAAACAGTGTTTAAAATTATTTTACATATCTCAGAAATCTATGCAGGCTTTTCTAAGCATTCTGGAAGAATTTGGGTACGTGATCCCACAAGACCACCGCGGAACCGCAGTGCATTTGTGGGAACAGTGCTCCAACTTTTTCCAGAGAGTTTTATTTTGGAAATTGTGGTTTTTGGTACTATTCTTTTGGGCCCAGTTTTTTTTACTGTTCAGCAGATGTTTGTGGGGCCCACTTTGGGAAATTTTGTCGATCGAAATTTAAACGTGTTAGTTTACAGTACTTACTTTATATCTCCGACCGGGAATGTCATTTGAGCGGTAAACCGCGTCTAATTGCTATAGTTCTTTTAGACGGGTTTGCGAACGTGATATTCACGTTGATGTTCTGTGTTGTGCTGTGATGTTGCGGATATGTCGTGGTGGATAGCAGGGTGCAATGATAGTGCTGTTTGGATTTATTTGTACATTTGTTATTGCGGGATGAGCGTCCAACATGTAGACTGCCGTCACTGCCTGTTTGTATAATATTCTTTTGGGGCACGACCGGGTTGAGGTCGTTGTACCCGTTGTACATATTTTTATTTCTGTACCAGGTTTACACCGCGACGGAGTGCACGGATAGCCGGGTTCTGGAGGGCAACGGGTCCGTATCTCATGGCTTTGAGAGGCAGAGGGACCTCACTCTAGAATTGGCAGACTATTCGCCGCACTCGTAGGGGGTACAGGTTGACCCAAGGAGGGGTGCTCAATTTACCGGATTCCGTGAAGTGCCGGGTGTTCCATTCACTATGCTGTGGGGGACTACCTCGCTTCAGGTTTTGGCGGGTAACTTACCGCACCCGTAGGGGTCTAGGTTTCATTGCACAGGCTATCCACATGACCAGGGGAACGTCGGGTTTCAGTAGCGGCTCTATGAAACTCGGGGATCCCAGATTACCTGTATTGTTCTGTGATGCTTATTACTTTTCTGTAATGTTGCATATTATCACGCATGGAGCGATTATGGTATATTGGTATATATACTATTAGATGTTGTATATGTTTTACACCCGCGCTAGTCCAGCCCCCGCTTTGTCGTTAATTAAGTAACCTAACGGGTGATGACGGGACCCAGTGGCGAATGCGGATGGCATATACGTACATTATATTTTCGTTCTTTTCTGGTGTGATTGATTGATGGGACTGCATTGATTCTTATCAATGCAAAGATAAAACAAACCTATATTTGATGTTGTTGGAACAATTTTTAAAAGTGTTATTACAAAGACATTTCCTATTGTTTTGCATAGCGGTATTCGGTTGGAATATCCTGCACCTCATTCGACGAGGCAAGGGCTGATATCCCTTCACCGGGAGAGGCCCCTTGGGCAGAAGTTTGCGTCAGGGTAATAACTTCAATATAGTCGATTACAAGTTCCTTTGCATCGCGGTATTCAGTTAGAATATCCTGCACCTCATTCCACGAGGAAAGAGCCGAGATCCCTTCACCGGGAGTGACCTCTTTAGCAAAAGGTTTTCGCCACTATATTTTTATAAAAAGCTATCAGGTTCCTTCAGCGAGATTAAGTTCATTACGTTAAAGGTTTTTCGCCAAAAACCAGCCGTAGGCTTCCGTCATTTCTTTTGGGTATTCAGTAGTATTCAAGCTATGTATTTTGACCGTCGCCAAGGCATAGTGTTTGGTAGCTGCTGGGTATTCATTTGTTGCATAGATAGATGAGTTGGTTTGGGACAGTCGTTCTGCCATTTTGACCTTCGCCAAGGGCATGTGCGGGTGGGTTCAAATTAACCTGGATAATGATGGACAGAACTTGACATGTGACTTATGACATTTTGACCTTCGCCAAAGTCATAAGAGCATGGGGCAAAAATAACATCGGGAGTTTCAAACATACAGCAAACTTTCCAGGCATGCGCATACCTTCTGAAGTGTGATAACTTGAGTGGCTTCCATCAAGTTATCATGCGATGATAGTTGGATCCCGATTCTTACTGATGAGTTGGTTTACTCTTCGGGTGATCCCGGCTAATTCTTCTTTCAGGTTTGGAGGAGAATTTGAGATAACAGTGGGAGGTTTCCTGATTAGATAAAGTGATAACCATTCTGATCTAGGATAGAGTGCACGTAGAGTGTTTCTTTTCTCTCTCTCTCTTTGGCAGCGACCTTTGACCAACCCTAGACTATGACTCAGTGACCAAGTTGACCGAACCTTCTTATAATACTGGCTTTTGGATTGTCTGAGTTGCATAAGTCATTGCCACTCCTTCTTTTACCTTTGCATTTCTCAGAACACCTCGTATCACTACGAGTATCCACTTCCATTGAATACATCCATCGTATGGTTATATACGAACTCGAAGGGACTTCTTCGAGCATGGATCCTGGTTCAGGAGAAATAGAATTGGTTTATTCAGTTGTCTTTTATTATCACCTTCTCTCAGGTTGCGAGGGCTCCTTGGTTTAGGAGACTACACCTATTACGCTTATTGGATAGTCTTCTTCCAAACCATAGGCAGGTGCCGAAAGGTAGGGAATGAAGAAAACCAATTAGCCTAAGTAGGGTGTACAGAAGGTAATAACTAAAGACAAAATAAAGAGATTAGAAAGAGGGCAAAGTAAATTGCGACTGCTATCATTCACGACCAAACCGCGTACTTCATCGCCACTCCTATTTCACCTTTGCTTTTTCCCAGTTCGGGAGAAATAGAATAAGGTATTATTCAGTTGTCTTTAATCATCACCTTCTCTCAAGTTGCGAGTACTCCTAGGATTAGGAGAGTACACCTATTATGCTTACTGGATAGTCTTCTTCCAAACCATAGGCTAGTGCCGAACGGTAGGAAAGGAAGAAAACCATTTAGCCTAACGATGGTGTACAAAAGGTAACGATTAAAGACAAAAAAGGGATTTGGAGAGATGGCAAAGAAATATACGGTTATAGTCATGAATTGGATTATGGAAGAGGCATTATTAGGAATACCAGGATACCCCTAGAAATATCTTCATGTTTCAGTGCATTGTTAAAGGAAAAACTGTTTTCCCGATTAGCTACTTACTCCAGGGTATGTATTTACCAGGTTTCATTCTCATATCTGTATAGTTTTACAGATGATGAGTGGGAGTAAGTTATTAGGAATTAGGAGATCATCTTCGTTATATCGGAATTCATTGTAATTGGTGATATTTGAGGAAATCGCCTTGGTATAGTTTTCAACCTACGATGCACAGGTTTTGAGTTATTCAACTCAGCGGACTTATACAGAGTATTGTATGTTGTCCAGTGTCCGTATGGACAAAGAGGTAGGTCCTCGTACTATGTTCTGTTTACTTGTGACTTCTCTAGTTTTTTGACAAGTATTTCGTAGAAATACAATGTCTAGGTTTTGAAAAGTTATGGGTATAAAAATAAAGTAGAGAACCAGGTATCGCAAGTATCGGGATTCTTCAAAGAAATCGAAGATGTAGATTCTTGTGATTAGTATTCAGTTGATAGTAATGGTTTTGAGAAACTTGTTTATCTTTCGGGTTACTCATAATTGGATGGATTCCTAAGTTGAGTAATGCTGATAAGCCTCTCTCCATTAAGTTAATATGCACTGGAGACAGCTACATGATTTGAATCTGGTTCCAATTAAATTAGTGCCTCTATTTCTATATTGTATATAGAATGGTTCATATCTTAACGATGTTAAGATACTGGGAGTTGTCCAGCTTATGCTTAAAACTAAACACTGGATAAATCAAGGCACGTTCCTGTAATGGCGGTTTGTGGGTTGACCCTGGCTTTGACGAGGGTTGATTTTCTACCATCTGGAAGATCAATAGTGATATTGTTCTTGACTCGCCATAGTTTTAGTAAAATGGATTTTTTCAAAAAATAGCAGTTGGAGTATGGTAGAACTGGAAGTGATTCCAGAATCGCAAACGATTACGGAAAATTTAATAGGACCTATATATTCAATCAGGTTTGACATTCCATTAGCCACTCCGCAGATATGGTGGGTAACCTCAAACACCCGAAAGGTCCTCCGGTACCCTTAAGGACGGTGACAGTGAGGTTCTTGTTTACCCAGACTTGACACTACTGTTGTTCCAGACTGTGAGACCCGGCAGGAGGATAAGTATAGCGTCGTTCTAAACTATCTTTAGAAGTACACGTATATATTATTCTGCCAGAGGGTTGTCGTAGTCAGTGGGAGCAGCGGAAGCATAGTGGGCAAGTAGCTTATGTCTATTTATAGGCTTGAGCAAATATAGCAGAGATTAGATCATCTAATTTTGATGAGACAGTCATGGCTTTGACTTCATCAGAATAGGGTATGGATCTGTTAAGAAGGTAGTAGGGTGTGATGTCCTGATATTTGGATGACATACACAGAGTAGGAAGCAAAATTCCTATACTACGATCGGTTATATTGTGGTCGTCACACAGTTGTTTCTCTACAAAGGATATGGATATAATATCAGACATTCTGGTTACTAAATCTATGGTATTAGATCTAGATTTGGGTAGTTTCCCAATGTGGGTACTTTGACAGTATTCTAATAGTATTTTAGAATAGAAAACTCCCGGCATGGTGGTGTGCCTGCAGGTGATGGAGTCACCCTCTCTAAAGGTGTCTTATGGACTAAAGGGGAGAGGGATGTGCATGATTGGCAGATCACTTTCTTAGGCAATTGAGTCAATCATGAGATGTCAAGTACCACACCAGATGTTGTTCTTTGCACTAGATGCGATAAGTTTATATTAATCCAATCCTGAAGAAACATAAGGAAGCGGTTTTAGAACATAAGTGTATGTTCTACGGATTTGATGACGGCAGCCTCCATCGAGAGACGGTTATCATTCCAGGCTTCCAAGGTGACATGGATGACAGAGTGATTGTCAGAGTTATAGTTTTCCCTATAACGAGGGACGGTATTATGGACAGGTGGTCCAAGAGGATACTGTGGGAGGCATGGTTCTAGATACTAATTAGGTTCAGTTATCGATACAGTCTAAGAAGTTTGGATTTAGAGTTCATTTATGAACTAGGTCCCATCATATATTCAGACATATTCTAAGACAAGTATTACTCAATTCAGGAGATGGCTTTCTTCGCGAACTTAAGAGTAAGAGAGACATAGAAAGAAACATCAGGGCGAATCCACTCATTGAGGCTATTTCTCGAACACAAGAGTTTTACAAACTAGCTTTGTGAATCTGATTAGTAGAGGAGTTGGATGTTCGGTATCACACGGGCTGTGAGTATGCGACATCGCAATAATTAGCCTTAAGTGCAAGTGGGAGATTGTTGGAGATAGTACCCTCAAAGTCAATTATTGGATCGCAGGTACGTGATTGCAATGATTGAGGTAGGACCTATACCGATATGACAGTCTTGCTCGAGATGATAGTATGCTATCTGGTTTGTTTTTATCATCGTATACATGCTTTAATTCACTATTGCATGATGATAGAGCCCATAGGATTCTGCTTGACAGCCAGCAGTATGATGGTGATAATATACATGGGAGCTGGGGTCTATAAGCACATCCTTAAAGTATCCCTAGTCGAGAGAGTTTCGAGACAGGGCATCGATACTCCAGAGTAGACTAGTGTATACAGTCGAGACCACGACGAGGGGCGGTGGCCGGTCTCACAAACCACTGGTGTCAGTTGGATCACCTAAGATGTATACAGGTGCTCATTAGGTTATGAGTACACCGGACACGACTCGCCGGGAACATGCTAGTTGGTATTATACATATTATCAGATAGCAGTTCCCTGGTGACATGTGTACAGGTTAGTTTGTCGACCTGAGATCGTCATTTGTCTCGTGTGAGTTCCCACTGTGCTTTGATTTCTACCCTAGCACGGCTCAAAGGAGTCGTGCAAACAGGTCTTTTTTGGGTACAGTCCCGAGTCACATAGAGGCAGTGAGCGGATCGTCAGGGATTCGTCTCTCCCGGTATTGGGGGTTGATTGTTAGTTATGTATATGCCCTAGAGGCCATTATTGTACATATGATGTATATTATGATGGATGCTTGGATATATACAGAGAGGACTTTCTTGCTCGTCATGATAGTATGCTATTTGGTTTCACTTTATCTTAACATGTTGACTTGTATTGGTTTACTGTCTTTCTCTCACATGTTGATAAAGCCCTTAGGATCTGTACTCGACTACTGGGACTATGATGAGATCATACTAGTGGGGCCATGGTAGTCAATGAGTACATCCTATAACTGTTCCTAGTCGAGGGTATATCGAGACAGGGCATCAATACACCAGAGTAGACTAGCGTATACGCATCTTGACCCATATGATGGGCGATGGATGATCCCATATCCATCGGTGTTTGACATCAGAGATGGTGTACAGGTGCTCAGTGGAGACTGGGTACACTGGACGGACTCGCCGAGAACTCCCAGATGGTGATATACCACACGTCAGATGGCAATTCTCCGGTGACACTGGTACAGGGTAGTCTGTAGACCCGAGATCGTCATAGTCTTGTGTGATTCCCACTGTGCTTTGATTTCCACCATACCACGTCTAAGAGGGCGTGCAAAACGGTTGCTTTTGGGTACAGTCCCGAATCACATGAACGCAATGAGCGATAGGAGGGGATTCGTCTCTCCCGGTATAGGGAGTTGATGTTGTGCTGTGTTCGATTGGCTATAACTGGAAGTCCCTGGCCAGGGCTGATATAGAGATTTACTGGTAAGTGTTACCAGTAGTTTCTCCACCTGTTATGAGCCTCACATCAACACGACTTATCGGTTACTGGGTCTGACGTATACCACCCCTAGACTTGATATGTGACATATCAGACGAACAGACCGGACTGTACGGGAGTGTTACTGATTGGATTCACAGGAGAACGTACAGGCTAGCTTGTTGATCTTCTGATCGCCCAATACCTGGGTGGCTGTTACGTTTAGCTGACCGCTTGCAGCTTGTGGGTGTTTGATATGATCATCACCTGCTACCGGCGTATTGACGATTCTTTAGAGTCCTACATAGAGCTTTCTTGGCTCAGGAAAAATGGAGTAGAGACATATATGTGATATGTGCAGGACCGAGGATAATACGATATGTGGTACCGTATTGTATTCTTGTGATATTTAAATATGAACCGGGTCATCGGATCAAGTGTTGATTCAATGAATCGGTACTTGATATATTAGTCGGTTATATTCGATATAGCCGGATCGTCGGATCAAGTGTTGTTTCGATGATTAAATGTATAATAATATATATGATATATTGTATTACATTATCTAATATTGGCTCGCTTTATTATTTCATTTTCTCACCGGATAATACATTGATATATATGCGATATATATTAATTGTATTATTTTCTTTTGTTACAAATATAATATATATGTGATATATATTAAAGTAACATGATATGATTGATAATGAAACATGTTTAGAGATGATAAAAAGAGATTAGGGTTTGATTAGGGTTTGCTTCTTCTTGCACCATCTAGAAGCATTGCTTTTGTCTTGGTTAAGATATTATGGTTGATATTTATCCATGACTCATTTTTAACCTAACCAAACCCTAGCTCTAGTTTATTCTCTACAAAGGTTAACCTTCTCATCCTTGACCATGGTTCCATGATCAATCATATATTTTTTACTACTATTCATCACAAAAGGATTATCTCATTATTCTTCATCTTCTTCTCTCTTGAGTTTTTGAAAGAGCTCACTAGTTATTTCTTTTGTGATGATTTCTTGTGAGAAAATGATATAAAAGGAAAGCATAAATACTACTCAATCATCCTCATCTAGTCTAGCCCATTAGATTAGGGTGTTCACCTCATTAGAGTGAGAGAGCTTGAGCTATTGCAACTTCGACGTAGATCATCGGAGAAATAGAATACTACAAGCTAGCATGGATCGTTTGAGTCGTGGAGCCTCTCTTGAGTCCGGGAGATCGTGGATCGCGGCAAAGGGACTTCTACTCGGAGCTTATGAAGCGAAGGAGCGGACTACAAAGGTTGTAATCCCTCACACTTAGTAGTAAAGATGTTTACTTGCATGTTAAACCCTAATAATCTAGCAAAGATCCGGGCTTTGGGTTGTTCGGCATGTCTAAATTTTTATTCGGGTATGTTTGATGCCTTATGAACCTTCACAAGAGTGCCTAGGAACCCTATAGTGGTATCAGAGCCTAGCTAGAGCATTAAGCGACGTGTATATGAAGTTAAAACTCCGAACGAACCCCGAAACTACGAAATGAGCCCCTCTCTGGACTCTTTTCAAAAACTGTGATTTTTCAGAATTAAAAATATCTAAAAAATTCAGCAGGTAAATATAAATATAACTGTGATAAACGAGGCAGCAATCCGTACATACCACCGCGGAACCGCGGCCGTACCTCGCTTGGGCTACGGATCCATGGTGGAAATGTTGAATTGCGCATTCATTTTTCTACAGTAATATCAGTATCTGTATTTTATATTTTTTGGGTATTTTTAAACTGACTCAAGTGTTGAGTGTTCTGGGGTTTACTTTGTAATCGTTGATTCGATCGGAAAATTTAATTTTGTGATGTTTTCCAGATATTTAGAAACTGTTAAAAAGTTCGAGCGGATATCATTAACTCACTTTTTCCCGGCACGAAAAACTTTCAAGTGTTGAATTTTTATCGGGTTTAAATCTTTTGGAAAAATGTGAAAGTAATGCGGTGGACCCTCTAGAAGACAACAAACCTTAACTCGATTATGTGACCGTCTTGAACTACCTCTAAACCTTAAGGTTTGGGGCAGTACGGCGTACCACATGTGAGGCGTTGGCTTGACCCTTCTACGGCTGGATCACCGGTACTGTAACATATTCTGAGATTATTTGAACTCCGCTCAAGTGTTGAGCAATTCAGGATAACTTGGGTATTTGATTATCTGTTCGGAAAGTTTAATACTGTCTATTTATCTGGAATGTGATACAATATGTGGAATTCATATAGTTAGGCATGAAATGAGAAGTATGTGATATTTCGGATTTACGATGTCTAAAGTGATTGTGGATTCCAAATATTGTAGTTTTACAATTTCTTTTCTGTGACCGTAAGTGTAGTATGTAGTTGTATTGCCGGTTCTCGTTGCTATACGTCAACGACGATCGGTGTATGCATACTTACTTACGTTGATGATATGTGATATTATGTGTTGCTGTGATATGTTATATTGGATCGTCGTGTTCTGAATAGCCGGGGGTTTTATGTGAGATGAGGGTTTTTATTTTCATTCATGTAAAATTCATTTGTATGTAATATTCTTTTATTGGGGCACTTCCGGGATGAGGTTGATGTCACCATTGTATATTATTTACTTTTCCGCATTAGGTAGACCCAAGGAGGGGAGCACAAGTAACCGGGTTCTATGGTCCAGTGGGAGGCCATCTCGAGGAGTCGAGACCGGGTCTCCTAACCCTAGAATTGGCAGAGTTACTTGCTGCTCTCGTAGGGGTCTTAGGATGTGGGTTTGGCTATTCGTTGCGACCGTGGAATCCGTGTTTTATACCGGCTCGTATTAAAAATACGGACATCCTAGTATATCCAATATTTCATATATGTTCTTCTGCTGCAATGTTCTGTGATGAGATCATATTACTGCCTGAGACGAATGCTTATACTATATATATATATATGCTGATATATAAATATTACTGCTTTCGTTTCTTCTGTGATACTTAGGAAGCATAAGCTGATGGTATTTTATTAATGAGATTAATAAAAAGAAAAGAAACCTAAAAGATGTTGTAGAATCAAAACTTTATAAAAAGGGTAGCTACAGTTTTGCTTTGCATAGCGGTATATATGATATACCCTGCACCTTATTCGATGAGGAAAGAGCCGAGATCCCTTCACCGGGAGTGACCTCTTTAGCAAAACTGGCAGATGCTACAAAACTCGGTTTGTCTTTTGATTGCTTTTAGAGTTTTTGCTTTGCATAGCGATATATATGATATGTCCTGCACCTTATTCGATGAGGAAAGAGCCGAGATCCCTTCACCGGGAGTGACCTCTTTAGCAAAACTAATGAAAGCCTAAAAAACACTCCATTTCAAAACACTCGATTCTACGACGATATCAAGTTCATTACGCAATAGGTTTTCTGAAAAACCTGTCGTAGCCCTCCATCATTTCAGATAAATCCTAGTTAGTATTCGTGCTGTGTTTGTTGACCTTGTCAAGGCACAGTGTGCGGTAGCTAATTAGTGTTTATCTGCTAAAACATGAGATGTGATTGGATTAGGGTATTCGTATGGCCTTGTTGACCTTGCCAAGGGTCATGCGGGTAGGTTTAATTCAATCGGGAAATGACGGGTTGAACTTGACTTGCGATTTATGGTTTGTTGACCTTGTCAAGGTCATAGATCGCTAGGGGAAAAATATTATCGGGAATTTCAAGTGTTGAAATTTGCAATGAGATTGCATACCTCCTATGAGATAGTTGGATCCCGATACCCACTGCGTATAAGCGTTACTCCTGGGAGAGTTTTACACAGGACAATTAGCCGATCAAGTAAGTGTCTAGAAAAGTGTTAACGGGGTTACGCCTCTGGGAAAACGAGGTTTACTTTAATTAGGTCCGTGCGAAAGCACGGGGAACCTCCCTCAAGTACCGACACTGATCTGACTGAAAGATTGACGAAATTGTAGGGTGTAATTAATCCCGGCTAATCTTACCATTTAGGGTTTGAAGGAAGATTTGATAAAAACAGTGGGAGACATCCTGATTAGATAAGATCATAACCAATCTAATCTTGCAAGAGCATACGCTAAAGTGTTTTATTCTCTCTCTCTCCAGGTAGCGACCATGTTAGGCCATAAACAAGGTAATAATATGGATGTATTGACTAAACCCGCTTATTATACTGAGCAGGGGAATGTTGGACCCATTTTTTTTCTTATAAGTGTTATAAGACTGAACAGGGAATAGCAGAATATCTGGATTCTCTAGCCGCCCAAAAGAACATGCATGTTGATGCATCTTCTTCAGGTGTGTTAGTTATTGAAAACTGTTTCTCAGTTCACCCTACGTCCTGGGTATTAGATACCGGATCAGGATCCCACATATGTAAATTGTTACATGGGCTACGGAAAGTTAGAGAACTGGGAAAAGGTGATCATTCCGTTCAAGTAGGGAATGGTACAAGTATTGCAGCCAAAGCAGTTGGCGAATATCACCTTGTATTACCAAGTCGTAATACACTGATTTTGAATGAGTGCTATTATATACCAAACATGATGTGCAACATTATATCAGTTTCTTTATTAAGTAAAGAAGGATATAATTTTGTAGTACAGGATAATGTTATGAACATCTTCCTAAATCAAAAGTTGATTGCATCAGACTCGTTACATAATGGCATATTCATTCTCAATCAAAATACAGTCCTCAATATACAAAACACACACACGAGGAAAAGTTCAGAAATGAACGAATCCTTCTTGTGGCATTGTAGACTTGGTCATATCAATGCGACACGACTGGATAAGTTACATAAGCATGGATATCTGAATCCGTTCGAATTATCATCTTATGATACTTGCCATTCATGTCTCAAAGGAAAAATGACCAAAGCTTCGTTTAATGGACACGGAGAAAGAGTTGTGGAACTCTTAGGACTGGTACATAGTGATGTATGCGGCCCTATGTCTACGCATGCCAGGAACGGTTCTTCCTACTTCATTACATTCACTGACGATCTCTCAAGATTCGGACATGTGTTCCTGATGAAACACAAGTCTGAATCTTTTGAGAAATTCAGAGAATATAAGCACGAAGTAGAGAATCAAACGGGCAAAAGTATTAAAATTCTTCGATCTGATTGAGGAGGTGAATACTTAAGCAATGAGTTCCTAGATTATCTAAAAGAGAATGGGATTCTCTCTCAGCTTACTCCTCCTTATACACCACAGCACAACGATGTATCGGAACGGAGGAATCGCACCCTATTAGATATGGTGCGCTCGATGATGAGTACAGCTGAGTTACCTATTTCCTTCTGGGGATATACGCTGGAGACAGCAGCATACCTATTGAATCAAGTTCCAACTAAATCTATACCTACCACACCATATGAGATATGGAGTGGGAAGAGACCGTATCTTAAAAGAGTTAAGATATAGGGTTGTCCGACCTATGTCAAAAGCAAAAATCCGGACAAACTCGAGGCACGGTCAGTTCTTTGCAAGTTTGTAGGATATCCGAAGAATTCTTATGGATATTTTTTCTACCACAGTGAGGAGCAAAAGGTGTTTGTTGCTCAACATGCCACCTTTTTAGAAAAGGAATTTCTTGCAAAAGAGATTGTGGCTCTGAGGTAGAACTGGAAGAAGTTCCAGCAACACAAACTGCAACTGATGATTTAGTGGAACTAGAGGATTCAGTAGCACCCGACGAACCCCAGCCTCTCCGCCGATCTAGCAGGGTTTCTCATCCACCTGAGAGATACTACGGTTTTCTCATTGATGGTGGAAGCGAGGATTGCATCATGGAAGATGATGACCCAACTAGTTTCGAGCAGGCCATCATGAGTGGTGACTCTGTGAAATGGCTGGATGCAATGAGATCTGAGATGGAATCCATGTACACCAACAAAGTATGGACTTTGGAAATTGCTCCTGAAGGGGTAAAACCCATTGGGAGCAAATGGATCTTTAAAAAGAAATTTGGTGTAGATGGAAAAGTTGAGACTTTCAAAGCTAGAATTGTAGCAAAGGGTTTTCGTCAACGACCAGGTGTGGATTATGACGAAACCTTTTCTCCAGTGGCTATGCTTAAGTCCATCCGGATCTTACTTGCCATTGCTGCATACCATGACCACGAAATCTGGCAAATGGATGTTAAGACCGCCTTTCTAAACGGTGATTTAGAAGAGTGTGTGTACATGACTCAGCCAGAGGGCTTCGTAGATAGTGGGAGCAGCGCAAAGGTGTGCAAGCTGCTTAAATCCATTTATGGGTTAAAGCAAGCATCGCGGAGTTGGAACATCTGTTTTGATGTTGTAGTCAAAGAGTTTGACTTCATCAAAAATATAGATGAACCTTGTATCTATAAGAAGGTAGCAGAGAGTAAGGTTGTCTTCCTCGTATTGTACGTGGATGACATACTCTTGATAGGAAATGATATTCCTATGCTGCAATCAGTCAAGCTCTTCTTATCATAAAGATTCTCAATGAAAGATCTAGGTGATGCCTCCTGCATATTGGGAATCATGATCTATAGAGATAGATCTAAACGGATACTGGGATTATCCCAATCCAGGTACATTGACACCATACTAAAGAAGTTTAGTATGGAAGAATCCAAGCGTGGGAACCAACCCACGATCTCTGGACTCACTCTCTCCAAAGAGATGTCTCCCAAGACTGATTTGGAGAGAGCTCGCATGCAAAAGATACCCTATGCTTCTGCAGTTGGCTCTATCATGTATGCGATGTTATGTACCAGACCCAATGTAGCATACTCACTAAGTGTAGTGAGTCGGTATCAAGCAGATCCTGGAGAGAGTCACTCGACAGCTGTGAAGAACATTCTCAAGTACTTGCGAAGGACTAGAGACATGTTCTTGGTGTATGGTAACGGAGAACTCCGGGTGGAGTCCCTTACCGATTCCAGCTTCCAAAGTGATAAGGACGACTCTAAGTCGCACTCAGGATTTGTCTTTACCCTCAATGGAGGGGCGGTATGTTGGAAGAATTCCAAACAGGATACCGTTGCAAACTCGACGATGGAGGCTGAATACATCGCTGCCAACGATGCTGCCAAAGAGGCTGTCTGGATGAAGAAGTTCATTAGTGAACTTGGTGTGGTTCCATCCATTGAGCATCCAATACCTCTGTATTGCGATAACAATGGAGCTATGGCTTTGGCCAAGGAACCCAGGTCTCATCAGAAGTCCAGACATATTTTGAGGCGGTATCACCTGATCAGGGAGATAGTTGATCGCCGGGAGATCGAGGTCAGGAGAGCAGATACGAAGGACAACACTGCGGATCCACTCACGAAGGCCGTTCCCCAGATACAGTTTGAGAGATTATTCGAGATGCTAGGTATGAGATACTACAGCAGCTGGCCTTAGTGCAAGTGGGAGATTGTTAGTTATGCATATGCCCTAGAGGCCATTGTTGTACATATGATGTATATTATGATGGATGCTTGGATATATACAGAGAGGACTTTCTTGCTCTTCATGATAGTATGCTATTTGGTTTCACTTTATCTTAACATGTTGACTTGTATTGGTTTACTGTCTTTCTCTCACATGTTAATAAAGCCCTTAGGATCTATACTCGACTACTGAGACTATGATGAGATCATACTAGTGGGGCCATGGTAGTCAATGAGTATATCCTATTGCTGTTCCTAGTCGAGGGTATATCGAGACAGGGCATCGATACACCAGAGTAGACTAGCGTATACGCATCTTGACCCATATGATGGGCGATGGATGATCCCATATCCATCGGTGTTTGACATCAGAGATGGTGTACGGGTGCTCAGTGGAGACTGGGTACACTGGACGGACTCGCCGAGAACTCCCAGATGGTGATATACCACACGTCAGATGACAGTTCTCCGGTGACACTGGTATAGGGTAGTCTGTAGACCCGAGATCGTCATAGAGTCTTGCGTGATTCCCACTGTGCTTTGATTTCCATCTTACCACGTCTAAGAGGGCGTGCAAAACGGTGGCTTTTGGGTACAGTCCCAAATCACATGGAGGCAATGAGCGATAGGAGGGGATTCGTCTCTCCCGGTATAGGGAGTTGATGTTGTGCTGTGTTCGATTGGCTATAACTGGAAGTCCCTGGCCAGGGCTGATATAAAGATTTACTGGTAAGTGTTACCAGTAGTTTCTCGACCTGTTATGAGCCTCACATCGACACGACTTATCGGTTACTGGGGTCTGACGTATACCACCCCTAGACTTGATATGCGACATATCAGACGAACAGACCGGACTGTACGGGAGTGTTACTGATTGGATTCACAGGAGAACGTACAGGCTAGCTTGTTGATCTTCTGATCGCTCAATACCTGGGTGGCTGTTACGTTTAGCTGACCACTTGCAGCTTGTGGGTGTTTGATATGATCATCACCTGCTACCGGCGTATTGACGATTCTTTAGAGTCCTACACCGAGGTTTCTTGGCTCAGGCAAAACGGAGTAGAGGCATATATGTGATATGTACAGGACCGAGGATAATATGATATGAGATACCGTATTGTATTCTCGTGATATTTAGATATGAACCGGGTCATCGGATCAAGTGTTGATTCGATGAATCGGTACATGATATATTAGTCGGTTATATTCGATATAGCCGGATCGTCGGATCAAGTGTTGATTCGATGATTTAATGTATAATAATATATATGATATATTGTATTACATTATCTAATATTGGCTCGCTTTATTATTTCATTTTCTCACCGGATAATACATTGATATATATGCAATATATATTAATTGTATTATTTTCTTTTGTTACAAATATAATATATATGTGATATATATTATGGTAACATGATATGATTGATAATGAAATATGTTTAGAGATGATAAAAAGAGATTAGGGTTTGATTAGGGTTTGCTTCTTCTTGCACCATCTAGAAGCATTGCTTTTGTCTTGGTTAAGATATTATGGTTGATATTTATCCATGACTCATTTTTAACCTAACCAAACCCTAGCTCTAGTTTATTCTCTACAAAGGTTAACCTTCTCATCCTTGACCATGGTTCCATGATCAATCATATATTCTTTACTACTATTCATCACAAAAGGATTATCTCATTATTCTTCATCTTCTTCTCTCTTGAGTTTTTGAAAGAGCTCACTAGTTATTTCTTTTGTGATGATTTCTTGTAAGAAAATGATATAAAAGGAAAGCATAAATACTACTCTATCATCCTCATCTAGTATAGCCCATTAGATTAGGGTGTTCACCTCATTAGAGTGAGAGAGCTTGAGCTATTGCAACTTCGATGTAGATCATCGGAGAAATAGAATACTACAAGCTAGCATGGATCGTTCGAGTCGTGGAGCCTCTCTTGAGTCCGGGAGATCGTGGATCGCGGCGAAAGGACTTCTACTCGGTGCTTATGAAGCGAAGGAGCGGACTACAAAGGTTGTAATCCCTCACACTTAGTAGTAAAGATGTTTACCTGCATGTTAAACCCTAATAATCTAGCAAGGATCCCGTCTTTGGGATGTTCGGCACGTCTAAAATTTTATTCGAGCATGTTTGATGCCTTATGAACCTTCACAAGAGTGCCTAGGAACCCTACATTGATGCCGCGCAGTGCACTGATGGCCATCACTAGAAATCCTCGGCCGAGGTAGTGGAGAATTACTGATTTGGATCAGTTGTTTCTCAGGTGGTGATGGGCTTCATGCCGACTCGATTTATCGCGTTATTAGGGGTCTGACATTATCCACCCCCTAGACTCGATATGCGATACTCTTTAGACGAACGGACCGGACTGTACGGATATTGTCACAGTCTGGCTCAGTAGGGTTTATGGATGAGTTCGCTCATCAGCTTCCCTTCCAATCAATACATAGGCAACCGTTACGTATAGCTTGTACCTCTGACGTGCTAGTGGTTATACCCAGTGCCAGTGTGTTGATGAGTCATTAGAGTCCCCCACAGACACTTTCCCAAGTTCTGGAGAAATGTTGTACAGGTCGTATGGTTTTATGGCAAGGTTCGGAAAATGCACGTGCGTTTTCGCACGTGTCATTTTTCGGGCAGATAATACTGATCGGCTTTGGTCTAAGCCGGATCCGAGTATTATACTGTGTAGATATAATATCTTTGTCTCATATGCGTTTGTATTCAGTCGTAATACAAATGCGGGTATGTTTATACCGTTACGGGGTTACCCTGAAATTCGTTTCAGGATCACTTTTGGAAGTTGCCAGTTTCCAGTTTTCTATCACCCGTATTTGACATTCGGTTAAATACGGATTTATCTTTTCTTGATGAGTGTGGAAGGTTCTAGAAGCATCTAGATGGTGACTAGGATGATGAGGTGGCTTATGACTCATTTGTGCTTTAAATGATCATTTAATGTTTTTGATGACAAGATTAAGTGATTCATTAGTTCATTAAATGAGAACATACTAGGTGTATCATGACTCATTGTTTCATTCATGGTAATGGTCACCCCCCTCTCCTACACTCACCTCCCCCCTCTCCTATATATGGCCGGCCATTCTTTGGTGAGGGATCATGGTTGCTAGAGAGGAAAATAGATGATAGTTTTAGTGTATGGAAATTTGATAAATACTCATTTCACATTTCCACCCGATCCAAAAGGCAACTTCATTAACCGTTCATCCATAGCCTTGGACGTAACGAGACAAAGTGTTCTACTCATTCTCTACTTCATCTTGGTCGTTTCTTTTAGCAAACTTGGCGACCGAGTTGCCTCGGTTAAGAGACGGGAGCCCGTTTAAAGATCTGTCGACGTGGTGCCAACTGGACAAGAAGATTGGAGATTCAGGAGATCGGAGCAGCTGCAACAAAGCATGGGATGATGCTTGAAGACCGAAGGACTCGGATCGTTCGGTATAACATTCCAACCCACTTTGTAGTTTGTTAGTTTAGCTTTAATGGCAGATCCGGGATATAGTACGCGATAGCGCCAGTTGTAAAAAGTTTTTGTTCCGCATTTGGCGTCTGTTAGACGGCCGGAGCTCTACTGTGGACTTACAAGGACTTCGTGTAAAGGCTCTCCTAGACGCAGCGCGACCTCACCCCCAATACCGGGAGAGACGAACCCCTGCCGATCCGCTCACTGCCTCCATGTGGCTCGGGACTGTACCTAACTAAAACCTGTTTGCACGACTCCTTTGAGCCGTGGTAGGGTAGTAATCAAAGCACAGTGGGAACTCACACGAGACAAATGACAATCTCAGGTCGATGAACTAATCTGTACACATGTCACCAGGGAACTGCCATCTGACGTCAGGTATAATACCAACTAGCATGTTCCCGACGAGTCCTGTCCGATGTACTCATAACCCAATGAGCACATGTATACATCTTAGGTGAACCAACTGACACCAATGGCTTGTGAGACTGGCCACTGCCCCTCGTCGGGGTCTCGACTGTATACACTAGTCTACTAATAGAGTATTGATGCCCAGTCTCGAAACTCCCACGACTAGGGAACTTTTAAGGATGTGCTTATAGACCCCAGCTCCCACGTATATGATCGCCATCATACTGCTGGTCGTCAAGCATGAATCCTAAGGGCTCTATCAACGTGTAATAGTAACCTGTAAGGTCACCTGAAGCAGTACACGATGATAAAGATAAACCAGATAGCATACTATCATCTTGAGTAAGACTGTCCTACCGGTATAGGTCCTCCCTCAATCATTGCAATCACGTGCCTGTGATCCAATAATTGACTCTGAGGGCACTATATCCAACAATCTCCCACTTGCACTCAAGGCTAATTATTGTGATGTCGCATACTTACGGCCCGTGTGATACCGAACACCCAACTCCTCTACTAATCAGTCTCACAAAGCCCGTTTGCGAAACTATAGCGTTCGAGAAATAGCCTCAGTGAGTGGATCCGCCCTGATGTTTCTTTCTATGTCTCTCTTTATCTCAAGTTCGTGGAGAAAGCCATCTCCCGAAATGAGCAATACCTGTCTTAGAATATGTTTGGATATCTGATGGGACCTAGTTCATAAATGAACTCCAAATCCAAACTTCTTAGACTGTATCGTCAACTGAACTCAATCAGTATCCTGCGCCATGCTTCCCTCAGTATCCGCTTGGACCACATGTCCAAAATACTGCCCCTCGTAAGAGGGAAAACTATAACTCTGACAGTCACTCTGTCATCCAGGTCACCTTGGAAGCCTGGAATGATAACCATCCTCAGAAAGAGGCTGTAGTTATCATATCCCTAGAACATCCACTTATGTTCTAAAACTTTTTCCGAATGTCTCTCCAGGATAGGATTAATATCAACTTACTGCATCTCGTGAAAAAACAATATCTGGTGTGGTACTTGACATCTCATGATTGACTCAATTGCCTAAGCGAGTGATTTTCCAATCATGCACATCCCTCTCCCCTTTAGTCTGTAAGACACCTTTAGAGTGGGTGACTCCATCACCTGTAGGTACACTACCGTGCCAGGAGTCGTCCATTCTAAAACACCTTTAGAATGCTGTCTAAGTACCCTGATTGGGAAACTACCCAAATCTAGATCTAAAACCATAGATCTAGTAACCAGAATGTCTGATATAATATCCATGTCCTATGTGCATAAACCACTGTGTGACAACCAAAGTATAACCGATCGTAGTATAGGAATTTCACTTCCTACTCTGTGTATGTCATCCAAATCCAGGACATCACACCCTACTACATTCTTAACAGATCCATCCCCTATTCTGATGAAGTCAAACCCATGACTGTCACATCAGGAATAGATGATCTATCTCCGCTATATCTGCTTTAGTCCATAGATAGACATAAGATACTTGTCCACTATGCTTCCGCTGCTCCCACCGACTACGACAACCCTCTGGCAGAGTCATATACACGTACACTTCTATTAGAACGATGCTATACTTATCCTCCTGCCGGGTCTCACAGTCTGGAACAACAGCAATGGCAAGTCTGGGTAAACAAGAACCTCCCTGTCACCGTCCTTGAGGCTACCGGAGTACCCTCGGGTGCCTGAGGTTACCCACCATATCTGCGTAGTGGCCAATGGAATGTCAAACCAGATCGAATCTTTAGGTTCTTATCAAATTTTCAGTAATCGTTTGCGGTTCTGAAATCACTTCCAGTTCTACTATACTCCCACTACTGTTTTCTGAAAAAATCCATTTTACTAAAATTGTGGTGAGTCAAGAACAATATCACTATTGATCTTCCAGATGGTAGAAAGCCAACCCTCGTCATAGCCCGGGTCAACCCACAAACAGCCATTACAGAAACGTGCCTTGAGTTATCCAGAGTCTGGTTTTAAGCATAAGCCGGATAACTCCCCGTACCTTAACATTGTTAAGATATGAACTGTTCTATATCCAATATAGATCCAGAGGCGCTGATTTAATTGGAACCAGATTCAAATCGTGCAGCTGTCTGCAGTACATGTCAACTAAATGGAGAGAGGCCGATCGGCATTACTCAACTTAGGAGTGCTTCCAATTATGAGTAACCTGAAAGAGAAGCAAGTTCTCTTAATCATTACTATCAACTGAATACCAGACACAAGTATCTACATCTTCGACCACTTTGAAGAATCCCGATACTTGCAAACCCTGGTTCTCTACTTTACTCTTATACCTATAACTTCTCAAAACTTAGACCTTGCATTTGTACGAAACACATGTCTGAGAACTAGAGAAGTCACAAGTAAACGGAATATAGTGCGAGTACCAACCCCTATGTCCTCATGGACACTGGACAACATACAATACTCTGTATAAGTCCCCTGAGTCTAATAACTCATTCCCTATGTGTCGTAGGTTGAAAACTGTACTTATGGTTAAGAAGAATTACACCGCTGTTTAATGCTCCTTACCCAACCATCCACTGATATAGGTAAATGTCAAGGACATAATTTCCAAAAGTTATATCTCACTTTATAAAAATAAACGTACAGATATATCAATTTGAAATTGGTGCATTACAACGGATATTCAAAACCAAATATTTGCCGTCCGGCTAACAACCCAGGCGATTTCCTCAAATATCACCAATTACAAAGAATCCCGATATAATGAGGATGATCACCCAATTCCTAATAACTTACTCCCACTCATCATCTGTAAAACCATACAGATGTGAGAATCAAACCTTGTAAATACATACCCTGGAGCAAGGGCTAATTGGGAAATGAGTTTTCTTTTAACAATACGCAGTGAAACTGAAACATATAAATGTTTCGAAGGGGTATCCGGGTATTCTTAGTAATGCCTCTTCCATTATCATATTCACAACTATAACCGTATATTTCTTTTCCAACTCTCCAAATCCCTTTATATGTCTTTAGTCATTACCTTCTGTACACCCCTTTAGGCTAAATGGTTTTCTTCTTTCCCCACCGTTCGGCACCAGCTTATGGTTTGGAAGAAGACTATCCAATAAGCGTAACAGGTGTACTGTCCTAATCCTAGGAGCACTCGCAATGCGAGAGAAAGTGAAGATAAATGATAGCCGAAAAAACCTTATTCCTATTTCTCCTGAACCAGAATCCATCCCCGAACTGGAACAAGTTCCTTTCGAGTTTGTATATAACCGTATGATGGAGTATCCAATAAACTGTGGATCTTCGTAGTGTTACGGAGTGTTCTGGAGAAATACAAAGGTGATGTAGGATTGGCGAAGGAATACTTGGTTTGGTCGTGAATAGCAGTCACAATTTACTTTGCCCTCTTAATGATCCCTTTATTTGTCTTTACTCATCACCTTTTGTACACCTTTTAGGCTAAATGGTTTTCTTCATTCCCTACCGTTCGGCACCAGCCTATGGTTTGGAAGAAGACTATCCAATTAGCGTAATAGGTGTACCGTCCTAATCCAAGGAGCAATCGCAACCTGAGAGAAGGTAAAAGGAAAAGACAACTGAATAGTCCTATTCATTTTCTCCAGAACCGGAAACCATCCTCGAATCTGGAACAAGTTCCTTCGAGTTCGTATATAACCATACGATGGTTTTATCCAATGGAAGTGGATGTTCATAGTAATACGGGGTGTTCTGGAGAAAATGGTAAAAGTAGGAGTGGCAATGAGGTTTGCAACTCTGACAATCCAAAAGCCATGGTTATAAGAAGGTTCGGTTAATCTTGGTCACTGAGTCATAGTCAAGGGTCGGGCCATGGTCACTGAGTCATAGTCAAGGGTCGGGCCATGGTCACTGCCAAAGAGAGAGAGAAAAGAAACACTCTGCGTGCACTCTAACCTAGATCAGAATGGTTATCAATTTATCTAATCAGGAAACCTCCTACTGTATCGTCAAATTCTCCTCCAGACCTGGAAGAAGAATTAGTCGGGATCACCCGAGGAGTAAACCAACTCAACAGTGGGAATCGGGATCCAACTATCATCGTATGATAATGTGATGGAATCCACTCACATTATCACACTCAAGAAGGTATGCGCATATCTGGCAAGTTTCAGTTTCTTTAGAAACTCCAGATGTGATTTTTACCCCATGCTCTTATGACCTTGATTTTGGCCAACAAATCATAAGTCACATGTCAAGTTCTACCAGTCATTATCCAGGTTGATTTGAACCCACCCGTACCTACCCTTGACTTTGGCCAACAAAGCAGTACAACTGTCCCAAACCAACGCATCTATCTATGCAACAGAAAGGTAACAAATAGCTACCATACACTATGCCTTGACTTTGGCCAACAAACATAGCATGAATACTAAGTGCTACCCGTCTGAAATGACGGAGGGCTACGAATAGTTTTTGGCGGAAAACCTTTAACGCAATGAACTTGATATCGTTGAAGGAACCGGATAGCTTTTTATAAAAATATAGTGGCGAAAACCTTTGCTAAAGAGGTCACTCCCGGTGAAGGGATCTCTGCTCTTTACCCGTAGAATGAGGTGCAGGATATTCTAACTGAATACCACGATGCAAAGCAAAAAGTAATTGGCTATAGTGAAGTTATTACCCTGACGCAAACTTCTGTCTAAGGGGTCACTCCCGGTGAAGGGATCTCGACCCTTGCCTCGTCGACTGAGGTGCTGGATATTCATAACCGAATACCACTGTGCAAAACAAAAGAGAACGTCCTTGCAATAACAGCTTTTTTTGAAAAATGTTCCTACAACATCAGAATAGGTTTGTTTAGCTTGCATTGATCCGAATCAATGCAGTCCCATCAATTAATCACACCACAAAAGAACGAAAAAACGATGTACGTATATTTCGCCACTGGGTCCCGTCATCACCCGTTAGTTTACTTAACTAACGATAGAGCGGGGACTGGACTAGCGCGGGTGTAAAATATATAGAACATCTACTAGTATATATATCAATATATAATATTCGCTCAAGGCATGATAAAATGCAACATCACAGAAATGTAATAAGCATCACAGAACAATACAGATAATCTGGGATCCCCGGGTTTCATAGAGCCGCTACTTAAACCCGACGTTCCCGTGGCCGTGTGGATAGCCTGTGCAATGAAATCCTAGACCCCTACGGGCGCGGCAAGTTACCCGCCAAAACCTGAAGCGAGGCAGCCCCCTTCAACAAAGTGAATGGAGCACCCAGCACTTGACGAAATCCGGTAAATTGAGCACCCCTCCTTGGGTCAACTTGTACCCCTTACGAGTGCGGAGAATAGCCCGCCAATTCTAGAGTGAAGCCGCCTCCGTCTCAAAGCCATGAGATGCGGGCCCGTTGCCCTCTACAACCCGGCTACCCATCCACCCTTCCGTAGGGTAATCCTAGTACAAAAAGTAAAAATATACAACGGGTACATCGACCTCATCCCGGTCATGCCCCAAAAGAATAATATACAAACAGGCAGTGACGGCAGTCCACATGTCGGACGCTCGCCCCGCAATATCAAATGTACAAATACAACCAAACTGTACTACCATTGCATCCAGGCTATCCACCACGACAAATCCGCAACATCACAGCACAACACAGAACATCAACGTGAATGTCACGTTCGCAAATCCGTCAAAATGAGCTATTGCAATTAGATAGGATTTACCGCTCGAATGACATTCACGGTCGCAGATATAATGTAAATACTGTGAACTAACATGTTTAAAATTTTCGATTGACAAAATTTCGTGGGCCCCAAGCACAATACCCAGTACTCAAATAAATCTGGGCCCAAAATAAAATTACTAGAAACCCATTTTCCAAGTCAGAGACCAACTGAAGAAATTTGTTGCAGTGTTGCTACAGTACGGCCACGGAACCGTGGCCAAAACGTGGATACGACCGCAGTTCCGCCGCGCTACAGTGCAATCAATGTACCAAATTTTCTCAGAACTCTTAAAAAACCCTGCCTGTTTTTCTGCAGCACACCAAATAATTTTTTGTCCACAGGAAAAATTCGACAGAAACTGATGACTTGGAAAAGCAGTTTTTGAAAAATTCGTTCGATCGAAGTTCCAAACACGTTAGAGCAAGCTAGTAAAGGTTAATGGCGTAGCTCTGATACCATGTAAGTCTACGGTAGCGCCCCGGCCGTCATTCCGAGGCCAAAATGCGGAAACGAAAACTTTTTCTTAACTAGAAACCGGCGCTATCGTATGCTTAAAACCCGTATCGAACCATTAACCTACAACTAGCTATCTAGAAAAGAGATAGAAAGGCTATACCGATCGATCCGTGTCCTTCGGTCTTTGGCCACCATCCCAAGCTCCTCGCGGCATCTCCGGCCTTGATCTCCTCGTCGGAAAGGGCACCACATCTACGAGTCTTTTTACGGGCTCCCGCTTCATCCGAAGCAACTCGGGCATGAAGTGTGCTAGCCAACGTGTCCAAGGTGTTGTAGAGAATGTTTGTGATCACTTTGTCTCTTGCATCCATGAGTTGGATGGAGGTTAGAGGTGTTGCCATTGATGGAAATGGGGAGCTCAAGAAGCAAGAGGAAGAAGAAGAAGTGCCTTTCTTTTCTTATGTGTTGCTTTTATAAAATGAGAGTAAGAATGATAAAATACAAGAGCAAACACTAGCCATATGGCTGCCCTCTCTCTCCTCTTATCAATTCAAAACATTAAATCAATCCTAATGTGACATTAGCACAAGAAAAGAGACCATGAGTCACTAAGCATGTCCATGTCACAATTAATGCACCTCATCATGAATTAAGCTCACTATTTTCACCAAAGTAAACTTTAACCCAAATGTTTACAACAATAAAAAGATACGGTAACATCTAAAGTAAACTGGTGACGGATCACAAGGATACCCCTCACCTGTATATACATACTGTTAGGTCCACGTTACCTGTCCCGGTCCTTTCGGGGTTGCGGAAACGGTGAAAAACGATTTTTTGGGTATAGGGTAACATGGACTAGAAAACCCGGATTTTTGCTAAACAACACATTAGCAACTACTATGAGTTTTACCTACTCGGTTAGGGGGTTATACCTAGTCTTGAACTCCTTCTCTTCTTCTCTTTGGAGTTGGTTGGATGGTTCTCCTTGTCGCCTTCTCTTGCCGAAGAAAGATCCACCCGAGGGCCTCTACCTTGAGCTCCTTCCTCGAACTTGAGATAACTAATGTATTAGGCTTGCTAGACCTTCAACCTTAGGATGAGTAGAGATGAGTTTTGGTGTTTTATCTTGAAGGCAAATGGTTCTCAACTCATGAGAGGGATTTTGCCTTGAGAGAGAGGAAAAGGATGAGAGCTATGGATGAGAGAGAAGATGCAAGTAAGAATGATCAATTTTTACAACCATGCTCTCATATTTTAGAAAATGACAACAATAATAATAATTAACAATTTGTGATGGCGAGTTGATGAATGACCATTATCATTTCATTCATTAAATGCTTTGTGCAAAAAATAAGAAGCATATTTGAAAACAAATGATGATGGTCAACGAGTCTACTTTGGTCAATCGGTCAACTAAAGTCAACAAGTCAACAAAAGTCAAGAATTCAACTCAACCATGGCACAATAATTGTTAACTAATATTATTAATCATATTTCCTATTCTCATTAGGGTTTGGAAAAAAACAACAGTCAACTGTGCATACACCCGTACCATAACCCTAAAGAGAATCCTCTGCCTCTGTCTCAGTCAACTGTGCATACACACCCGCATCCGTGTTCCGAGGAACACGAATACAATGAGATAAAACCAATCCCAAAACATATACTAGGATCTGACTTAAACCAAAGCCCGCTAGTAATAACTTTCCGGACACCAAACGTGCACAAGTGCGCGGATGTGAACGAACCCCGTCGCAAAATCATGCAACCTCTACTCTGTTTTGCCCAAAGGCGAATAACCCTCTGTGTGGGACTCTAAAGACTCGACACTACGCTGGCAGTAGGGTTAACCACAGACCGCAAGCGGCACTAGCTGTACGTAACGGTCCCTAGGTAGATGCCGATAAGAAGACTGATGAGGTGAACCCATCCGAACTCCTACTGAGCCTGTATGTGACAATCTCCGTACAGTCCGGTCTGTTCGTCTGATAATATCGCATGGCGGGCCTAGGGGGTGGTAAACGTCAGTCCCCTAATAGCGGTACAAGTCGTGTCGGAGTGTAGCCCAGAACACCCTGAGATAACACTGGAAACCCACCAGTATATCTCGCTTGCCCTGGCCAGGGACGACTATGTGTAATGGCTCTCCTAGACACAGCGCGATATCAACTCCCAATACCGGGAGAGACGAATCCTGTCTAATCGTCACTGCCTCCAAGTGCTTCGGGACTACACCCAACGACTACCTGTTTGCACAACTCAGTAGAGCCGTGGTAGGGTAGTAATCAAATAACAGTGGGAACACACTCGAGGCGAAGTGACAGTGTCAAGTTAGCGAACTAAGCTGTACTCATGACACCTAGGAACTGTTAACTGACGATAGGTATAATGCCAACAAACAGTTCCCGACGAGTTCTGTCCAGTATACTCGTAACCTAACGAGCACCTGCATGATAGTTATATGTATGCCCTAGAGGCCATTACTGTACATAGGATGTATATTGTAGTGGATGCTGGGACATATATAGGGAGGACTTTCTTGCTCGACATGATAGTATGCTATCTGGTTTCTCTTTACCTTAACGTGTACACTGATTGTCTCTCTGTTACATGTTGGTAAAGCCCTTAGGATGTGTACTTGACTACCTGGACTATGATGCAGATCATACTAGTGGGGACATGGTAGTCTATAAGTACATCCTTCAAGGTCCCTAGTCGTGGGTGTATCGAGACAAGGCATCGGTATACTAGAGTAGACTAGCGTATACCTTCTCGACCCATACAGATGGGCGATGGATGATCCCATATCCATTGGTGTTTGACATCAGAGATGATATACGGGTGCTCAGTGGAGACCGGGTACACTAGACGGACTCGCCGAGAACTCCCAGATGGTATTATACCTTACGTCAGATGGCAGTTCTCTGGTGACACTGGTACAGCTTAGTCTGTTGACCCGAGATCGTCATAGAGTCTTGTATGATTCCCACTGTGCTTTGATTTCCACCTTACCACGTCCAAGAGGGCATGCAAAACGGTGGTTTTTGGGTACAGTCCCGAATCACATGGAGGCAATGAGCGATAGGAGGGGATTCGTCTCTCCCGGTATAGGGAGTTGATGTTGCGCTGTGTTCGATTGGCTATAACCAGAAATCCCTGGCCAGGCTTGCTGAGATTTACTGGTAAGTGTTACCAGTGGTTTCTCGAACTGTTATAGACATCATATCGACACGACTTATCGAGCTATTGGGGTCTGACGTTTACCACCCCTAGGCGAGATATGCGACATATCAGACGATCAGACCGGACTGTACGGTAAGTGTTACTGGTTGGATTCACAGGAGTGTGAGCGGGCTTGCTCGTTGATCTTCTGATCGCTCAATACTCGGGTGGCCGTTACGTTTAGCAGACCGCTTGCGGCTTGTGGGTGTTTATTATGATCATCACCTGCTGCCGGCGTATTGACGAGTCTTTAGAGTCCTCCACAGAGGTTTCCTGGCACAAGTGAAACGAAATAGGAGCGCATATAAGATATGTGCGGGACCAAGAATAATACCAGTATGTGATACTGTATTCGATTCTCGCGATATGTGACATTGATCGGTTATATGCGATATAGCCGGGTTATCGGATCAAGTGTTGATTCGATAAGTTGTTACTATTGATATTAGTCGGTTATATGCAGTATGACCGGATCATTAAATCAAGTGTTGATTTAATGATTTAATGTATAATTATATATTTGATATATTACTTTACATTAACTAGTATTGGTTCACTTAAGATTATTTTCTCCCTTGAATGTGCACATTGTATATATGATATAGTTTTGTGCACTAGTTTGTATCATGTTTGATGATACATACAAACTTGGGTGTGTTTGCTTTAAACCATGTTTAGTTAATGGTTAGGGTTTAGGGTTTTATTTTCTTTATTCATTTTGTAAAAACAAAATGGTGCTTTTCTTTATTTTTCTTGCTTGAAGCTTCTTGAAGCTTCAAAGCATCTTTGAATAAGTCTACCATTTTGTTTTATCCTTAACCTAACCATCAACCTAAACCCTAGTTTATTCACTACACAAGTTAACTCACCCATGGTTGCTAAATGATAAGCATCACTTGATTTTCTATTTTGATAATTGATTTTTCATTCTTTTCTTTCTTCTTCTTCTTCTTGATGAAGAAAGAAAACCATTGCTAGAAAAATTCCAAGTGATGAATCCAAGTGAGAAATCCAAATCCAAAGTGAACCCACTTCCTATTTCTTCATCCTCTACCACTTACCATGTAGTAGAGTGTGTTATCTTCACAAGTTTCAAAACCTAGTGAAGGTGGAGCTTGAGTTTGAGTCGCCTCGACGTAGATCATCTTCGGCATCGAAGTCAACGACCTAGCCCGCCCATTTCTCCGATGAAACTGACGCTAGAGTCCGGGATTCCGATGATCGCAGCGGAGGGACGTCAACACGGAGCTAGAGAAGTGGAGGACCGGATCTACAATGGTTGTATTTCCATTCACTTTGTAGTAAAGCAGTTTACTAGCTTGTTGTTTCGCCTAATCTCTAGTTAACGATCTTCATTAGGGTTTCTCGGCACTTAAAAATTTGAATTTGGCATGGTCGATGCCTTATGAAACCTCTTGAGTGTGCCTAGGAACCCTATAGTGGTATTAGAGACTAACTAGAGCTTTAGGCGAAGTGTAGGCGAAGTTAGAAACCCCATTGAACCCCGAAACCCTAGATTTCACCCTTCTCTGTACAATTTTCAAAACTGTGGATTTTTCCAAATTAAAAATTCTCAAAAATATCAGCAGGCAAATACAAGGGTTACTGTGAAAAACGTGACTGTAATACGACTAAACCGCAGCGGAACCGCGGCCTTACCCTGGTAATGGCGGCGGTTCCGCGGCCGTATTTAAAGAGCATGGAATCATTTTTGCTCAGTAACCTCAGTTGGTGTTTGCTGATCCTTTTGGGAAATTTTATTTTTCACTCAACAGTTGAGTTTTCTGGAGTGTTTTGGGGATTCGATGATTCGATCGGAATCTTTAACTGCGTCTATGTGTTTTTCCGGGTAGTTTTGAATATGTTAAAAAAGTTCAACCAGATATAAATAACCAATTTTTCCCCTGTCGGGAAATTTCGAAATGTTGGATTTTTCTGTGGTTTAAGAACGTTCTAAGTAGTGCAAGTAACGCGATGGACCCTCTAGAAGAATACAAACCTTAACTCGATTATGTGACCATCTTGAACTGCCCTTTGAACCTTAGGGTTTGGGGCAGTACGGCATGCCACATGTGAGGCGTTGGCTTGACCCTTCTACGGTTGGACCGTTGCTACTGTGGCATGAAGTGAATGCTCTTAAACTTATTTCATGTGTTGAGCTGTTTCGGGAAAACTTGGGTGTTTGACTGTTCGATCGGAAAGTTTAAAATTTTCTATTTATCTGGAATGTGATACAATATTTGGAATACACAAATAGTTATGAGATAACTGATTTGAATATTATAAACATAGCAGTTTAGTCTCACTTGATCGGTTGCCACGGAATTTTGATGCGATCAAAAATCCGTCGCAATCACGTAGCGTACGCGGATACTCGCCGGGTAAACTTAATAAACAGCTACACCCTATAGCCCCGACCAAGAGACTGTAGGAGAACCCCGTCGCCGAAAGCATCCGTTCGGGTGCTCGCGGTAGCGGTGTTCCGCCTTGGTGCACTTCGTCGACGATATCAGGGGTGCGGCCGTCTACTAAAGTTTACGACGAGCATTCGATCAGAATGCCGGGAATCTTGTTGAATTGCCCGACTTCATATTGAAAAGAGTTTTCGATAATGAGACTAAAATGCAGGGTTTATAATTGTTAGGCATGCGATGTTTAAGGAATTCATTTGGTTAGGCATGCGATGTCTAAAGAGATTGCGGATTCCAACTGTTGTAGTTTCACACTTTCTTTTCTGTGACCGTAAGTGTAATATGTGATATCGCCGGTTTCGTTGCTATATGTCAACGACAATTGGGATGGGCATATTTGCTTACGTTGATGACATGTGATGTTATGTGTTGCTGGATATATTATATTGGATCGTCGTGTTTGAATAGTCGGGGAAGGTTTTATGTGAGATGAGTGTTTTTCATTTTCATTCATGTAAAAACTTGTATGTAATATTCTTTTATTGGGGCACTTCCAGATTGCGGAAGATGTCACCATTGTATATTATTTACTTTTCCGCACTAGGATAGACCCAAGGAGGAGAGCACAAGTAACCGGGTTCTAGAGTCTAGTGGGAGACCAACTCGAGGAGTCGAGTCCGGGTCTCCTAACTCTAGAATTGGTAGGGTTACTTGCCGCTCTCGTAGGGGTCTAGGGGTGTGGGTTTGGCTATTCATCGCGACCATGGAATCCGTGTTTTGTACTGGCTCGTATTGAAAACACGGACGTCCTAGTATATCCAATATTTCGTATATGTTTCTTCTGCTGCGATATCTGTGATGTGATCATTTGATATGCTGTGATAGATACTGTATATAGTATATATGATATATTATATAGACGTTACTTATGTTTTACACCCGCGCTAGCCCTGCCCCGCTCTGCCGTTAGTTACCTAACCTAACGGTGCACGAAGGGACATCGAGGCGAATGCTGATGGCATAAGTGTCCGTCGTATTTATCTGTGATGTTTAGATGCTTAAATGATGGGACTTCATTAATGTGATTAATGAAAGAAAAGAAACCTAAAAGATGTTGTGGAATCGAATTTTCAAAAACAGGTAGCTACAGTTCTTGCTTTGCATCACGGTGTTCCTTGTAGAACATCCTGCACCTTATTCGATGAGGAAAGGGCCGACGATCCCTTCACCGGGGGTGACCCCTTTAGTAATAACTGGCAGATGCTACACACTCGGTTTGTCCTTTGATTGCTTCTATAGTTTCTTCTTTGCACAGTGATATATATGATATATCCCGCACCTCATTCGATGAGGAAAGGGCCGACGATCCCTTCACCAGGAGTGACCCCTTTAGAAAAACTAGAAAAGCCTAAAAAACACTCCATTTCAAAATCATTTGATTCTACAACGATATCAAGTTCATTACGCAAAGGGTTTTCTTAAAAACCTGTCGTGGCCCTCCGTCATTTCAGATACGGTAACTAACTCGGTATACGGTAACTAACTAATATTTATTTGTTTATGCATATGATGCAGATTGGATTAGGGTATTCGTACGGCATTGTTTGGCATTCGTCAAGGGTCGTGCGAGTGGGTTTAATTCAATCAAGAAATGTACGGGTTGAACTTGACTAGTGGACTATGGGTTGTTTGGCATTCGTCAAGGTCATAGAACGCTAGGGGCAAAATCTATCGGGAATTTCAAGTGTTGAAATTTGCAATGAAATTGCATACCTTCTATGAGATAGTTGGATCCTGATACCCGCTGCGAGTAAGAGTTACTCCTGGGAGAGTTTTACACATTACAATTAGCCGATCAAGTAGGTGTCTAGAAAGGTGTTAACGAGGTTACGCCTCTGGAAAAATGAGGTTTACATTAATTAGGTTCGTGCGAAAGCACGGGGGACCTCCCTCAAAGTACCGACACTGGCCTGGCTGAAAGATTGGCGAACTTGTAGCGTGCAATTAATCCCGGCTAGTCTTTCCTTTTAGGGTTTAAAGGAAGATTTGATAAAAACAGTGGGAGCCATCCTGATTAGATAAAATAAAAACCAATCTGATCTTGCAAGAGCGCACGCTGAGTGTTTTCTTCTCTCTCTCTCTCTCCAGATAGCGACCATATCACGCCTTAATCAAGATAATAATACGGATATATTGACCGAACCCGCTTGTTATACTGAGCTGGGGAACGTTGGTCCCGCTCCAACTTATAATTGTTATAAGACAGAGCAGGAAATACAGGAATACTAGAATTCCTATGCCGCCCAAACGAAGAAAGTGCATATGATGCATCTCCTTCGGGTGTGTTCATTACAAAGAACTGTTTCTCTGTATCCTCTACGTCCTGGGTATTTGATACCGGATCATGATCCCAGATATGTAATCTGTTACATAGGGCTACAGAAAGGTAGAGAACTGATAACGGGTGATAAGTTTCATGAGACAGAAAACGGTGCAAGTGTTGCAGCTAAGTCTGTTGGTCACTGTCACCCTGTATTCCAAATACATTGATTCTGAACGAATGTTATTAGATACCGAACCTGATATACAAAATCATATCAGTCTCTTTATTAGTAAAGAAATTATAAAATTTTGTATTGTTGGATAATGTTTTGAACATTTCCTATATCAAAAATTGATCGGTTCAGGCACGATATCTAAAAGCATTGATGTTCTAAATCGAACTACAGTTCTTAGTATACAGAACACACACAAGAGAAAGAGTTCAGAAATGAAAAAATCCTTCTTGAGGTATTGTAGACTGAGTCATATCAATATGACCCAACTAGCTGAAGTTATATAAAGTTGCATATTTAAATCAGTTTGAATTTACATCTTGTGAAACTTGCTGGTCATGTCACGGAGATAAGATGACCATAGCTCTGTTTAATGGAAACAGAGAAAGAGTTAGTGAACTCTTGGGATGATACATGTTGATGTATAAAGGTCCCCTGTCTACACATACCAGGACCGGTTCTTTATACTTAATTACATTCTCTGATGATCTCTCAAGATTCAGATATATGTTCCTGTTGAAACACCAGTCCGAAACTTTTGAGATAATCACATAATATAAGTTAGAAGTAGAGAACCAAAATACGGGTATAAGTATTATGTCCTTAGATATGGCGTCATCTATGATGAGTACTACTGAGTTACCTATTTTCTTTTGGGGTTGTGCACTTAAGAAGTTGCATACCTATTGAATAAGGTTCGAATCAAATCCGTTGCCTACCACTTCATATGTGATATGGAAAGGGAAGAGCCCATATCTTAAGTTGATTAAGATTTGGGGTTGTCCAGCCTATGTCTAAAAGCAAAATCCGGACAAACTCGAGGCAAGGTCTGTAATGTAGAACTGGAAAGGTTCCAGCTATACAAACTACAGTAGATGATTTGATAGAACCAAAGGATTCAATAGTCCCCGACGAACCTCAGCCTCTCCGCCGATCTGGTAGGGTTCCTCATCTGCTTGAGAGATTCGGTTTCTCGATAACAGTGGGAGCGAGGAATGCATCATGAGATGATGACCCAACTAGTTTCGAGCAGGCCATCGAGAGTAGGGACTCTGTAAGAATGGCTGGATACTTAGAGATCTGAGATGGAATCCATGTACACCAACAAAGTATGGACTTTGGTTGCTATATCTGAAGGGTTAAATCCCTATCAGGAGCAAGTATATCTTGAGAAGATTACTTGGTGTAGTTGGAAAAGTTGAGACTTTCGAAGCTAGACTTGTTAATGGTTTTCGTCATTGGCCAGGTATGGATAATGATGAAACCTTTTCCAGTGGCTATACTTAAGTCCATCCAGATCCTACTTGCCACGGCTACATACCATGACTACGATATCTGGCGGTTGGGTGCCATGACTGCTTTTCTAAATGATGTTTTAGAAGAGTGCGTCTATACATACACAGCCAGAGGGCCTCGTAGATAGTGGGAGCAGCGGAAACGTATGCAAGATGTTTTATGTGATAAAGCAGGCATCGCGGAGTTGGAACGTCTGTTTTGATGTGTTAGTCGAAGAGTTTGACATCATCAAAATGGTAGATGAACCTTGTATAAACAAAAAGGTAGTAGGGAGTATGGTGGTGATCCTCGTAGAGTACGTGGATGACATACTCTTGATAGGGAAGGAGTTTCCTATACTATGATCGGTCAATCTCCGCTTATCACAAGGATTATCCATATAGGATCAAAGTGATATCTCCTAAATCCTAGGTTTTGGATCTATGAGATAGATCTAATTGGATGTTAGGATACTCACTAGTTGTAGTGAGATGGTATCAATCGATCCTGGGGAGAATCACTGGAAAGATTCCAGGGTGATAAGGACGACTGAATGTCAGTCACAGGCATTGTCTTTACCCTCAGTAAAGGGACGGTATGTTGGAAGAGTTCCAAGCTAGATACCGTGGCATACTAGAAGATAAAGGCTGGATACATCGCTACTTAAGATGCTACCAAAGAGGCTGTCTGGGTGTATATTTGTTCATGAGATGAACTTAGTTCCTCCTATTCTATGACAATGGAGTTGTGGCTTATGCCAAGGAACGTCCGTCCCATCAGTGATCCAGACATATTCTGAGGCAGCATCACCTGATCAGGAGATGGTTGATCTCCAAGGTGATCGAGGTTAGGAGAGTAGACTTAGAGGACAACACGGCGGATCCACTCACAAAGGCCTTTTCCCAGAGAGAGACTTATATGGGATGGTTGAGTATTAGATACTACAACCACTGCTACAGATGGCCCTAGTGCAAGTTGGAGATTGTTGGTTATATGTATGCCCTAGAGGCCATTACTATTCATAGGATGTATATTGTAGTGGATGCTGGGACATATATAGGGAGGACTTTCTTGCTCGACATGATAGTATGTTATCTGGTTGCTCTTTACCTTAACGTGTACACTGATTGTCTCTCTGTTACATGTTGGTAAAGCCCTTAGGATGTGTACTTGACTACCTGGACTATGATGCGGATCATACTAGTGGGGACATGGTAGTCTATAAGTACATCCTTCAAGGTCCCTAGTCGTGGGTGTATCGAGACAGGGCATCGATATACCAGAGTAGACTAGCGTATACCTTCTCGACCCATACAGATGGGCGATGGATGATCCCATATCCATTGGTGTTTGACATCAGAGATAATATACGGGTGCTCAGTGGAGACCGGGTACACTGGACGGACTCGCCGAAAACTCCCAGATGGTATTATACCTTACGTCAGATGGCAGTTCTTTGGTGACACTGGTACAGCTTAGTCTATTGACCCGAGATCGTCATAGTGTCTTGTGTGATTCCCACTGTGCTTTGATTTCCACCTTACCACGTCCAAGACGGCGTGCAAAACGGTGGTTTTTGGGTACAGTCCCGAATCACATGGAGGCAATGAGCGATAGGAGGGGATTCGTCTCTCCCGGTATAGGGAGTTGATGTTGCGCTGTGTTCGATTGGCTATAACCGGAAATCCCTGGCCAGGCTTGCTGAGATTTACTGGTAAGTGTTACCAGTGGTTTCTCGAACTGTTATAGATCTCATATCGACACGACTTATCGAGCTATTGGGGTCTGACGTTTACCACCCCAAGGCGAGATATGCGATATATCAGACGATCAGACCGGACTGTACGGTAAGTGTTACTGGTTGGATTCACAGGAGTGTGAGTGGGCTTGCTCGTTGATCTTCTGATCGCTCAATACTCGGGTGGCCGTTACGTTTTGCAGACCGCTTGTGGCTTGTGGGTGTTTATTATGATCATCACCTGCTGCCGGCGTATTGACGAGTCTTTAGAGTCCTACACAGAGGTTTCCTGGCACAAGCGAAACGAAATAGGAGCGCATATGAGATATGTGCGGGACCAAGAATAATACCAGTATGTGATACTGTATTCGATTCTCGCGATATGTGACATTGATCGGTTATATGTGATATAGCCGGGTTATCGGATCAAGTGTTGATTCGATAAGTTGTTACTATTGATATTAGTCGGTTATATGCAGTATGACCGGATCATTAAATCAAGTGTTGATTTAATGATTTAATATATAATTATATATTTGATATATTACTTTACATTAACTAGTATTGTTTCACTTAAGATTATTTTCTTACTTGAATGTGCACATTGTATATATGATATAGTTTTGTGCACTAGTTTGTATCATGTTTGATGATACATACAAACTTGGGTGTGTTTGCTTTAAACCATGTTAAGTTAATGGTTAGGGTTTAGGGTTTTATATTCTTTATTCATTTTGTAAAAACAAAATGGTGCTTTTCTTTATTTTTCTTGCTTGAAGCTTCTTGAAGCTTCAAAGCATCTTTGAATAAGTCTACCATTTTGTTTTATCCTTAACCTAACCATCAACCTAAATCCTAGTTTATTCTCTACACAAGTTAACTCACCCATGGTTGCTAAATGATAAGCATCACTTGATTTTCTATTTTGATCATTGATTTTTCATTCTTTTCTTTCTTCTTCTTCTTCTTGATGAAGAAAGAAAACCATTGCTAGAAAAATTCCAAGTGATGAATCCAAGTGAGAAATCCAAATCCAAAGTGAACCCACTTCCTATTTCTTCATCCTCTACCACTTGCCATGTAGTAGAGTGTGTTATCTTCACAAGTTTCATAACCTATTGAAGGTGGAGCTTGAGTTTGAGTCGCCTCGACGTAGATCGTCTTCGGCATCGAAGTCAACGACCTAGCCCGCCCATTTCTCCGATGAAACTGACACTAGAGTCCGGGATTCCGATGATCGCAGCGGAGGGACGTCAACACGGAGCTAGAGAAGTAGAGGATCCGATCTACAAAGGTTGTATTTCCATTCACTTTGTAGTAAAGCAGTTTACTAGCTTGTTGTTTCGCCTAATCTCTAGTTAACGATCTTCATTAGGGTTTCTCGGCACTTAAAAATTTGAATTTGGCATGGTCGATGCCTTGTGGAACCTCTTGAGTGTGCCTAGGAACCCTACACTGCATATTTTCTCCAGTACGACGTACTGATGGCTGTAAGACAGACCATCTTCCCTGCTGAGAAGAGAAGCGTATGCACCGGTCTACTCTGGAGTATCGATGCCCTGTCTCGATAATCCTATGACTAGGGACCAGAATAAGGATGTGCTTATAGACTACCCAGCCCCCACTAGTGTGATCGTCATCACAACGCCGGTAGTCTAGCAAAGATCCTAAGGGCTCCATCAATATGTTTTAGCGATTTGTTAAAAGAAACATATACACATATTAAGATATAAACAAACTAAGTAGCATACTACTATATCGAGCAAGACTGTCGTAAAACCGTATATATATCCCAAGCTTCCAAAATGTATTATACAAACTAGTACTATACAATAATGGCCTTTTGGGCATACATATCTAACAATCTCCTCTTTGCACTAAAGGCCAGTAATTGGTGTACCGCATACCCAAAGTCTGCACTAGGGCCAGCTGCTGGCGTACCGCATACCCAATAGCTCAAAAAGTCGCTCAAACTGTGTTTGAGGGAGGGCCTTTGTGAATGGATCCGCCGTGTTGTCTTTTGTGTCCACTCTCCGTACCTCGATCTCCTGGCGATCAATGATCTCCCTGATCAGGTGATACCGCCTTAAGATGTGTCTGGATTTTTGATGGGACCGTGGTTCCTTCGCTAAAGCTATAGCCCCATTGTTATCGCAATACAAAGGTATCGGGTCAACAATGGACGGAACCACCTGAAGTTCACTAATGAACTTCTTTATTCATACCGCCTCTTTTGCGGCATCGCTTGCAGCAATGTATTCAGCCTCCATCGTCGAATCTGCGACGGTATCCTATTTGGATCTCCTCCAACATACCGCTCCTCCGTTGAGGGTAAACACAAAACCCGAGATAGACTTGCTGTCATCTTTGTCACTCTGGAAGTTTGAATCGGTAAAGGACTCGACCCTGAGGTCTCCATTACCGTAAACCAGGAACATTTCCTTAATCCTTCTTAGGTACTTGAGAATGTTCTTCACTGCCGTCCAGTGGTCCTCACCTGGGTCTGACTGATACCGGCTCACCACGCTCAGCGCGTAAGCTACATCTGGTCTTGTACATAGTATCACATACATTATAGATCCTACCGCCGAAGCGTAGGGTATAGTGCTCATGCGAACCCTCTCCTCGTCAGTCTTAGGAGACATCTTCTTGGAGAGGGTAATTCCGTGCAATGCGGGTATGTTACCGCTCTTGGAATCCTCCATACTAAATCTTTTTTGTACGGTCTCTATGTACCTGGACTGCGAAAGTCCCAGTAGTCTCTTGGATCTATCTCTGTAGATCTTGATCCCCAGAATGTACGAGGCATCACCCAGGTCCTTCATGGAGAACCGTTGTGACAAAAATAGCTTGACCGATTGTAGAATAGGAATGTCATTTCCTATCAAAAGAATGTCGTCCACGTACAAGACTAGGAACACGACAGTTCGTCCTACAATCTTCTTATAGACACAAGGTTCATCTTCGTTCTTGATGAAATCAAATTCCTTGATTGCCTCATCAAAACAGATGTTCCAGCTCCGCGATGCCTGCTTTAATCTATAAATGGATTTAAGCAACTTGCACACCTTCCCGCTGCTCCCACTGTCTACGAAACCTTCTGGCTGATCCATGTAAACGCACTCTTCCAAACAACCATTTAGAAAAGCCGTTTTAACGTCTATCTGCCAGATTTCATAGTCATGGAAGGCAGCAATGGTAAGTAGGATCCGAATGGATTTGAGCATAGCCACCGGAGAAAAAGTTTCGTCATAGTCCACACCAGGTCTTTGACGAAAACCTTTTGCAATGAGTTTAGCATTTTAGGTTTCCACCTGCCCATCTATACCAAGTTTCCTTTTGTAGATCCATTTGCATCCAACGGGTTTTACCCCAGGTGGAGCAATATCCAAGGTCCACACTTTATTGGTGTACATGGACTCCATTTCGGATTGCATTGCTTTCTGCCACTTATCAGAGTCCCTACTGATAATGGCCTGCCTAAAACTGGTAGGGTCATCTTCTTCCAAGATGCAATCCTCTCGATCCCCGTCTAAGAGAAAACCGTAGTATCTCTCGGGCGGATGAGAAATCCTACCAGATCTGCGGAGTGGCTGAGGTTCGTTGGGTGTAACTGAATCCAGCGGTTCCACCAAATCTTTAGTTAAAGTTTGTGTTTCTGGAATTTCATCCAGTTCTACCGTGCTGCCACTAATATTTTTAACAAGAAAATCTTTTTCCAAAAATGTGGCATTTCTTGAAACAATTATCTTCTGTTCTTCTGCATGGTATAATAGATACCCACTAGAATCTTTTGGGTATCCCACAAACTTACACAAAACTGCCCGTGCCTCAAGTTTGTCTGGGTTCTGCTTTTTGACATAAGCTGGGAAACCCCAAATCTTAATACGTTTAAGATACAAACTCTTACCACTTCATATTTCATACGGAGTCTTAGGCACGGATTTGGATGGAACTTGATTCAATAGATGCGCTGCTGTTTGAAGTGCATATCCCCAGAATGAAAGAGGCAACTCGGCACTACTCATCATGGAGCGAACCATATCCAATAGGGTACGATTCCTCCGCTCCGATACACTGTTGTGCTGTGGTGTATAAGGAGGAGTAAGTTGAGAGAGAATACCATTCTCTTTTTAAGTAATCTAGGAATTCCGTGCTTAAGTACTCCCCTCCTCTATCAGACCGGAGGATCTTGATACTTTTGCCATTCTGGTTCTCTACTTCGTTTCTGAATTCCTTGAATTTCTCAAAAGCTTCAGATGTGTGTTTCATAAGAAACACATATCCAAATCTAGAGAGATCGTCAGTGAATATGATGAAATATGAGACCCACCACTTGCATGTATAGACATTGGACCACATACATCACTGTGTATGAGTCCCAAGAGCTATGTTGCTCATTCTTCTTGTCCGGTGAACGGAGATTTGGTCATCTTCCCTTTGAGACAAGACTGACAAGTTTCATAAGATGAAAACTCGAACGTATTCAAGAGTCCGTATTTATGCAACTTACTTAGTCTTTTCTCTCCGATATGACCAAATCTACAATACCACAAGTAGGATTCATTCGTATCTGAATTCTTCCTCTTGCGTGTGTTTTGTATATTGAGAACCGTATTCTGATTTAGAGCATAGATACCATTACACAGTGTACCTTCTGCAACCAGTACCTTATGAAGGTAAATGTTCATGATATTTCTATCAAGAACAAAGTTATATCCATCTTTATCGAGTAAAGAAATTGATATGATGTTGCAAACCATGGAAGGTACATAGTAGCAATCGTTCAAAATCATAGTATTGCCATTTGGCAACACTAGGTGATATTCACCGACGGCTGCAGCATTAACTTGTGCTCCGTTCGCTATTCTGAGCGACATATCACCAGTTGCAACTTTCCTACTTTTTCTCAGTCCCTGCAATAAATTACAGATATGAGATCCCGATCCGGTATCAAGTACCCAGGAGGTAGGGCTGACCGTAAAGCAGTTATCAATTACAAGAACACCTGAAGTAGATGCAAAACCATGTTTCTTCTTCAACTGGGTATCCTTGGAATCCATACAATCCTCTTTCCCTTGCTCAAACTTATGACTTTTGTCACAAGTTAGAGCCGAACCAACTTTCCCCATCCCCGAATAAGAATTCGGATCGGTCAAGCGATACATTTTATTATCTTGATTAGGGCGTGAAATGGTTTCTACCTGGAGAGAGAGAAAAGAAACACTCAGCGTGCGCACTTGCAAGATTAGATTGGTTTATTAGTGTAGGGTTCTTAGGCACGCTAATGAGGTCTCACAAGGCATCAACCATGCCAAATTCAAATTTTTCCATGTGCCTACAAACCCTAATACGGATCGTTAACTAGATAATGAGGCAATGCAAGCAAGTAAATAACTTTATTGCTAAAGGAAAGTAACTACAACCTTTGTAGATCCGGTCCTCCACTTCCTTAGCTGTACAAATCAAAATCCTAGACTCTTGCGATGGTTTCATCGGAGAAAAAATCGGGCTAGGTCGCCGACTTCGATGCCGAAGATGATCTACTCGAGGCAACACAAGATCAAGCTCCAACTTCACCAAGCCATGAAACTTGTGAAGAAAACACCCTATACTACTTGGCTAGAGGTAGAGGATGAAGAAATAGGAAGTGGGTTCACTTTATAATTGGATTTCTCACTCTTTTTCTCAAGTTGCCATTGATGGAGGCAAGGTTTTCTTCATGTTGAAGAAGGAGAAGAAGAAGAAGATAATATGATAAGTATTATTTCAAAAAGAAAATTAAAATGAATACTTATCATATACCAACCATGGTCAAGTGTAGAGACTAAACTAGGGTTAGGTGAATGGTTAGGTTAAGGGAAGCAAACAAAAATGGTTAAGCTTTCAACACTTCATGAAGCTTCATGAAAGAAACAAAGAAAGCCACCATTTCTATTTATCTTTTCCAAAATAAATAAACAAAATAAATAAATGAATAAGTAAACAAAACCCTAACCATTCATATAACCATGGTTTAATCATACACACAAACTCAAGTTAGCATGTATCATCAAACATGATACAAACAAGTGCACAAAAGTATATCACATATACAACTTGTGTACTTCAAGTGAGAAAATCCATTTAAAGTGAACAAATACTAGTTAATGCAAATTATTATATCAAATATATAATTATGCATTAAATCATTAAATCAATACTTGATTTAACGATCCGGTCATATCGCATATAACCGACTAATATCCAATGTATCGGCTTATCGAATCAATCCTTGATTCGATAACGAGGTTATATCGCATACAACCAATCGATACATTCATCGCGAGAATAGAATACGATCACATACACACATTATTCTCGGTCCCGCACATATCTCATATGCGCTCCTATTTCGTTTCGCTTGAGCCAGGAAACCTCTGTGTAGGACTCTAAAGACTCGTCAATACGCCGGCAGTAGGTGATGATCATATCAAACACCCACAAGCCGCAAGCGGTCTGCTAAACGTAACGGCCACCCGGGTATTGAGCGATCAGAAGATCGACGAGCAAGCCCGCTCACACTCCTATGAATCCAACCAGTAACACTTACCGTACAGTCCGGTCTGTTCGTCTGATATGCCGTATATCTCGCCTAGGGGTGGTAAACGTCAGACCCCAATAGCTCGATAAGTCATGCCGACGTGAGGTCCATAACTATCGTGAAACTACTGATAACTCTTACCAGTATATCACTGCAACCCTGGCCAGGGATTTCCTGTTATGGCCAGTCGAGCATAGCGCAACATCAACCCCCAATACCGGGAGAGACGAATCCCCTCCTATCGCTCATTGCCTCCATGTGAATCGGGACTGTACCCAAAAACCACCTGTTTGCACGGCTCAATAGAGCCGTGGTAGGGTGGAAATCAAAGCACAGTGGGAGACATACAAGACTCTATGACGATCTCGGGTCAACAGACTAAGCTGTACCAGTGTCACCAGAGAACTGCCATCTGACGTGAGGTATAATACCATCTGTGAGTTCTCGGCGAGTCCGTTCAGTGTACCCAGTCTCCACTGAGCACCCGCATACCATCTCTGATGTCAAACAGCAATGGATAAGGAATCATCCATCGCCCATCACATGGGTCGAGAAGATATGCGCTAGTCTACTCTGGAATATCGATGCCCCGTCTCGATATTCCCACGACTAGGAACATTGAAGGATGTACTCATGGACTACCCAGGCCCCACTAGTATGATCTGCATCATAGTCCTGGAAGTCGAGTACACATCCTAAGGGCTTTATCAACATGTAACAGAGAGACAGAAAGTATACACGTTAAGATAAAGAGCAACCAGATAGCGTGCTATCATGTCGTGCAAGAAAGTCCTACCTATATATGACCCAGCATCCACTACAATATACATCCAATGTACAGTAATGGCCTCTAGGGCATACATATAACTAACAATCTCCCACTTGCACTAGGGCCATCTGTAGCAGTGGTTGCAGTATCACATACTCAACCATCCCATATAAGTCTCTCTCTGGGAAAAAGCCTTTGTGAGTGGATCCGCCATGTTGTCCTCTAAGTCTACTCCCCCAACCTCGATCACCCTGGAGATCAACTATCTCCATGATCAGGTGACGCTGCCTCAGAATATGTCTGGGTCACTGATGGGACCAGGGTTCCTGGGCCGAAGCCACACTTCCATTGTCATACAATGGTAGGAACCTAGTTCATCTCATGAACCAATATACACCCAAACTGCCTCTTTGGTAGTATCTTTAATAACGATGTTACCAGCCTTTATCGTCTAGTTTGCCACGGTATCTAGCTTGGAACTCTTCCAACATACCATCCCTCCACTGAGGGTGAAGACAATGCCTGTGACTGACATTCAGTCGTCCTTATCACCCTGGAACACTTCCAGTGATTCTCCCCAGGATCGATTGATACTATCTTACTATAGCTAGTGAGAATCCTAACATCCATTTAGATCTATCTCATAGACCCAAATCCCAGGATTTAGGAGGTATCATCTTTATCCTATATAGAGAATCCATGTGATAAGCGGAGATTGACCGTGCGTAGCATAGGAAACTCTTTTCTTATCAAGAGTATGTTGTCCACGTACAATACGAGGATGACCACCTTACTCTCTACTACCTTTTTGTATATACAAGGTTCATCTACCATTTTGATGAAGTCAAACTCTTTGACTACCACATCAAAACAGATGTTCCAACTCCGCGATGCCTGCTTCATCCTGTAAAGCAACTTGCACATGTTTCCGCTGCTCCGACTGTTTACGAAGCCCTCTGGCTGTGTACTTATAGACATTCTCTTCTAAATCATTATTTAGAAAAGTAGTCATGGCACCCAACCGTCAGATATCGTAGTCATGGTATGTAGCCGCGGCAAGTAGGATCCGGATGGACTTAAACACAGCCACTGGAAAAGGTATCATCATTATCCACGCCTGGTCGATGACGAAAACCTTTAACAAGTCTAGCTTTGAAAGTCTCAACTTTTCCATCTACACCAAGTAATCTTCTCAAGATATACTTGCTCCTGATATGGATTTAACCCTTTAGATATAGCAACCAAAGTCCATACTTTGTTGGTGTACATGGATTCCATCTCAGATCGCTAAGCATCCAGCCATTCTTACAGAGTCCCTACTCTCGATGACCTGCTCGAATCTAGTTGGGTCATCATCTCATGATGCAATCCTCGCTCCCACTGTCATCGAGAAACCGAAGTATCTCTCAAGCGGATGAGAAACCTTACCAGATCGTCGGAGAGGCTGAGATTCGTCGGGAACTATTAAATCCTTTGGTTCTGTCAAATCATCAGCTGCAGTTTTGTATAGCTGGAACCTTTCCAGTTCTACAGAATTGACATTGCCTCGATCTTGTCCAGATTTTTCTTTTGACACAGGCCGGACAATCCCAAATCTTAACTTACTTAAGAGATAGGCTCTTCCCATACCATATCTTATATGGAGTGGTAGGCACTGATTTGAATCGAACCCTATTCAATAGGTATGCAACTTCATAAGTGCATAACTCCCTAAAAGGAAATAGGAAACTCAGTAGTACTCATCATAGAGCACACCATATCATATAGGGTGTGATTGCTCCGCCCCGATATACCATCGTGCTATGGTGTATACGGAGGAGTAATGCTGAGAGAGAATCTCATTCTCCTTTAGAATAGTCCAGGAATTCCATGCACAAGTATTCTCCTCCCTGATCTCATCATAGGACATAATACTTATACCCGGTTATTGGTTCTCTACTTCTAACTTATATTCTGTGAATATCTCAAAAGCTTCGGGCCTATGTTTCAACAGGAACATATGTCTGAATCTTGAGAGATCATCAGAGAACGTAATGATGTACAAAGAACCTGTCCTGGCATGTGTAGACAGGAGACCTTACATACATCATCATGTATCAGTCCCAAGAGTTTACTAACTCTTTCTCTGTTTCCAATAAACAGAGCTATGGTCATCTTATCTTTGTGACATGACTGGCAAGTTTCATAAGATGTAAATTAAAACTGATTTAAATATGCATCTAAAATGTAACTTAAGCTAGTCGGGTCACATTGATATGACCTAGTCTACAATGCCTCCAGAAGGATTCGTTCATTTCTGAACTCTTCCTCTTGTGTGTGTTCTGTATACTGGGAACTGTAGTTTGATTTAGAACATCAATACTTTTAGATAACGTGCCTGAACCGATCAACTTTTGATATAGGAAATGTTCAAAACATTATCCATCAATACAAAATTTTATCATTTCTTTACTAATAAAGAAACTGATTTGATTTTGTATATCAGGTTCGGTATCTAATAGCATTTGTTCAGAATCAATGTATTGGTAATACAGGGTGACAGTGACCAACAGACTTGGCTGCAAAACTTGCCCCGTTTTCTGTCTCATGAAACTTATCACCCGTTCTCAGTTTTTCTACCTTTTTGTAGCCCTATGTAACAGATTACATATCTGGGATCCTTATCCGGTATCAAATACCGAGGATGCAGAGGATACAGAGAAACAGTTCTTTGTAATGAACACACCCGAAGAAGATGCATCATATGCACTTTCTTCGTTTGGGCGGCATAGGGATTCTGGTATTCCCCTATTTCCTGCTCTGCCTTATAACAATTATAAGTTGGAGCGGGACCAACGTCCCCCAGCTCAGTATAACAAGCGGGTTCGGTCAATATCCGTATTATTATCTTGATTAAGGCGTGATATGGTCGCTACCTGGAGAGAGAGAGAAGAAAACACTCTGCGTGCGCTCTTGCAAGATTAGATTGGTTATATATTTTATCTAATCAGGATGGCTCCCACTATTTTTATCAAATCTTCCTTCAAACCTTAAAAGGAAAGACTAGCCGGGATTAATTACACTCTACAAGTTCGCCAATCTTTCAGCCAGGCCAGTGTCGGTACTTTGAGGGAGGTTCCCCGTGCTTTCGCACGGACCTAATTACAGTAAACCTCATTTTCCCAGAGGCGTAACCCCGTTGACACCTTTCTAGACACCTACTTGATCGGCTAATTGTAAAGTGCAAAACTCTCCCAGGAGTAACAATTACTCGCAGTGGGTATCGGGATCCAACTATCATATAGAAGGTATGCAATCTCATTGCAAATTTCAACACTTGAAACTCCCGATAATGGTTTTTACCCTTAGCACCTATGACCTTGGCTAAGGTCAACAAATCATAGGTATTAGTCAAGTTCTACCGGTCATTTCGTGATTAATTAGACCCACCCACATGACCCTTGGCTAAGGTCAATAAATCCACATGACTGTCCTAACTAATTGCATCATATGCTGTGTAGTAAGACATCACTTAGCTACCGCACACTACGCCTCGGCTATGGTCGACAAACGTAGCACGAATACTAAGTACTCTACTTACTAAAATGACGGAGGGCTGCGAATGGTTTTTAAGAAAACCTTTAACGCTTTGAACTTGATCTCGTTGCGGAATCAAATGGTTTTTAAATGGAATGTTTTTTAGGCTTATCTAGTTTTGCTAAAGGGGTCACTCCCGGTGAAGGGATCGTCGGCCCTTTCCTCGTCGAATGAGGTGCGGGATATATCATATATATCACTGTGCAAAGCATAAACTATAGAAGCAATCAAAAGACAAACCGAGTGTGTAGCATCTGCCAGTTATTGCTATAGGAGTCATTCCCGGTGAAGGGATCTCGGTCCTTTCCTCATTGAATAAGGTGCAGGATGTTCTACAAGGAACACCGCGATGCAAAGCAAGAACTGTAGCTACCTGTTTTATTTTGAAATTCGATTCCATAACATCAATTAGGTTTATTTTCTTTCATTAATCTCATTAATGAATGTCCCATCATTTTAAGTCCACCTAAACATCACAGATAAATATAACGTACGCCTATGCCATCCGCATTCGCCTCGATGTCCCGTCTGCACCGTTAGGTTAGGTAACTAACGCCAGAGCGAGACAGGGCTAGCGCGGGTGTAAAACATAAGCAACGTCTATATAATATATCATATATACTATATATAATATCTATCTGAACAAATCACATGATCACATCACAGATAACGCAGCAGAAAATATCATATGAAATATTGGATATACTAGGACGTCCGTGTTTTTAATACGAGCCAGTATAAAACACGGATTCCACGGTCGTGATGAATAGCCAATCCCACATCCCTAGACCCCTACGAGAGCGGCAAGCAACCCTACCAATTCTAGGGGTAGGAGACCCGGACTCGACTCCTCGAGTTGGTCTCCTACTGGACCCTAGAACCCGGTTACTTGTGCTCCCCTCCTTGGGTCTATCCTAATGCGGAAAAGTAAATAATATACATCAACGGTGACATCTTCCGCAACCTGGAAGTGCCCCAATAAAAGAATATTACATACAAGTTTTTTACATGAATGAAAAGGAAAAACACTCATCTCACATAAAAACCCCCGGCTATTCGAACATGACGATCCAATATAACATATCCAGCAACATATAACATCATATGTCATCAACGTAAGTAAACATGCGTATCCCAATTGTCATTGACATATAGCAACGAAACCGGCGATATCATATATTACACTTACGGTTACAGAAAAGAAAGTGTAAAACTACAACAGTTGGAATCCGCAACCTGCTTAGACATCGCATGCCTAAACCAATGAATTCCTTAGACGTCGCATGCCTAACTATTATAAACCCCGTATTTTAGTCTCAAAATCGAAAACACTTTTCAATATCAAGTCGGGCAATTCAACAAGATTCCCGACATCCTGATCGAATGCTCGTCGCAAACTTTAGTAGATGGCCGCACCCCCGATACCATCGACGAAGTGCACTAAGGTGGAACACCGCTGCCGCGAGCACCCGAACGGATGCTTTCGGCGACGAAGTTCTCCTACAGTCACTTTGTTGGGGCTATGGGGTGAGACTGTCTATTAAGTTTACCCGGCGAGTATCCGCGTACGCTACGTGATTGCGACGGACTTTTGATCTCATCAAAATTCCGTGGCAACCGATCAAGTGAGACTAAATTGCTATGTTTATAACATTCATTCAGTTATCTCATAACTACTTGTGAATTCCAAATGTTGTATCACATTCCGGATAAGATAGAAAATGTTAAACTTTCCGATCGAACAATCGAACACCCAAGTTTTCCCGATACAGCTCAACACATGAAATAGGTTTAAAAACATCCAGTTCATGCCTCAGTACCAACGGTCCAGCCGTAGAAGGGTCAAGCCAACGCCTCACATGTGGCACGCCGTACTGCCGCAAACCCTAAGGTTCAAAGGGCAGTTCAAGACGGTCACATAATCGAGTTAAGGTTTGTTGTCTTCTAGAGGGTCCATCGCGTTACTTGCACTACTTAGAACGTTATTAAACCACAGAAAGATCCAACACTTGGAAATTTCCCGACAGGGGAAAAAGTGGGTATTTATATCCGGTCGAACTTTTTAACATATTCTAAAATTACCCGGAAAAACACATAGACAAAGTTTGACAATCTGATCGAATCTACGAACTCCCAATACAACCCAGAAAACCCAACTCTTGAGTTCAGATAAAAAATTCCCAGGAAAACCAGCACTGCAAAATAGGAATTACTGTGTAAAATTCATTGAACAAGGAGACCATACGGCCGCGGAACCGCCGCACGAGCCATGCTTGTGCCGCGGAACCGCGGCGGTTTGATGGAATTGGGCGATCGAATTTCACAGTAACTCTTACAATCTCCTGCTGATTTTTTTGCATATTTTTAATTCGTAAAAATCCCCGATTCCATAAAATGTACAGAAAGCATTTTTGGGTTAGGGTTTTGGTTCGATCGGACTTTTAACTCCGTCTACGCATCGCCTAAGACTCTAGCTAGGCTCTGATACCACTGTAGGGTTGCTAGGCACGCTAATGAGGTCTCACAAGGCATCAACCATGCCAAATTAAAAATTTTCCATGTGCATACAAACCCTAATACGGATCGTTAACTAGATAATGAGGCAATGCAAGCAAGTAAATAACTTTATTGCTAAAGGAAAGTAACTACAACCTTTGTAGATCCGGTCCTCCACTTCCTTAGCTGTACAAATCAAAATCCTAGACTCTTGCGATGGTTTCATCGGAGAAAAGATCGGGCTAGGTCGCCGACTTCGATGCCGAAGATGATCTACGTCGAGGCAACACAAGATCAAGCTCCAACTTCACCAAGCCATGAAACTTGTGAAGAAAACACCCTATACTACTTGGCAAGAGGTAGAGGATGAAGAAATAGGAAGTGGGTTCACTTTATAATTGGATTTCTCACTCTTTTTCTCAAGTTGCCATTGATGGAGGCAAGGTTTTCTTCATGTTGAAGAAGGAGAAGAAGAAGAAGATAATATGATAAGTATTATTTCAAAAAGAAAATTAAAATGAATACTTATCATATACCAACCATGGTCAAGTGTAGAGACTAAACTAGGGTTAGGTGAATGGTTAGGTTAAGGGAAGCAAACAAAAATGGTCAAGCTTTCAACACTTCATGAAGCTTCATGAAAGAAACAAAGAAAGCCACCATTTCTATTTATCTTTTCCAAAATAAATATAAATAAATGAATAAGTAAACAAAACCCTAACCATTCATATAACCATGGTTTAATCATACACACAAACTCAAGTTAGCATGTATCATCAAACATGATACAAACAAGTGCACAAAAGTATATCGCATATACAACTTGTGTATTTCAAGTGAGAAAATCCATTTAAAGTGAACAAATACTAGTTAATGCAAATTATTATATCAAATATATAATTATGCATTAAATCATTAAATCAATACTTGATTTAACGATCCGGTCATATCGCATATAACCGACTAATATCCAATGTATCGGCTTATCGAATCAATCCTTGATTCGATAACTAGGTTATATCGCATACAACCAATCGATACATTCATCACGAGAATAGAATACGATATCACATACACGCATTATTCTCGGTCCCGCACATATCTCATATGCGCTTCTATTTCGTTTCGCTTGAGCCAGGAAACCTCTGTGTAGGACTCTAAAGACTCGTCAATACGCCGGCAGCAGGTGATAATCATATCAAACACCCACAAGCCGCAAGCGGTCTGCTAAACGTAACGGCCACCCGGGTATTGAGCGATCAGAAGATCGACGAGCAAGCCCGCTCACACTCCTGTGAATCCAACCAGTAACACTTACCGTACAGTCCGGTCTGTTCGTCTGATATGCCGCATATCTCGCCTGGGGGTGGTAAACGTCAGACCCCAATAGCTCGATAAGTCATGCCGACGTGAGGTCCATAACTATCGTGAAACTACTGATAACTCTTACCAGTATATCACTGCAACCCTGGCCAGGGATTTCCTGTTATGGCCAGTCGAGCATAGCGCAACATCAACCCCCAATACCGGGAGAGACGAATCCCCTCCTATCGCTCATTGCCTCCATGTGAATCGGGACTGTACCCAAAAACCACCTGTTTGCACGACTCAGTGGAGCTGTGGTAGGGTGGAAATCAAAGCACAGTGGGAGACACACAAGACTCTATGACGATCTCGGGTCAACAGACTAAGCTGTACCAGTGTCACCAGAGAACTGCCATCTGACGTGAGGTATAATACCATCTGGGAGTTCTCGGCGAGTCCGTTCAGTGTACCCAGTCTCCACTGAGCACCCGCATACCATCTCTGATGTCAAACACCAATGGATATGGGATCATCCATCGCCCATCACTTGGGTCGAGAAGATATGCGCTAGTCTACTCTGGAATATCGATGCCCCGTCTCGATATTCCCACGACTAGGAACATTGAAGGATGTACTCATGGACTACCCAGGCCCCACTAGTATGATCTGCATCATAGTCCTGGAAGTCGAGTACACATCCTAATGGCTTTATCAACATGTAACAGAGAGACAGAAAGTATACATGTTAAGATAAAGAGCAACCAGATAGCGTATTATCATGTCGAGCAAGAAAGTCCTACCTATATATGACCCAGCATCCACTACAATATACATCCAATGTACAGTAATGGCCTCTAGGCCATACATATAACTAACAATTAGTTTATCTAACAAGGATGGCTCCCACTGTTTCCTCAAATTCTTCTTAAAATCTTTTAAAAGAAGAACTAGTCGGGATTAATTGCACGTCACAGTACTTGCTTAACCTTTCAGCCAGGCTAGTGTTGATACTTCCAGGGAGGTTTTCCAACGCTTTCGCGAAGTTCCTTAATTAAGTAACTTCTTTTCCCTGGAGGCGTAGCCCCGCTAATACCGTTCTAGACACCTACTTGGTTTATAGCATTGATTGTTAAGTGAAATAATCTTCCGAGAGTAATCCAACTCATCAGTGGGATCGGGATCCAACTATCATTGTGCGATGACCTAGATGGAATCCACTCTAGTCACCACACTCCAGAAGGTATGCTAAATCTGCAAGTTTCAGTTTCTTTAGAAACTCCCGATGTGGATTTTTGCCCCTAGGACCTAAGTGACCTTGACACAGTCAACAAATCAAAGAGCCCTAGTCAAGTTCAACCCGTCATTATCTTGATTGCATTAAACACACCTGCATAACCCTTGACACAGTCAACAAGGTTACACAAATGTCCTAACCAATCACATTGTATCCAGCAGATAAGTAATACTTAGCTACCGTTCACTGCGCCTTGACACAGTCAACAAACGCAGCACGAATACTAAGTATAACTTATAAGAAATGACGGAGGGCTATGGCTGGGTTTTTTGCGAAAAACCCGTTAACGTAATGAACTTGATATCGTTGAAGGAACCTGATAACCTTTTTGAAAATATAGTGGCGAAAACTTTCCCTAAAGAGGTCACTCCCTGTGAAGGGATCTCGGCTCTTTCCTCGTCAGATGAGGTGCAGGATATTCTAAGCTGAATACCTCGATGCAAAGCAAGAATAATCGACTATAGTGAAGTTATTACCCTGACGCAAACTTTTGTCCAAGGGGTCACTCCCGATGAAGGGATCTCGGCCCTTGCCTCGTCGAATGAGGTGCTGGGCATTCATAACCGAATACCTTTGTGCAAAACAAAAGTGAACGTCCTTGCAATAACAGCTTTTTGAAAATTGTTCCAACAACATCTTTTAGGTTTGTTTTCTTGCATTAATTTAATACGTCCCATCAATTAATCCTACCATTGCAGAAAACAACGAAAATATGACGTACGCTTATGCCATCCGCATTTGCCACGGGGTCCCGTCATCACCCGTTAGGTTACTTAACTAACGACAGAGCGAGGGCCAGACTAGCGCGGATGCAAAACATAAGCAACGCCTAAATAGATATCATATATAGATATATACACATTCGTCAGATGCAATGATAGCTATTCCAGATCACAGATGAACACTTTGGATATACTAGGAATCTGCATTTCGTTCGAGCCTGCAATGAAAGACAGATTACACAGTCGCGATGAATAGCCAAATACCCCACCCTAAACCCCTACGGGTGCGGCAAACTACCCTCCAAATACCCGAAGTGAAGCAACCTCCCTCAACAATGCGAGTAGGCCACTCGGCACTTCGAGGTACCCGGTAGTTTGTGCACCCCTCCTTAGGTCTATCCTAGGAGCAAAAACAGTAAAAAGAAATTATACAATGGCGGCTCCAACCTCATCCCGGATGTGCGGCCATACAAATAATATTACATCAATTTACACATTACATGAATTGAAAGATAAAGAAAACTCTCATCTCACAACCCCCCGGCTATTCATCCGCGACAATCCAACGAATTCATATACACAAACCACAAACATTACAGATCACAGATATGTATAACCCCATTAATCGACGTATAGCGATTAGCAGACGTTCAATACATATATCACATCACAGATATAACCCATTAGCCAAATTCTACAGAAAATCAATCAAAATACGGATTTGTAACCACCCCAAAAACAAATTTTGTTCTCTGGAAATTCAGAGCAAACAAACCATCCTAAAAATCACAAATCACCAATATAAGAACACTGCAGGAAACTTTTCCCACAGCCGAGTCAACTCGGGCGCGGATCCGCGGCAGGAGCATGCTCGTGCCGCGGTTCCGTGGCGCTATCACCGAGTTGGTGGATCAATTTTCTTGTGTGTTCTTTAAAAACCCTGAGCCGATTTTTAGTACATGATTTATTATTTTTTGAGCAGAAATAAAAATCGGCAGAAAGTTAGCATTTTCGAGGTGTTTTACGGTTTTTTGTCCGATCGAAATTCTAGAAACTTTGCTAAAATGCTAGGGTGTGTTTAGATAGGCTCTGATACCACTGTTAGGTCCACGTTACCTGTCCCGGTCCTTTCGGGGTTGCGGAAACGGTGAAAAACCATTTTTTGGGTATAGAGTAACATGGACTAGAAAAACCGGATCTTTGCTAACAACACACTAGCTACTACTATGAGTTTTACCTACTCGGTTAGGGGGTTATACCTAGTCTTGAACTCATTCTCTTCTTCTCCTTGGAGTTGGTTGGATGGTTCTCCTCGTCGCCTTCTCTTGCCGAAGAAAGATCTACCCGAGAGCCCCTACCTTGAGCTCCTTCCTCGAACTTGAGGTAACTAAAGTATTAGGCTTGCTAGACCTTCAACCTTAGGATGAGTAAAGATTAGTTTTTGTGTTTTATCTTGAAGGCAAATGGTTCTCAACTCATGAGAGGGATTTTGCCTTGAGAGAGAGGAAGAGGATGAGAGCTATGGATGAGAGAGAAGATGCAAGTAAGAATGATCAATTTGTACAACCATGCTCTCATATTTTAGATAATGATAACAATAATAAGAATTAACAATTTGTGATGGTGAGTTGATGAATGACCATTATCATTTCATTCATTAAACGCTTTGTGCAAAAAATAAGAAGCATCTTTGAAAACAAATGATGATGGTCAACAAGTCTACTTTGGTCAACCGGTCAACTAAAGTCAACAAGTCAACAAAAGTCAAGAATTCAACTCAACCATGGCACAATAATTGTTAACTAATATTATGAATCATATTTCCTATTCTCATTAGGGTTTGGAAAAGACAACAGTCAACTGTGCATACACACCCGTACCATAACATTAATGAGAATCATCTGCCTCTGTCTCAGTCAACTGTGCATACACACCCGCATCCGTGTTCTGAGGAACATGAATACAATGAGATAAAACCAATCCCATAACATATACTAGGATCTGGCTTAAACCAAAGCCCGCTAGTAATAACTGTCCGGACACCAAACGTGCACAAGTGCGCGGATGTGAACGAGCCCCGTCGCAAAACCATGCGACCTCTACTCTGTTTTGCCCAAAGGCGAATAACCCTCTGTGTGGGACTCTAAAGACTCGACACTACGCTGGCAGTAGGGTTAACCACAGACCACAAGCGGCACTAGCTGTACGTAACGGTCCCCAGGTAGATGCCGATAAGAAGATTGATGAGGTGAACCCATCCGAACTCCTACTGAGCCTGTATGTGACAATCTCCGTACAGTCCGGTCTGTTCGTCTGATAATATCGTATGGCGGGCCTAGGGGGTGGTAAACGTCAGTCCCCTAATAGCGGCACAAGTCGTGTCAGAGTGTAGCCCAGAACACCCTGAGATAACACTGGAAACCCACCAGTATATCTCGCTTGCCCTGGCCAGGGACGACTATGTGTAATGGCTCTTCTAGACACAGCGCGATATCAACTCCCAATATCGGGAGAGATGAATCCTGTCTAACCGTCACTGCCTCCAAGTGCTTCGGGACTGCACCCAACTACTAACTGTTTGCACGACTCAGTAGAGCCGTGGTAGGATAGTAATCAAAGAACAGTGGGAACACATTCGAGGCGAAGTGACAGTGTCAAGTCAGCGGACTAAGCTGTACTCATGTCACCTAGGAACTGTTAACTGATGATAGGTATAATACCAACCAACAGTTCCCGACGAGTCCTGTCCAGTGTACTCGTAACCTAACGAGCACCTGCATACTATCTCCAGTACGACGTACTGATGGCTGTGGGACAGACCATCTCCCCTGCTGGGAAGAGAAGCGTATGAACCAGTCTACGCTGGAGTATCGATACCCTGTCTCGATAATCCTACGACTAGGGACCAGAATAAGGATGTGCTTATAGACTACCCAGCCCCCACTAGTGTGATCGCCATCACAACGCCGGTAGTCAAGCAAGGATCCTAAGGGCTCCATCAATATGTTTTAGCGATATGTTAAAAGAAACATATACACATATTAAGATAGAAACAAACCAAGTAGCATACTACTATATCGAGCAAGACTGTCGTAAAACCGTATATATATCCCAAGCTTCCAAAATGTATTATACAAACTAGTACTATACAATAATGGCCTTTAGGGCATACATACTAACACATACCTGCATCCGCATTCCGACTGAATGCGAATGCGATGAGACTAAAGTAATCCAACAAATCTAATACTAGGATCCGGCTTAAACCAAAGCCCACTAGTATGATCCGCCTGATCATGATCCGTGCACTACTGCACGTATATGATCGGACCCTGCCATATATCATACGGCCTCTACAACGTTTCGCCCGAAACTTGAGAAACTGTCTGTGGGGGACTCTAAAGACTCGTCATTATTTTGGCTGTGGATTTAACCACTAGCACGTCAGAGGTATTAGCCGTACGTAACGAGCTACCAGGTATTGACCAAAAGGGAGGTCGATGAGCGAACTCATCCTGACACCCTACTGAGACTGTCAGTGACAATATCCGTACAGTCCGGTCCATTCGTCTATGAGCATCGCATGGCGGGCCTAGGGGGTTGGTAAAATTCAGTCCCCCAAAAGCGGTACAAGTCGTGTCGGAGTGTAGCCCAGAACACCCTAAGATACTACTGGAATACCTACCAGTAAATCTCCTGCCTTGGCCAAGAACTTCGTGTACTGGCTCTCCTAGACACAGCGCGACCTCACCCCCAATACCGGGAGAGACGAACCCCTGCCGATCCGCTCACTGGCTCCATGTGGCTCGGGACTGTATCCAACTAAAACCTGTTTGCACGACTCCTTTGAGCCGTGGTAAGGTAGTAATCAAAGCACAGTGGGTACTCACACGAGACAAATGAGGATCTCAGGTCGATGAACTAACCTGTACACATGTCACCAGGGAACTGCCATTTGGCGTCCGGTATAATAACAACTAGCATGTTCCCGGCGAGTCCTGTCCGGTGTACTCATAACCCAATGAGCACCTGTATACATCTTAGGTGAACCAACTGACACCAATGGCTTGTGAGACCGGCCACCGCCCCTCGTCGGGGTCTCGACTGTATACACTAGTCTACTAATGGAGTATCGATGCCCAGTCTCGAAACTCCCACGACTAGGGACCTTTTAAGGATGTGCTTATAGACCCCAGCTCCCACGTATATGATTGCCATCATACTGCTGGTCCTCAAGCAAGAATCCAAAGGGCTCTATCAACGTGTAATAGCGACCTGTAAGGTCACCTGAAGCAGTACACGATGATAAAGTTAAAGAAGATAGCATACTATCATCTTGAGTAAGACTGTCCTACCGGTATAGGTCCTCTCTCAATCATTGCAATCACGTTCCTGTGATCCAATAATTGACTCTGAGGGCACTATATCCAACAGGAACTTCAGGAAGCCTTGGGTACTGGTTCAGCTTTAGCTCCATCTTTCCATCCGCGGGATTATGGTTTTGTGAGAGCGGGCTATACCGACTCTATAGGTTATGCTTGTGCGTGTGTTATTGTTGTCGGCAGTTGGGATCGTCAGTCGCCATTGTTAGGGTTCTTCTTCGATAGCAGTTATCAGGAGGCACTCCAATTGGCAGCTTTTGAGTTAGTTGTAGGTTGTGTCGAACACCAATCTGTTTTCTGACTCTGCGTGGTAGGATTTTTGGACCCCAGCTAGTCTAGAGACTTCGGAGATGATCCAGTTGGTTCAGGTTAGGATGATGACAGCCAGTGCAGACAAAGGTCTTATGCCGACCATGGTGGTCACAGACTTGGGTTCGCAGTGGGAGATCATGTATTCCTACGGACTTTCCGATGAATGACGTATTGTGTTTTGGGAAGCTTATCCCAGGATTGTCGGTCCTTTTGAGATCCTCAAGCGAGTTAGTTTCGTTGCCTTTAACTTAGCACTTCTGCCCAGATTTTTGACTATTCACCCCGTTTTCTTTGTGTTGATACTTTGCAATTACCTTCGTGACTTTCTCACATGATTCAACACCAGCACATTCAGCTTTGATGCGAACTTTTCCTTCACCGGCAGCCATTGTTGTAAATGGTTCGGCAGGTGGAGAAACTTCGATCAAGGGTTTTGCCATCTTTGGAGAGTTTTCTTGGATGTAGCCGTTTAGTGAGGTGGTCACTTGGGAGGCTGCGAGCGAGATATGAGACTTTGTAATCTTCTCTTTGAAGGTACGCTTAGTGAGAATTTTAAATTCGGGGACGAATTTTTATAAGGGGGGGATTGTAACGTTTTAGAAATCGTTATGTGAATTTTTCTGTTTTTGGGTAAAATTGTCGGTATTTTCCATTTTAAACCGATTGTGATCAAACGACCATATAGACTTGTCAGCACCTAGTTTAGCTAAAATAAAGCTAGTGCGCAAGCTTTGGGGTTATATGGGACGTTTTGGTTCAATTTGAATTTTTCCCAATTTTTAATATTATTTTAATGCGGTATTCACATTTTGGGAATTTCTCTTTAAGTGATCTTTTCTTCAATTAAATTTGAGTTAAACCTAAACCTTCTCACTTTACCTAGATTCATTGGGTAGACTAGGGATTAAGTTTAAACTTAAAGAAAAGAAAAGAAAAGAATAAAGAGATGCATGAATGGGTGTGTGAATGCATTTATGTGCATTTATCACTTGAAATGAGCTAGAACACTCCACACAACTCCATTCTTCTCCCTTGGCCAAAATCCTTCCTCCCTCTACTGCTCTTGATCATTTTCCTTCCATTCTTCATCAATTCTTGCACAATAAATCCTCAAAATTCCCAAATATATCATAAAAATTCTAAAAGTCTTGGTTTTGCTCTTGGATCACTTGGAGCATGGAAAGCTTGGATCTTGTGAGCTAAAATTGATAGGTATAATCCCTACACTGATAAATTAGAGTTTTTATAATGTGTAGCTCGTTGTTTATGGTTTAGAACACTTGACGTATCGATTTGTGCAATATCAGGTTTTTAGTGTCTTTTAGAGCCTCTGTGAACTGCTGTGTTCTGAAAATTTTAGTGAGTGACCAAACAAAAATTTAGTGATGTACTAGTGACCCTGGAGCACCACCTGAGACACGAGACCCACCCCACCGGCCAGGGCCGGCGACGAGAAGTCAAATTCCGACGATATCGGGTTTTCTGGGGTGTTGGGGTTTTGGTTTTTGAGGGTAGGTCTATACTGTGGTTTGGGTGTGTATGGTTCTGTTTGTTTGTTTAGTTTTCTCTGTATGCAAAATCTGGGATCACTTAGGTAGGTTGTAGCGTTTTGTGTTCACGCGATACGTTATATGACACGGATCGTGCACTTTGTATAGTTTTGCTCTTAAGTTGTTTTCGTCGTGTCGCTACACACGTTAGCCACAATACGAACACTTAAGAGGATGTTTTGTGTTGTTGTGTCGGTCTAAGGTATTGTGTACGTGTTTTAGGGTTATTATTAATATACACTTGTTTTATTGTCTTATTATTGTAGGTTCGCAAGCGGGGACTACGGACACAGCTACAAAGGGAAAACAGGTGGTTGGCTACACTTAGCCAGAAGAGTTGGTGAGTAGATTTAACATCTACAGGAGAATCGCCCGCATGGTATTATGCGTCTGGGCTAGAGATGTTATTCTGTCGTATATTCTATATCATATTTAGAATTGCGCATTCACCCTACTGCTTAGTTAGTGTTGTGCTTGGAGTAGTATCCTTAGGACACCGCACCATTATTGACGGCTTATGCTGCACGAGCACTGATTTTATGCCACACACACCGTCAATAATTGACATGTCACGCACAACCCACATATAGAAATGTTATTGTTTAGTTAGGAACTTTGAGACATTGATTCATAGTTCTTATCGCATATGAGATTTAGCATATCTGTATATCCACATGCTTACACGTATGCCTTCACATACTTACGTGTTAGATACCTGTATACTTATAGAGTATTGTACCATTAGGGATAGGTACATACATACCTTATGACATAGCTACAGGTATACCTTGCTCACATACTTCACTTATACCCAAGGGGTATATTATATCATTACTTATAGGTAGATACATATATCTTGCTATACCTTTATGTTGCGCATATATCTGGTTATAGCTACATATTTACCTTTACTTGATGTTATTTTAGAATTGGAGAAATTAGGAACCGCATGATATTTATATTAACTTGTTGCAGTTAATTAGCGGCTTTTCCTTTATACGCTTACATTACAGTTTTATGTTGCGTATACTTTATTCATGGATTTTCGCATTGAGATATGGATTTTTTATGATGTTTTCTGGATTTGGGGACCGTGGGAGTTCATGAAATTATGCATTATTTGAAAAACCCAGTTTCCCTTGATATGATATTTCGGTATCCACTATGAGATTTATCGGTTCTGATTATATACTCCATACGAGGAGTGGTGCCGTATGAGGGTACATGGTGGGGCCCGGTACGGTTCCCTTCGGCAAGATGATCGACGGTCCATGCCGATTGAGCCTGGAAGGTGGGCAAGTACCTACCGGTGACATTACCAATGACTCGGCGGTTATCATGTGGATACCGACGGGAGTCATGTACGTATTGATACGTCGAGAGGCGAGGGTCAGAGCTAGGCACTCGTGCTTTCGGGATAGCGTATGATACGTACCTATCAGGGTGCCAGTTATGGTGACAGCACCTGATAGATCAGCATTTCTGTATCGATACTTGACACATTGGTTTCATGATATTTCTTTTTTCTCCTTTGTATATACAACAGGGGATTAGGCCGCTGTAATATATGCCCTTACACCAATATTAGTGGAATGGGACGCAAATATATGTGTATTGACATTAAATTATATACTTCATCATATTTATTCATGCAAATATACCTAGAATGTAAAGGACTCATTGACATTGGATCTAGGACATTTGAGAATTCATTTGAAATTGATTACAGGATATATATGAGATTGCTGATTTTGTATACTCGGGATATGTGAGATCTACTTGATATTGTAATTAGGGGTATACGAGATACACTTGATATTGTACATAAGGGATATATGAGATCTACTTGATAGTGTACATTCAGGATTTTTGAGACTTATATGATATGAGAGCCAATTTGGGGGCTGATTTGAGGAATTAGGATTTGGATTGTCTTGATGGATTTTGATCCTACCACGATGTCAGGATACCGTGGAAATGACATGCTTCATTCCATACTCTACATTTACTGTTTATGCACTGCTTCATGCATTAGTGTACCTGTTAGAGTACCTATCATTGATATTAAATGTTTATGTTAGATTCGCGCTGTGCGTGCATACTCGCGATTACCTGCATATGTTATTTACTATTCATGAATTGGCAACTAACCCCCGTTGTGCCACAGTGTCTTGCAGGTGTTCCTCAGGATAGTCAGAGGCAGGGCTATTTTCATCCATTGTATCATCTTTTGCTGCGGATAGCACTTCGCCTGACAGTGTGCAGTTTTGCCCAAGTGGGTTTTGTGGTTATCCGATGATGTATTGTATATTCGTTGTATCCATGTACTCTCCATCTACCAGTATTATGTATGACTTAGTGACTTGGTATGAGGACGATATTGTATATTATTTTGTAACTTGGGGTTTTTTATGCAGTTTTATTTATATCGTCTCTTTCTTCGCTACGGCGTCGTATATCTGTTGTGGTGTTTGTTTTCCACCGTTGGGCGTGGATTTTGATCCCGTTTAGGATGCTTTACTTTATATTTATGTTGTACCCATTTTGGGGGCTTGTTTCACAAAGGAGATGCTGCCAAAATTTTAAGGAATAAAAGTGAGACTTTAAAGAATTTGGGTTGTTATTTCAATGGTTTTGAATCTTATTTCTTTTGATGGTTTAGATTTCTGGGTTTTAGCTTTCTTTTACTGTGTTACGCCTAGAGACGTTGCGTAGTGTCACGACCCAAATTTGGCCCGTAACCGGCACTTAAACTACGTAACGTCTAAAGGCGTACGCAACTTAAGTAAGCCGAAACCCAGAAATCTAAACCACCCAAAACTGGATCAACGGAGAAAAACATAGTTTTAAATATTCGGAAATTTTCAAGTAAAGATCTTTAAGTTTAGTTTTCGTTCTTAAAAATTTCGGCAGCACCTCCTTTGTAAAAACTAACCCCGAAAACGGGTACAACATAGATAATAAATAAAAGCATCCCAAACGGGAGCAAATCACGCCCAACGGCGGAGACAACCACCACAACATATATACGACGCCGAAGCGAAGAAATATAAAAGAAAACTGCATAAAGAAGTAAAACTTTTCAACAAAAACCGGCTCCCACGAGCACGGCACCCAAAGTCACCACAAAATATAACACTGAATCCTCACAAGTCGTCTCTAAGTCATATACAACATAGTGGTAGATGGAGAATACTAGATCCAACAAAAAAATATACAAAGTACAAACAGATAACCGCAACCCACTTAAAAGCAAGGCTTCACAGCCAACCGTAGCGGTATCCGCAAAAGTAGAGATGAAAAGATGCCCTGCCGCGACTACTCAGAGGGTAAGTCCTGCACAACACTGTGGCACAACGGGGGTGAGTTGCCAACTCGTGAATAGTAACTAACATCATACAGTAATCGCAAGTATGCACGAACAGCGATCTATCTATCACAAGTAATCCGATAGCATAAGTATGATAGGTGAATATGCAACAATCATGTAAAGGTATATCATCAGGGTACTACAACTACATGAAACAATGCATATCAACATAATCCTGAGTGTGGGATGATATAATATAAAATCTCATGCAAAAATCATCAGCATGGAAAAACACCAGTGTCCCTCACTGACACATCAAATCCCAAATCCTCAGGCACCGCATCCTAAGATCGGCCCTCAAATCCTGTATGTCTCACGAAAACCTAAGTGTCAATCACCGACACTCGAAACATCATGAAACCCGTGTCTAGCATCGACACGTAAATCCTCATAACTCAGGCGCTGTCACCATGACTAGCCCTGACGATATGTCATACCTCACTCCGGTCGGTATCTCCAAGATAACCGCCGAGTCCAAATACAATCACCGGTAGGTAGTGGTCCCACCGTCAGGTTTATCGTCTACACCACGAAATCACCACTCACCCCGGGGTACCATACCGGGTCCACCATGTACCCGCAGACGGTGCATCCCGCTCCTCGAATCAGGTATCACAAGCCAAATCTCAGAACCGAGAAATCACATGGTGGACGCATCAAATATCATATCAAGAGAAACCGGGTTTTTCAAACAATACAAAGTTTTCTTGAAAATATCCCCCACGGTTCTCAAATCCATAAATCATATGAAATCCATATCTCAATGCGTAAAATCCATATAAAACTGATATATGCAACATAAAAACATCAATATGAGCATATAAAGGGAAAACCGCTCTTTAAATTGAATCTAGCTTTAAAAACATATCATGCGGTTCCCAATTCCTTCGAAAATAAATGCAGTATCATATGAAGTGTACATGTAAGTGTAGCAAGGTTTAAGTATCTACATGTAATCAAGTACGAGGGTGTACATGTCAATAGGTATGCATGATGTATAGGTAATTATAGCAAGATATAAGTGAAGTGGAATAAGGTTCACTACCTTAACTATTCCTGCCCAATACAATATCATATAAGTATGTGTTCACGGTATTTCATAAGCACAATAGAATAAGAGTTGCTACTCCAATCATTCCTATCCACAATCATATCACATATGTAGGTGTTTGTGCGTATCATGGCAATTACAGACGGTGTGGGTGTAGCATACAATTTAGTGCTCGTGCAACATGAACCGTCAGTAATGTGTTATATCTAAAGGTACGAGTGAAGTACAACAGATAATGCTATGCAATGATATTCATATGAAAGTAACTAATATGCAAATACATGCAGCTATCATATCATATTCGCCCCGACGCATAACGCCATACGGGCGATTTCCCCGTAGATGTTAAATCTACTCACCGATGGTCTCGAGCTAAGAAAATCCGACCACCTGCTTCCCCTTGTCCGCAGCACCCGAAGTCCCTGCTTGCGAACCTAAAATTTCATAAATACAACACATAAGCTAAATATCCTATAATGACGGAAAGACAACGAAACGCGATGAAAACGCCCGGAAAATTACACTGCGCGCTTAGCGCATCTATTGCGCACGATACCGGCTAAAACCCTAATTGGGGTCGCTAAACTACAAAACACCACGTCTGGACCCCGATCGTCCCGATCGCGCAACACAACACAAAAATTACGAGGAATACACTGGATATAACCTCGCAACTACCAAACGAACCCTACGTCGGAAAACCCCGAAATCTAGTAAGCAACCTATCGCAATATATCGCACTAGATTCAAGATAACACAAATCTAACAATTACAAATACCTTAAAATAGCTTAACTAAGCTATCTAAACCAATCCTATATTTTTTACACTCGCTAATTATGTTTTAGCAAAAATCTAGTAAGCAATTTTGCTTAATTAAACAAAATGCTTATTAGCAATTTTTAACATTTTCTACTAGATTAATCTTTACCAAAACACAAGTTAACACTTGAATTAAACACTAATCACTTAATCAAAAATTAACCCCTAACATGAATTTCTTAAACCAAATATAATGAATTATTCATGATTTAAATGCTAAACTAAGCACTTAACTAGTTAACTAAATTAGCTAGTTAAAGATTAAAGCAATTAATTATGGATTAAGTAAGAAATTATACCTCCTCAAGAACACCAAAAAGAACTTAGATCCATCACTTTAGCCTCCAAAACTCAAGCTTTGATGAAGATCCATGAAGGATTAGTGAAGGAAAAAGGTTTAATATTTATATAGGAATTTTTGGATTTATTTTTGGATATCTTTATGTGTTTTTGAAAGGAAATGAGAGAGAAATGAGCTTGGAATGATTTTGGACAGAAATGGGGGAGTTAGGGTCGGCCAAGGTGAGTGGGGGGTATTTTTGTGAATTTTGGGTGAAGAAATTGCTAGGAAAATAAGTAATAAAAGCTAATAAATGCATTTTGCCACCTTTTCACCTTTTCTTTTCTTTTTAAAATAATTCCTTTTGCACTCCAAAAATATCTAGATATTTAAAAAGAAGTTTCTAAAATAATTCTAGTGACAAAATTAATTTATTCATAAAAGAAATTTTTTTCCCGATTTACGTGCACAAAACACCGCTTAAAATAATATTTTTTTCGGGAAAAAATCTATCTGAACCAAAACCTCCCAAATACTCCCAAAGTTCGCGCACAAGCTTTATTTTGGCCAAATTAGATGTCGGTAAGCTTATACGGTCGTTTGATCGAAATCGGGTTAAAACGGGAAAAACCGACAATTTTGCCCTAAAACGGGAAAATTCGCAAAACGATTTCTAAAACGTTACAATCTCCCCTCCTTATAGAAATTCGGTCCCCGAATTAAAATTTCATACTAAGCGTACTTTCAAAAAGATGAGGGAATTTCTTCCGCATCTCGCTCTCGGCCTCCCAAGTGATCTCCTCACTAGTCGGGCTACGCCAAAGAACCTTCACAGATGGCAAGACCTTTGACCGAAGTTTCTTCACCTGCCGATCCAAAATAACTACCGGCTGCTCGGTGAACGAAAGATCACGCTCAAGCTGAACGGTCTCGTGCTGAATCGTGTGAGAAGGATCATGAAGGTATCTACGAAGCATCGACACATGAAAAAAGGGGTGAACATCCGGAAAACTGGGCGGGAGCGCCAAACGATAAGCAACAGAACCCACCCGCTCAAGGATCTCGAAAGGACCTACAAATTTGGGACTGAGCTTCCCTCTCTTCCCAAATCGCATAACGCCCTTCATCGGAGAAATCCTCAGGAATACATGATCCCCCACTGCGAACTCAAGTCTGCGACGACGACGGTCGGCATAAGACTTCTGCCTGCACTGGGCTGCTCTCATCCTATCCTGAATCAGCAGGATCTTCTCCGTGATCTCCTGAACTAGCTGGGGTCCCAAAACCAAACTCTCACTAAGCTCGGTCAAACAGACTGGCGATCGACACTTCCTACCATATAAAGCCTCAAAAGGTGCCATCTGAATAGTCTCCTGAAAGCTGTTGTTGTAGGAGAACTCAATCAACGGCAAGTGACGATCCCAACTGCCACCAAAATCAAGCACACATGCACGGAGCATATCCTCCAGAGTTTGTATAGTCCGCTCCGACTGGCCATCGGTCTGTGGATGAAAAGCGGTACTAAAACTCAGCCGGGTACCCAAAGCTTCCTGAAGCTTCTGCCAAAGACGGCTAGTAAACTGGGTGCCTCTGTCGGATACTATGCATGTGGGGACACCGTGCAAACGCACAATCTCATCTATGTATAACTGAGCATACTGAGCATAACCGAAAATGGTCTTCACTGGAAGAAAGTGAGCCGCTTTCGTCAACCGGTCTACAATAACCCAAATGGAGTCATACCCTCGACTGGTCCTGGGTAGACCCACAATGAAGTCCATGGAAATCTGCTCCCATTTTCACTCCGGAACGGGTAAAGGCTGCAACTCTCCAGCCGGTCTCTGATGCTCAGCCTTGACTTGCTGACAAGTCAGGCACCTCGAAACGAAGTCCGATATATCACGCTTCATCCCTTCCCACCAGTAGAAGTCCCTCAAGTCACGGTACATCTTGGTGGAACCTGGATGAACGCTAAAGGCCGACTGATGTGCCTGCTCTAGGATCTCGCGTCTCAACCCATCAACATCTGGTACACACAAGCGAGTTCCGTATCGTAGCACACCCTGGTCATCAATCATGAACTCCGAAACTCTTCCCTGCCGAACAAGCTCAAGAATCTCAATCAAACGGGCATCGCTAGGCTGCGCCTCACGGATACGATCAAAAAGAAGTGGACGGGCGCGGACATGAGCAAGCTGTCCCCCAGCGGAAGTGAACTCGAACTGCACTCTACTATCACACAAGAGCTGCCAATCTGCAGAAGACTGACACTGAACTGCTCTCAACTGGGACAAGCTATCCACGGGTCTACGACTCAAAGCATCAGCTACCACATTCGCCTTGCCCGGGTGATAAAGGATCTCACAATCATAATTCTTCACTAGCTCCATCCATCGGCGCTGTCTCAGGTTCAGATCTCGCTGCTGGAAGATGTACTTCAAACTCTTGTGATCCGTGAAGATCTGACACGACTCTCCGTACAAGTAGTGTCTCCAAATCTTCAACGCAAAGACTACCGCTGCCATCTCAAGATCGTGAGTGGGGTAATTCTGCTCGTGCTTCATCAGCTGCCTAGAAGCATATGCAATCACCCTATCATGCTGCATCAAAACACAGCCGAGCCCCACTCGAGAAGCATCACAATAAACAACAAAGCCGCCTGATCCAGAAGGTAAAGAAAGAACCGGTGCTGTCGTCAACCAAGTCTTCAACTGCTGAAAACTCTGCTCGCACGCATCAGTCCAGAGAAAAGGAATCCCCTTCCGGGTCAGTCCAGTCAGCGGTGCAGCAATACTCGAGAAATCCTGCACAAAACGGCGATAATAACCAGCTAAGCCCAAAAAGCTGCGGACCTCCGTCACCGATACAGGTCTGGGCCAAAGCTGTACAGCCTCGATCTTCCTCGGGTCCACAAGAATACCATCACCAGTCACCACATGACCCAGGAAGTCAACTCGATCAAGCCAAAATGCGCACTTTGAGAATTTAGCATATAGCCGGTGCTCTCTCAATATCTGCAAAGTAATCCTTAAGTGCTGCTCATGCTCCTCATGACTCCTAGAGTAGACCAGTATGTCATCAATAAACACTATAATGAACTGGTCGAGGAACGGCCTGAAAATCCGGTTCATCAGATCCATGAACGCTGCTGGCGCATTGGTGAGTCCGAACGACATCACCAAAAACTCATAATGCCCATAGCGCGTACGAAAAGCAGTCTTCGGAATGTCATCATTCCGAACCCGCAACTGATGATAACCCGAACGCAAATCAATCTTCGAAAAATGCTTCGCACCCTGGAGCTGATCAAATAAATCGTCAATGCGGGGTAAAGGATACCTGTTCCGCACCGTAACTCGGTTCAACTGACGATAATCCACACATAGCCTCAAACTGCCGTCCTTCTTCTTGACGAACAGAACAGGAGCTCCCCACGGCGAAACACTCGGACGCACAAGTCCCAAAACAAGCAACTCTTGCAATTGATCTTTAAGCTCTCTAAGCTCTGCCGGAGCCATCCGATAAGGCGGTATAGAAATAGGCTCCGTGCCAGGAATCAGATCAATGCAAAACTCAATATCGCGCTCTGGCGGCAACCCAGGTAATTCGTCGGGAAAGACATCGGAAAATTCTCGCACGGTAGAAACCTGGTCCAACGACTCCACCGTAACTCCAGTATCATGAATGAAAGCTAAGAATCCCCGACATCCCCTCTTCAAAAGCCGACTAGCGCACAGAACAGAAACCAAACTGTGAGGGGCGACACCACGGTCTCCCTGCACAACAAACACTGACTCGCCGGGAAAACAAAATCTAACTGTCTTCTCGCGGCAGTCCACGGACGCATAGCAAGTAGCTAGCCAATCCATGCCCAACAGAACGTCGAAGTCCAACATCTCAAGAAGGATCAAGTCGACGGACAGATCTCTGTATCCTAAGCGGACAGCACATGATCGGAACACGTGCCGCGCAACAAACGACTCTCCCACAGGAGTAGTCACTACTAACGGCTGATCTAGCAAACACGACTCTCGGCCTAACCTCGGCGCGAAGTGCGTAGAAACATACGAATGCGTAGATCCCGGATCGAAAAGAACATGTGCATCAAAAGAACATAAGGAAAGGGTACCTGAAACCACAGCATTAGACGCCTGAGCGTCCTGGTGAGTCAAGGCAAAAACCCGTGCCTGCCCTCTACCGGCTACTGGCTGTCCTCTGCCTCTGCCACCTCGTCCTCTCGGCACAAAACCACCGCGACCACGACCTCTCTGAGTAGGAGTCTGACGCGGCGCAACAACAGGAATAAGAGGCAACGCTCTCTGAGGCGGAGAAGGTGGTAAGGTAACCTGCGGTACTGCTGGCCCTCTCTGACGCACCACAGTACAATTCCGAACAAGATGCTGCAAACTGCCACAACCAAAGCATCCATAAGACGGTCGCTGGCCCTCCTGGGAATAAGAACTGAATAACTGGCCACGTCCCACGTCTCTGCTACTCCCCGATTCTGATGGAACTCTGCCTCTGCGGACAAACCTCGGTCCTCGTGCTGGCTCATCCGTATGAGTCCTCTTCGGTTCTGGAACAACCGATAACTCAGCTAGACGCTCCTCCACCAATAGGGCTGCATCGACAGCTTCCGCATACGTGTCGCAATGCTGATCGCTCATTGCCTCCATATGATTCGGGACTGTACCCAAAAGCCACCTTTTTGCATGCCATCTTGGACGTGGTATGATGGAAATCAAAGCACAGTGGGAATCACACAAGACTCTTTGACGATCTCGGGTCTACAGACTACTCTGTACCAGTGTCACCAGAGAACTGCCATCTGACGTGGGCTATAATACATCTGGGAGTTCTCGGCAAGTCCGTCCAGTGTACCCAGTCTCCACTGAACACCCGTACACCATCCTTGATGTCAAACACTGATGGATATGGGATCATCCAACGCCCATCATATGGGTCAAGATGTGTATACGCTAGTCTACTCTGAAGTATCGATGTCCTGTCTCGGTACTCCCACGACTAGGAACATTTGAAGGATGTACTTGGCGACTACACTTCCCCACTAGTATGATCTGCATCATAGTCCTGGTAGTCAAGTACTCATCCTAAGGGCTTTATCAACATGTAACATAAAGATAATCGGAGTACATGTTAAGATAAAGAGTAACCAGATAGCGTACTATCATGTCGAGCAAGAAAGTCCTCCCTATATATGTCCAAGCATCCACCACAATATACATCGTATATACAATAATGGCCTCTAGGGCATAGATATAACTAACAGTAGTGCATGCTTGGACATATATAGGGAGAACTTTCTTGCTCGATATGATAGTATGCTATCCGATTGCAATTTATCTTAACATGTACACTTGATGTATCTCTCTCACATGTTGATAAAGTCCTTAGGATGTGTACTTGACTACCAGGACTATGATGCAGATTATACTAGTGGGGCCAAGGGTAGTCCATAAATACACCCTATAATTGTTTCTAGTCGTGGGAGTATCGAGACAGGGTATCGATACTCCAGAGTAGACTAGCGTATACGCTTCTCGACCCATATGATGGGCGATGGATGATCCCATATCCATTGGTGTTTGACATCAGAGAAGGTATACGGGTGCTCAGTGGAGACTGGGTACACTGGACGGACTCGCCGAGAACTCCTAGATGGTATTATACTGTCACGACCCGAAATGGCATGTGACTAGCACTTAAATCATATAAAGTCTATAGGACCCCATCAAATTCAAGTAAACCAAAATCCCAGAAATCTAAACCATTTTTAAAGAAGAAAGAAGGAAAAGTTTAGTTTTAAAGAAAGTAGTTTAACAATATAAGCCGAAGTATTACATTTTTAAAACCCTAAGTCTTTTCTGAAAATTTCGGCAGAGTTTCCTTTGTAAATACTGGCCCTAAACGGGTACCACATGTATAATATATATAAAGGCATCCCCAAGCAGGAGCTAGCTCTTCGCCAATCGGCGGTCACAACCACGCAAGCAATATAATATACAACGCCGAAGGGCGAGAATCAAAACTCTAACGGAAACTCAAAATCATGAAGAAAACCATAATAATACAAGCACGACTCTAAGGTTGAAATAATATACATTAGTCTTCTAAGTCTAATAAATATATAAGTCTGGTTGATGGAGTTTACTAGATACAACTGAAATATAATATAAGTATAATGGTGGTCACGATGCAAGTGAACCCACCTACCAAGCAAACACCCGGAATGAAGTAGTGTGCCAGCAAAGCCGCCAAGGAGACCTGTATAGCAAATCCTGCAAGAAACTGTGGCACAACGAGTGTGAGTTGCCAACTCATGAGTAGAAAACATCATCGAGCAGAAATCGTATGTATGACTTAATCCTAGGTCATCCGATCATAATATATCCTCAAATAATATGGCCTGAAGCAAGATGAAAAAGGAAAGGGAAAACATCTATACATAAATGTAATACCAAATGCTCGTGTCAGTGCCTCAGGTAGCAACATATCATATATATGATGTGTGAATGCATGAAAACAGAATACATCTAAATGAGAAAACTGTTTTCTTATCTCAGTGAGATTTATGTATAAAATCGGGGTATCATCAATGAAATCAACAGAAATCAGTGTCTAGCATCGACACAAAATATATATATCTCACTGTCTCAATATCTCAGGCTCCGGCAATCCGGACTGGGTTATACATCAAATCTCAGTCTCTAGGGGTCCGGCTATCCGGACAGGCCCAAACTCCGATCGGTATCCTCCGAATATCCGTCGAGTCACAATAAAATCACCGGTCGGTAGTGCTCCCCTGCCAGGCTCAATGCCATCATCTGCGGCCATCTTGCCCCAGGGTACATCACCGGGTCCACCATGCACCCACAGACGGTTCCTCATCCTCCTCGAATCGGGTGTATCATATCGCTCAAGAGCCAAGAAAACTCATGGTGGACTCCTCTCAAATCATATCATGAGAAAACCACAGCTTTCATATTAAAATGATAATCAGTTTATAAAATCCTTGCGGTTTCTCCAAATCCAGAAATCTCATGGAAATCCGAAATCCCAATCTCAAGGGTAAATAAAAAATGAATTCCATAATAATGGGCTCCAGCAATCCAGACTGGCCCATAATGTCATAGCAAATGAATATATAAATATACATGAAAATCACAGTAATAAATGCATTGTCTAAGCTATCGTATAAAAGCAAGCTCACTAGTACCATATCGAAACTATCAGCTAACAAGTGATATCAATGAATTAATATTCTCTAAAGTGTACGTGACAAGGCAATTACCGCTGATGATGTGTGTGAGCCGGCAAGTAAGTGGTCGTAGACATACACATCATCGGTAATAGTGCGGGTGTCCTGATAACATGGGTTCAATATAACAATAAAAACACATTTAAACATGAAATGCGATGCGAATAGCAAGAATATGCGGAAAATGAATAATAAGCGCAACAATAAAGAATCTACATTAATATACACGAGTCATACCTTTTGTCATTGAAATAGCATGGATCGTGATGTTTTAGAAAATAGGGCTACGGTGTTTTTAAGAAAATGTACGTCCTTTGAAATATCCGTAGTAACCCTTGGACTGTCTTTAAAATACTCACGATTCGTTTGTTTGAAATAGGTATGAATCGAGTCTAGTCTAACATCTAAAAGTAAACTATGGGACTAAACTAACAGACTAATCAAAAGGGGTAAGGAAAACCACCTAAGTCTGAGTCGATATATACATATATAATAGTCGGTGATCCCGCTTCAATAGTATCACATACGATACAATATATAATATGACATTCTCGAGTCAAGAGTGCGGATCTATCATCATAATTATATCTCGTACGGTAAATCCATCGTACGGCATCCCAAATCTGGGTACGGGTCAAATATCACATTATCTCATTATTTATAAAGTATCCTTATCATCATATCCTGTATTAGAGGTACTGATCTAAATCTAGTACAATCTGATACTATCAATATATATATATATATATATATATATATATATATGCATGTGTGTGAAAACACAACGCCTAAGGACCCGCTATAATATCATGTCGTATTTCATAATACGAACCAAATCATATCACCGATCTTGTGGCATCTTGCTCAATCACATCGACTCATCTCTAAGTACCATGTACTATACTCATTATCCATGTATATGTATGCATATATATATATATATATATATATATATAGACACACACACACACACACATACATTGTAAGTCCGCGGCGGCGCCCCGGCCGTCGATCCGACGCCGGAAACACGGAAACGAAAAACTTTGCGAAACTTGCAAACCGGCACCACCGCGCACTTTTAACCCGGATCGGGCCATTAACCTAGCTACTAGCAAACTAAAAGATGGGTGAAGAGATATACCAAGCGATCCGTGTCCTTCGGTCTTCGTCTCCACTCCGATCTCCCGCGAAATCTCCGTCCGTCACCTCCTCGTCGGAAAGGGCACCACGTAGCCGGGTTCATTTACAGGCTCCCACCTCTGGACCGAGGCAACTAGGACGCGAAGTTGGCTAGCCGACGCGACCAAGATATGCTGTAGATGTAGTGTAGAATCTATTGTGTCTTGGGGTTTAGTGTAGTTGCCATGGTATGTGGAGAAATGAACTATTTGGAGAGGTGAGGAATTTGTAGCAAGCTAGAAATGTGATGAAGGATTTTTGCCACACAAAATGAATTCCTCTCTCCCTCTCTCATCAAAGTGGTCGGCCCCTCATATGGTGGGTGCGAAAAAGAATGAATAATGCAAGAAAGAAAATGTGTAGATAAATGATCAAATAATCTCACCTCAAAAAACCTAATCAAGCCCCATCACAATAAATGCAAGTCAAGTGATGCAAAAGGCATCTAATGATGAAAGAACCATCATGAAGCCCTCAATATGCAAAGAACCCCTTCCACAAAAAGTTATTTGCAAACTTGCAAATAACCCCTCCACCACAAAAGTCCGGCCGTGAAGGAACAAAGGAAAACCGGCCGGAACGGAATGCAAACTGGCAACTTCAGAAAACTGATCCCGTAATAAATTACAGGAAAACCCCGCGACTGCATATACATGCCCGCATTTGTATTCCCACTGAATACAAATGCAAAGAGACAAAATCTACACTGTCTAATACTAGGATCCGGCTTAAGCCAAAGCCGGCTAGTAAAATCCGTCCAATCACGATCCGTGCAATACTGCATGTATCTGATCGAACCCTGCCATATCTCCATACGGTCTCTATAGCGTTTCGCCCGAAACCTGAGTAACTGTGTGTGTGGTGGACTCTAAAGACTCGTCAATACTATGGCTGTGGATTTAACTACTAGCACGTCAGAGGTATCAGCCATACGTGACGGGCCACCAGCTATTGACCAAAAGGGACGTCGATGAGCGAACTCATCCTGACACGCTACTGAGCCTGTCAGTGACAATATCCGTACAGTCCGGTCCGTTCGTCTATGAGCATCGCATGGCGGGCCTAGGGGTTGGTAAAAGTCCAACCCCCAATAGCTGTACAAGTCGTGTCGGAGTGTTGCCCAGAACACCCTGAGATACTACTGGAATACCTACCAGTAAATCTCCTGCCTTGGCCAAGGACTTTTCATGTACTGGCTCTCCTAGACACAGCGCGACCTCACCCCCAATACAGGGAGAGACGAACCCCTGCAGATCCGCTCACTGCCTCCATGTGGCTCGGGACTGTACCCAACTAAAACCTGTTTGCACGTCTCCTTTGAGCGTGGTAGGGTAGTAATCAAAGCACAGTGGGAACTCACACGAGACAAATGACGATCTCGGGTCGATGAACTAACCTGTACACATGTCACCAGGGAACTGCTATCTGACGTCAGGTATAATACCAACTAGCAAGTTCCCGGCGAGTCCTGTCCGGTGTACTCATAACCCAATGAGCACCTTTATACATCTTAGGTGAACCAACTGACACCAGTGGCTTGTGAGACCGGCCACCGCCCTTCGTCGGGGTCTCGACTGTATACACTAGTCTACTCTGGAGAATCGATGCCCTGTCTCGAAACTCCTACTACTAGGGACCTTTTAAGGATGTGCTTATAGACTCCAGCTCTCACGTATATGATCGCCCTCATATTGCTGGTAGTCAAGAAAGAATCCTAGGGGCTCTATCAACGTGTAATAGCGACTCGGAAGGTCACCTAAAGCAGTACACGATGATAAAGATAAACCAGATAGCATACTATCATCTCGAGTAAGACTGTCCTACCGGCATAGGTCCTCCTCAATCATTGCAATCACGTGCCTGTGATCCAATAATTGACTCTGAGGGCACTATATCCAACAATCTCCCACTTGCACTCAAGGCTAATTATTGCGATATCGCATACTCACAGCCCGTGTGATACCGAACACCCAACTCCTCTACTAGTCAGTCTCACAAAGCTCGTTTGCGAAACCATTGCGTTCGAGGAATAGCCTCAGTGAGTGGATCCGTTGTGATGTTTCTTTCTATGTCTCTCTAAATCCCATGTTCGCGGAGAAAGCCATCTCCCGAAATGAGCAATACCTGTCTTAGAATGTCTGGATGTCTGATGGGACCTAGCTCATAAATGAACTCCAAATCCAAACTTCTTAGACTGTATCGTCAACTGAACTTAATCAGTATCCTGCACCATCCTTCCCTCAGTATCCGCCTGGACCACCTATCCAAAATACTGCCCCTCGTCAGAGGGAAAACTATAACTCTGACAGCCACTCTGTCATCCTGGTCACCTTGGAAGCGCGGAATGTTAACCGTCTCCTAAAGGAGGCTGCCGTTATCATTTCCCTAGAACATCAACTTATGTTCTAAAACTGCTTCCGATTGTTTCTCCAGAATTGGATCAATATCAACTTATTGCATCTACTGCAAGAACAACATCCGGTGTGGTACTTGACATCTCATGATCAACTCAATTGCCTAAGCAAGTGATCTGCCAATCATGCGTAACCCTCTCCCCTTTAGTCTGTAAGACACCTTTGGAGAGGGTGACCCCATCACCTGCAGGTATACTACCGTGCCAGGAGTCGTCCATTCTAAATACTCATAGAATGCTGTCTAAGTACCCAGATTCGGAAACTGCCCAAATCTAGATCTAAAACCATAGATCTAGTAACCAGAATGTACGATATAAGATCCAAGTCCTATGTGGAGAAACCACTGTGTGACAACCAAAGTTTAACCGACCGTAGTATAGGAATATCACTTCCTACTCTGTGTATGTCATCAAATACCAGGACATCACACCCTACTACCTTCTTAACAGATCCATCCCCTATTCTGATGAAGTCAAACCTATGACTGTCGCATCAGAAATAGATGATCTATCTCCGCTGTATCTGCTTTAGTTTATAAATAGACATAAGCCACTTTTCCACCAATGTTCCGCTGCTCCCACTGACTACGACAACCCTCTGGCGAAGTCATATAGACGTACACTTCTAAAGCTAGTTTAGAACGACGCTATACTCATCCTCCTGCCGGGTCTCACAGTCTGGAACAACAGCAATGGCAAGTCTGGGTAAACAAGAACATCCCTGCCACCGTCCTTGAGCATACCGAAGTACCTCTCGAGTGCCTGAGGTTACCCACTATATCTGCGGAGTGGCCAATGGAATGTCAAACCAGATTGAATCTTTAGGTTCTTATCAAATCTTCAGTAATCGTTTGCGGTTCTGGAATCACTTCCAGTTCTACCATACTCCCACTACTGTTTTCTGAAAAAATCCATTTTTTTTAAAACTGTGGCGAGTCAAGAACAATATCACTATTGATCTTCCAGATGGTAGAAAGTCAACCCTCGTCATAGCCCGGGTCAACCCACAAACTGCCATTACAGAAACGTGCCTTGAGTTATCCAGAGTCTGGTTTTAAGCATAAGCTGGACAACTCCCCGTATCTTAACAATGTCAAGATATGAACTGTTCTATATCCAATACAGGAACAGAGGCACTGATTTAATTGAACCAGATTCAAATCATGCAGCTGTCACCAGTGCATGTCAACTAAATGGAAGGAGGCCGATCAGCATTACTCAACTTAAGAATGCTTCCAATTATGAGTAACCTGAAAAAGAAGCAAGTTCTCTTAATCATTACTATCAACTGAATACTATACACAAGTATCTACATCTTCGATCACTTTGAAGAATCCCGATAGTTGCAATACCTGGTTCTCTACTTTACTCATATACCTATAACTTCTCAAAACTTGGACCCCGTGTTTCTACGAAACACTTGTGTAAGAACTAGAGAAGTCATAAGTAAACTGAATATAGTACGAGGACCAACCCCTCTATCCTAATGCACACTGGACAACATACAATACTTTGTATAAGTCCCTTGAGTCTAGTGACTCATTCACTGTGTGTCGTAGGTTGAAAACTGTACTTATGGTTAAGAAGAATTACACCGCTGTTCAATGCTCCTTACCTAACCATCCACTGATATAGGTAAATGTCATAGACATAATTTCAAAAAGGTATATCTCACTCTATAAAAATAGACGTACAGATATATATATTTTTAAAATTGGTGCATAACAACGGATATTCAAAACCAAATATTTGCCGTCCGACAAACAACCCAGGTGACTTCCTCAAATATCACCAATTACAACGAATTCCGATATAATGAGGATGATCACCTAATTCCCAATAACTTACTCCGACTCATCATCTGTAAAACCATACAGATGTGAGAATCCAACCTGGTAAATACATACCCTGGAGCAAGTGTCTAATTGGGAAATCAGTTTTCTTTTAACAGTACACAGTGAAACTGAAACATTGAAATGTTTCGATGGGGTATCCTGGTATTCCTAGTAATGCCTCTTCCATTATCCAGATTCACAACTGTAACCGTATATTTCTTTGCCACCTCTCCAAATCCATTTATATGTCTTTAGTCATTACCTTCTGTACACCCTCTTAGGCCAAATGGTTTTCTTCCTTCCCTACCGTTCGGCACCAGCCTATGGTTTGGAAGAAGACTATCCAATAAGCATAATGGGTGTACTGTCCTAATCCTAGGAGCACTCGCAATGCGAGAGAAGGTGAAGATAAAAGACAACCAAATAAACCTTATTCCTATTTCTCCTGAACCAGGATCCATCCCCGAACTGGAACAAGTTCCTTTCGAGTTCGTATATAACCATACGATGGAGTATCCAATAAACTTGGGATCTTCGTAGTGATACGGAGTGTCCTGGAGAAATACAAAGGTGATTTAGGATTGGCAAAGAAATACTTGGTTTGGTCGTGAATAGCAGTCGCAATTTACTTTGCCCTCTTACTAATCCCTTTCATTGTCTTAACTTAATACCTTCTGTACACCATTATTATGCTAATTGGTTTTCTTCATTCCCCACCGTTCGGCACCAGCCTAAGGTTTGGAAGAAGACTATCAAATTTGCGTAATAGGTGTACTATCTCCTAAACCAAGGAGTACTCGCAACCTGAGAGAAGGTTAAAGGAAAAGACAACTGAATAGTCTTATTCGTTTTCTCCAGAACCAGAAACCATCCTCGAATTCCTTCGAGTTCGTATATAACCATACGATGGTTTTCTCCAATGAAAGTGGACGTTCGTAATAATACGGGGTGTCCTGGAGGAAAGGGTAAAAGCAGGAGTGGCAATGAGGTCTGCAACTCTGACAATCCAAAAGCCAGTGTTTAAGAAGGTTCGGTCAACTTGGTCACTGAGTCATAGTCTAGGGTCGGGTCAATGGTCGCTGCCAAAGAGAGAGAGAAAAGAAACACTCAGCGTGCACTCTAATCTAGATCATAATGGTTATCAATTTATCTAATCTGGAAACCTCTCACTGTAACGTCAAATTCTTCCCCAAACCTTAAAGAAGAATTAGCCGGGATCACCCGAGGAGTAAACCAACTCATTAGTGGGAATCGGGATCCAACTATCATCGCATGATAACGTGACGGAATCCGCTCACGTTATCACACTCCAGAAGGTATGCGCATATCTGGCAAGTTTCAGTTTCTTTAGAAACTCCCGATGTGGATTTTTGCCCCATGCTCTTATGACCTTGACGAAGGCCAACATATCATAAATCACATGTCAAGTTCTACCCGTTATTATCCAGGTTAATTTGAACCCACCCGTACATACCCTTGACGAAGGCCAAAATAGTAGTACGACTGTCCTAAACCAACGCATCTATCTATGCTGCAGAAAAGTAACAAATAGCCACCATACACTATGCCTTGACGAAGGCCAACATACATAGCATGAATACTAAGTGCTACCGTTCTGAAATGAAGGAGGGCTACGAATGGTTTCTGGCGAAAACCTTTAACGTAATGAACTAGATATCGTTGAAGGAATTGATAGCTTTATAAAAATATAGTAACGAAAACCTTTGCTAAAGATGTCACTCCCGGTGAAGGGATCTCGGCTCTTTCCCCGTGGGATGAGGTGCAGGATATTCCAACTGAATACCACGATGCAAAGCAAAAGTAATCGGCTATAGTGAAGTTATTGCCCTGACGCAAACTTTTGTCCAAGGGGTCACTCCCGGTGAAGGGATCTCGGCCCTTGCCTCGTCGACTGAGGAGCAGGATATTCCAACTGAATACCACGATGCAAAACAAAAGTGAATGCCCTTGTAATAACAGCTTTTTAAAAAATGTTCCAACAACATCAGAATAGGTTTGTTTATCTTGCATTGATCCGAATCAACGCAGTCCCATCAATTGATCACACCAATAAAGAACGAAAATAATGACGTACGTATATGCCATCCGCATTCGCCACTGGGTCCCGTCATCACCCGTTAGGTTAGCTAACTAACGACAGAGCGGGGACTGGACTAGTGCGGATGCAAAACATATACAACATCTACTAGTATATATATCAATATATAATATTTTGCTCAAGGCGTGATAAAATGCAACATCACAGAAATGTACAGCATCACAGAACAATACAGATATCTGGGATCCCCGGGTTTCATAGAGCCGCTACTGAAACCCGACGTTCCCCTGGTCGTGTGGATAGCCTGTGCAATGAAAAAGCTAGACTCCTACGGGCGCGGCAAGTTACCCGCCAAAACCTGAAGCGAGGCAGCCCCCTTCAACAACGTGAATGGACCACCCAGCACTTCACGGAATCCGGTAACTTGGGCACCCCTCCTGGGTCAACCTATACCCCCTACGAGTGCGGCGAATAGCCCGCCCATTCTAGAGTGAAGCCCCCTCCGTCTCAAAGCCATGAGATGCGGGCTCGTTGCCCTATAGAACCCGGCTATCCGTGCACCCCTCCGCGGGGTAATCCTAGTACAGAAAGTAAAATATACGTACAACGGGTAAATCGACCTCGACCCGGTCGTGCCCCAAAAGAATAATACAAACAGGCAGTGACGGCAGTCCACATGTCAGACGCTCGCCCCGCAAAATCAAATGTACATATAAAACAAAACTGTACTAACATTGCATCCAGGCTATCCCCCACGACCGATCCGCAACATCACAGCACAACACAGAACATCAACGTGAATGTCATGTTCGCAAATCCGTCTAAAAGGGCTATAGCAGTTAGACAGGATTTACCGATCGAATGACATTCACGGTCGCAGATATAATGTAAATACTGTGAACTAGCATGTTTAAAATATCCGACCGAACAAATTTATCGAAGTGGGCCCCAAGCACTACTGTAGCACTCACAGAAAATCTGGGCCCAAAAAGAATATCCCAAAACCCATAATTCCATGTCAGAATCCCACTGGAAAAAAATGGTGAAAAGATGCTATATTCCTGCGGCGGAACCGCGGCCAAAGTGGGGTTATGGCCGCGGTTCCACGGCTATATCGAGGGATTAGGTCACCAAATTTTTACAGTGTTCTTAGAATTCTGTGCACATGTTTCTGAAACAACCTGAAAAACTTTTAGAGCTAAAAAAATTTCGACAGAAACCAGATGTAAGGAAAAATACGGTTTTTGGGGTTTTATTTTTCGATCGAGTTCTAAACATGTTAGAACAAGCTAGGCTAGGTTAATGGCGTGGCTCTGATACCAATGTAAGTCCGCGGCGGTGCCCCGGCCGTCGATCCGACGCCGGAAACGCGGAAACGAAAAACTTTGCGAAACTTGCAAACCGGCACCACCGCGCACTTTTAACCCGGATCGGGCCATTAACCTAGCTACTAGCAAACTAAAAGATGGGTGAAGAGATATACCAAGCAATCCATGTCTTTCGGTCTTCGTCTCCACTCCGATCTCCCGCGAAATCTCCGTCCGTCACCTCCTCGTCGGAAAGGGCACCACGTAGCCGGGTTCGTTTACGGGCTCCCATATCTGGACCGAGGCAACTCGGACGCGAAGTTGGCTAGCCGACGCGACCAAGATTTGCTGTAGATGTAGTGTAGAATCTATTGTGTCTTGGGGTTTAGTGTAGTTGCCATGGTATGTGGAGAAATGAACTATTTGGAGAGGTGAGGAATTTGTTGCAAGCTAGAAATGTGATGAAGGATTTTTGCCACACAAAATGAATTCCTCTCTCCCTCTCCCATCAAAGTGGCCGGCCCCTCATATGGTGGGTGCGAAAAAGAATGAATAATGCAAGAAAGAAAATGTGTAGATAAATGATCAAATAATCTCACCTCAAAAAACCTAATCAAGCCCCATCACAATAAATGCAAGTCAAGTGATGCAAAAGGCATCTAATGATGAAAGAACGATCATGAAGCCCTCAATATGCAAAGAACCCCTTCCACAAAAAGTTATTTGCAAACTTGCAAATAACCCCTCCACCACAAAAGTCCGGTCGTGAAGGAACAAAGGAAAACCGGCCGGAACAGAATGCAAACTGGCAACTTCAGAAAACTGATCCCCTAATAAATTACAGGAAAAACTCGCGACTGCATATACATGCCCGTATTTGTATTCCCACTGAATACAAATGCAAAGAGACAAAATCTACACCGTCTAATACTAGGATCCGGCTTAAGCCAAAGCCGGCTAGTAAAATCCGTCCAATCACGATCCGTGCAATACCGCACGTATCTGATCGAAACCTGCCATATCTCCATACGACCTCTACAGCGTTTCTCCCGAAACCTGAGTAATTGTGTGTGTGGTGGACTCTAAAGACTCGTCAATACAATGGCTGTGGATTTAACCACTAGCACGTCAGAGGTATCAGCCATACGTGGCGGGCCACCAGCTATTGACCAAAAGGGACGTCGATGAGCGAACTCATCCTGACACCCTACTGAGCCTGTCAGTGACAATATCCGTACAGTCCGGTCCGTTCGTCTGTGAGCATCGCATGGCGGGCCTAGGGGGTTGGTAAAAGTCAGACCCCCAATAGCGGTACAAGTCGTGTCGGAGTGTAGCCCAGAACACCCTGAGATACTACTGGAATACCTACCAGTAAATCTCCTGCCTTGGCCAAGGACTTTTCATGTACTGGCTCTCCTAGACACAGCGCGACCTTACCCCCAATACCGGGAGAGACGAACCCCTGCAGATCCGCTCACTACCTCCATGTGGCTCGGGACTGTACCCAACTAAAACCTGTTTGCACGTCTCCTTTGAGCGTGGTAGGGTAGTAATCAAAGCACAGTGGGAACTCACACGAGACAAATGACGATCTCAGGTCGATGAACTAACCTGTACACATGTCACCAGGGAACTGCTATCTGACGTCAGGTATAATACCAACTAGCAGGTTCCCGGCGAGTCTTGTCCGGTGTACTCATAACCCAATGAGCACCTGTATACATCTTAGGTGAACCAACTGACACCAGTGGCTTGTGAGACCGGCCACCGCCCCTCGTCGGGGTCTCGACTGTATACACTAGTCTACTCTGGAGAATCGATGCCCTGTCTCGAAACTCCCACCACTAGGGACCTTTTAAGGATGTGCTTATAGACTCCAGCTCTCACGTATATGATCGCCCTCATACTGCTGGTAGTCAAGCAAGAATCCTAGGGGCTCTATCAACGTGTAATAGCGACTCGTAAGGTCACCTAAAGCATGCACGATGATAAAGATAAACCAGATAGCATACTATCATCTCGAGTAAGACTGTCCTACCGGCATAGGTCCTCCTCAATCATTGCAATCACGTGCCTGTGATCCAATAATTGACTCTGAGGAGACTATATCCAACATACATACTCACAAACATATATATATATATATATATATATATATATATATATCCCCATAGACACACAAGAAGTAAAATGTATGCGAGTGTGTGTGTGTGCGCGTGTATGCAAATCTTTACTCTAGGATTTCGCGACTAAGAAGCTAAACCAAGTTATTTCTAATTACAGTGAAACTAACCCATGAACACCTATAACCTATCTTAAAAATCATCTAGTCTCATAATATACATATTTATAAATATAGGTATACGTATTCGTATACTGCATAACGAAACTGCGGGGGTGCTATACGCCATCCACCCGACTTCCTCCGTAGATATATATCTACTCACCTTGATCCTTACTTGCCGAAGTCGATGACGCCATGCTCATCCTTGTTGTTTGAAGTCCGCTCGAGGGTACCTATATATATACAGATATAGCATCGTGAACAGAAATCACGCACGAAAATCGAAACGGCAAGCGTATCACGCATAGGTTAAAACCTATGGTCTCGCATGCAAAACACTACCAAATAACCCTCGCCGTTGACGTTCAAACACCACACGACGGAATTTAAATCAAATACAAAACTAAAGTTTCAGAATCGCAAAAGACGAAAAACAACAACTAAGGGAAACCACTTCCAGATTTCGTCTCAGGTAAAATTAGCAAATTTTGCATATGGGGTTACCCTAGATATCAGATAACAATGCCACAGACCAAAAATCACACGTTTTCATTCCAACTTTGCCGCAATTTGCGACCAAACCTATTAAATCTGCGGCCAGGAATTATACTGGGGGTTCAGGTTTTGGATAATGCTTCTAAGATGCCTGTTTGTATCACTGTAATGGCTAAAAAATTTCTAGGGTCCCCGGGTGTTAGCATATCTCTAAATAACCTCACAATTTCCACAAATTCCAGATATCGGGGATTCTAAGTTTTCTAAATGGGGTTTTAGTCTATGGTTTAACCTAAAATACAATCGCTACAGGGGTTGCATGGGCTCTACTAAGCTCAATTACACTTTCTCAATTCAAAATTCCTCAAAACCCTAACTTGGAATTTTCTAACCTTACTAAACATCACTATATCACTTCTAAACATGCATGGAAGCTAAAGTGAATGGAATACTATGCTAAAGGTGAAAGAATTACCTCATCTGGCAACTCAAGAATTTTCTTGAGTTGCCCCAAGTCTCCAAAATCCAAACTTTCTTGGTCCAAAATGCTTGTAGTGAGTTTGTGCATGTTTTTTGTGAAAGGGACATGGAGTTTTAATGTTGTTTTGGGGTTGTTTGTGAGGATTTAGAGGAGGGGGGAGTGAGATGGCAGCCATGGAGGAAGTGGAGAGGAGAAAAAAGAAGAGAAATGAAGAAGGAGAATAGCCAAGACCAAGGTTGACCCCTCACCCTATCTCTCTCTCTCTCATGCCCATGCTTCTTATTCTAATCTTTTCTTTTCTTTTCTTTTCTATTCTTTTCTTTTCTCTTTTCTTTTGTAAGCAAAATGAAAAAACCCAAAAAGCAACCATGCACAAAAAGAAATCATGGTAGAATGAAATGTAAAAATGTGGGTCCACAAATAAAGCTTAATGCATGATTAGTGATATTTAATCTTGATTAGTATTAAAATAGAATATAGTTAATCATAAAGAATTTATAATTTGCTTAAATCATATAAAACACCTTCATTTCCGTAATTCCTATAATTTTCCAAATATTTCCCAATTTATTGGTAATTAATTATACTGCATTATCAAAATATTCATAATATTTATTATTTAATTATAGAAATTCCCAAAAATAATATTTTATTTTTCAGAAATGTTACAATTATCCCCCCTTAAAGAAATTTGGTCCCCGAATTTAAATTTAAACCCCTCAAATACTAAAACATTTCAGTAAAAAGATCAAGTTGTCAGGGCTCCGAAATCAAAACTACATAAAACACATCGTAGCGCAATGCATGCGCATGAAAAATGAGTATATAAACCGAATCAAAACTCTGTCAAGCATCCCGCAATCATCGGAGTTATGGTGAAGACACCAATGTCAAAGCCCAATACGAAAACCAATATGATATACATCAAACTACACATGTAAACATCGTTAAAACATCTGAAAGAAATGCATGTCAAATCTTTTCAAGTCGGTGTGCGATGCGCGTAGCACTGCACAGTGGCGGACGTCTATTGTAAGAAAATAACTATATATATACCCTTGTTTAACATACACGTCCCGCCGTTTTTAAAAAAATAATTTAGAAGGGATTCCTTTGTTAATTGTCTCGTGTCATCTCGGACACGTAGTTAAATAATAAGACAATATCCCCTTCTGGAAATCCCTTCGATAACTATCAATGCGTGCAAAAATATATTCAGGTACTCTTCTCGGACTAGTCCTGCTCAGCTACTATATCAAATAGTAAGTATCATAAAACATACTGCTCCAAAAGAAACAATCCCCAAACTGTTTATATGATTGTGTAACATTTCAGAAAAATATAAAATATTATTTTTTGAATTTACTATTAAAATAATATATTTCCCGAAAACTGCCCGATTTGCTAAATTGGGGTTTCCGAAAAATGGTATAAATATATACCAATAATTGTGAAATAATTGAAAATTAAAATGATTTATTCAATTAATAATATAACTAAAAGATTTGGCATTTTTAAAATTTATTATATGCAGTTTCGATAAAAACCCGATTAGTGCACTGCTAATCGCGATTAAGCCAAATCCGTGTTTCTACAGTTTTCATGGTTAGTGCACCATGACATGTTACATGTTATTTCATTTGTGTTGCTTTTATTAGGGTGTATGTGTTATTGGTGGGAAAAGAATGGAGAAAGGTGCAATGATGACTTGGAGAGAGAGAAAGGGGACACAATGATGAGAATAAGCATGCTAGGAGAGAGAATGAGAGTGAGAAAGTGAGAGAGAGGGAGAGAGTGCTGCCTCATTGTTCCTCCACCATTTCCTTCTTCTTCTTCTCCCTCATCTCCCTCCATCTTCTACCCTCTTGACCCACCCCAAAAACCTTGCCAAAACCCTAAAACCCTTTCACAAAAAATGATCCCCTCTTCATGCTCATCACTTTGAACTAAGAAAAATGGGATTTTGGCAACTTTAGGACTTCTAGGGTTTGCATGAGAGACATCCATGAGGTATATATCTTTCCATGTTAGTTTAGTTTGAATTCCTAGCTTTTAGTTTAGCTTAGAACTCGTTTAGTGGTGATTTGTGGAAATTAGAAAATCCTTGTGAGGGTTTGAGTGAAATTGAGGATTGGTGATGTTTGAGTGGCTGTTGAGGGGCTGTTTAAGAGCTGGATTGAATGGGAAACCAAAATACGGATTTGGGATTTGAGTTCATGTCGGTTTTATAAGAAAATTGGGTGTGCAGGGAAATCTGGAGCAACCCAGGGGATTTTTTAGAGTAGCAAACAATACCAGGGACCTAGATATACCACCAGGAGACCACCACGACAAGACAAAGACCATTAGAGCTTGGGGGCCGAGGAGGCCGGTTTTCTTGGGGAAGTGCTCGGCCACTTGGTTGGCTGGGGTGTCGGGGTTGGTCCAGTATGTCATATACACTATGTTCATCACCGTAGACTTGTTTGCTTAGCTTTGTTTGACCTGAGTCAAAATCTGGGAGTAGTTTAGTATGATTTTAGATATGTTTTCAATATTTTGAAATGCTAATTCTTGATATTTGTATTTGTATTTGGTTGTTGGATGTTTGTACATCAACGACTAGGGGTAATTTGTTGGTTTTGCATACGTGGGCTATAGGTTCTAACCTATAGGCGATCCGTGTGCCATTTTGGATTTCAGAACTTCATTTTTATAGCGTTGCGATATGTGTTGTTATTGTAGGTACCTTCGCATGGATTTCGAGGTGGCGGAGCATGGCGTCATCGACTTCGGCAACCGAAGACCAAGGTAAGTAGATCTATATCTATCGGGGAAGTCGGGTGGATGGCGTATAGCACCCCCGCAAAGTTTTGATGGAAACTGATTTATAGAATATGCTTAAGGAAACCTAGATTTAGAAACTAGGGTTAGAGTTAATGATAGCTAGTGAAACCATATTAGAAACTAAGGATAGTTAGAATGATATAATACGGCTAATATGTGATGACGGGATTTGACGATGATTTTTAACGATATTGCCGTTTAGGTTACTATAGGACTAGATAGTCGATGTAGATGTGTCATCCGAACCATACCTATTTCTAAACTGAAGAATCGTATGCATATTTTAAACAGATACCCTGAGGGACATTACGGATTTTCAAATGATATCTTTTCCTTAAAAACACCGTAACCCCTATTTTCAAAACTGCGATTCGCTTCTTTTAAAATCTGCTTATATGGTTCGGGTATGTATGTTAAATTAGATACTCAAGCTTATAGTAGAGGTAGAATGTATATGTAAACTCGACTTGATGTGAGATATAAATGCGATGAAAGAATATAAGACTGATATGATGATATGATGATATTTTGGTATACGGATGCGAGTCGATTGAGATGGTTGATACCTTATAGGTCGCCTGATATGAGATCGTTATGGATGTGACCACGGACATAGGTATATAGTTACATTTATATATGTTGTGAAACATGTGTGATATTCCGTACGTGACGTTAGGTCCGTACCCCTTATTGTCGTAAAGGTTGATAGGATTCCTAATGTTTTAAATGCCGTCGTACGATGATATTTTCCGTACGTGATGAGTTTGATTTTATGATTGACCCGTACCCTTGACTAGAGGATGTCGTACAATGGATTATACCGTACATGTTGTTGTAAGGCTGGATGCCGATTGATAGATTCACCAACTCGGTAATATTAGATACGTGTACCTGTCAGCATTTGCATATGATTTACCTTATGCTGTTTCTATGTTATTCTCACTGCATTGCATATACCTGTGTTAGTACACTTACACCATTATCGATGATGCGTATGTTACACATACACAGATTTGCCGGCTCACACACATCATCATCGATAATTGTCATGTCACTGTAAGTGCACGGCGGCGCCCCGGCCTCCATCTCGAGGCCAAATGAGGAAGCGATGGTTAACTTTAATTTTGCAAACTAGCAAACCGGCACCACCGCGCACTAAAACCCGATTCGAACCATTAACTAGTCCTAGCAAACTACAAGATGGGGAATAGAGATATACCGACTGATCCGAGTCCTCCGGTCTTCTCGTCGTCGTCCCGATCTCCCGCGGAATGTCCTGTCTCCACCTCGTCGCCGGAAGTGCACCACATCGTCTATATCTTTTACGGGCTCCCACCTCAATGCCGAGGCAACTCGGGCACGAAGCTGGCTAGTCGACGTGCCTAAGGTTTGATGTAGAATATGTAGTGAGCTATTTGTGTCTCTAGGGGTTTTTTGGAGTTGCCATTGGTGGAGGAAAAGAACTAAGCTTTTTGGAGATGGTGTTGTGGGATTTTTCCAACATGAAATGAACCAAAATCCCACACTACAAATTTTGGGCAGCCCCATGAAGAATGGCCGGCCATCACAAGTGAGGGGAGAGTGAGAATGAGAGTGTTCTCCAAAATATGGGAGCCCCTCACCAAACATACAAGAGAGAGAGGAATGGTTATCATGCAAAGAAATGATAGCTAGGAAAGTCCAACACTCAAACAACAATCATCACTTCCAAAAGTCATGCCATCATGAAAACCATCATGAAGCAAAAAGTCAAGTCAATGGATGGTAAGCCATCATGATCCAACAAAATGCAAAGAACACCCTCCATAAAAGCTTATTTGCACAATGCAAATAAGCCCTCCTCCACCAATCTTCGGCCAATGAACGATACAAAGGAAATCGGCCGAAACGGAAAGCAAACTGGCAACTCCAGAAAACTGGTCCCGTAATAAATTACAGGAAAACCCCGCTACTGTGTATACACACCCGCATTTGTATTCCGACCGAAATACAAATGCAACGAGACAAAATCTACACTGTACTATACTAGGATCCGGCTTAAACCAAAGCCGGCTAGTATTATCCGTTCGATCCTGATTCGTGCAATACCGCACGTATCTGATCGAACCCTGCCATATAACCATACGGCCTGTAGTACAAACTGTCTGATCCTGATCCGTGCAATACCGCACGTATCTGATCGGACCTTGCCATATCTCCATACGGCCTCTACAGCTTTTCGCCCGAAAACTTGAGCAACTGAATGTGGGGGACTCTAAAGACTCGTCAACACCTTGGTTATGGATTTAACCACTAGCACGTCAGAGGTATAAGCCAATACGTAACGGGCTACCAGGTATTGACCAAAAGGGACGTCGATGAGCGAACTCATCCTGACACCCTACTGAGCCTGTCAGTGACAATATTCGTACAGTCCGGTCCGTTCGTCTATGAGCATCGCATGGCGGGCCTAGGGGGTTGGTAAAAGTCAGACCCCCAAAAGCGGTACAAGTCGTGTCGGAGTGTAGCCCAGAACACCCTAAGATACTACTGGAATACCTACCATTAAATCTCCTTGCCTCGGCCGAGGGCTTTGTGTAATGGCTCTCCTAGACACAGCGTGACCTCACCCACAATACCGGGAGAGATGAACCCGTGAAGATACGCTCACTGCCTCCATGTGGCTCGGGACTGTACCCAACTAAAACCTGTTTGCACGTCTCCTTTGAGCGTGGTAGGGTAGTAATCAAAGTACAGTGGGAACTCACACGAGACAAATGACAATCCCTAGGTCGATGAACTAACCTGTACACATGTCACCAGGGAACTGCCATCTGACGTCTGGTATATGACCAACTAGCATGTTCCCGGCGAGTCCTGTCCGGTGTACTCATAACCCAATGAGCACCTGTATACATCTTAGGTGATCTAACTGACACCAATGGCTTGTGAGACCGGCCACCGCCCCTCGTCGGGGTCTCGACTGTATACACTAGTCTACTCTGGAGTATCGATGCCCTGTCTCGAAACTCGCATGACTAGGGACAGACCCCAGCTCCCACTTATATGATCGCCCTCATACTGCTGGTGGTCAAGCAAGAATCCTAGAGGCTCTATCAACGTGTAATAGCGACCTGTCAGGTCACCTAAGCAGTACACGATGATAAAGATAAACCAGATAGCATACTATCATCTCGAGTAAGACTGTCCTACCGGGATAGGTCCTCCCTCAATCATTGCAATCACGTGCCTATGATCCAATAATTGACTCTGAGGGCACTATCTCCAACAGTCACTACACAGTAGGACTGCTGCATCATGATATGATTTCTTGCATAATTTACTTGCTATTGTTACATATGCACCTTTATACGATGTTGCATTTGACTTTGGAGAAAGTGGGGACCGCAGAACATATTTTCAAAACTTGAATCATTTAAAAGAGCGGTTTTCCCTTAATATGATACATCACTGTTCCATGTTGCATGATATACGGATATGCTTACATTTCTATCATATGTCGCATACATCATGCTTTATGATATTACGTATTGAGATATACTGTTTTCATGAGGTTGCTGGATTTGAGAACCGTCGTCATTTTAAAAGAAAGTATGTATTGTTTTAAAAACCCGGTTTCTCTTGATATGATATTTTAGTACGTCCACCATGCGTTTTCTCGGTTCTTAGACGTGTTACATGTGAAACCCGATTCGAGGAGGCGGATGATTCCGTTTGCGGCTTCATGGTGGACCCGGTATGGTTCCCCGGGGCGAGAATGTTTTCGTGGAGTAGACGATGAGTCTAGCAGGGTGGCGAGTACCTACCGGTGATTGGTTGGGCCTGGCGGATATCCGGAGGATACCGACCGGGTATGGGCCGATCCGGACTGACGGAGCCCGTGGGCCGATCTGGACTGACGGAGCCCAAGATATGAGGATTTATGTGTCGATGCTGAACACGGGTTTCATGATGTTTTCGGGTGTCGGTGTTGGACACCTAGGTTCCATGATTATTATGTGTCGAGAGAGACACCGTTAACTTATATCCTCATACTTTCATGCACACCCTTTTATGATATTTACGTGCATACAGACATCGATTATATGGTTGGACGAGATCCACATGCATACATACCTTAACTATATTGTCGGATTATATCCGCATACATGTAGGTATTAACTTCCTTGTTGGCACATATGATGACCCGGACATCCTAGATATCATAGTATTACCTTTATGTTATAGTTGACCTAGGAGTCGTTGATTATTCTATTTCTACTTGTTGGTATATTTCTATTCACGAGTTGGCAACTCACCCCCATTGTGCCACAGTTCTTGCAGGTAGACCGCAGGGATCAATAGCGGCTTCGCTGGCACACAGTTGCATCTGGGTGTTTTGCATTGGTTGGTGGGACATTTGTATCGTACCCACTCTCGTATCTACATTTCATATTGTATCTAATCAACTCCATCAATCAAAATTAGTAAATTGTATAAGTAATGAGACTTAGTGAGATTGTGGTTGCGAGACTTAGACCGAGGGGTTTTCTCCACTTGTGGTTTTGATGTCTTGCTTATTTCTTTATCTTTTGTGGTGATCTTCGTCGTTGGGCGTCGTATACTTATATATACTGTCTTGCATGGTTGTGATCCGCTATTTGGTGAAGAGATAGCTCCCGCTTGGTGATGCCTTTATCATTATCTTGTATATGTGGTTTTGGATCAAAATATACAAAGGAGGTGCTGCCCAAATTTTCAAAAAGACGAAACATGTATTTTTAAACATGCATAATCCACTTGCATATTCATGTTCTTTTTCTATGCATTAAGAAAACTTGATTTCATTATACCTTTATTTCAAAACTTCACGTCCTTTATTTTCTTAAAAAGGTTTAGATTTTTGGGTTTCAACTTACTTGAATTACGTTACGCGTTTAGACGTTGCATGATTTAAGTGCTGGTCACGAGCTTATATTTCGGGTCATGACAAAGTTGGTATCAGAGCGTTAGGTTTAACCTTGGTTCGAGTCTATGTTTGACTATGCGGAGTCAACGGCGGGTATTTATTTCGGAACCTAGGCTTGACCTTACGAAACTTAGACTTGAACGTGGGGTATTAGACCCAAAGTTTCGTTTCATAGGCTGACCCTGATTGATGGAGTAGGTAGCTTGAGTAGAGTGACGTACCGTACGTATGTTCCGCGGCATATTTACGATACGATACTCCACTTAAGAAACCTTAGGATGTACATATTTTGAGATTTATAATTCTTCGTACCCATGATTATACATCATATTGAGATCCTTGATTCTATTCGTTTCCATGATCATACTCTCATTGATGTTGTTCCTTCTTATGATCATGTATCCACTCGGGATCTGTCGTTTCCTTTCTTGCCGTTGATCTTCTCTCTTCGATACTCGATTGAGGTTCCTGTCACCATGTTTGAGCACAGATTGAGCTGCTGCTAGTGTTGCGGTCAGAAAGAGCTCGTCTGGTAGGAGGGCTGACCATTGTGTTTTCTGGTGACACGGAAAACATCTCGAGTTAGTATTTATGTTGTGACCTCTTGTTGAGCCGAGTGGTTGGTTTTCCACCGGATGATCGGGCCATTGATAGAGGCTTCCAGTTGCGAGAGGACTGTCGATGTACAGCTACCTCAGAGAATGTGATGTCGCCTACCGTGTAGACAGATGACCCAGCTGTTGCTGAGATTGATAGAATGTCGCTTCCAGAGCTTACGAGCTGAGATCGCCGGAGCGTCCAGGAGGAAATGCAACAGATGATAGCTAGTCTACCCCGAGTTGAGAGACGAAGGTGATTCGTCAGATTGATGCGCCAACTCAGGCCCAGTTGAGTTGGAGATTTTCAGCGTAGAGAGTCTTACTCAGATCTAGAGGAGACCGATCCAGAGATGACTGTTGATGTATCGCCTTTCCTGGAGGATCGAGGCATTGTTTAGCATGCGGACGAAGAGTATTCACAGGTTGTATAGGCGAAGCTAAAAAGTTCAAACGAGTGTCAGAAACCAATTTTTCCTAAGTTTAAAGTGTTCGGAGGAACATGCAAGTGATTCTATGGACCCTCTAGAAGAATGAAACCCTAACTCGATAAGATGACCATGGAACTGCTTTTGAACCTTAGGGTTTGTGGCGGTTTAGCGGTGCTATCAGTCAGGCTTGGGTTTACCCTTCTACGGCTGGTCCAGAGATACTGTGGTGTGTACCAGATATTTTTAGACTGTGCTCAGGTGTTGAGCCTTCGGGAAACTTTGGGACCTTGATGACTCGATCAAAAAGTTTGACGTCGTACAGTATTCATGTGATAAGAGATCAGCAAGCTGACCAGCTTTGGATAGAGGACCTCACCCAGATGCTATGTGAGATGATAGAGGACGGACGACTTTTGAGTATTCCTCCGATGGTTGGGACGAGTTTCCGAGAACGTGTTCGGTCAGATATCTTCTACAGACTGATGAAGATACAGAGTACGTGATTTCGAGTCCATATGAAAGACTTTAGATTGACCATGGCCGAGAACTGTAGCAGTACGTAGACAACAAGGCGTGACGTTGAAGCGGACGATGATAAAGACGAGTGGAGCCAGAGGTTCATGCGAGATGCTGACGAGCTGTTGCTACTCCCGATCGAGATTAAAGATCAGATATGTCTACAGAGGAGTTGGGATACGACAAGTTCCCGAGAAAATGTTGTCCTGAGGACGTAGGTGTCCAGAAAACGAGAAAATATTATGTAAGAGTACCAGCCTCCGTACAGTTCGGCATGGGCGAGATCGGAAGAGGCCTTGAGCAGGATTCCTTCCAGGACACTGCTGCGATAAGATTTGCACCAGGATCAGTTGTGTGGCGTGTATTCAGAGGACCAGAGGCCGATGCCAGTAAACGTGCTGCCTTACGAGTGGTCATGATGATTGACCGAGAATGACCAGTGAAGTGCCAGAACGAAACCGTCCTCGTTAGCATACCTGAATGGTCCGATGAGCCGATGAATTGCGAGATTGGTAAATCCACAAAGAAATGAAGACCCAGAAACAGAAGACGCTAGATTATGAGCAGGAGGCAAGCGGACATTCTTGTTCTGCCGGTTTTAGGCGCACCGATTTATTCTTCGATATTGTAGGAGGTGTACCTCGATGTCATTTGTTGCGATTTGCGTTTGTGATCTGAGTATCACGCTTATATCGTTTGGATTTGAGTTTTGATGATTGAGTTTCTTGATATTGTTTTCATGCACTATGATTGCACCTACTGGGTATTTACATTTTGCACATAGTTATTGCACTTGAGATATGTTTTTATACACCGTTGTGTTGGTTTTTGACTTGTGCCTTGGCGGCATATGTTTATGATTTCTTGGATTTCATACAGTTGATTTGATTTTGTGCATGTGGTATGCACTCGATTTGGTTTCTGCACTCGGTATAGTTTATATGTGCTTGCAGTGCATTGATACGTGTTTTGTGCACGCAGTTGCTCGCGTTTATGATTTTATACACCCTGGTACACTCGGTGTTGCTTTTATAGGCATTTGAGTTATGGAGTTGTATTTCATGCACTCGATGCACCGTATTTTTACTTCATGCACTTGATGCTCCAGATTTGTATTTATGCATTTATGCACTATATTTCGTGCCCAGGATGCACTTGATTTAGATTTCTTTCATGCATGATGGATGCACTTGATTTGGGTTTTTCGCTCATGTTGGCTGCATGATATGAGATGTGATTTTGTGCACACCGGATGCACTCAATTGGGATTTTCTTTCGTGCATACTAATTGCACCGGAGGCACTCTAGATGCACTTGATATTGTTGTCGTGTACACCCGTTGTACTAGACAGATACTTTCGTACATACCCGTTGCATTGAGTTTTGCTTTTGTGCATATTGTGGCACGTGTATTTGGATTTGATTTCCGTGCGCACCAGACGCACGTGATTATTGGACACACCTTTTGAGGCTGATTTTGCTTTTGAGCACCTTGTCTTTATGTTGGGCATTATGTTATGTAGTAGCAAACATGACTGATCTGAGGACAGTACCTGAGTATTTTGCATGCATTAAAAGATTACCAAGAGGTTTTCAAAAGGAGCTATATAGTCTCGCTATTTCCTACGTGTCCGTGAGCGACATGAACGTTTATGAAGGAAAACCTTTTGGGATATTTTGAAAACGACGGAACGTGTATTTAAGAAAACATATATGGACATATATTATTATTTTAAATTGAGCGTCCGTCACTTATGCCGCGAGTTAAGCATCACGCGGCGATTTAGAAAGGATTTTGCAAGTGTGTCATTCTGTTTTTGAAGATTTTTTCAAGGATGCGTACTATATACATATTATAATATTTGACTAGTGTATGTTGGATTCCAGTATTGGATTTCAAGATCTATATCTCCACTGTAACTCCGAGGATATGCGTACAAGTCCGATGATTTGCGTGATGCTTGACGGAGTTCAATTTTGAATTTATACTCGTTTTCAGGCGCACGCGATGCGCGGTGCTATTTCTGTATCTTCCGTAATTTCGGAGCCCCGTTGATTTGAGCTGATTATTGAAATGTTTTAAATTTTGGGTGTTTAAATTTAAATTCAGGGACCGAATTTATTTAAGGGGGGAAGATTGTAACATTTCAGAAAAATATAAAATATTATTTTTGGAATTTAATATTAAAGTAATATATTTCCCGAAAACTGCCCGATTTGCGAAATTAAGATTTCCGAGAAAGGTATAAATATATACCAAAAATTGTGAAATAATTGGAAATTAAAATGATTTATTCAATTAATAATATAACTAAAGGATTTGGAATTTTTAAAATTTATTATATGCAGTTTCGATAAAACCCGATTAGTGCACTACTAATCGCGATTAAGCCAAATCCGTGTTTCTACAGTTTTCATGGTTAGTGCACCATGACATGTTACATGCTATTTCATTTGTGTTGTTTTTATTAGGGTGTATGTGTTATTGGTGAGAAAAGAATGGAAAAAGGTGTAATGATGACTTGGAGAGAGAGAGGGGACACAATGATGAGAATAAGCATGCTAGGAGAGAGAATGAGAGTGAGCAAGTGAGAGAGAGGGAGAGAGTGCTGCCTCATTGTTCCTCCACCATTTCCTTCTTCTTCTTCTTCCTCATCTCCCTCCATCTTCTACCCTCTTTACCCACCCCAAAAACCTTGCCAAAACCCTAAAACCCTTTCACAAGAAATGATCCCCTCTTCATGCTCATCACTTTGAACCAAGAAAAATGGGATTTTGGCAACTTTGGGAATTCTAGGGTTTGCATGAGAGACATCCATGAGGTATATCTCTTTCCATGTTAGTTTAGTTTGAAATCCTAGCTTTTAGTTTAGCTTAGAACTCGTTTAGTGGTGATTTATGGAAATTAGAAAATCCTAGTGAGGGTTTGAGTGAAATTGTGGATTGGTGATGTTTGAGTGGCTGTTGAGGGGCTGTTTAAGAGCTGGAATTGAATGGGAAACCATAATATGAATTTGGGATTTGAGTTCATGTCGGTTTTGTAAGAAAATTGGGTGTGCAGGGAAATCTGGAGCAACCCACGGAATTTTTGAGAGTAGCAAACAATACCAGGGACCTAGATACACCACCAGGAGACCACCATGACAAGACGAAGCCCATTGGAGCCTGGGGGGCCGAGGAGGCCGATTTTCTTGGGGAAGTGCTCGGCAACTTGGTTGACTGGGGTGTCGAGGTTGGTCCAGTAGGTCATATACACTATGTACATCACGCTAGACTTGTTTGCATATCTTTGTTTGACCTGAGTCAAAATCTGGGAGCAATTTAGTGTGCTTTTAGCTATGTTTTCCGTATTTTGAAATGCTAATTCTTGATATTTGTATTTGTATTTGGTTGTTGGATGTTTTTACATCAACGACTAGGGGTAAATTGTTGGTTTTGCATACGTGAGCTATAGGTTCTAACCTATAGGCGATCCGTGTGCCATTTTGGATTTCAGAACTTGATTTTCATAGCGTTGCGATGTGTTGTTATTGTAGGTACCTTCGTGTGGATTCCGAGGCGGCGGAGCGTGGCGTCATCGACTTCGGCAAGCAAAGACAAAGGTGAGTAGATCTATATCTACCGGGGAAGTCGGGTGGATGGCGTATAGCACCCCCGCAAAGTTTTGATGGAAACTGATTTATAGAATATGGTTAAGGAAATCTAGATTTGGAAACTAAGGTTAGAGTTAAATGATAGCTAGTGAAACCATATTAGAAACTAAGGATAGTTGGAATGATATAATACGGCTAATATGTGATAACGGGATTTGAGGATGATTTTTAACGATATTGCCGTTTAGGGTAATATAAGACTAGATAGTCGACGTAGATGTGTCATCCGAACTATACCTATTTCTAAACTAAAGAATCATATGCATCTTTTAAACAGATACCGTGAGGGACATTACGGATTTTCAAATGATATCTTTTCCTTAAAAACACCGTAACCCCTATTTTCAAAACTACGATTCGCTTCTTTTAAAATCTGCTTGTATGGTTTGGGTATGTATGTTATATTAGATACTCATGCTTATAGTAGAGGTAGAATGTATATGTAAACTCGACTTGATGTGAGATATAAATGCGATGAAAGAATATAAGACGGATATGATGATATGATGATATTTTGGTATACGAATGCGAGTCGATTGAGATGGTTGATACCTTTTCAGTCCCCTGATATGAGATCATTATGGATGTGACCTGGGACATAGGTATATAGTTACATTTATATATGTTATGAAACATGTGTGATATGCCGTACGTGACGTTAGGTCCGTACCCGCTCATTGTTGTAAAGGTTGATAGGATTCCTAATGTTTTAAATGCAGCCGTACGATGATCTTTTCCGTACGTGATGTGTTTGATTTTTTGATTGATCCATACACTTGACTAGAGGATGCCGTACGATGGATTATACCGTACGTGTTGTTTTGAGGCTGGATGCCGATTGATAGATTCACCGACTCGGTCATATTAGATACGTGTACCTGTTAGCATTTTCTTATGATTTACCTTATGCTGTTTCCATGTTATTCTCATTGCATTGCATATACCTGTGCTAGTACACTTACACCATTATCGATGATGCGTATGTTACACATACACAGATTTGCCGGCTCACACACATCATCATCGATAATTGCCATGTCACTACACCGTAGGACTACTGCATCATGATATGACTTTTGCATAATTTACTTGCTATTGTTGCATATGCACCTTTATACGATGTTGCATTTGACTTTGGAGAAAGTGGGGACCGTAGGACATATTTTCAAAACTGGAATCATTTAAAAGTGCGGTTTTCCATTAATATGATACATCACTGTTCCATGTTGCATGATATACGGATATGCTTACATTTCTGTCATATGTCGCATACATCATGCTTTGTGATATTACGTATTGAGATATGCTGTTTTCATGAGATTGCTGGATTTGAGAACCGTGGTCATTTTAAAAGAAAGTATGTATTGTTTTAAAAACTCGGTTTCTCTTGATATGATATTTCAGTACGTCCACCATGCGTTTTCTCGGTTTTGAGACGTGTTACATATGAAACCTGATTCGAGGAGGCGGATGATTCTGTTTGCGGGTTCATGGTGGACCCGGTATGGTTCCTCGGGGAGAGAATGTTTTCGTGGAGGAGACGATGAGCCCAGCAGGGTGGAAAGTACCTACCGATGATTGGTTGGACCTGGCGGATATCCGGAGGATACCGACCGGGTATGGGCCAATCCGGACTGACGGAGCCCGTGGGCCGATCAGAACTGACGGAGCCCAAAGATATGAGGATTTACGTGTCGATACTGGACACGGGTTTCATGATATTTTCGGGTGTCGGTGTTGGACATCCAGGTTCCATGATTTTAATGTGTCGAGAGGGACATCGTTGATTTATATCCTCATACTTTCATGCACACTCTTTTATGATATTTACGTGCATACAGACATTGATTATATAGTTGGACGAGATCCACATGCATACATACCTTGACTATATTGTCGGATTATATCCGTATACATGTAGGTATTGACTTCCTTTTTGGCACATATGATGACCCGGTCACCCTAGATATCATAGTATTACCTTTATGATATAGTTGACATAGGAGTCATTGTTTATTCGATTTCTACTTGTTGATATATTTCTATTCACGAGTTGGCAACTCACCCCCGTTGTGCCACAGTTCTTGCAGGTAGACCGTAGGGATCGGTAGCGGCTTCGCTGGCACACAGTTGCATTCGGGTGTTTTGCATTGGTAGGTGGGACATTTGTATCGTACCCACTCTCGTATCTACATTTCATATTGTATCTAGTCAACTCCATCAATCAAAATTAGTAAATTGTATAAGTAATGAGACTTAGTGAGATTGTGGTTGCGCGATTTAGAGCGAGGGATTTTCTGTCACTTGTGGTTTTGATGTCTTGCTTATTTCTTTATCTTTTGTGGTGATCTTCACAGTTGGGTGTCGTATACTTATATGTACTATCTTGCATGGTTGTGGTCCGCCGTTTCGTGAAGAGCTAGATCCCGCTTAGGGACGCCTTTATCATTATCTTGTATATGTGGTTTTGGATCAAAATATACAAAGGAGGTGCTGCCCTAATTTTCAAAAAGATGAAACATGTTTATTTAAACTTGCATAATCCACTTGCATATTCATGTTCCTTTTCTATGCATTAAGAAAACTTGATTTCATTATACCTTTATTTCAAAACTGCACCTCCTTAATTTTCTAAAAAAGGTTTAAATTTCTGGGTTTCAGCTTACTTGAATTACGTTACACCTTCAGACGTTGCATGATTTATGTGCTGGTCACGAGCTAATATTTCGGGTCATGACAGAATGCCACGTGCGTCTGGTGCGCACGACAACCGAAATCAACAAATGTGCCCTACATGTGCACAGAAACAAAATCTAAGTACAACGGGTGTGCACGAAACACCTGTCAAAGGCAACGGGTGTACCTGACATCAATATGAGGTGCATGTGATATGCACGAAGAATCTCGATTTAGTGCATCTGGCGTGCACCAAAATCGCATCAAGCACGTCAAGTATGCGCAAGAATCCAAATCAAGTGCACAAAGTGCACGAAAACAAATATCGAGTATCATAATCGAAATCGACGGTATACGACACATTTCAATCAAATCCAAATCAGGTATACCGTGGTATATAATCTCACAATCATGTGCATCAGCGTGCACAAAATCGAATCAAAATACTAAAAGTGCATGAAAACTATGCCGAAAGCACAAGTCAAATCACATGCATACTATAGAGATGAAATCAAAATCAACACCTCGAATTACATCAAATCGAAGTCAAGTGCAACTGTAGTGCATAAAATCTCAATCATGCAAACAAATCGGCCAAAATACCGAAATCAAAGATGGCGGAAACAGTTCCGCTCTGGCACATCCTCTAAAGATTTATGGCCAACTATCATGGTCACTCATGATATGTCTCGTCGACGATGCCGAACTCTGTCCTGGTGGGTGTGCACAATATGACCGCTCCCGGATCCATGTTTTCTCGTATAGTACTCCAGAAAGGTTCTCTCGAAGTCTCCCCCAAATCTCGTTTCTGCCGAATTGCCCGGAAGTTATCACCTTTTACTAAATCTATTTCTTGTTCCGGAACGGCTGCATACTCATCGCGACTCCTTCTAGAAGATATATCCATATACAATGCCTCTGCCTGCGTATCACATCTTTGATGTTAGCGGAGTGGAACGTTATCTCATCAAGATCTCCTACAACCTCTTATTTCACTTTTCTCTAATGTGGACTGATTTGGACTCGTCTCTTCATGGCTGCATGGACTGCGCTCCAACGACTATACTTATATCTGAAGTCTCCCAAGAAATTATCCCATCACATGATATCCGAACGATGTCGAACCTTTCGATCGATTAATCAAAGTTCCATAATCCCCCAAGGGCACAACAACTTGAGCACATTTTAATAGTATTCCAGTACATGCCACAGTACCTATGGAGCAACCATAGAAGGGCAAACCTAAGCCTCATTAATGGCACCGTGAAACTGCCGCAAACCCTTAGGTTTCAAAGCGTTCTCATGTTCATTATATCGAGTTAGGGTTTCATTCTTCTAGAGGGTCCACGGAATTACTTGCATGTTTTTCCGAATAGTTTAAACTTGGAAAATGGGTTTCTTACATTCGATCGTTTTCCTTTGACTCACAACGTACCTGCATGAAGTCGTCTCATGCTGGAATCAATCAATCTGATGACCTCGCATCGGGGTAGGCAACGAATTACATGTCCTAGTCATTTCTCCTTGGGTGACTAGCGATCTTCTATCATATCTCTAAGTACAACTCGTGCGGCAATAGCTCCAAACATCTGGGGAGATATCTCGTCATTCGCAGCAACAACTGGCTCATTCGTCCGCACGCTGAACAGTGCCTAAATCATCAAGAATAATCGATGCATTGACGGTCATCACATTTTGGCTGGCCTCTAGCAGTGTTCCAATCCTCTGGTACTGATCTGCACGTTCGAGAAATTTTGTAAAAGCGATCCATCAAACGCTAATGGAGCGAAAACATAATAGGACGATACATCTATTCAATCGTGTATCCCTGGAATCATGCCCTAGTCAGTTCTCGTCCGTGACGAGCTCGTGCTGACGCAACTCTAGCCGTAGCTCTCTCTGCCCGTGTAATCGTGGCAGCAAAAACCATAAACCGATATTGATAAGGATAGATCATATGAATGAATATAATGCTGTGCAAGGAAATGTACATCGTAAGGCTTCTTAAGAGGAGTAGCGTATCGTAATTATGCCGCGGAACATACACACGGTACGTCACTCTCCTTAAGTCACCTACTCCATCAACCAAGGTCAACCTACGCGACGAAAGTTCGGGTCTAATACCCCCTCGACTAAGTCTATGTTCCGTAAGGTCAAGCCTAGGTTTTAAGTATAGACAAACGCCCTAGGCCCTGCATAGTCAAACATAGACTCGAACTAAGCTTAGCCTAGCACTCTGATACCAACTTTTTCACGACCCGAAATGGCACGTGGCTGGCACTTGAATCATATGAAGTCTATAGGACCCCATCTAATCAAGTAAGCCAAAATCCCGGAAATCTAAACCATTTTTAAAGAAGAAAGATGGAAAAGTTTAGTTTTAAAGCAAGTAGTTTAACAACATAAGCCGAAGTATTGCATTTTTTAAACCTCAAGTCTTTTCTGAAAATATCGGCACAGTTTCCTTTGTAAATACTGGCCCCAAACGGGTACAACATGTATAATATATATAAAGGCATCCCTAAGCGGGAGCTAGCTCTTTGCCAATTGGCGGTCACAACCACGCTAGGAATGTAATATACAATACCAAAGGGCGAGGATCAAAACTCAAAAGGAAACTCAAAATAAACAAGAAAACCATAATAATACAAGCACGACTCTAAGGTCGAAATAATATACATCGGTCTTCTAAGTCTAATAAATATACAAGTCTGATTGATGGAGTTTACTAGATACAACTGAAATATAATAAAAGTACAATGGTGGTCACGATGCAAGTGAACCCACCTACCAAGCAATCACCCGGAATGAAGTAGTGTGCCAGAAAAGCCGCCAAGGTGACCTGTATGGCAAAAACTGCAAGAAACTGTGGCACAACGGGTGTGAGTTGCCAACTCATGAGTAGAAAACATCACCGAGCAGAAATCGTATGTATGACTCAATCCTAGGTCATACGATCATAATATATCCTCAAATAATATGGCCTGAAGCATGATGAAAAAGGCAAGGGTAAACATCTATACATAAGTGTAATACCAAGTGCTCATGTCAGTGCCTCACGTAGCAACATATCATATATATGATGTATGAATGCATGAAAACAGAATACATCTTAATGAGAAAATTGTTTTCTTATCTCAGTGAGATTTATGTATAAAATCGGGGTATCATCAATGAAATCAACAGAAATCAGTGTCTAGTATCGACACAAAATATATATATCTCACTGTCTCAATATCTCAGGCTCCGGCAATCCAGACTGGCCAATATCATCAAATCTTAGTATCTAGGGCTCCGGCTATCCGGACTGGCCCAAACTCCGATCGGTATCCTCTGGATATCCGTCGAGTCACAATAAAATCAACGGTCGCTAGTGCTCTCCTGCCCCGGGGTACCGCACCGGGTCCACCATGCACCTACAGACGGTTCCTCCTCCTCCTCAAATCGGGTGTATCATATCGCTCAAGAGCAGAGAAAACTCATGGTGGACTCCTCTCAAATCATATCATGAGAAAACCGCAACATTCATTTTAAAATGATAATCAGTTTATAAAAACCTTGCGGTTTCTCCAAATCCAGAAATCTCATGGAAATCCCAAATCCCAATCTCAAGGGTAAATAAACAATGAACTCCATAATATTGGGCTCCGGCAATTCGGACTGGCCCATAATGTCATGGCAAATGAATATATAAATATACATGAAAATCACAACAATAAATGCAATGTCTAAGCTATCATATAAAACCAAGCTAACTAGTACCATGTCGAAACTATCAGCTAACAAGCGATATCAATGAATTAATATTCTCTAAAGTGTACGCGACATGGCAATTACCGATGATGATGTGTGTCAGCCGACAAGTAAGTGTTCGTAGACATACGCATCATCGGTAATGGTGCCGGTGTCCTGATAACATGGGTTCAATATAACAATAAAAACACATTTAAACATGAAATGCGATGCGAATAGAAAGAATATGCGGAAAATGAATAATAAGCGCAACAATAAGGAATCTACATTAATATAAACGAGTCATACCTTTTGGCATTGAAATAGCATGAATCGTGGTGTTTTAGAAAATAGGGGCTACAATGATTTTAAGAAAAGGTACGTCCTTTGAAATATCCGTAGCAACCCTTGGCCTGTCTTTAAAATACCCGTGATTCCTTAGTTTGAAATAGGTATGAATCGAGTCTAGTCTAACTTCTACAAGTAAACTACAGGACTAAACTAACAGACTAATCGAAAGGGGTAAGAAAAACCACTTAAGTCTGAGTCGATATATGCATATATAATAGTCAGTGATCCCGCCTCAATAGTATCACATACGATACAATATATAATATGATCCTCGAGTCAAGAGTGCGGATCTATCATCATAATTATATCTCGTACGGTAAATCCATCATACGGCATTCCAAATCTGGGTACAGGTCAAATATCACATTATCTCATTATTCATCGGTATCCTTATCATCATATCCTGTATTAGTGGTATTGATCTAAGTCTAGTACAATCTGATACCATCAATATATATATATATATATATATATATATATATATGCGTGTGTGTGAAAACACAACGCCTAAGGACCCACTGTAATATCATGTCGTATTTCATAATACGAACCAAATCATATCAACGATCTCGTGGCATCATGCCCAATCATATCGACTCATCTCCAAGTACCATGTACTATCCTCATTATCCATGTATATGTATACACACACACACACATACTCACAAACATATATGCATATATATATATATATATATATATCCCCATATAAGCACAAGAAGTAAAATGTATGCGAGTCTGTGTGTGTGTGTGCGCGCGCGTGTATGCAAATCTTTACTCTAGGGTTTCACGACTAAGAAGCTAAACTAAGTTACTTCTAATTACACTGAAACTAACCCATGAACAACTAAAACCTATCTTGAAAATCATCTAGTCTCATAATAAACATATTTATATATATAGGTATACGTATTCGTATACTACACTAAGAAACTACGGGGGTGCTATACGCCATCCACCCGACATCCCCCGTAGATATATATCTACTCACCTTGATCCTTGCTTGCCAAAGTCGATGACGCCACGTTCGTTCTTGTTGTTCGAACTCCGCTTGAGGGTACCTACATATATACACATATAGCATCGTAAACAGAAATCATGCACGAAAATCAAAATGGCACGCGTATCACTCATATGTTAAAACCTATAGTCTCGTATGCAAAACACTACCAAATAACCCTCGTCGTTGACGTTCAAACACCACACGACGGAATTTAAATCAAATAAAAAACAAAAGTTTCAGAATCGCAAAATACGAAAAACAACAACTAAGGAAAACCACTTCCAGATTTTGTCTAAGGTAAAATTAGCAAATTTTGCATATTAGGTTGCCCTAGATATCAGATAACAATGCCACATACCAAAAATCACACGTTTTCATTCCAACTTGGCCGTAATTTGTGGGCAAACTTATTAAATCTGCGGCCAGGAATTGTACTGGGTGTCTCAGGTTTTGGATAATGCTTCTAGGATGCCTGCTTGTATCACTGTAATGGCTAAAAAATTTATAGGCTCCCCGGGTGTTAGCAGATCTCTAAATAACCTCACAATTTCCACATATTCCCGATATCAGGGATTCTAAGTTTTCTAAATGGGTTTTAGTCTATTGTTTAACCCAAAATACGATCGCTACAGGGGTTGCATGGTCTCTACTAACCTCAATTACACTTTCTCAATTCAAAATTCCTCAAAACCCTAACTTGGAATTTTCTAACCTTACTAAACATAACTATATCACTTCTAAACAAGCATGGAAGCTAAAGTGAATGAAAAACTATGCTAAAGGTGAAAGAATTACCTTATTTGGCAACTCAAGAATTTTCATGAGTTGCCCCAAGTGACCAAAATCCAAACTTTCTTGGTCCAAAGTTCTTATAGTGAACTTGTGCATGTTTTTTGTGAAAGGGAGATGGAGTATTAATGTTGTTTTGGGGTTGTTTGTGAGGATTTAGAGGAGGGTGGAGTGAGAGGGTAGCCATGGAGGAAGTGGAGAGGAGAAAGATGAAAAGAAATGAAGAAGGAGAATAGCCAAGACCAAGGTTGACCCTTCACCCTCTCTCTCACTCATGCCCATGCTTCTTATTCTAATCTTTTCTTTTCTATTCTTTTCTTTTCTCTTCTCTTTTGTAAACAAAATGAAAAACCAAAAAAGCAACCATGCACAAAAAGAAATCATGGTAGAATGAAATGTAAAAATGTGAAATATGACATGGTGCATGTCATGTGCACAAATCAAGCTTAATGCACGATTAGTGATATTTAATCGCGATTAGCATTAAAATGGAATATAATTAATTATAAAGAATTTATAATTTTCTTAAATCATATAAAACACCTTCATTTCCGTAATTCCTATAATTTTCCAAGTGTTTCCCAATTTATTGGTAATTAATTATACCGCATTATCAAAATATTCATAATATTTATTATTTAATTATATAAATTCCCAAAAATAATATTTTATTTTTCTAAAATGTTACAATCTTTCCCTTTAAAGAAATTTTGTCCCCGAATTTAAATTTAAACCGCTCAAATACTAAAACATTTCAGTAAAAAGATCAAGTCGTCGGGGCTCCGAAATCATAAATACATAAAACACATCGTAGCGCAATGCATGGGCATGAAAAATGAGTATATAAACCGAATCAAAACTCCGTCAAGCATCCCGCAATCATCGGAGTTATGGCGAAGACACCAATGTCAAACCCCAATACGAAAACCAACATGATATACATCAAACTACACATGTAAACATCGTTAAAACATCTGAAAGAAATGCATGCCAAACCTTTTCAAGTCCTTGTGCGATGGGCATATCACTGCACAGTGGCGGACGTCTATTGTAAGAAAATAACTATATACATACATATATATATATATATATACATATATATATATATATATATCCTAGTTTAACATACATGTCTCGCCATTTTGAAAAAATAATTTAGAAGGGTTTCCTTTGTTAAAAGTCTCGTGTCATCTAGGACACGTAGGTAAATACTGAGACTATAGCCCCTTTTCGAAATCCCTTCGATAGCTATCAATACATGGAAAGATATATTCAGGTGCTGTCCTCGGACTAGTCCTGCTCAGCTACTATACCATATAGTAAGTATCATAAAACATACTGCTCCACAAGAATCAATCCCCAAACTGTCTATATGAATGCCACGTGCGTCTGGTGCGCATGGGAACCGAAATCAACAAATGTGCCCTACATGTGCACAGAAAAAAAATCTAAGTACAACGGGTGTGCACAAAACACCTGTCAAAGGCAACGGGTGTGCTTGACAGCAATATCAGGTGCATCTGATATGCACGAAGAATCTCGATTTAGTGCATCTAGCGTGCACCAAAATCGCATTAAGCGCGTCAAGTTTGCGCAAGAATCCAAATTAAGTGCATAAGGTGCACGAAAACAAATATCGAGTATCACAATCGAAATCGACGGTATAAGACACATTTCAATGTAAATCCAAATCAAGTATACCGTGGTATATAATCTCACAACCATGTGCTAGGATAACACTAAACCGGATTACCAATACATTGATTCATGATGATGTATGTAAGGTCCCTATCACCCTGTATTGCAGCCAAGTCTGTTGGTCACTATCACCCTGTATTACCAATACATTGATTCTGAACGAATGTTATTAGATACCGAACCTGATATACAAAATCATATCAGTCTCTTTATTATTAAAGAAATGATAAAATTTTGTATTGTTGGATAATGTTTTGAACATTTCCTATATCAAAAGTTGATCGGTTCAGGCACGTTATCTAAAAGCATTGATGTTCTAAATCAAACTACAGTTCTTAGTATACGGAACACACACAAGAGGAAGAGTTCAGAAATGAACGGATCCTTCTTGAGGTATTGTAGACTAGGTCATATCAATGCGACCCGACTAGCTAAGTTGCACATAGATGCATATTTAAATCTGTTTGAATTTACATCTTGTGAAACTTGCCAGTCATGTCACAGAGATAAGATGACCATAGCTCTGTTTACTGGAAACAGAGAAAGAGTTAGTGAACTCTTGGGACTGATACATGATGATGTATGTAAGGTCCCCTGTCTACACAGGCCAAGACTGGTTCTTTATACTTTATTACGTTCTCTGATGATCTTTCAAGATTCAGACATATGTTCCTGTTGAAACACAAGTCAGAACCTTTTGAGGTATTCACAGAATATAAGTTAGAAGTAGAGAACCAATAGGGGTATAAGTATTATGTCCTTTGATGAGATTAAGGAGGAGAATACTTGTGCATAGAATTCCTGAACTATTCTGAAGGAGAATGAGATTCTCTCTCAGCATTACTCCTCCGTATACACCATAGCACGATGGTATATCGGGACGGAGCAATAGCACCCTATGTGATATGGTGTGCTCTATGATAAGTACTACTGAGTTTCCTATTTCCTTTTTGGGAGTTATGCACTTATGAAGTTGCATACCTATTGAATAGGGTTCCAATCAAATCAGTTGCCTACCACTTCATATGTGATATGGAAAGGAAAGAGCCCATATCTTAAGTTAGTTAAGATTTGGGGTTGTCCGGCCTATGTCTAAAAGCAAAATCCGGACAAGCTCGAGGTAAGGTCTGTTATGTAGAACTGGAAATGTTCCAGCTATACAAACTGCAGCTGATGATTTGAAAGAACCAAAGGATTCAATAGTTACCAACGAACCTCAGCCTCTCCGCCGATCTAGTAAGGTTCCTCACCCGCCTGAGAGATACTTCGGTTACTCTATGACAGTGGGAGCAAGGATTGCATCTTGAGATGATGACCCAACTATTTTCGAGCTGGCCATCAGGAGTGAGACTCTGTAAGAATGGCTGGATGCTTAGTGATCTGAGATGGAATCCTTATACACCAACAAAGTATGGACTTTGGTTTCTTTATCTGAAGGGTTAAATCCCCATCAGAAGCAAGTATATCTTGAGAAGATTACTTGGTGTACATGGAAAAGTTGAGACTTTCAAAGCTAGACTTGTTAAAAGGTTTGCATCATTGACCAGGTATGGATTATGTTGAAACCTTTTTTAAGGATCTATGCTTAAGTCCATCCAGATCCTACTTGCCACGGCTACATACCATGACTATGATATCTGATGGTTGGGTGTCATGACTGCTTTTCTAAATGATGTTTTAGAAGAGAACGTCTGTAAGTACACAGCCAGAGGGCTTCGTAGACAGTGGGAGCAGCGGAAACGTGTGCAAGTTGCTTTATAGGATAAAGTAGACATCGCGGAGTTGGAACGTCTGTTTTGATGTAGTTTTCAAAAGTTTGACTTCATCAAAATGGTAGATGAACCTTGTATATACAAAAAGGTAGTAGGGAGTATGGTGGCGATCCTCGTAGAGTACGTGGATGACATACTCTTGATAGGGAAGGAGTTTCCTATGCTACGCTCGATCAATCTCCGCTTATCACAATGATTCTCCACATAGGATCAAGATGATACCTACTATATCCTGGGTTTTGGATCTATGAGATAGATCTAAATGGATGTTAGGATTCTCACTAGTTGAAGTGAGATGGTATCAAAAGATCCTGGGGAGAATCACTGGAAAGGTTCCAGGGTGATAAGGACGACTGAATGTCAGTCACAGGCATTGTCTTTACCCTCGGTGAAGGGACGGTATGTTGGAAGAGTTCCAAGCTAGATACCATGGCATACTAGACAATAAAGGCTGGATACATCGCTACTTAAGATGCTACCAAAGAGGCTGTCTGGGTGTATATTTGTTCATGAGATGAACTAAGTTCCTCCCATTGTGTGACAATGGAGTTGTGGCTTATGCCAAGGAACGTCCGTCCTATCAGTGATCCAGACACATTCTGAGGCGGTGTCACCTGATCATGGAGATGGTTGATCTCTAAGGGATCGAGGTTAGGAGAGTAGACTCAGAGGACAACACGGCGGATCCACTCACAAAGGCCTTTTCCCAGAGAGAGACTTTTATGGGATGGTTGAGTATGAGATACTACAACCACTGCTATCAGATGGCCCTAGTGCAAGTGGGAGATTGTTAGTTATATGTATGCCCTAGAGGCCATTACTATACATAGGATGTATATTGTATTGGATGCTTGGACGTATATAGGGAGGACTTTCTTGCTCGACATGATAGTATGCTATCTGGTTGCTCTTTACCTTAACGTGTACACTGATTGTCTCTCTATTACATGTTGGTAAAGCCCTTAGGATGTGTACTTGACTACCTGGACTATGATGCGGATCATACTAGTGGGGACATGGTAGTCCATAAGTACATCCTTCAAGGTCCCTAGTCGTGGGTGTATCGAGACAGGGCATCGATATACCAGTGTAGACTAGCGTATACCTTCTCGACCCATACAGATGGGCGATGGATGATCCTATATCCATTGGTGTTTGACATCAGAGATGATATGCGGTGCTCAGTGGAGACTGGGTACACTGGACGGACTCGCCGAGAACTCCCAGATGGTATTATACCTTACGTCAGATGGCAGTTCTCTGGTGACACTGGTACAGGTTAGTCTGTAGACCCGAGATCGTCATAGAGTCTTATGTGATTCCCACTGTGCTTTGATTTCCACCTTACCACGTCCAAGAGGGCGTGCAAAACGGTGGCTTTTGGGTATAGTCCCGAATCACATGGAGGCAATGAGCGATAGGAGGGGATTCGTCTCTCCCGGTATAGGGAGTTGATGTTGCGCTGTGTTCGATTGGCTAAAACCGGAAATCCCTGGCCAGGGTTGTTGAGATTTACTGGTAAGTGTTACCAGTAGTTTCTCGAACTGTTATAGACCTCATATCGACATGACTTATCGAGCTATTGGGGTCTGACGTTTCCCACCCCTAGGCGAGATATGCGACATATCAGACGACGAGACCGGACTGTACGGTAAGTGTTACTGGTTGGATTCACAGGAGTGTGAGCGGGCTTGCTCGTCGATCTTCTGATCGCTCAATACCCGGGTGGCCGTTACGTTTAGCAGACCGCTTGCGGCTTGTGGGTGCTTGATATGATCATCATCTGCTGCCGGCGTATTGACGAGTCTTTAGAGTCCTACACAGAGGTTTCCTGGCTCAAGCGAAACGAAATAGGAGCGGATATGAGATATGTGCGGGACCGAGAATAATACGTGTATGTGATACCATATTCTATTCCCGCGATGAATGTATCGAATGGTCATATGCGATATAACCTAGTTATCGAATCAAGGATTGATTCGATAAGTCGATACATTGGATACTAGTCGGTTATATACGACATGACCGGATCATTGAATCAAGTGTTGATTTAATGATTTAATGTATAATTATATATTTGATATATTACTTTGTATTAACTAGTATTGGTTCACTTTAAAAGGATTTTCTCACTTGATGTGCACATTGTATATGTGATATATTTTTGTGTGCACTTGATTGTATCATGTTTGATGATAAATGCTAACTTGAGTTTGTGTAAAGATTAAACCATGGTTATATGAATGGTTAGGGTTTTGTTTACTTATTCATTTATTTATTTTGTTTATTTATTTTGGAAAAGATAAATAGAAATGGTGGCTTTCTTTGTTTCTGTCATGAAGCTTCATGAAGAGTTGAAAGTTTGACCATTTTTGTTTGCTTCCCTTGACCTAACCATTCACCTAACCCTAGTTTACTCTCTACACTTGACCTTGGTTAGTATATGATAAGTATTCATTTTATTTTCTATTTTAAAATAACTTATCATATTATTATCATCTTCTTCTTCTTCTTCTTCAAGAAGAAAGCTTGCCACCATTAATGGCATCTTGAGAAAAAGAGTGAGAAATCCAATTCTAAAGTGAACCCACTTCCTATTTCATCATCCTCTACCTCTTGCCAAGTAGTATAGGGTGTTTTCTTCACAAGTTTCATGACTTGGTGAAGTGGGAGCTTGATCTTGTGTTGTCTCGACGTAGATCATCTTCGGCATCGAAGTCGACGACCTAGCCCGCCCTTTTCTCCGATGAAGCCGACGCTAGAGCCCGGGATCCGATGATCGCAGCGAGGGGACTTCATCATGGAGCTATGGAGGTGGACAACCGGATCTATAAAGGTTGTGTTTCCCCTTTAGTTAAGCTGTTAACTAGCTTCTTGTTTCGCCTAAAGTTCTAGTTAATGATCCGTATTAGGGTTTCTCGGCACTTGTAAAATTTGAAATTGGCATGGTTGATGCCATGTGAGACCTCATTAGTGTGCATAGGAACCCTACAGATATGGCAGGGTTCGATCAGATACGTGCGGCATTGTACGGATCAGGATCGGACGGTTAATACTAGCGGGCTTTGGTTTAAGCCGGATCCTAGTATTGCACAGTGTAGATTTTATCTCATTGCATTTGTATTTCGGTCGGAATACAGATGCGGGTGTGTATACATAGTATCGGGGTTTTGCTGTAATTTATTACGGGATCAGTTTTCTGGAGTTGCCAGTTTGCTTTCCGTTTCGGCCATATTTCTTTGTATCTTTTATTGGCCGAAGATTGGTGGAGGAGGTCTTATTTGCCTTTATGCAAATAAGCAATTTGGAAGGGGGTCTTTGCATATTGTTGGATCATGATGGTTGCACCATCCCTTGACCATTTGACTTCTTCTTTCATGATGGCTTGACTTTGTGATGAGATGATGAGGTTGGTGGAGTGTGGGTTTGTGTTTGTGATCATTTTCTTTCATGATATCATTTGATCTCTCTCCCTTTGTATTATTCCACTCACTCCCTCATTCACACTCTCCTCTCTATTCTTTTGGCCGGCCAAGTATGGCATGGGGCTGTCCAAAATTATGGGGGTGGGGTTTTGTTCTCATGGTGCTTGCAAAATTCCATTTTTCATCACAAAACTCCAAGTATCATTCCTCCACCAAAATGGCAACCTCCACTACCCTAAATGAGACATGAGTTCTACACACATTCTACAGCAAACCTTGGGCACGTCGGCTCGCCAACTTCGTGCCCGAGTTGCCTCGGTCCAGAGGTGGGAGCCCTAAAAGAAGCCGGCGACGTGGTGCCCTTCCGGCGACGAGGTGGAGACCGGAGATTCCACGGGAGATCGGGACGACGACGAGAAGACCGGAGGACACGGATCACTCGGTATATCACTCTTCCCATCTTGTAGTTAGCTAGGACTAGTTTAATGGCACGATCCGGGTTTATAGTGCGCGGTGGTGCCGGTTTGAAAAGATAAAGAAAAGCATCGCTTCCGCATTCCGGCATTGGATTGACGGCCGGGGCGCCGCCGTGCACTTACAGTGGTATCAGAGCCTCGCTATTAACATAGTCTAGCTTTGTCTAATGTGTTTACACTTTCGATCGAACAAAATTCCAAAAACTCGCGTTTTCTTTGCATCAGTTTTCTGTCGATTTTTTTCTGGGTCGAAAATTTTTTCAGGGTGTTGCAGAATACTGTGCATGGACATATTAGCAATCTGTGAAAATTTGGTGAACTGATACAGTAGGATGACCGCGGAACCGCGGCCAAACCCCCTTTCTGGCCGCGGTTCCGCCGCAGTTCAGTGTCTTCAGTACACCATTTTTGCACAGTAATCTTTTTACAGGAAAAATAGGGGTTTTGGAATATTCATTTTGGGCCCAGAATTTCTTTATGTGCTACAGTAGTGCTTTGGGGCCCACTTGGTAAATTTGATCGATCGAAAAAATTTTAAACACATTAGTTCACAGTATTTACATTATATCTGCAATCGTGAATGTCACTTGATCGGTAAATCCTGTCTAGCTGCTATAGCCCGATTAGACGGATTTGTGAACGTGACTTTCACATTGATGTTCTGTGTATTGCTGTGATGTTGCGGATCGGTCGTGGGGGATAGCCTGGTTGCAGTGGTAGTACAGTTTTGTTGTATTATGTACATTTGATATTGCGGGACGAGTGTCCGACATGTGGACTGCCGTCACTGCCTGTTTTTATTATTATTTTGGGCCACGACCAGGTTGCGGTCGATGTACCCGTTGTATGTATATTTTACTTTATGTACTAGGATTACCCCGCGGTGCACGGATAGCCGGGTTCTAGAGGGTAACAAGCCCGCATCTCATGGCATTGAGACGGAGGGGGCTTTACTCTAGAATTGGCGGGCTATTCGCCGCACTCGTAGGGGGTACAGGTTGACCCAGGAGGGGTGCCAAAGTTACCGGATTCCGTGAAGTGCTGGGTGGTCCATTCACATAGCTGAAGGGGGCTGCCTCGCTTCAGGTTTTGGCGGGTAACTTGCCGCGCCCGTAGGGGTCTAGGATTTCATTGCACAGGCTATCCACACGACCGGGGAAACGTCGGGTTTCAGCGGCTCTGTGAAACCCGGGGATCCCAGATATCTGTATTGTTCTGTGATGCTGTACATTTCTGTGATGTTGCATTTTTTATCACGCCTTGAGCGAAATATTATATATTGATATATATATATACTAGTAGATGTTGTATATGTTTTGCATCCGCGCTAGTCCAGTCCCCGCTCTGTCGTTAGTTAGCTAACCTAACGGGTAATGACGGGACCCAGTGGCGAATGCGGATGGCATATACGTACATCAGTATATTTTCGTTCTTTGTGGTGTGATCAATTGATGGGACTGCGTTGATTCGGATCAATGCAAGTTAAACAAACCTAATCTGATGTTGTTGGAACATTTTTCAAAAAGCTGTTATTTGCAAGGACGTTCACTTTTGTTTTGCATCGTGGTATTCAGTTGGAATATCCCGCTCCTCAGTCGACGAGGCAAGGGCCGAGATCCCTTCACCGGGAGTGACCCCTTGGACAAAAGTTTGCGTCAGGGCAATAACTTCACTATAGCCGATTACTTTTTCTTTGCATCGTGGTATTCAGTTGGAATATTCTGCACCTCATTCTACGGGGAAAGAGCCGAGATCCCTTCACCGGGAGTGACCTCTTTAGCAAAGGTTATCGTCACTATATTTTAATAAAGCTATCCGTTCCTTCAACGATATCAAGTTCATTACGTTAAAGGTTTTCGCCAGAAACCATTCGTAGCCCTCCGTCGTTTCATATGGGTAGTCAATAGTATTCAAGCTGTGTATGTTGGCCAAAGTCAAGGTACAGTGATTGGTAGCTATTGGGTATCCATATGCAGCATAGATAGATACGTTGGTTTGGGGCAGTCGTACTACTATTTTGGCCAAAGTCAAGGGTATGTACGGGTGGGCTCAAATTAACCTGGAGAATGACGGGTAGAACTTGACATGTGACTTATGATATGTTGGCCAAAGTCAAGGTCATAAGAGCATGGGGCAAAATCACATCGAGAGTTTCTAAAGAAACTGAAACTTGCCAGATATGCACATACCTTCTGGAGTGTGATGACGTGAGAGGATTTCGTCACGTTATCATGCGATGATAGTTGGATCCCGATTCCCACTGATGAGTTGGTTTACTCCTCGGGTGATCCCGACTAATTCTTCTTTCAGGTTTGGAGGAGAATTTGACGGTACAGTGGGAGGTTTCCTGATTAGATAAATTGGTAACCATTCTGATCTAGGTTAGAGTGCACGCTGAGTGTTTCTTTTCTCTCACTTTTTGGCAGAGACCATTGACCCGACCCTAGACTATGACTCAGAGACCAAAATTAACCGAACCTTCTTAACACTGGCTTTTGGATTGTCAGAGTTGCAGACCTCATTGCCACTCCTACTTTTACCCTTTTCTCCAGGACACCCCGTATTACTACGAACGTCCACTTCCATTGGACAAAACCATCGTATAGTTATATACGAACTCGAAGGAATTTATTCGAGGATGGTTTCCGGTTCTAAAGAAAACGAATAGGATTATTCAGTTGTCTTTTCCTTTTTACCTTCTCTCAAGTTGCGAGTACTCCTTGGTTTAGGAGATAGTACACCTATTACGCAAATTGGATAGTCTTCTTCCAAAGCATAGGCAGGTGCCGAACGGTAGGGAATGAAGAAAACCAATTAGCCTAAACGGTGTACAGAAGGTATTATGTAAAGACAAAGAAAGGGATTAGAAGGAGGGCAAAGTAAATTGCGACTGATATTCACGACCAAACCAAGTATTTCATTACCACTCCCACTTCACCTTTGTATTTCTCCAGAACGCTCCGTATCACTACGAAGATCCACAGTTTATTGGATATTCCATCGTATGGTTATATACGAACTCGAAAGGAACTTGTTCCAGTTCGGGGATGGATTCTGGTTCAGGAGAAATAGGAATAAGGTTTATTCAGGTGTCTTTTATCTTCACCTTCTCTCGCATTGCGAGTGTTCCTAGGATTGGGACAGTACACCCATTATGCCTATTGGATAGTCTTCTTCCAAACCATAGGCTGGTGCCGAACGGTAGGGATGGAAGAAAACCATTTGGCCTAAAGGGGTGTGCAGAAGGTGATGACTAAATACATATGAAGGGATGTGGAGAGGTGGCAAAGAATTATACGGTTACAGTTATGAATCTGGATAATGGAAGAGGCATTACTTGGAATACAAGGATACCCCATCGAAATATTTCAATGTTTCAGTTTCACTGTGTACTGTTAAAGAAAAACTGATTTCCCGATTAGATACTTACTCCAGGGTATGTATTTACCAGGTATGATTCTCACATCTGTATGGTTTTATAGAGGTCAAAATGAACATGCGACTGTCCTAAATAATCGCATCTATCTATGCAACATACGAGCATTGCTTAGCTACCATTCACTATGCCTTGACAGAGGTCAACATACACAGCATGAATACTAGGTAATACTTGTAAGAAATGACGGAGGGCTACGGCTGGGTTTTTGGCGAAAAACCTGTTAACGTAATGAACTTGATATCGTTGAAGGAACCTGATAGCTTTTTTTAAAAATATAGTAGGGAAAACTTTTGCTAAAGAGGTCACTCCCTGTGAAGGGATCTCGGCTCTTTCCTCGTCGAATGAGGTGCAGGATATTCCAAACCGAATACCATGATGCAAAGCAAGAATAATCGACTACAGTGAAGTTATTACGTTGACGCAAACTTTTACTCAAGGAGTCACTCCCGATGAAGGGATCTCGGCCCTTGCTTGTCGAATGAGGTGCTGGATATTCATAACTAAATACCGCTGTGCAAAGCAAAAGAGAACATCTGTAATGTCAGTTTTTCAAAATCTGTTCCAACAACGTCTTTTAGGTTTATTTTCTTGCATTAATCAAAATTAATGCGGTCCCATGAATTTATCTTATCACACCAGAAAAGAACATAAATTAAATGTACGTATATGCCATTCACATTCGCCTCTGGGCGCAGTCATCACCCGTTAGGTTACTTAACTAACGACAGAGCGGGGGCTGGACTAGCGTGGGTGCAAAACATATACAACATCTACTAGTATATATATATATATATATATATATAAGTTTATACAACATTCATCCCAGGCATGATAACAATCAACATCACAGAATCTCACCCAGCAATACAGAATGGTGGATAGTCTTGGAGCCCCGGGTTTCATTTGAGCCACAAATAAAACCCGACGTTCCCGGTCGTGTGGATAGCCTGTGCAATGAAAACCTAGACCCCTACGAGCGCGGCAAGTTACCCGTCAATCCTAGAAGCGAGGCAGCCCCCTTCAACAAAGTGAATAGGCCACCCAGCACTTCACGGAATCCGGTTATTTGGGCGCCCCACCGCGGGTCATCCTATACCCCCTACGAGTGCGGCGAATAGCCCGCCAATTCTAGAATGAAGCCCCCTCCGTCTCAACATCATGAGATGCGGGCTTTTTGCCTTCTAGAACCCGGCTATTCGTGCACTCCACCGCTGGGTAATCCTAGTACAGAAAAAGAAAATAATATGTACAAATGGTGACATCGACCTCAACCAGGTCGTGCCCCAAAAAAATATACAACCCGGCAATGACGGCAGTCCACATGTCGGACGCTCGCCCCGCAATAACAAATGTACAAATGAATATAAAGTGTATTACTAACATTGCAGCACATGCTATCCATCATGACTATCCAACCACAAACACATCACAAGCACAAAACATCAACACGAATGTCACGTTCGCAAAACCCGTCTAAAAGAACATATAGCAATCAGACTAGTTTTACCGATCGAGTGACATTCCCGGTCGCAGATAAAAGTGAATGTACTGTAAAATACACATTTAAAATTCCGATCGACTAAACTTTTCGAAATAGGCCCTAAATGCCAAAAACAGCACTCAAAAAAACCTGGGCCAAAACTATATATCACAAATATTATATTTTCATGAACTAGAGCCCCAGAAAAATTTGGAGTACTGTAGCCCAAAAAGTGCCGCCGAAGGGCCGCAAAATGCGACATTTTGCACACTTGCCGCGGCGGAATTTTGGAGTTAGGCCCCCAAATTTTTTCTGTAGCTATAGTTTCGCCTGCACATAATTCTAAGATACCCAGAAAATTTTTAGGACAACTTTGAAAATTGACAGCAAGCTCAAGAACATAGATTCGTGATTCGGAAAAAATTGTCAATCGAGATTTTAACCTTGTGCAAACAAGCTAGTAGAGTTTATGGGTAGGCTCTGATACCATGGAGGGTTACACTAGCGCCCCGGCCAACTTCTGTGGCCAAATGCGGAACAAAAATTTTACTACGATAAAAAACTTGGCGCTAGGATAACACTAAACCGGATCTTTACCTTAAACCCAGTTAGCACAAAAGAGTTTTATCTACTATGATAGAAAGTTATACCTAAGTCTTGAACTTCTTCTTCTCCTTGTTGTGAGCTCCTTGGAATTGTGTGGATGGATCCTCCTCACCGGCTTCTCTATATCATAGAAGATCCACCCGAAGGCTTCAACCTTAAGCTCCAACTTCAACAATGAAGTAACGAGAGTGTTTGGCTTGCTAGACTAAGAACCCTAGATTAAGTAGAGAAGTGTTTTGGTGGTTTTATCTCAAAGGCTCTTGATTTTCAACACATGAAACAATAGAGCTTTTGGGAGAGGAAGAGGAGAGAGCAACCATGAGAGAGAAGGATAATGAGATAATAAGAGGATGAAGCTCTAATATGAGGAATAAAAGAATAATTAGAATTATTAAGATAATTGTGATGGTTCACTCGATTTGACCATTATCATATCACATTAAATGCTAAGCATGCTCAAGCAAATATCTAAGTTAACAATGGTCAACTTGGTCAAATGGTCAAACAAATTAACCATGACAATTATCCATAATAATAATTATTAAACAAATTCCTCCTTCTCATTAGGGTTATAATCAAGTCAATGGTCAAAACCCTATTGAGGCGTCTCCCTCTCTGCCTCTGTCAGCTGTACATACATACCCGCATCCGTGTTCCGAAAAAACACGAATACAATGAGAATGAACCAACCCAAACCAAATACTAGGATCTGGCTTAAACCAAAGCCCACTAGTATCAACTGCCCGAACACCAAACATGCACAAGTACGCGTATATGAACGAACCCTGTCGTAAAACCATACGACCTCGACATCATTTCGCCCAAAGGTGAACAACCCTCTGTGTGGGACTCTAACGACTCGACAGTTCTCTGGCAGTGGGTTTAACCACAAGCATGTCAGCGGCACTAGCTGTGCGTAACGGCTACCCAGGTATCTATCTATAAGAAGGCCGATGTGTAAAACCCATCCGAACTCCTACTGAGCCTATCTGTGACAATCTACGTACAGTCCGGTCTGTTCGTCTAAGAGTATCGCATATCGGGCCTAGGGGGTGGTAAACGTCGGACCCCTAATAGCGGTATAAGTCGTGTCGGAGTGTAGCCCAGAACACCGTGAGAAACTACTGGAACACCTACCAGTAAATCTCACTTGCCCTAGCCAGGGACTTTGTGTAATGGCTCTCCTAGACATAGCGCGATATCAACCCCAAATACCGGGAGAGGCGAATCCTGTCTAACCGCCACTGTCTCCAAGTGCTTCGGAACTGCACCTAACTACTACCTATTTGCATGACTCGATGGAGCCGTGGTAGGGTAGCAATCAAAGAACAGTGGAACACACTTGAGGCAAAGTAGCAGTGTCAAGTCAACGGACTAAGCTGTACTCATGTCACTAGGGAACTGCTAACTGACGATAGGTATAATACCAACCAACAGTTCCCGACGAGTCCTGTCCAGTGTACTCATAACCTAACGAGCACCTGCATACTATCTCCAGTACGACGTACTGATGGTTGTGGGACAAACCATCTCCCCTGCTGGGATGAGAAGCGTATGCACCAATCTACTCTGGAGTATCGATGCCCTGTCTCGATAATCCTACGACTAAGGACCTGTATAAGGATGTGCTTATAGAGTACCTAGCCCCCACTAGTGTGATCGCCATCACAACGCCAGTAGTCAAGCAAAGATCCTAAGGGCTCCTTCAATATGTATTAGCAATATGTTAAAAGAAACATATACACATATTAAGATAGATACAAACCAAGTAGCAACTGCAATATCGAGCAAGACTGTCGTCAATCTATGTATATATTCCAAGCTTCCAAAATGTAATATACAAACTAGTACTATACAATAATGGCCTCTGGGGTATACATATCCAACAATCTCCCAGTTGCACTAAAGGCCGGTAATTGGTGTACCGCATACCCAATGTCTGCACTAAGGCCAGCTGCTGGCGTACCGCATACCCAATAGCTTAAAAAGTTGCTCGAACTGTGTTTGAGGGAGGGCCTTTGTGAATGGATCCGCCGTGTTGTCTTTAGTGTCCACTCTCCGTACCTCGATCGCCTGGCGATCAATGATCTCCCTGATCAGGTGATACCGCTTTAAGATGTGTCTGGAATTCTGATGGGACCGTGGTTCCTTTGCTAAAGCTATAGCCCCATTGTTATCGCAAAACAAAGGTATTGGGTCAACAATGGACGGAACCACCTGAAGTTCACTAATGAACTTCTTCATCCAGACTGCTTCTTTTGTGGCATCGCTTGCAGAAATGTATTCAGCCTCCATCGTCGAATCTGCGACGGTATCTTGTTTGGAAATTCTCCAACATACCACCCCTCCGTTGAGGGTAAACACAAAATCCGAGACAGACTTGCTGTCGTCCTTGTCATTCTGGAAGCTTCAATTGGTAAAGGACTCGACCTTGAGGTCTCCATTACCGTAAACCAGGAACATCTCCTTAGTCCTTCTTAGGTACTTGAGATTGTTCTTCACTGCTGTCCAGTGGTTCTCACCTGGGTTTGACTGATACCGGCTCACCACGCTTAGCGCTTAAGCTACATCTGGTCTTGTACATAGCATCGCATACATTATAGATCCCACCGCCGAAGCGTAGGTTATAGTGCTCTTGCGAACCCTTTCCTCTTCAGTCTTGGGAGACATCTTCTTAGAGAGGGTGATTCCGTACAATACGGGTATATTACCGCGCTTGGAATCTTACATACTAAATCTCTTTAGTACGGTCTCTATGTACCTGGACTGCGAAAGTCTCAGTAACTCTTAGATCTATCTCTGTAGATCTTGATCCCCAGAATGTACTAGGTATCTCCCAGGTCTTCCATGGAGAACCTTTGTGACAAGAATAGCTTGACCGATTGTAGCATAGTAATGTCATTTCCTGTCAAAAGAATGTCGTCCACGTACAAAACTAGGAATACGACAGTTCGTCCTACAATCTTCTTATAAATACAAGGCTCATCCTTGTTCTTGATGAAGTCAAATTCCTTGATTGTTTCATCAAAACAGATGTTCCAGCTCCATGATGCCTGCTTTAATCCATAAATAGATTTAAGCAACTTGCACACCTTCCCGCTGCTCCCACTGTCTACAAAACCTTCTGGCTGATCCATATAAACGCACTCTACCAAACTGCCATTTAGAAAAGCCGTTTTTACGTCCATCTGCCAGATCTCATAGTCATAGAAGGCTGCAATGGAAAGTAGGATCTGAATGGATTTGAGCATAGCCACTGGGGAAAAAGTTTCGTCATAGTCCACACCAGTTCTTTGACGAAAACCTTTTGCAACGAGTCTAGCCTTATGGGTTTCCACCTGCTCATCTACACCAAGTTTCCTTTTGTAGATCCATTTGCATCCAACGGGTTTTACCCAAGGTGGAGCAATATCCAAGGTCCACACTTTATTGGTGTACATGGACTCCATTTCGGATCGCATAGCATCCAGCCACCTATCAGAGTCCCTACTGATAATGGCCTGCCTGAAACTGGTAGGATCATCTTCTTCCAAGATACAATCCTCTCGATCCCCGTCTATGAGAAAGCCGTAGTATCTCTCGGGCGGATGAGAAATCCTACCAGATCTGCGTAGTGGCCGAGGTTCGTCTGGGACTACTGAATTTTCTGGTTCAACTAAATCCTCAGTTTGAGTTTGTAGTTCAGATATTTCATCCAGTTCTACCGTGCTCCAACTTATTTCTTTTGCAAGAAATTGCCACTCCAAAAAAGTGGCGTGCTGAGCAACAAACACCTTCTGTTCCTCGGTGTGGTAGAACAGATATCCATTTGAATGCCTGGGATATCCTACAAACTTACATAAAACTGATCGTGCCTGAAGTTTGTTCAGATTCTGGTTTTTCACATATACCGGACAACCTCATATCTTAACCCGTTTAAGACATGGTTTTCTACCACTCCATACTTCATATGGAGTTTTGGGCACAGATTTAGACGGAACCTGATTCAGCAAGTACGCTGTTGTTTCAAGCGCAAGTCCCCAGAATGAAAGAGGTAACTCAGCACCACTCATCATGGAGCGAACCATGTCCAATAGGGTACGGTTCCTCCGCTTCGATACGCCGTTGTGTAGTGGTGTGTACAGAGGAGTAAGCTAAGAGAGAATACCATTCTCTTTTAAGTAATCTAGGAATTCCGTACTTAAGTATTCCCTTCCCCTATCAGACCGGAGGATCTTGATACTTTTGCCAGTCTGGTTCTCTACTTCGTTTCTGAATTCTTTGAATTTCTCAAAAGCTTCAGATTTGTGTTTCATGAGATACACATATCCGAACCTAGTGAGATCGTCAGTGAATGTGATGAAGTACGAGAACCCTCCCCTTGCATGTATAAACATCGGACCACATACATCGCTGTGTATGAGTCCCAAGATCTCTGCTGCCCTTTCTCCATGTCCGGTGAATGGAGATTTGGTCATCTTTCCTTTGACACAAGACTGACAAGTTTCATAAGATGAAAATTCGAACGTATTCAAGATTCCATCTTTATGTAAATTACTTAGTCTTTTCTCTCCGATATGACCAAGTCTACAATGCCACAAGTAGGATTCGTTCGTATCTGAACTCTTCCTCTTGCGTGTGTTTTTGTACATTGAGAACTGTATTCTAATTTAGAACAAAGATACCATTACATAGTGTACCTTCTGCAACCAGTACCTTATAAAGGTAAATGTTCATGATATTTCTATCAAGAACAAAGTTATATCCATCTTTATTAAGTAAAGAAACTGATATCATGTTGCAAACTATGGAAGGTACATCATAGCAATTGTTCAAAATCATAGTATTGCCATTTGTCAACACTAGGTGATATTCACCGACGGCTGCAGCATTAACTTGTGCTCCGTTCCCTACCCTGAGGGACATATCACCAGGTCTAACTATCCAACTTTTTCTCAGTCCCTGTAGTAAATTATAGATATGAGATCCTGATCCGGTATCTAGTACCCAGGAGGTAGGACTGACCGAAAAGCAGTTCTCAATTACAAGAACACCTGAAGCAGATGCATTGGTATGCTTCTTCTTCAATGGGGTCTCCTTGGTATCCATACAATCTTCTTTCCCTTTCTCACACTTATGACTGTTGTCATAAATTAGAGCCGAACCCACGTTCCCTAGCCCCGAATAAGAATTCGGATCGGTCAAGCGATACATTTTATTATCTTTATTAGGGCGTGAAATGGTTGTTACCTGGAGAGAGAGAAAAGAAACACTCAGCGTGCGCTCTTGCAAGATTAGATTGGTTATTTAATTTATCTAATCAGGATGGCTCCCACTGTTTCCTCAAATTCTTCTTCAAACCCTGAAAGAAGAACTAGTCAGGATTAATCGCACGTCACAATACTTGCTTAACCTTTCAGCCAGGCTAGTGTTGGTACTTCGAGGGAGGTTTTCCAACACTTTCGCGAAGCTCCTTAATTACATAACCTCTTTTTCCTGGAGGCGTAGCCTCGCTGACACCGTTCTAGATACCTACTTGGTTTATAGCATTGATTGTTAAGTGAAATAATCTCCCGAGAGTAATCAAACTCATCAGTGGGATCGGGATCCAACTATCATTGTGTGATGACCTAGATGGAATCCACTCTAGTCACCACACTCCATAAGGTATGCTAAATCTGCAAGTTTTGTTGGATATAATGCCCTCAGAGTCAATTATTGGATCACAGGCACGTGATTGCAATGATTGAGGGAGGACCTATCACAGTAGGACAGTCTTACTCAAGAAGATAGTATGCTATCTGGTTTATCTTTATCATCGTGTACTGCTTTAGGTGACCTGACAGGTCGCTATTACACGTTGATAGAACCCCTAAGATTCTTACTTGACTGCCAGCAGTATGAGGGCAATCATATACGTGAGAGCTGGTAGTCTATAAGCACATCCTTAAATGGTCCCTAATCGTGGGAGTTTCGAGACTGGGCATCGATACTCCAGAGTAGACTAGTGTATACATTCGGGACCCCGACGAGGGGCGGTGGCTGGTCTCACAAGCCACTGGTGTTAGTTGGTTCACCTAAGATGTATACAGGTGCTCATTAGGTTATGAGTACACCGGACAGGACTCGCCGGGAACATGCTAGTTGGTCTTATACCTGACGTCAGATAGCAGTTCCCTGGTGACATGTGTACAGGTTAGTTCATCGACCTGGGGATCGTCATTTGTCTCGTGTGAGTTCCCACTGTACTTTGATTACTACCCTACCACGCTCAAAGGAGACGTGCAAACAGGTTTTAGTTGGGTATAGTCCCAGCCACATGGAGGCAGTGAGCGGATCTTCGGGGGTTCGTCTCTCCCGGTATTGGGGGTGAGGTCGCGCTGTGTCTAGGAGAGCCAGAACATGAAAAGTCCTTGGCCAAGGCAGGAGATTTACTGGTAGGTATTCCAGTAGTATCTCAGGGTGTTCTGGGCTGATCTCTGACAAGACTTGTACCGCTTTTGGGGGTCTGACTTTTACCAACCCCCTAGGCCCGCCATGCGATGCTCATAGACGAACGGACCGGACTGTACGAATATTGTCACTGACAGGCTCAGTAGGGTGTCAGGATGAGTTCGCTCATCGACATCCCTTTTGGTCAATAGCTGGTAGCCCGTCACGTATGGCTAATACCTCTGACGTGCTAGTGGTTAAATCCACAGCCATAGTATTGACGAGTCTTTACAGTCCCCCACATTCAGTTACTCAAGTTTCGGGCGAAACTCTGTAGAGGCCGTATGTAGATATTGTTAGTTATATGTATGCCCTAGAGGCCATTACTATACATAGGATGTATATTGTAGTGGATGCTTGGACGTATATAGGGAGGACTTTCTTGCTCGACATGATAGTATGCTATCTGGTTGCTCTTTACCTTAAGGTGTACACTGATTGTCTCTCTATTACATGTTGGTAAAGCCCATAGGATGTGTACTTGACTACCTGGACTATGATGCGGATCATACTAGTGGGGACATGGTAGTCCATAAGTACATCCTTCAAGGTCCCTAGTCGTGGGTGTATCGAGACAGGGCATCGATATACCAGTGTAGACTAGCGTATACCTTCTCGACCCATACAGATGGGCGATGGATGATCCTATATCCATTGGTGTTTGACATCAGAGATGATATACGGGTGCTCAGTGGAGACTGGGTACACTGGACGGACTCGCCGAGAACTCCTAGATGGTATTATACCTTACGTCAGATGGCAGTTCTCTGGTGACACTGGTACAGGTTAGTCTGTAGACCCGAGATCGTCATAGAGTCTTGTGTGATTCCCACTGTGCTTTGATTTCCACCTTACCACGTCCAAGAGGGCGTGCAAAACGGTGGCTTTTGGGTACAGTCCCGAATCACATGGAGGCAATGAGCGATAGGAGGGGATTCGTCTCTCCCGGTATAGGGAGTTGATGTTGCGCTGTGTTCGATTGGCTATAACCGGAAATCCCTGGCCAGGGTTGCTGAGATTTACTGGTAAGTGTTACCAGTAGTTTCTCAAACTGTTATAGACCTCATATCGACACGATTTATCGAGCTATTGGGGTCTGACGTTTACCCCCTAGGCGAGATATGCGACATATCAGACGACGAGACCGGACTGTACGGTAAGTGTTACTGGTTGGATTCACAGGAGTGTGAGCGGGCTTGCTCGTCGATCTTCTGATCGCTCAATACCCGGGTGGCCGTTACGTTTAGCAGACCGCTTGCGGCTTGTGGGTGCTTGATATGATCATCATCTGCTGCCGGCGTATTGACGAGTCTTTAGAGTCCTACACAGAGGTTTCCTGGTTCAAGCGAAACGAAATAGGAGCGCATATGAGATATGTGCGGGACCGAGAATAATACGTGTATGTGATACCGTATTCTATTCTCGCGATGAATGTATCGAATGGTCATATGCGATATAACCTAGTTATCGAATCAAGAATTGATTCGATAAGTCAATACATTGGATACTAGTCGGTTATATACGACATGACCGGATCATTGAATCAAGTGTTGTTTTAATTATTTAATGTATAATTATATATTTGATATATTACTTTGCATTAACTAGTATTGGTTCACTTTAAAAGGATTTTCTCACTTGATGTGCACATTGTATATGTGATATATTTTTGTGTGCACTTGATTATATCATGTTTGATGATACATGCTAACTTGAGTTTGTGTATAGATTAAACCATGGTTATATGAATGGTTAGGGTTTTGTTTACTTATTCATTTATTTATTTTGTTTATTTATTTTGGAAAAGATAAATAGAAATGGTGGCTTTCTTTGTTTCTTTCATGAAGCTTCATGAAGAGTTGAAAGTTTGACCATTTTTGTTTGCTTCCCTTGACCTAACCATTCACCTAACCCTAGTTTACTCTCTACACTTGACCATGGTTAGTATATGATAAGTATTCATTTTATTTTCTATTTTAAAATAACTTATCATATTATTATCATCTTCTTCTTCTTCTTCTTCTTCTTCTTCTTCTTCAAGAAGAAAGCTTGCCACCATTAATGGCATCTTGAAAAAAAGAGTGAGAAATCCAATTCTAAAGTGAACCCACTTCCTATTTCATCATCCTCTACCTCTTGCCAAGTAGTATAGGGTGTTTTCTTCACAAGTTTCATGACTTGGTGAAGTGGGAGCTTGATCTTGTGTTGCCTCGACGTAGATCATCTTCGGCATCGAAGTCGACGACCTAGCCCGCCCTTTTCTCCGATGAAGCCGACGCTAGAGCCCGGGATCCGATGATCGCAGCGAGGGGACTTCATCATGGAGCTATGGAGGTGGACGACCGGATCTACAAAGGTTGTATTTCCGTTTACCCTTTAATTAAGTTGTTAACTAGCTTCTTGTTTCGCCTAAAGTTCTAGTTAACGATGCGTATTAGGGTTTCTCGGCACTTGTAAAATTGTAAATTGGCATGGTTGATGCCATGTGAGACCTCATTAGTGTGCATAGGAACCCTACAGTGGTATCAGAGCCAGGCTAGAGCATTAGGCGATGCGTTAACGAAGTTAAAACCCCGATCGAACTCAAATACGACCAAATACACCCCTCTCTGGTCATTTTTTTAAAATCTGGGTTTTTCCAGAATTAAAAATACCTGAAAAATTCAGCAGGGAAAGATAAGAATTCTGGTGAAAAACGAACCCCCAATTCCTTCATATGGCCACGGAACCGCGGCGTTGACCCACCATTAGCGGCGGTTCCGCGGCAATCTAAGCGTATTAGGGGAAGTTCTTTGCACAGTAATTCCTTTATCTGTGTTTACTATTTTATGGGTATTTTTAATCTGACACAAGTGTTGTGCATTCTGGGGTTTGTTTTGTAATCGTTGGTTCGATCGGGAATTTTAAATTCGTTATTGTTTTTCCGGGTAAATTTTAGAACATGTTAAAAAGTTTGACCGGATAGAAATACCCACTTTTTCCCCTGCCGGGAAATTTCCAAGTGTTGGATTTTTCCGTGGTTTAAAGACGTTCTAAGTAGTGCAAGTAACGCGATGGACCCTCTAGAAGACAACAAACCTTAACTCGATTATGTGACCGTCTTGAACTGTTCTTTGAACCTTAGGGTTTGGGGCAGTACGGCGTGCCACATGTGAGGCGTTGGCTTGACCCTTCTACGGCTGGACCGTTGGTACTGAGGCATGAACTGGAAGTTTTTAAACCTATTTCATGTGTTGAGCTGTTTCGGGAAAACTTGAGTGTTTGATTGTTCGATAGGAAAGTTTAACATTTTCTATTTACCCGGAATGTGATACAATATTTGGAATCCACAAGTAGTTATGTGATAACTGATATGAATGTTATAAACATAGCACTTTAGTCTCACTTGAACGGTTGCCACGGAATTTTGATGCGATCAAAAGTCCGTCGCAATCACGTAGCGTACACGGATACTCGCCGATAAACTTAATAGACAGCTACACCCCTTAGCCCCGACCAAGTGACTGTAGGAGAACCCCGTCGCCGAAAGCATCCGTTCGGGTGCTCGCGGTAGCGGTGTTCCGCCTTGGTGCACTTCGTCGACGGTATCGGGGGTGCGGCCGTCTACTAAAGTTTGCGATGAGTATTCGATCAGGATGTCGGGAATCTTGTTGAATTGCCCGACTTGATATTGAAAAGTGTTTTCGATTTTGAGACTAAAATGCGGGGTTTATAATTGTTAGGCATGTGATGTCTAAGTAATTCATTTGATTAGGTATGTGATGTCTAAAGAGATTGCGGATTCCAACTGTTGTAGTTTTACACTTTCTTTTCTATGACCGTAAGTGTAATATGTGATATCGCCGGTTTCGTTGCTATATGTCAACGACAATTGGGATGCGCATATTTATTTACGTTGATAACATGTGATGTTATGTGTTGCTGGATATGTTATATTGGATCGTCGTGTTTGAATAGCCGGGGTTTTTTTTTATGTGAGATGAGTGTTTTTCATTTTCATTCATGTAAAAACTTGTATGTAATATTCCTTTATTGGGGCACTTCCAGGTTGCGGAAGATGTCACCCTTTGTATATTATTTACTTTTCCGCACTAGGATAGACCCAAGGAGGAGGGCACAAGTAACCGGGTTTTAGGGTCCAGTGGGAGACCAACTCGAGGAGTCGAGTCAGGGTCTCCTAACCCTAGAATTGGTAGGGTTGCTTGCCGCTCTCGTAGGGGTCTAGGGATGTGGGATTGGCTATTCATCACGACCGTGGAATCCGTGTTTTATACTGGCTCGTATTGAAAACATGGACGTCCTAGTATATCCAATATTTCATATGTTTCTTCTGCTGCGATATCTGTGATGTGATCATGTGATGTTCTGTGATAGATACAGTATATAGTATATATGATATATTATATAGGCGTTACTTATGTTTTACACCCGCGCTAGCCCTGCCCCGCTCTGCCGTTAGCTACCTAACCTAACGGTGCACGAGGGGACATCGAGGCGAATGCAGATGGCATAAGTGTACGTCGTATTTATCTGTGATGTTTAGGTACTTAAATGATGGGACTTCGTTAATATGATTAAAGAAAGGAAAAGAAACCTAAAGATGTTGTGGAATCGAATTTCAAAAATAAAACAGGTAGCTACAGTTCTTGCTTTGCACAGCGGTATATATGATATATCCTGCACCTTATTCGATAAGGAAAGGACCGAGATCCCTTCACCGAGAGTGACTCCTTTAGCAATAACTGGCAGATGCTACACACTCGGTTTGTTTTTTGATTGCTTTTAAGAGTTTTTGCTTTGCACAGTGATATATATGATATATCCCGCACCTCATTCGACGAGGAAAGGGCCGATGATCCCTTCACTGGGAGTGACCCCTTTAACAAAACTAAAAAGGCCTCAAAAATGTTAGTTATGTATATGCCCTAGAGGCCATTGTTGTACATATGATGTATATTATAATGGATGCTTGGATATATATAGAGATGACTTTCTTGCTCGTCATGATAGTATGCTATTTGGTTTCACTTTATCTTAACATGTTGACTTGTATTGGTTTACTGTTTTACTCTCACATGTTGATAAAGCCCTTAGGATCTGTACTCGACTACTGGGACTGTGATGAGATCATACTAGTGGGGCCTTGGTAGTCGATGAGTACATCCTATAACAGTTCCTAGTCGAGGGTATATCGAGACAGGGCATCGATACACCAGAGTAGACTAGCGTATACGCATCTTAACCCATATGATGGGCGATGGATGATCCCATATCCATCGGTGTTTGACATCAGAGATGGTGTACGGGTGCTCAGTGAAGACTGGGTACACTGGACGGACTCGCCGAGAACTCCCAGATGGTGATATACCACACGTCAGATGGCAATTCTCCGGTGACACTGGTACAGGGTAGTCTGTAGACCCGAGACCGTCATAGAGTCTTGTGTGATTCCCACTGTGCTTTGATTTCCACCTTACCACGTCCAAGAGGGCGTGCAAAACGGTGGCTTTTGGGTACAGTCCCGAATCACATGGAGGCAATGAACGATAGGAGGGGATTCGTCTCTCCCGGTATAGGGAGTTGATGTTGTGCCGTGTTCGATTGGCTATAACTGGAAGTCCCTGGCCAGGGCTGATATAGAGATTTACTGGTAAGTGTTACTAGTAGTTTCTCGACCAGTTATGAGCCACACATCGACACGACTTATCGGTTACTGGGGTCTGACGTATACCACCCCTAGACTTGATATGCGACATATCAGACGAACAGACCGGACTGTACGGGAGTGTTACTGATTGGATTCACAGGAGAACGCACAGGCTAGCTTGTTGATCTTCTGATCGCTCAATACCTGGGTGGTTGTTACGTTTAGCTGACCGCTTGCAGCTTGTGGGTATTTGATATGATCATCACCTGCTACCGGCGTATTGACGATTCTTTAGAGTCCTACACAGAGGTTTCTTGGCTCAGGCGAAACAGAGTAGAGGCACATATGTGATATGTGCAGGACCGAGAATAATGCGATATGAGATACCGTATTATATTCTCGCGATATTTAGATATGAACTGAGACATCGGATCAAGTGTTGATTCGATAAATCGGTACATGATATATTAGTCGGTAATATTCGATATAGCCGGATCGTCGAATCAAGTGTTGATTCGATGATTTAATGTATAATAATAGGTATATGATATATTATTACATTATCTAATATTGGCTCGCTTTATTATTTCATTTTCTCACTGGATGATACATTGATATATATGCGATATATGTTAATTGTATTATTTTCTTTTGTTGCAAATATATAATATATATGTGATATATATTATTGTGACATGATATGATTAATTGTTAAACATGTTTAAGGATGATTAATTGAGGTTAGGGTTTGATTAGGGTTAGATGCTTCATGCACCTTCTAGAAGCATTTTCTTTTGTCATGGTTAAGATATTTTTTGATGACACATTCCTAACCAAACCAAACCCTAACTCTAGTTGTTTCTCTACACATTATTAGCCACTCATCCTTGACCATGGTTTATATATCAATCATATACTTTTATTTCTATTCATCACAAAAGGATTGATCTTTTTCTTTTTCCATTATCATCTTCTTCTCTCTTGAAGAAGCTCACTTGAAATTCTTTATGTGATGAATAAATATGAGAAAATGATTTAAAAAGAAAGCATAAATACTACTCTCTCATCCTCATCTCATCTAGCCTATGAGATTAGTGTGTTCATCTCTTTAGAGTGAGAAAGCTTGAGTCTTTGCAACTTCGACGTAGATCATCGGAGATTTGGAACACTTCAAGCTAGCATGGATCGTTCGAGTCGTGGAGCCTCTCTTGAGTCCGGGAGATCGTGGATCGCGGCGAAGGGACTTCTACTCGGAGCTTATGAAGCGAAGGAGCGGACTACAAAGGTTGTAATCCCTCACACTTAGCTTAAAAGTTGTAATCTTGTATGCTTAACCCTAATTATCTAGCAAAGATCCCGGCTTTGGGTTGTTCGGCACGTCTAAAATTTTATCCGGGCATGTTTGATGCCTTATGAACCTTCACAAGAGTGCCTAGGAACCCTACAGTGGAATCAGAGCCTAGCTAGAGCATTAGGCGACGTGTTTACGAAGTTAAAACTCCGATCGAACCCGAACCGACGAATTTAACCCCCTCTCTGGAAATTTTTCGAAATTTGGGATTTTTCTGAATTAAAAATATGTAAAAAAATCAGCAGGGAATTCTAAGAATTACCATGAAATACGGGCCCCCAACTCCACCAAAACGCGGCGGAACCGCGGCGGAAGCATGCTTCCCGCGGCGGTTCCGCGGCGTTTTGTGGAATTGTGACACGTGGCTTCATGGTATTATCTGTAGTTGCTTGTTGATGCTTCTGGGTATTTTTAAACTGTTTTAAGTGTTAAGACTTCTGGGGTTTGTTTTGTAATAGTAGATTCGATCGGAATATTTAAATTCGTATTTCTTTCCAGATATTTAGAAATTGTTAAAAAGTTCGAACGGATATCATTAACTCACTTTTTCCCGGCACGTAAAACTTTCAAGTGTTGAATTTTTTATCGGGTTTAAATCTTTCGAAAAAATTGTACAAGTTAAGCGGTGGACCCTCTAGAAGACAACAAACCTTAACTCGATTATGTGACCGTCTTGAACTGCCTTTTGAACCTTGGGGTTTGGGGCAGTACGGCGTGCCACATGTGAAGCGTTGGCTTGACCCTTCTACGGCTGGATCACCGATACTGTGACATATTCTGGGATTATTTGAACTCCGCTCAAGTGTTGAGCAATTTAGGAAATTTTGGGTATTTGATTATCTGTTCGGAAGGTTTAATACTGTCTATTTATCTGGAATGTGATACAATATGTGGAATTCATAGAGTTAGGCATGAAATGCGAAGTATGTGATATTTCGGATTTACGATTTCTAAAAAGATTGTGGATTCCAAATGTTGTAGTTTTACACTTTCTTTTCTGTGACCGTAAGTGTAATATGTGATATCGCCGGTTTCGTTGCTATATGTCAACGACAATTGGGATGCGCATATTTACTTACGTTGATGATATGTGATATTATGTGTTGCTGTGATATGTTATATTAGATCGTCGCGTTCTGAATAGACGGGGGTTTTATGTGAGATGAGGGTTTTTATTTTCATTCATGTAAAATTCATTTGTAATGTAATATTCTTTTATTTGGGGCACTTCTAGGTTGCGGATGATGTCACCCTTGTATATTATTTACTTTTCCGCATTAGGTAGACCCAAGGAGGGGAGCATAAGTAACCGGGTTCTAGGGTCCAGTGGGAGGCCATCTCGAGGAGTCGAGACCGGGTCTCCTAACCCCAGAATTGGCAGTGTTACTTATCGCTCTCGTAGGGGTCTTGGGATGTGGGTTTGGCTATTCGTCGCGACCGTGGAATCCGTGTTTTATACCGGCTCGTATTGAAAACACGAACGTCCTAGTATATCCAATATTTCATATATGTTCTTCTGCTGCAATGTTCTGTGATGAGATCATATTACTGCCTAAGACGAATGCTTATACTATATATATATACTGATATATAAATATTACTGCTTTCGTTTCTTCTGTGATGCTTAGGAAGCATAAGCTGAAGGGATTTTATTAATGAGATTAATAAAAAGAAAAGAAATCTAAAGATGTTGTAGAATCAAAACTTTATAAAAGGGGTAGCTACAGTTTTGCTTTGCACAGTGATATATATGATATATCCTGCACCTTATTCGATGGGGAAAGAGCCGAGATCCCTTCACCGGGAGTGACCTCTTTAGCGAAACTGGCAGATGCTACAAAACGCGGTTGGTCTTTTGAATGCTTTTAGTGTTTTGCTTTGCACAGCGGTATATATGATATATCCTGCACCTTATTCGATGAGGAAAGGGCCTACGATCCCTTCACCGGGAGTGACCCCTTTAGTGAAACTAAGAAAAGCCTCAAAAACACTCCTTTTCAAAAACTACTCAATTCTACGACGATATCAAGTTCATTACGCTCAGGGTTTTCTGAAAAACCTGCGTAGCCCTCCGTCATTTCAGATAGATATTATTTAGTATTCGTGCTATGTTTGTTGACTTAGTCAAGGCGTAGTGTACGGTAGCTAAGTAGTGTTTATCTGTTAAAACATGAGATGTGATTGGATTAGGGTATTCGCACGGCCTTGTTGACTCAGTCAGGGGTCGTACGGGTGGGTTTAATTCAATCGGGAAATGTACGGGTTGAACTTGACTTGCGATTTATGGTTTGTTGACTTAGTCAAGGTCATAGAACGCTAGGGGTAAAATATTATCGGGAAATTCAAGTGTTGAAATTTGCAATGAGATTGCATACCTCCTATGAGATAGTTGGATCCCGATACCCACTGCGAGTAAGTGTTACTCCTGGGAGAGTTTTACACAAGACAATTAGCCGATCAAGTAGGTGTCTAGAAAAGTGTTAACGGGGTTACGCCTCTGGGAAAACGAGGTTTACTTTAATTAGGTCCGTGCGAAAGCACTGGGAACCTCCCTCAAAGTACCGACACTGATCTGGCTGAAAGATTGACGAAATTGTAGGGTGTAATTAATCCCGGCTAATCTTACCTTTTAGGGTTTTAAGGTAGATTTGATAAAAACAGTGGGAGACATCCTGATTAGATAAGATAATAACCAATCTAATCTAGCAAGAGCATACGCTAAAGTGTTTTCTTCTCTCTCTCTCCAGGTAGCGACCATGTCAGGCCATAATCAAGATAATAATATGGATGTATTGACTGAACCCAATTATTGTACTAAGCTAGGGAATGTTGGACCCGTTCTTTCTTATAAGAGTTATAAGACTGAACAGGAAACAGGAGAATATCTGGATTCTCAAGCCGCCCAAAAGAACATGCAGGTTGATGCATCTTCTTCGGGTGTGTTAGTTATTGAGAACTGTTTCTCAGTTCACCCTACGTCCTGGGTATTAGATACCGGATCAGGATCCCACATATGTAAATTGTTACATGGGCTACGAAAAGGTAAAGAACTAGGAAAAGGTGATCATTCCGTTCAAGTAGGGAACGGTGCAAGTATTGTAGCCAAAGCAGTTGGCGAATATCATCTTGTATTACCAAGTCGTAATACACTGATTCTAAATGAGTGCTATTATATACCGAACATGATGTGCAATATTATATCAGTTTCTTTATTAAGTAAAGAAGGATATAATTTTGTAGTAAAGGATAATGTTATGAATATATTCCTAGATCAAAAGTTGATTGCATCAGGCTCGTTACATAATGGCATATTCATTCTAAATCAGAATACAGTCCTGAATATACAAAACACACACAAGAGGAAAAGTTCAGATATGAACGAATCCTACTTGTGGCATTGTAGACTTAGCCATATCAATGAGACACGGCTAGCTAAGTTACATAAAAATGGATATTTGAATTCATTCGAAATATCATCTTATGATACTTGCCATTCATGTCTCAAAGGAAAAATGACCAAAGCTCCGTTTAGTGGACACGGAGAAAGAGTTACCGAACTCTTAGGACTAATACATAGTGATGTATGCGGTCCCATGTCTACGCATGCCAGGAACGGTTCTTCCTACTTCATTACATTCACTGACGATCTCTCTAGATTCGGACATGTGTTCCTGATGAAACACAAGTCTGAAGCTTTTGAGAAATTCAGAGAATATAAGCACGAAGTAGAGAATCAAACGGGCAAAAGTATTAAGATTCTTCGATCTGATCGAGGAGTTGAATACTTAAGCAATGAGTTCCTAGATTATCTAAAAGAGAATGGGATTCTCTCTCAGCTTACTCCTCCTTATACACCACAGCACAACGGTGTATCGGAACGAAGGAATCGGACCCTATTTGATATGGTGCGATCTATGATGAGCGAAGCTGAGTTACCTATTTCCTTCTGGGGGTATGCGCTTGAGACAGCCATATACATATTGAATCTAGTTCCGTCTAAATCTGTACCTACCACACCATATGAGATATGGAGTGGGAAGAGACCATATTTTAAACGAGTTAAGATATGGGGTTGTCCGGTCTATGTCAAAAGACAAAATCCGGACAAACTCAAGGCACGATCAGTTCTTTGCAAATTTGTGGGATATCCAAAGAATTCTCAAGGATATTTTTTCTACCACACTGAGGAACAAAAAGTGTTTGTTGCTCAACATGCCACTTTTTTGGAAAAGGAATTTCTTGCAAAAGAAATTAGTGGCAAAGAGGTAGAGCTGGAAGAGGTTCCAGCACCACAAATTACAACTGATGATTTGTTGGAACCAGAAGATTCAGTAGTACCCGACGAACCCCAGCCTCTCCGCCGATCTAGTAGGGTTTCTCATCCACCTGAGAGATACTACGGTTTTCTCATTGATGGTGGAAGCGAGGATTGCATCATGGATGATGATGAACCGACTAGTTTCGAGCAGGCCATCACGAGTGGTGACTCTGTGAAATGGCTAGATGCAATGCGATCTGAGATGGAATCCATGTACACCAACAAAGTATGGACTTTGGAAAATGCTCCTGAAGGGGTAAAACCCATAGGGAGCAAGTGGATCTTTAAAAAGAAATTTGGTATAGATGGAAAAGTTGAGACTTTCAAAGCTAGACTTGTAGCAAAGGGTTTTCGTCAACGACCAGGTGTGGATTATGACAAAACCTTTTCTCCAGTGGCTATGATTAAGTCCATCCGGATCTTACTTGCCATTGCTGCATACCATGACTACGAAATCTGGCAAATGGATGTTAAGACCGCCTTTCTAAACGGTGATTTAGAAGAGAGCGTGTACATGACTTAGCCAGAGGGCTTCGTAGATAGTGGGAGCAGCGGAAAGGTGTGCAAGCTGCTTAAATCCATTTATGGGTTAAAGCAAGTATCGCGGAGTTGGAACATCTGCTTTGATGTTGTAGTCAAAGAGTTTGACTTCATCAAAAATATAGATGAACCTTGTATCTATAAGAAGGTAGCAGAGGGTAAGGTTGCCTTCCTCGTATTGTACGTGGATGACATACTCTTGATAGGAAATGATATTCCTATGCTGCAATCAGTCAAGCTCTTCTTATCACAGAGATTCTCAATGAAAGATCTAGGTGATGCCTCCTGCATATTGGGAATCATGATCTATAGAGATAGATCTAAAAGGATACTGGGATTGTCCCAATCCAGGTACATTGACACCATACTAAAGAGGTTTAGTATGGAAGAATCCAAGCGTGGGAACCAACCCACGATCTCTGGACTCACTCTCTCCAAAGAGATGTCTCCTAAGACTGATTTGGAGAGAGCTCGCATGCAAGGGATACCCTATGCTTCGGCAGTAGGCTCTATCATGTATGCGATGCTATGTACCAGACCCGATGTAGCATACTCACTAAGTGTAGTGAGTCGGTATCAAGCAGATCTTGGAGAGAGTCATTGGACAGCTGTGAAGAACATTCTCAAGTACTTACGAAGGACTAAGGAGATGTTCTTGGTGTATGGTAATGGAGAACTCCAGGTGGAGTCCTTTACCGATTCCAGCTTCCAAAGTGATAAGGACGACTCTAAGTCGCATTCGGGTTTTGTCTTTGCCCTCAATGGAGGGGCGGTATGTTGGAAGAGTTCCAAACAGGATACTGTTGCAGACTCGACGATGGAGGCTGAATACATCGCTGCCAACGATGCTGCCAAAGAGGCTGTCTGGATCAAGAAGTTCATTACTGAACTTGGAGTGGTTCCATCCATTGAGCATCCAATACCTCTGTATTGCGATAACAATGGAGCTGTGGCATTGGCCAAGGAACCCAGATCCCATCAAAAGACCAGACATATTCTGAGGCGGTATCACCTGATCAGGGAGATAGTTGATCGCCGGGAGATCGAGGTCAGGAGAGTAGATACGAAGGACAACACTGCGGATCCATTCACGAAGGCTATTCCCCAGATACAGTTTGAGAGATTATTCGGGATGCTAGGTATGAGATACTACAGCAGCCGGCCTTAGTGCAAGTGGGAGATTGTTAGTTATGTATATGCCCTAGAGGCCATTGTTGTACATATGATGTATATTATAATGGATGCTTGGATATATATAGAGATGACTTTCTTGCTCGTCATGATAGTATGCTATTTGGTTTCACTTTATCTTAACATGTTGACTTGTATTGGTTTACTGTTTTACTCTCACATGTTGATAAAGCCCTTAGGATCTGTACTCGACTACTGGGACTATGATGAGATCATACTAGTGGGGCCTTGGTAGTCGATGAGTACATCCTATAACAGTTCCTAGTCGAGGGTATATCGAGACAGGGCATCGATACACCAGAGTAGACTAGCGTATACGCATCTTGACCCATATGATGGGCGATGGATGATCCCAGATCCATCGGTGTTTGACATCAGAGATGGTGTACAAGTGTTCAGTGAAGACTGGGTACACTGGACGGACTCGCCGAGAACTCCCAGATGGTGATATACCACACGTCAGATGGCAGTTCTCCAGTGACACTGGTACAGGGTAGTCTGTAGACCCGAGATCGTCATAGAGTCTTGTGTGATTTCCACTGTGCTTAGATTTCCACCTTACCACGTCCAAGAGGGCGTGCAAAACGGTGGCTTTTGGGTACAGTCCCGAATCATATGGAGGCAATGAGCGATAGGAGGGGATTCGTCTCTCCCGGTATAGGGAGTTGATGTTGTGCTGTGTTCGATTGGCTATAACTGGAAGTCCCTGGCCAGGGCTGATATAGAGATTTACTGGTAAGTGTTACTAGTAGTTTCTCGACCCGTTATGAGCCACACATCGACACGACTTATCGGTTACTGGGGTCTGACGTATACCACCCCTAGACTTGATATGCGACATATCAGACGAACAGACCGGACTGTACGGGAGTGTTACTGATTGGATTCACAGGAGAACGTACAGGCTAGCTTGTTGATCTTCTGATCGCTCAATATCTGGGTGGCTGTTACGTTTAGCTGACCGCTTGCAGCTTGTGGGTGTTTGATATGATCATCACCTGCTACCGGCGTATTGACGATTCTTTAGAGTCCTACACAGAGGTTTCTTGGCTCAGGCGAAACAGAGTAGAGGCACATATGTGATATGTGCAGGACCGAGAATAATGCGATATGAGATACCGTATTATATTCTCGCGATATTTAGATATGAACTGAGACATCGGATCAAGTGTTGATTCGATGAATCGGTACATGATATATTAGTCGGTAATATTCGATATAGCCGGATCGTCGAATCAAGTGTTGATTCGATGATTTAATGTATAATAATATGTATATGATATATTATTACATTATCTAATATTGGCTCGCTTTATTATTTCATTTTCTCACTGGATGATACATTGATATATATGCGATATATGTTAATTATATTATTTTCTTTTGTTGCAAATATATAATATATATGTGATATATATTATTGTGACATGATATGATTAATTGTTAAACATGTTTAAGGATGATTAATTGAGGTTAGGGTTTGATTAGGGTTAGATGCTTCATGCACCTTCTAGAAGCGTTTTTATTTGTCATGGTTAAGATATTTTTTGATGACACATTCCTAACCAAACCAAACCCTAACTCTAGTTGTTTCTCTACACATTATTAGCCACTCATCCTTGACCATGGTTTATATATCAATCATATACTTTTATTTCTATTCATCACAAAAGGATTGATCTTTTTCTTTTTCCATTATCATCTTCTTCTCTCTTGAAGAAGCTCACTTGAAATTCTTTATGTGATGAATAGATATGAGAAAATGATTTAAAAAGAAAGCATAAATACTACTCTCTCATCCTCATCTCATCTAGCCCATGAGATTAGTGTGTTCATCTCTTTAGAGTGAGAAAGCTTGAGTCTTTGCAACTTCGACGTAGATCATCGGAGATTTGGAACACTTCAAGCTAGCATGGATCGTTCGAGTCGTGGAGCCTCTCTTGAGTCCGGGAGATCGTGGATCGTGGCGAAGGGACTTCTACTCGGAGCTTATGAAGCGAAGGAGCGGACTACAAAGGTTGTAATCCCTCACACTTAGCTTAAAAGATGTAATCTTGTATGCTTAACCCTAATTATCTAGCAAAGATCCCGGCTTTGGGTTGTTCGGCACGTCTAAAATTTTATCCGGGCATGTTTGATGCCTTATGAACCTTCACAAGAGTGCCTAGGAACCCTACAAAAAACACTCCATTTCAAAATTCATTCGATCCTACAACGATATCAAATTCATTACGCAATAGGTTTTCAGAAAAACCTGTCGTAGCCCTCCGTCATTTCAGATAAGTCCTATTCAGTATTCGTGCTACGTTTGTTGACCTCCGTCAAGGCGTAGTGTGCGGTAGCTAACTAGTATTTATCTGTTTATGCATATGATGCAGATTGGATTAGGGTAGTCGTGTGGCCTTGTTGGCCTCCGTCAAGGGTCATGCGGGTGGGTTTAATTCGATCAGGAAATGACGGGTTGAACTTGACTAGTAGCCTATGGTTTGTTGACCTCCGTCAAGGTCATAGGGTGCTAGGGGCAAAATTATCGGGAATTTCAAGTGTTGAAATTTGCAATGAGATTGCATACCTTCTATGAGATAGTTGGATCCTGATACCCACTGCGAGTAAGAGTTACTCCTGGGAGAATTTTATACATTACAATTAGCCGATCAAGTAGGTGTCTAGAAAGGTGTTAATGAGGTTACGCCTCTGGGAAAATGAGGTTTACATTAATTAGGTTCGTGCGAAAGCACGGGGGACCTCCCTCAAAGTACCGACACTGGCCTGGCTGAAAGATTGGCGAACTTGCAGTGTGTAATTAATCCCGACCAGTCTTTCCTTTTAGGGTTTGAAGGAAGATTTGATAAAAACAGTGGGAGCCATCCTGATTAGATAAAACAACAACCAATCTATTCTTGCAAGAGCGCACGCTGAGTGTTTTCTTCTCTCTCTCTCTCCAGGTAGCGACCATATCATGCCTTAATCAAGATAATAATACGGAATATTGACCGAACCCACTTGTTATACTGAGCTAGGGAATGTTGGTCCCGCTCCAACTTATAATTGTTATAAGACAGAGCAGGAAATTGGGGATTACCAGAATTCCCGTGCCGCCCAAACGAAGAGAATGCATGCTGATGCATCATCTTCAGGTATGTTCATTACAAAGAACTGTTTCTCAGTATCCTCCGCATCCTGGGTATATGATACCGGATCAGGATCCCAGATATGTAATCTGTTACATAGGGCTGCAAAAAGGTAGAAAAACTGAGGACGGGTGATAAGTTTCATGAGACAGAAAACGGGACAAGTGTTGCAGCCAAGTCTGTTGGTCACTATCACCCTGTATTACCAATACATTGATTCTGAACGAATGTTATTAGATACCGAACCTGATATACAAAATCATATCAGTCTCTTTATTATTAAAGAAATGATAAAATTTTGTATTGTTGGATAATGTTTTGAACATTTCCTATATCAAAAGTTGATCGGTTCAGGCACGTTATCTAAAAGCATTGATGTTCTAAATCAAACTACAGTTCTTAGTATACGGAACACACACAAGAGGAAGAGTTCAGAAATGAACGGATCCTTCTTGAGGTATTGTAGACTAGGTCATATCAATGCGACCCGACTAGCTAAGTTGCACATAGATGCATATTTAAATCTGTTTGAATTTATATCTTGTGAAACTTGCCAGTCATGTCACAGAGATAAGATGACCATAGCTCTGTTTACTGGAAACAGAGAAAGAGTTAGTGAACTCTTGGGACTGATACATGATGATGTATGTAAGGTCCCCTGTCTACACATGCCAAGACTGGTTCTTTATACTTTATTACGTTCTCTGATGATCTTTCAAGATTCAGACATATGTTCCTGTTGAAACACAAGTCAGAACCTTTTGAGGTATTCACAGAATATAAGTTAGAAGTAGAGAACCAATAGGGGTATAAGTATTATGTCCTTTGATGAGATTAAGGAGGAGAATACTTGTGCATAGAATTCCTGAACTATTCTGAAGGAGAATGAGATTCTCTCTCAGCATTACTCCTCCGTATACACCATAGCACGATGGTATATCGGGACGGAGCAATAGCACCCTATGTGATATGGTGTGCTCTATGATAAGTACTACTGAGTTTCCTATTTCCTTTTTGGGAGTTATGCACTTATGAAGTTGCATACCTATTGAATAGGGTTCCAATCAAATCAGTTGCCTACCACTTCATATGTGATATGGAAAGGGAAGAGCCCATATCTTAAGTTAGTTAAGATTTGGGGTTGTCCGGCCTATGTCTAAAAGCAAAATCCGGACAAGCTCGAGGTAAGGTCTGTTATGTAGAACTGGAAATGTTCCAGCTATACAAACTGCAGCTGATGATTTGAAAGAACCAAAGGATTCAATAGTTACCAACGAACCTCAGCCTCTCCGCCGATCTAGTAAGGTTCCTCACCCGCCTGAGAGATACTTCGGTTACTCTATGACAGTGGGAGCGAGGATTGCATCTTGAGATGATGACCCAACTATTTTCGAGCTGGCCATCAGGAGTGAGACTCTGTAAGAATGGCTGGATGCTTAGTGATCTGAGATGGAATCCTTATACACCAACAAAGTATGGACTTTGGTTGCTTTATCTGAAGGGTTAAATCCCCATCAGAAGCAAGTATATCTTGAGAAGATTACTTGGTGTACATGGAAAAGTTGAGACTTTCAAAGCTAGACTTGTTAAAAGGTTTGCATCATTGACCAGGTATGGATTATGTTGAAACCTTTTTTAAGGATCTATGCTTAAGTCCAACCAGATCCTACTTGCCACGGCTACATACCATGACTATGATATCTGATGGTTGGGTGTCATGACTGCTTTTCTAAATGATGTTTTAGAAGAGAACGTCTGTAAGTACACAGCCAGAGGGCTTCGTAGACAGTGGGAGCAGCGGAAACGTGTGCAAGTTGCTTCATAGGATAAAGTAGACATCGCGGAGTTGGAACGTCTGTTTTGATGTAGTTTTCAAAAGTTTGACTTCATCAAAATGGTAGATGAACCTTGTATATACAAAAAGGTAGTAGGGAGTATGGTGGCGATCCTCGTAGAGTACGTGGATGACATACTCTTGATAGGGAAGGAGTTTCCTATGCTACGCTCGATCAATCTCCGCTTATCACAATGATTCTCCACATAGGATCAAGATGATACCTACTAAATCCTGGGTTTTGGATCTATGAGATAGATCTAAATGGATGTTAGGATTCTCACTAGTTGAAGTGAGATGGTATCAAAAGATCCTGGGGAGAATCACTGGAAAGGTTCCAGGGTGATAAGGACGACTGAATGTCAGTCACAGGCATTGTCTTTACCCTCGGTGAAGGGACGGTATGTTGGAAGAGTTCCAAGCTAGATACCATGGCATACTAGACAATAAAGGCTGGATACATCGCTACTTAAGATGCTACCAAAGAGGCTGTCTGGGTGTATATTTGTTCATGAGATGAACTAAGTTCCTCCCATTGTGTGACAATGGAGTTGTGGCTTATGCCAAGGAACGTCCGTCCTATCAGTGATCCAGACACATTCTGAGGCGGTGTCACCTGATCATGGAGATGGTTGATCTCTAAGGGATCGAGGTTAGGAGAGTAGACTCAGAGGACAACACGGCGGATCCACTCACAAAGGCCTTTTCCCAGAGAGAGACTTTTATGGGATGGTTGAGTATGAGATACTACAACCACTGCTATCAGATGGCCCTAGTGCAAGTGGGAGATTGTTAGTTATATGTATGCCCTAGAGGCCATTACTATACATAGGATGTATATTGTATTGGATGCTTGGACCTATATAGGGAGGACTTTCTTGCTCGACATGATTGTATGCTATCTGGTTGCTCTTTACCTTAACGTGTACACTGATTGTCTCTCTATTACATGTTGGTAAAGCCCTTAGGATGTGTACTTGACTACCTGGACTATGATGCGGATCATACTAGTGGGGACATGGTAGTCCATAAGTACATCCTTCAAGGTCCCTAGTCGTGGGTGTATCGAGACAGGGCATCGATATACCAGTGTAGACTAGCGTATACCTTCTCGACCCATACAGATGGGCGATGGATGATCCTATATCCATTGGTGTTTGACATCAGAGATGATATGCGGTGCTCAGTGGAGACTGGGTACACTGGACGGACTCGTCGAGAACTCCCAGATGGTATTATACCCTACGTCAGATGGCAGTTCTCTGGTGACACTGGTACAGGTTAGTCTGTAGACCCGAGATCGTCATAGAGTCTTGTGTGATTCCCACTGTGCTTTGATTTCCACCTTACCACGTCCAAGAGGGCGTGCAAAACGGTGGCTTTTGGGTACAGTCCCGAATCACATGGAGGCAATGAGCGATAGGAGGGGATTCGTCTCTCCCGGTATAGGGAGTTGATGTTGCGCTGTGTTCGATTGGCTATAACCGGAAATCCCTGGCCAGGGTTGTTGAGATTTACTGGTAAGTGTTACCAGTAGTTTCTCGAACTGTTATAGACCTCATATCGACACGACTTATCGAGCTATTGGGGTCTGACGTTTACCACCCCTAGGCGAGATATGCGACATATCAGACGACGAGACCGGACTGTACGGTAAGTGTTACTGGTTGGATTCACAGGAGTGTGAGCGGGCTTGCTCGTCGATCTTCTGATCACTCAATACCCGGGTGGCCGTTACGTTTAGCAGACCGCTTGCGGCTTGTGGGTGCTTGATATGATCATCATCTGCTGCCGGCGTATTGACGAGTCTTTAGAGTCCTACACAGAGGTTTCCTGGCTCAAGCGAAACGAAATAGGAGCGCATATGAGATATGTGCGGGACCGAGAATAATACGTGTATGTGATACCATATTCTATTCCCGCGATGAATGTATCGAATGGTCATATGCGATATAACCTAGTTATCGAATCAAGGATTGATTCGATAAGTCGATACATTGGATACTAGTCGGTTATATACGACATGACCGGATCATTGAATCAAGTGTTGATTTAATGATTTAATGTATAATTATATATTTGATATATTACTTTGTATTAACTAGTATTGGTTCACTTTAAAAGGATTTTCTCACTTGATGTGCACATTGTATATGCGATATATTTTTGTGTGCACTTGATTGTATCATGTTTGATGATACATGCTAACTTGAGTTTGTGTAAAGATTAAACCATGGTTATATGAATGGTTAGGGTTTTGTTTACTTATTCATTTATTTATTTTGTTTATTTATTTTGGAAAAGATAAATAGAAATGGTGGCTTTCTTTGTTTCTTTCATGAAGCTTCATGAAGAGTTGAAAGTTTGACCATTTTTGTTTGCTTCCCTTGACCTAACCATTCACCTAACCCTAGTTTACTCTCTACACTTGACCATGGTTAGTATATGATAAGTATTCATTTTATTTTCTATTTTAAAATAACTTATCATATTATTATCATCATCTTCTTCTTCTTCTTCAAGAAGAAAGCTTGCCACCATTAATGGCATCTTGAGAAAAAGAGTGAGAAATCCAATTCTAAAGTGAACCCACTTCCTATTTCATCATCCTATACTTCTTGCCAAGTAGTATAGGGTGTTTTCTTCACAAGTTTCATGACTTGGTGAAGTGGGAGCTTGATCTTGTGTTGTCTCGACGTAGATCATCTTCGGCATCGAAGTCGACGACCTAGCCCGCCCTTTTCTCCGATGAAGCCGACGCTAGAGCCCGGGATCCGATGATCGCAGCGAGGGGACTTCATCATGGAGCTATGGAGGTGGACGACCGGATCTATAAAGGTTGTGTTTCCCCTTTAGTTAAGTTGTTAACTAGCTTCTTGTTTCGCCTAAAGTTCTAGTTAATGATCCGTATTAGGGTTTCTCGGCACTTGTAAAATTTGAAATTGGCATGGTTGATGCCATGTGAGACCTCATTAGTGTGCATAGGAACCCTACAGATATGGCAGGGTTCGATCAGATACGTGCGGCATTGTACGGATCAGGATCGGACGGTTAATACTAGCGGGCTTTGGTTTAAGCCGGATCCTAGTATTGCACAGTGTAGATTTTGTCTCATTGCATTTGTATTTCGGTCGGAATACAGATGCGGGTGTGTATACATAGTATCGGGGTTTTGCTGTAATTTATTACGGGATCAGTTTTCTGGAGTTGCCAGTTTGCTTTCCGTTTCGGCCATATTTCTTTGTATCTTTTATTGGCCGAAGATTGGTGGAGGAGGTCTTATTTGCCTTTGTGCAAATAAGCAATTTGGAAGGGGGTCTTTGCATATTGTTGGATCATGATGGTTGCACCATCCCTTGACCATTTGACTTCTTCTTTCATGATGGCTTGACTTTGTGATGAGATGATGAGGTTGGTGGAGTGTGGGTTTGTGTTTGTGATCATTTTCTTTCATGATATCATTTGATCTCTCTCCCTTTGTATTATTCCACTCACTCCCTCATTCACACTCTCCTCTCTATTCTTTTGGCCGGCCAAGTATGGCATGGGGCTGTCCAAAATTATGGGGGTGGGGTTTTGTTCTCATGGTGCTTGCAAAATTCCATTTTTCATCACAAAACTCCAAGTATCATTCCTCCACCAAAATGGCAACCTCCACTACCCTAAATGAGACATGAGTTCTACACACATTCTACAGCAAACCTTGGGCACGTCGGCTCGCCAACTTCGTGCCCGAGTTGCCTCGGTCCAGAGGTGGGAGCCCTAAAAGAAGCCGGCGACGTGGTGCCCTTCCGGCGACGAGGTGGAGACCGGAGATTCCGCGGGAGATCGGGACGACGACGAGAAGACCGGAGGACACGGATCACTCGGTATATCACTCTTCCCATCTTGTAGTTAGCTAGGACTAGTTTAATGGCACGATCCGGGTTTATAGTGCGCGGTGGTGCCGGTTTGAAAAGATAAAGAAAAGCATCGCTTCCGCATTCCGGCATTGGATTGACGGCCGGGGCGCCGCCGTGCACTTACAGTGGTATCAGAGCCTCGCTATTAACATAGTCTAGCTTTGTCTAATGTGTTTACACTTTCGATCGAACAAAATTCCAAAAACTCGCGTTTTCTTTGCATCAGTTTTCTATCGATTTTTTTCTGGGTCGAAAATTTTTTCAGGGTGTTGCAGAATACTGTGCATGGACATATTAGCAATCTGTGAAAATTTGGTGAACTGATACAGTAGGATGACCGCGGAACCGCGGCCAAACCCCCTTTCTGGCCGCGGTTCCGCCGCAGTTCAGTGTCTTCAGTGCACCATTTTTGCACAGTAATCTTTTTACAGGAAAAATAGGGGTTTTGGAATATTCATTTTGGGCCCAGAATTTCTTTATGTGCTACAGTAGTGCTTTGGGGCCCACTTGGTAAATTTGATCGATCGAAAAAAATTTAAACACATTAGTTCACAGTATTTACATTATATCTGCAATCGTGAATGTCACTTGATCGGTAAATCCTGTCTAGCTGCTATAGCCCGATTAGACGGATTTGCGAACGTGACTTTCACATTGATGTTCTGTGTATTGCTGTGATGTTGCGGATCGGTCGTGGGGGATAGCCTGGTTGCAGTGGTAGTACAGTTTTGTTGTATTATGTACATTTGATATTGCGGGACGAGTGTCCGACATGTGGACTGCCGTCACTGCCTGTTTTTATTATTATTTTGGGCCACGACCAGGTTGCGGTCGATGTACCCGTTGTATGTATATTTTACTTTATGTACTAGGATTACCCCGCGGTGCACGGATAGCCGGGTTCTAGGGGGCAACAAGCCCGCATCTCATGGCATTGAGACGGAGGGGGCTTTACTCTAGAATTGGCGGGCTATTCGCCGCACTCGGAGGGGGTACAGGTTGACCCAGGAGGGGTGCCAAAGTTACCGGATTCCGTGAAGTGCTGGGTGGTCCATTCACATAGCTGAAGGGGGCTGCCTCGCTTCAGGTTTTGGCGGGTAACTTGCCGCGCCCGTAGGGGTCTAGGATTTCATTGCACAGGCTATCCACACGACCGGGGAAACGTCGGGTTTCAGCGGCTCTGTGAAACCCGGGGATCCCAGATATCTGTATTGTTCTGTGATGCTGTACATTTCTGTGATGTTGCATTTTTTATCACGCCTTGAGCGAAATATTATATATTGATATATATATATACTAGTAGATGTTGTATATGTTTTGCATCCGCGCTAGTCCAGTCCCCGCTCTGTCGTTAGTTAGCTAACCTAACGGGTAATGACGGGACCCAGTGGCGAATGCGGATGGCATATACGTACATCAGTATATTTTCGTTCTTTGTGGTGTGATCAATTGATGGGACTGCGTTGATTCGGATCAATGCAAGTTAAACAAACCTAATCTGATGTTGTTGGAACATTTTTCAAAAAGCTGTTATTTGCAAGGACGTTCACTTTTGTTTTGCATCGTGGTATTCAGTTGGAATATCCCGCTCCTCAGTCGACGAGGCAAGGGCCGAGATCCCTTCACCGGGAGTGACCCCTTGGACAAAAGTTTGCGTCAGGGCAATAACTTCACTATAGCCGATTACTTTTGCTTTGCATCGTGGTATTCAGTTGGAATATTCTGCACCTCATTCTACGGGGAAAGAGCCGAGATCCCTTCACCGGGAGTGACCTCTTTAGCAAAGGTTATCGTCACTATATTTTAATAAAGCTATCCGTTCCTTCAACGATATCAAGTTCATTACGTTAAAGGTTTTCGCCAGAAACCATTCGTAGCCCTCCGTCGTTTCATATGGGTAGTCAATAGTATTCAAGCTGTGTATGTTGGCCAAAGTCAAGGTACAGTGATTGGTAGCTATTGGGTATCCATATGCAGTGTAGATAGATGCGTTGGTTTGGGGCAGTCGTACTACTATTTTGGCCAAAGTCAAGGGTATGTACGGGTGGGCTCAAATTAACCTGGAGAATGACGGGTAGAACTTGACATGTGACTTATGATATGTTGGCCAAAGTCAAGGTCATAAGAGCATGGGGCAAAATCACATCGAGAGTTTCTAAAGAAACTGAAACTTGCCAGATATGCACATACCTTCTGGAGTGTGATGACGTGAGAGGATTCCGTCACGTTATCATGCGATGATAGTTGGATCCCGATTCCCACTGATGAGTTGGTTTACTCCTCGGGTGATCCCAACTAATTCTTCTTTCAGGTTTGGAGGAGAATTTGACGGTACAGTGGGAGGTTTCCTGATTAGATAAATTGGTAACCATTCTGATCTAGGTTAGAGTGCACGCTGAGTGTTTCTTTTCTCTCACTTTTTGGCAGAGACCATTGACCCGACCCTAGACTATGACTCAGAGACCAAAATTAACCGAACCTTCTTAACACTGGCTTTTGGATTGTCAGAGTTGCAGACCTCATTGCCACTCCTACTTTTACCCTTTTCTCCAGGACACCCCGTATTACTACGAACGTCCACTTCCATTGGACAAAACCATCGTATAGTTATATACGAACTCGAAGGAATTTATTCGAGGATGGTTTCCGGTTCTGAAGAAAACGAATAGGATTATTCAGTTGTCTTTTCCTTTTTACCTTCTCTCAAGTTGCGAGTACTCCTTGGTTTAGGAGATAGTACACCTATTACGCAAATTGGATAGTCTTTTTCCAAAGCATAGGCAGGTGCCGAACGGTAGGGAATGAAGAAAACCAATTAGCCTAAACGGTGTACAGAAGGTATTGTGTAAAGACAAAGAAAGGGATTAGAAGGAGGGCAAAGTAAATTGCGACTGATATTCACGACCAAACCAAGTATTTCATTACCACTCCCACTTCACCTTTGTATTTCTCCAGAACGCTCCGTATCACTACGAAGATCCACAGTTTATTGGATATTCCATCGTATGGTTATATACGAACTCGAAAGGAACTTGTTCCAGTTCGGGGATGGATTCTGGTTCAGGAGAAATAGGAATAAGGTTTATTCAGGTGTCTTTTATCTTCACCTTCTCTCGCATTGCGAGTGTTCCTAGGATTGGGACAGTACACCCATTATGCCTATTGGATAGTCTTCTTCCAAACCATAGGCTGGTGCCGAACGGTAGGGATGGAAGAAAACCATTTGGCCTAAAGGGGTGTGCAGAAGGTGATGACTAAATACATATGAAGGGATGTGGAGAGGTGGCAAAGAATTATACGGTTACAGTTATGAATCTGGATAATGGAAGAGGCATTACTTGGAATACAAGGATACCCCATCGAAATATTTCAATGTTTCAGTTTCACTGTGTACTGTTAAAGAAAAACTGATTTCCCGATTAGATACTTACTCCAGGGTATGTATTTACCAGGTATGATTCTCACATCTGTATGGTTTTACAGAGGTCAAAATGAACATGCGACTGTCCTAAATAATCGCATCTATCTATGCAACATACGAGCATTGCTTAGCTACCATTCACTATGCCTTGACAGAGGTCAACATACACAGCATGAATACTAGGTAATACTTGTAAGAAATGACGGAGGGCTACGGCTGGGTTTTTGGCGAAAAACCTGTTAACGTAATGAACTTGATATCGTTGAAGGAACCTGATAGCTTTTTTTAAAAATATAGTAGGGAAAACTTTTGCTAAAGAGGTCACTCCCTGTGAAGGGATCTCGGCTCTTTCCTCGTCGAATGAGGTGCAGGATATTCCAAACCGAATACCATGATGCAAAGCAAGAATAATCGACTACAGTGAAGTTATTACGTTGACGCAAACTTTTACTCAAGGAGTCACTCCCGATGAAGGGATCTCGGCCCTTGCTTGTCGAATGAGGTGCTGGATATTCATAACTAAATACCGCTGTGCAAAGCAAAAGAGAACATCTGTAATGTCAGTTTTTCAAAATCTGTTCCAACAACGTCTTTTAGGTTTATTTTCTTGCATTAATCAAAATTAATGCGGTCCCATGAATTTATCTTATCACACCAGAAAAGAACATAAATTAAATGTACGTATATGCCATTCACATTCGCCACTGGGCACCGTCATCACCCGTTAGGTTACTTAACTAACGACAGAGCGGGGGCTGGACTAGCGTGGGTGCAAAACATATACAACATCTACTAGTATATATATATATATATATATAAGTTTATACAACATTCATCCCAGGCATGATAACAATCAACATCACAGAATCTCACCCAGCAATACAGAATGGTGGATAGTCTTGGAGCCCCGGGTTTCATTTGAGCCACAAATAAAACCCGACGTTCCCGGTCGTGTGGATAGCCTGTGCAATGAAAACCTAGACCCCTACGAGCGCGGCAAGTTACCCGTCAATCCTAGAAGCGAGGCAGCCCCCTTCAACAAAGTGAATAGGCCACCCAGCACTTCACGGAATCCGGTTATTTGGGCGCCCCACCGCAGGTCATCCTATACCCCCTACGAGTGCGGCGAATAGCCCGCCAATTCTAGAATGAAGCCCCCTCCGTCTCAACATCATGAGATGCGGGCTTTTTGCCTTCTAGAACCCGGCTATTCGTGCACTCCACCGCTGGGTAATCCTAGTACAGAAAAAGAAAATAATATGTACAAATGCTGACATCGACCTCAACCAGGTCGTGCCCCAAAAAAATATACAACCCGGCAATGACGGCAGTCCACATGTCGGACGCTCGCCCCGCAATAACAAATGTACAAATGAATATAAAGTGTATTACTAACATTGCAGCACATGCTATCCATCATGACTATCCAACCACAAACACATCACAAGCACAAAACATCAACACGAATGTCACGTTCGCAAAACCCGTCTAAAAGAACATATAGCAATCAGACTAGTTTTACCGATCGAGTGACATTCCCGGTCGCAGATAAAAGTGAATGTACTGTAAAATACACATTTAAAATTCCGATCGACTAAACTTTTCGAAATAGGCCCTAAATGCCAAAACCAGCACTCAAAAAAACCTGGGCCAAAACTATATATCACAAATATTATATTTTCATGAACTAGAGCCCCAGAAAAATTTGGAGTACTGTAGCCCAAAAAGTGCCGCCGAAGGGCCGCAAAATGCGACATTTTGCACACTTGCCGCGGCGGAATTTTGGAGTTAGGCCCCCAAATTTTTTCTGTAGCTATAGTTTCGCCTGCACATAATTCTAAGATACCCAGAAAAATTTTAGGACAACTTTGAAAATTGACAGCAAGCTCAAGAACATAGATTCGTGATTCGGAAAAAATTGTCAATCGAGATTTTAACCTTGTGCAAACAAGCTAGTAGAGTTTATGGGTAGGCTCTGATACCATGGAGGGTTACACTAGCGCCCCGGCCAACTTCTGTGGCTAAATGCGGAACAAAAATTTTACTACGATAAAAAACTTGGCGCTAGGATAACACTAAACCGGATCTTTACCTTAAACCCAGTTAGCACAAAAGAGTTTTATCTACTATGATAGAAAGTTATACCTAAGTCTTGAACTTCTTCTTCTCCTTGTTGTGAGCTCCTTGGAATTGTGTGGATGGATCCTCCTCACCGGCTTCTCTATATCATAGAAGATCCACCCGAAGGCTTCAACCTTAAGCTCCAACTTCAACAATGAAGTAACGAGAGTGTTTGGCTTGCTAGACTAAGAACCCTAGATTAAGTAGAGAAGTGTTTTGGTGGTTTTATCTCAAAGGCTCTTGATTTTCAACACATGAAACAATAGAGCTTTTGGGAGAGGAAGAGGAGAGAGCAACCATGAGAGAGAAGGATAATGAGATAATAAGAGGATGAAGCTCTAATATGAGGAATAAAAGAATAATTAGAATTATTAAGATAATTGTGATGGTTCACTCGATTTGACCATTATCATATCACATTAAATGCTAAGCATGCTCAAGCAAATATCTAAGTTAACAATGGTCAACTTGGTCAAATGGTCAAACAAATTAACCATGACAATTATCCATAATAATAATTATTAAACAAATTCCTCCTTCTCATTAGGGTTATAATCAAGTCAATGGTCAAAACCCTATTGAGGCGTCTCCCTCTCTGCCTCTGTCAGCTGTACATACATACCCGCATCCGTGTTCCGAAAAAACACGAATACAATGAGAATGAACCAACCCAAACCAAATACTAGGATCTGGCTTAAACCAAAGCCCACTAGTATCAACTGCCCGAACACCAAACATGCACAAGTACGCGTATATGAACGAACCCTGTCGTAAAACCATACGACCTCGACATCATTTCGCCCAAAGGTGAACAACCCTCTGTGTGGGACTCTAACGACTCGACAGTTCTCTGGCAGTGGGTTTAACCACAAGCATGTCAGCGGCACTAGCTGTGCGTAACGGCTACCCAGGTATCTATCTATAAGAAGGCCGATGTGTAAAACCCATCCGAACTCCTACTGAGCCTATCTGTGACAATCTACGTACAGTCCGGTCTGTTCGTCTAAGAGTATCGCATATCGGGCCTAGGGGGTGGTAAACGTCGGACCCCTAATAGCGGTATAAGTCGTGTCGGAGTGTAGCCCAGAACACCGTGAGAAACTACTGGAACACCTACCAGTAAATCTCACTTGCCCTAGCCAGGGACTTTGTGTAATGGCTCTCCTAGACATAGCGCGATATCAACCACAAATACCGGGAGAGGCGAATCCTGTCTAACCGCCACTGTCTCCAAGTGCTTCGGAACTGCACCCAACTACTACCTATTTGCATGACTCGATGGAGCCGTGGTAGGGTAGCAATCAAAGAACAGTGGAACACACTTGAGGCAAAGTAGCAGTGTCAAGTCAACGGACTAAGCTGTACTCATGTCACTAGGGAACTGCTAACTGACGATAGGTATAATACCAACCAACAGTTCCCGACGAGTCCTGTCCAGTGTACTCATAACCTAACGAGCACCTGCATACTATCTCCAGTACGACGTACTGATGGTTGTGGGACAAACCATCTCCCCTGCTGGGATGAGAAGCGTATGCACCAATCTAATCTGGAGTATCGATTCCCTGTCTCGATAATCCTACGACTAAGGACCTGTATAAGGATGTGCTTATAGAGTACCTAGCCCCCACTAGTGTGATCGCCATCACAACGCCAGTAGTCAAGCAAAGATCCTAAGGGCTCCTTCAATATGTATTAGCGATATGTTAAAAGAAACATATACACATATTAAGATAGATACAAACCAAGTAGCAACTGCAATATCGAGCAAGACTGTCGTCAATCTATGTATATATTCCAAGCTTCCAAAATGTAATATACAAACTAGTACTATACAATAATGGCCTCTGGGGTATACATATCCAACAAACTCCCAGTTGCACTAAAGGCCGGTAATTGGTGTACCGCATACCCAATGTCTGCACTAAGGCCAGCTGCTGGCGTACCGCATACCCAATAGCTTAAAAAGTTGCTCGAACTGTGTTTGAGGGAGGGCCTTTGTGAATGGATCCGCCGTGTTGTCTTTAGTGTCCACTCTCCGTACCTCGATCGCCTGGCGATCAATGATCTCCCTGATCAGGTGATACCGCTTTAAGATGTGTCTGGAATTCTGATGGGACCGTGGTTCCTTTGCTAAAGCTATAGCCCCATTGTTATCGCAAAACAAAGGTATTGGGTCAACAATGGACGGAACCACCTGAAGTTCACTAATGAACTTCTTCATCCAGACTGCTTCTTTTGTGGCATCGCTTGCAGAAATGTATTCAGCCTCCATCGTCGAATCTGCGACGGTATCTTGTTTGGAAATTCTCCAACATACCACCCCTCCGTTGAGGGTAAACACAAAATCCGAGACAGACTTGCTGTCGTCCTTGTCATTCTGGAAGCTTCAATTGGTAAAGGACTCGACCTTGAGGTCTCCATTACCGTAAACCAGGGACATCTCCTTAGTCCTTCTTAGGTACTTGAGAATGTTCTTCACTGCTGTCCAGTGGTTCTCACCTGGGTTTGACTGATACCGGCTCACCACGCTTAGCGCTTAAGCTACATCTGGTCTTGTACATAGCATCGCATACATTATAGATCCTACCGCCGAAGCGTAGGTTATAGTGCTCTTGCGAACCCTTTCCTCTTCAGTCTTGGGAGACATCTTCTTAGAGAGGGTGATTCCGTACAATACGGGTATATTACCGCGCTTGGAATCTTACATACTAAATCTCTTTAGTACGGTCTCTATGTACCTGGACTGCGAAAGTCTCAGTAACTCTTAGATCTATCTCTGTAGATCTTGATCCCCAGAATGTACTAGGTATCTCCCAGGTCTTCCATAGAGAACCTTTGTGACAAGAATAGCTTGACCGATTGTAGCATAGTAATGTCATTTCCTGTCAAAAGAATGTCGTCCACGTACAAAACTAGGAATACGACAGTTCGTCCTACAATCTTCTTATAAATACAAGGCTCATCCTTGTTCTTGATGAAGTCAAATTCCTTGATTGTTTCATCAAAACAGATGTTCCAGCTCCATGATGCCTGCTTTAATCCATAAATAGATTTAAGCAACTTGCACACCTTCCCGCTGCTCCCACTGTCTACAAAACCTTCTGGCTGATCCATATAAACGCACTCTTCCAAACTGCCATTTAGAAAAGCCGTTTTTACGTCCATCTGCCAGATCTTATAGTCATAGAAGGCTGCAATGGAAAGTAGGATCTGAATGGATTTGAGCATAGCCACTGGGGAAAAAGTTTCGTCATAGTCCACACCAGTTCTTTGACGAAAACCTTTTGCAACGAGTCTAGCCTTATGGGTTTCCACCTGCTCATCTACACCAAGTTTCCTTTTGTAGATCCATTTGCATCCAACGGGTTTTACCCAAGGTGGAGCAATATCCAAGGTCCACACTTTATTGGTGTACATGGACTCCATTTCGGATCGCATAGCATCCAGCCACCTATCAGAGTCCCTACTGATAATGGCCTGCCTGAAACTGGTAGGATCATCTTCTTCCAAGATGCAATCCTCTCGATCCCCGTCTATGAGAAAGCCGTAGTATCTCTCGGGCGGATGAGAAATCCTACCAGATCTGCGTAGTGGCCGAGGTTCGTCTGGGACTACTGAATTTTCTGGTTCAACTAAATCCTCAGTTTGAGTTTGTAGTTCAGATATTTCATCCAGTTCTACCGTGCTCCAACTTATTTCTTTTGCAAGAAATTGCCACTCCAAAAAAGTGGCGTGCTGAGCAACAAACACCTTCTGTTCCTCGGTGTGGTAGAACAGATATCCATTTGAATGCCTGGGATATCCTACAAACTTACATAAAACTGATCGTGCCTGAAGTTTGTTCAGATTCTGGTTTTTCACATATACCGGACAACCTCATATCTTAACCCGTTTAAGACATGGTTTTCTACCACTCCATACTTCATATGGAGTTTTGGGCACAGATTTAGACGGAACCTGATTCAGCAAGTACGCTGTTGTTTCAAGCGCAAGTCCCCAGAATGAAAGAGGTAACTCAGCACCACTCATCATGGAGCGAACCATGTCCAATAGGGTACGGTTCCTCCGCTTCGATACGCCGTTGTGTAGTGGTGTGTACAGAGGAGTAAGCTAAGAGAGAATACCATTCTCTTTTAAGTAATCTAGGAATTCCGTACTTAAGTATTCCCTTCCCCTATCAGACCGGAGGATCTTGATACTTTTGCCAGTCTGGTTCTCTACTTCGTTTTCTGAATTCTTTGAATTTCTCAAAAGCTTCAGATTTGTGTTTCATGAGATACACATATCCGAACCTAGTGAGATCGTCAGTGAATGTGATGAAGTACGAGAACCCTCCCCTTGCATGTATAAACATCGGACCACATACATCGCTGTGTATGAGTCCCAAGATCTCTGCTGCCCTTTCTCCATGTCCGGTGAATGGAGATTTGGTCATCTTTCCTTTGACACAAGACTGACAAGTTTTATAAGATGAAAATTCGAACGTATTCAAGATTCCATCTTTATGTAAATTACTTAGTCTTTTCTCTCCGATATGACCAAGTCTACAATGCCACAAGTAGGATTCGTTCGTATCTGAACTCTTCCTCTTGCGTGTGTTTTTGTACATTGAGAACTGTATTCTAATTTAGAACAAAGATACCATTACATAGTGTACCTTCTGCAACCAGTACCTTATAAAGGTAAATGTTCATGATATTTCTATCAAGAACAAAGTTATATCCATCTTTATTAAGTAAAGAAACTGATATCATGTTGCAAACTATGGAAGGTACATCATAGCAATTGTTCAAAATCATAGTATTGCCATTTGTCAACACTAGGTGATATTCACCGACGGCTGCAGCATTAACTTGTGCTCCGTTCCCTACCCTGAGGGACATATCACCAGGTCTAACTATCCAACTTTTTCTCAGTCCCTGTAGTAAATTATAGATATGAGATCCTGATCCGGTATCTAGTACCCAGGAGGTAGGACTGACCGAAAAGCAGTTCTCAATTACAAGAACACCTGAAGCAGATGCATTGGTATGCTTCTTCTTCAATGGGGTCTCCTTGGTATCCATACAATCTTCTTTCCCTTTCTCACACTTATGACTGTTGTCATAAATTAGAGCCGAACCCACGTTCCCTAGCCCCGAATAAGAATTCGGATCGGTCAAGCGATACATTTTATTATCTTTATTAGGGCGTGAAATGGTTGTTACCTGGAGAGAGAGAAAAGAAACACTCAGCGTGCGCTCTTGCAAGATTAGATTGGTTATTTAATTTATCTAATCAGGATGGCTCCCACTGTTTCCTCAAATTCTTCTTCAAACCCTGAAAGAAGAACTAGTCAGGATTAATCGCACGTCACAATACTTGCTTAACCTTTCAGCCAGGCTAGTGTTGGTACTTCGAGGGAGGTTTTCTAACACTTTCGCGAAGTTCCTTAATTACATAACCTCTTTTTCCTGGAGGCGTAGCCTCGCTGACACCGTTCTAGATACCTACTTGGTTTATAGCATTGATTGTTAAGTGAAATAATCTCCCGAGAGTAATCAAACTCATCAGTGGGATCGGGATCCAACTATCATTGTGTGATGACCTAGATGGAATCCACTCTAGTCACCACACTCCATAAGGTATGCTAAATCTGCAAGTTTTGTTGGATATAATGCCCTCAGAGTCAATTATTGGATCACAGGCACGCGATTGCAATGATTGAGGGAGGACCTATCACAGTAGGACAGTCTTACTCAAGAAGATAGTATGCTATCTGGTTTATCTTTATCATCGTGTACTGCTTTAGGTGACCTGACAGGTCGCTATTACACGTTGATAGAACCCCTAAGATTCTTACTTGACTGCCAGCAGTATGAGGGCAATCATATACGTGAGAGCTGGTAGTCTATAAGCACATCCTTAAATGGTCCCTAATCGTGGGAGTTTCGAGACTGGGCATCGATACTCCAGAGTAGACTAGTGTATACATTTGGGACCCCGACGAGGGGCGGTGGCTGGTCTCACAAGCCACTGGTGTTAGTTGGTTCACCTAAGATATATACAGGTGCTCATTAGGTTATGAGTACACCGGACAGGACTCGCCGGGAACATGCTAGTTGGTCTTATACCTGACGTCAGATAGCAGTTCCCTGGTGACATGTGTACAGGTTAGTTCATCGACCTGGGGATCGTCATTTGTCTCGTGTGAGTTCCCACTGTACTTTGATTACTACCCTACCACGCTCAAAGGAGACGTGCAAACAGGTTTTAGTTGGGTATAGTCTCAGCCACATGGAGGCAGTGAGCGGATCTTCGGGGGTTCGTCTCTCCCGGTATTGGGGGTGAGGTCGCGCTGTGTCTAGGAGAGCCAGAACATGAAAAGTCCTTGGCCAAGGCAGGAGATTTACTGGAAGGTATTCCAGTAGTATCTCAGGGTGTTCTGGGCTGATCTCTGACACGACTTGTACCGCTTTTGGGGGTCTGACTTTTACCAACCCCCTAGGCCCGCCATGCGATGCTCATAGACGAACGGACCGGACTGTACGAATATTGTCACTGACAGGCTCAGTAGGGTGTCAGGATGAGTTCACTCATCGACATCCCTTTTGGTCAATAGCTGGTAGCCCGTCACGTATGGCTAATACCTCTGACGTGCTAGTGGTTAAATCCACAGCCATAGTATTGACGAGTCTTTACAGTCCCCCACATTCAGTTACTCAAGTTTCGGGCGAAACTCTGTAGAGGCCGTATGTAGATATTGTTAGTTATATGTATGCCCTAGAGGCCATTTCTATACATAGGATGTATATTGTAGTGGAAGCTTGGACGTATATAGGGAGGACTTTCTTGCTCGACATGATAGTATGCTATCTGGTTGCTCTTTACCTTAAGGTGTACACTGATTGTCTCTCTATTACATGTTGGTCAAGCCCTTAGGATGTGTACTTGACTACCTGGACTATGATGCGGATCATACTAGTGGGGACATGGTAGTCCATAAGTACATCCTTCAAGGTCCCTAGTCGTGGGTGTATCAAGACAGGGCATCGATATACCAGTGTAGACTAGCGTATACCTTCTCGACCCATACAGATGGGCGATGGATGATCCTATATCCATTGGTGTTTGACATCAGAGATGATATACGGGTGCTCAGTGGAGACTGGGTACACTGGACGGACTCGCCGAGAACTCCCAGATGGTATTATACCTTAGGTCAGATGGCAGTTCTCTGGTGACACTGGTACAGGTTAGTCTGTAGACCCGAGATCGTCATAGAGTCTTGTGTGATTCCCACTGTGCTTTGATTTCCACCTTACCACGTCCAAGAGGGCATGCAAAACGGTGGCTTTTGGGTACAGTCCCGAATCACATGGAGGCAAAGAGCGATAGGAGGGGATTCGTCTCTCCCGGTATAGGGAGTTGATGTTGCGCTGTGTTCGATTGGCTATAACCGGAAATCCCAGGCCAGGGTTGCTGAGATTTACTGGTAAGTGTTACCAGTAGTTTCTCAAACTGTTATAGACCTCATATCGACATGACTTATCGAGCTATTGGGGTCTGACGTTTACCCCCTAGGCGAGATATGCGACATATCAGACGACGAGACCGGACTGTACGGTAAGTGTTACTGGTTGGATTCACAGGAGTGTGAGCGGGCTTGCTCGTCGATCTTCTGATCGCTCAATACCCGGGTGGCCGTTACGTTTAGCAGACCGCTTGCGGCTTGTGGGTGCTTGATATGATCATCATCTGCTGCCGGCGTATTGACGAGTCTTTAGAGTCCTACACAGAGGTTTCCTGGTTCAAGCGAAACGAAATAGGAGCGCATATGAGATATGTGCGGGACCGAGAATAATACGTGTATGTGATACCATATTCTATTCTCGCGATGAATGTATCGAATGGTCATATGCGATATAACCTAGTTATCGAATCAAGAATTGATTCGATAAGTCAATACATTGGATACTAGTCGGTTATATACGACATGACCGGATCATTGAATCAAGTGTTGTTTTAATGATTTAATGTATAATTATATATTTGATATATTACTTTGCATTAACTAGTATTGGTTCACTTTAAAAGGACTTTCTCACTTGATGTGCACATTGTATATGTGATATATTTTTGTGTGCACTTGATTATATCATGTTTGATGATACATGCTAACTTGAGTTTGTGTATAGATTAAACCATGGTTATATGAATGGTTAGGGTTTTGTTTACTTATTCATTTATTTATTTTGTTTATTTATTTTGGAAAATATAAATAGAAATGGTGGCTTTCTTTGTTTCTTTCATGAAGCTTCATGAAGAGTTGAAAGTTTGACCATTTTTGTTTGCTTCCCTTGACCTAACCATTCACCTAACCCTAGTTTACTCTCTACACTTGACCATGGTTAGTATATGATAAGTATTCATTTTATTTTCTATTTTAAAATAACTTATCATATTATTATCATCTTCTTCTTCTTCTTCTTCTTCTTCTTCAAGAAGAAAGCTTGCCACCATTAATGGCATCTTGAAAAAAAGAGTGAGAAATCCAATTCTAAAGTGAACCCACTTCCTATTTCATCATCCTCTACCTCTTGCCAAGTAGTATAGGGTGTTTTCTTCACAAGTTTCATGACTTGGTGAAGTGGGAGCTTGATCTTGTGTTGCCTCGACGTAGATCATCTTCGGCATCGAAGTCGACGACCTAGCCCGCCCTTTTCTCCGATGAAGCCGACGCTAGAGCCCGGGATCCGATGATCGCAGCGAGGGGACTTCATCATGGAGCTATGGAGGTGGACGACCGGATCTACAAAGGTTGTATTTCCGTTTACCCTTTAATTAAGTTGTTAACTAGCTTCTTGTTTCGCCTAAATTTCTAGTTAACGATCCGTATTAGGGTTTCTCGGCACTTGTAAAATTTGAAATTGGCATGGTTGATGCCATGTGAGACCTTATTAGTGTGCATAGGAACCCTACAGTGGTATCAGAGCCAGGCTAGAGCATTAGGCGATGCGTTAACGAAGTTAAAACCCCGATCGAACTCAAATACGACCAAATACACCCCTCTCTGGTCATTTTTTTAAAATCTGGGTTTTTCCAGAATTAAAAATACCTGAAAAATTCAGCAGGGAAAGATAAGAATTCTGGTGAAAAACGAACCCCCAATTCCTTCATATGGCCACGGAACAGCGGCGTTGACCCACCATTAGCGGCGGTTCCGCGGCAATCTAAGCGTATTAGGGGCAGTTCTTTGCACAGTAATTCCTTTATCTGTGTTTACTATTTTATGGGTATTTTTAATCTGACACAAGTGTTGTGCATTCTGGGGTTTGTTTTGTAATCGTTGGTTCGATCGGGAATTTTAAATTCGTTATTGTTTTTCCGGGTAAATTTTAGAACATGTTAAAAAGTTTGACCGGATAGAAATACCCACTTTTTCCCCTGCCGGGAAATTTCCAAGTGTTGGATTTTTCCGTGGTTTAAAGACGTTCTAAGTAGTGCAAGTAACGCGATGGACCCTCTAGAAGACAACAAACCTTAACTCGATTATGTGACCGTCTTGAACTGTTCTTTGAACCTTAGGGTTTGGGGCAGTACGGCGTGCCACATGTGAGGCGTTGGCTTGACCCTTCTACGGCTGGACCATTGGTACTGAGGCATGAACTGGATGTTTTTAAACCTATTTCATGTGTTGAGCTGTTTCGGGAAAACTTGAGTGTTTGATTGTTCGATAGGAAAGTTTAACATTTTCTATTTACCCGGAATGTGATACAATATTTGGAATCCACAAGTAGTTATGTGATAACTGATATGAATGTTATAAACATAGCACTTTAGTCTCACTTGAACGGTTGCCACGGAATTTTGATGCGATCAAAAGTCCGTCGCAATCACGTAGCGTACACGGATACTCGCCGATAAACTTAATAGACAGCTACACCCCTTAGCCCCGACCAAGTGACTGTAGGAGAACCCCATCGCCGAAAGCATCCGTTCGGGTGCTCGCGGTAGCGGTGTTCCGCCTTGGTGCACTTCGTCGACGGTATCGGGGTTGCGGCCGTCTACTAAAGTTTGCGATGAGTATTCGATCAGGATGTCGGGAATCTTGTTGAATTGCCCGACTTGATATTGAAAAGTGTTTTCGATTTTGAGACTAAAATGCGGGGTTTATAATTGTTAGGCATGTGATGTCTAAGTAATTCATTTGATTAGGCATGTGATGTCTAAAGAGATTGCGGATTCCAACTGTTGTAGTTTTACACTTTCTTTTCTGTGACCGTAAGTGTAATATGTGATATCGCCGGTTTCGTTGCTATATGTCAACGACAATTGGGATGCGCATATTTATTTACGTTGATAACATGTGATGTTATGTGTTGCTGGATATGTTATATTGGATCGTCGTGTTTGAATAGCCGGGGTTTTTTTTTATGTGAGATGAGTGTTTTTCATTTTCATTCATGTAAAAACTTGTATGTAATATTCCTTTATTGGGGCACTTCCAGGTTGCGGAAGATGTCACCCTTTGTATATTATTTACTTTTCCGCACTAGGATAGACCCAAGGAGGAGGGCACAAGTAACCGGGTTTTAGGGTCCAGTGGGAGACCAACTCGAGGAGTCGAGTCCGGGTCTCCTAACCCTAGAATTGGTAGGGTTGCTTGCCGCTCTCGTAGGGGTCTAGGGATGTGGGATTGGCTATTCATCACGACCGTGGAATCCGTGTTTTATACTGGCTCGTATTGAAAACATGGACGTCCTAGTATATCCAATATTTCATATGTTTCTTCTGCTGCGATATCTGTGATGTGATCATGTGATGTTCTGTGATAGATACAGTATATAGTATATATGATATATTATATAGGCGTTACTTATGTTTTACACCCGCGCTAGCCCTGCCCCGCTCTGCCGTTAGCTACCTAACCTAACGGTGCACGAGGGGACATCGAGGCGAATGCGGATGGCATAAGTGTACGTCGTATTTATCTGTGATGTTTAGGTACTTAAATGATGGGACTTCGTTAATATGATTAATGAAAGGAAAAGAAACCTAAAGATGTTGTGGAATCGAATTTCAAAAATAAAACAGGTAGCTACAGTTCTTGCTTTGCACAGCGGTATATATGATATATCCTGCACCTTATTCGATAAGGAAAGGACCGAGATCCCTTCACCGAGAGTGACTCCTTTAGCAATAACTGGCAGATGCTACACACTCGGTTTGTTTTTTGATTGCTTTTAAGAGTTTTTGCTTTGCACAGTGATATATATGATATATCCCGCACCTCATTCGACGAGGAAAGGGCCGATGATCCCTTCACTGGGAGTGACCCCTTTAACAAAACTAAAAAGGCCTCAAAAATGTTAGTTATGTATATGCCCTAGAGGCCATTGTTGTACATATGATGTATATTATAATGGATGCTTGGATATATATAGAGATGACTTTCTTTCTCGTCATGATAGTATGCTATTTGGTTTCACTTTATCTTAACATGTTGACTTGTATTGTTTTACTGTTTTACTCTCACATGTTGATAAAGCCCTTAGGATCTGTACTCGACTACTGGGACTATGATGAGATCATACTAGTGGGGCCTTGGTAGTCGATGAGTACATCCTATAACAGTTCCTAGTCGAGGGTATATCGAGACAGGGCATCGATACACCAGAGTAGACTAGCGTATACGCATCTTAACCCATATGATGGGCGATGGATGATCCCATATCCATCGGTGTTTGACATCAAAGATGGTGTACGGGTGCTCAGTGAAGACTGGGTACACTGGACGGACTCGCCGAGAACTCCCAGATGGTGATATACCACACGTCAGATGGCAATTCTCCGGTGACACTGGTACAGGGTAGTCTGTAGACCCGAGACCGTCATAGAGTCTTGTGTGATTCCCACTGTGCTTTGATTTCCACCTTACCACGTCCAAGAGGGCGTGCAAAACGGTGGCTTTTGGGTACAGTCCCGAATCACATGGAGGCAATGAGCGATAGGAGGGGATTCGTCTCTCCCGGTATAGGGAGTTGATGTTGTGCCGTGTTCGATTGGCTATAACTGGAAGTCCCTGGCCAGGGCTGATATAGAGATTTACTGGTAAGTGTTACTAGTAGTTTCTCGACCAGTTATGAGCCACACATCGACACGACTTATCGGTTACTGGGGTCTAACGTATACCACCCCTAGACTTGATATGCGACATATCAGACGAACAGACCGGACTGTACGGGAGTGTTACTGATTGGATTCACAGGAGAACGCACAGGCTAGCTTGTTGATCTTCTGATCGCTCAATACCTGGGTGGTTGTTACGTTTAGCTGACCGCTTGCAGCTTGTGGGTATTTGATATGATCATCACCTGCTACCGGCGTATTGACGATTCTTTAGAGTCCTACACAGAGGTTTCTTGGCTCAGGCGAAACAGAGTAGAGGCACATATGTGATATGTGCAGGACCGAGAATAATGCGATATGAGATACCGTATTATATTCTCGCGATATTTAGATATGAACTGAGACATCGGATCAAGTGTTGATTCGATAAATCGGTACATGATATATTAGTCGGTAATATTCGATATAGCCGGATCGTCGAATCAAGTGTTGATTCGATGATTTAATGTATAATAATATGTATATGATATATTATTACATTATCTAATATTGGCTCGCTTTATTATTTCATTTTCTCACTGGATGATACATTGATATATATGCGATATATGTTAATTGTATTATTTTCTTTTGTTGCAAATATATAATATATATGTGATATATATTATTGTGACATGATATGATTAATTGTTAAACATGTTTAAGGATGATTAATTGAGGTTAGGGTTTGATTAGGGTTAGATGCTTCATGCACCTTCTAGAAGCATTTTCTTTTGTCATGGTTAAGATATTTTTTGATGACACATTCCTAACCAAACCAAACCCTAACTCTAGTTGTTTCTCTACACATTATTAGCCACTCATCCTTGACCATGGTTTATATATCAATCATATACTTTTATTTCTATTCATCATAAAAGGATTGATCTTTTTCTTTTTCCATTATCATCTTCTTCTCTCTTGAAGAAGCTCACTTGAAATTCTTTATGTGATGAATAAATATGAGAAAATGATTTAAAAAGAAAGCATAAATACTACTCTCTCATCCTCATCTCATCTAGCCCATGAGATTAGTGTGTTCATCTCTTTAGAGTGAGAAAGCTTGAGTCTTTGCAACTTCGACGTAGATCATCGGAGATTTGGAACACTTCAAGCTAGCATGGATCGTTCGAGTCGTGGAGCCTCTCTTGAGTCCGGGAGATCGTGGATCGCGGCGAAGGGACTTCTACTCGGAGCTTATGAAGCGAAGGAGCGGACTACAAAGGTTGTAATCCCTCACACTTAGCTTAAAAGTTGTAATCTTGTATGCTTAACCCTAATTATCTAGCAAAGATCCCGGCTTTGGGTTGTTCGGCACGTCTAAAATTTTATCCGGGCATGTTTGATGCCTTATGAACCTTCACAAGAGTGCCTAGGAACCCTACAGTGGAATCAGAGCCTAGCTAGAGCATTAGGCGACGTGTTTACGAAGTTAAAACTCCGATCGAACCCGAACCGACGAATTTTACCCCCTCTCTGGAAATTTTTCGAAATTTGGGATTTTTCTGAATTAAAAATATGTAAAAAAATCAGCAGGGAATTCTAAGAATTACCATGAAATACGGGCCCCCAACTCCACCAAAACGCGGCGGAACCGCGGCGGAAGCATGCTTCCCGCGGCGGTTCCGCGGCCGTTTTGTGGAATTGTGACACGTGGCTTCATGGTATTATCTGTAGTTGCTTGTTGATGCTTCTGGGTATTTTTAAACTGTTTTAAGTGTTAAGACTTCTGGGGTTTGTTTTGTAATAGTAGATTCGATCGGAATATTTAAATTCGTATTTCTTTCCAGATATTTAGAAATTGTTAAAAAGTTCGAACGGATATCATTAACTAACTTTTTCCCGGCACGTAAAACTTTCAAGTGTTGAATTTTTTATCGGGTTTAAATCTTTCGAAAAAATTGTACAAGTTAAGCGGTGGACCCTCTAGAAGACAACAAACCTTAACTCGATTATGTGACCGTCTTGAACTGCCTTTTGAACCTTCGGGTTTGGGGCAGTACGGCGTGCCACATGTGAAGCGTTGGCTTGACCCTTCTACGGCTGGATCACCGATACTGTGACATATTCTGGGATTATTTGAACTCCGCTCAAGTGTTGAGCAATTTAGGAAATTTTGGGTATTTGATTATCTGTTCGGAAGGTTTAATACTGTCTATTTATCTGGAATGTGATACAATATGTGGAATTCATAGAGTTAGGCATGAAATGCGAAGTATGTGATATTTCGGATTTACGATTTCTAAAAAGATTGTGGATTCCAAATGTTGTAGTTTTACACTTTCTTTTCTGTGACCGTAAGTGTAATATGTGATATCGCCGGTTTCGTTGCTATATGTCAACGACAATTAGGATGCGCATATTTACTTACGTTGATGATATGTGATATTATGTGTTGCTGTGATATGTTATATTAGATCGTCGCGTTCTGAATAGACGGGGGTTTTATGTGAGATGAGGGTTTTTATTTTCATTCATGTAAAATTCATTTGTAATGTAATATTCTTTTATTTGGGGCACTTCCAGGTTGCGGATGATGTCACCCTTGTATATTATTTACTTTTCCGCATTAGGTAGACCCAAGGAGGGGAGCACAAGTAACCGGGTTCTAGGGTCCAGTGGGAGGCCATCTCGAGGAGTCGAGACCGGGTCTCCTAACCCCAGAATTGGCAGTGTTACTTGTCGCTCTCGTAGGGGTCTTGGGATGTGGGTTTGGCTATTCGTCGCGACCGTGGAATCCGTGTTTTATACAGGCTCGTATTGAAAACACGAACGTCCTAGTATATCCAATATTTCATATATGTTCTTCTGCTGCAATGTTCTGTGATGAGATCATATTACTGCCTAAGACGAATGCTTATACTATATATATATACTGATATATAAATATTACTGCTTTCGTTTCTTCTGTGATGCTTAGGAAGCATAAGCTGAAGGGATTTTATTAATGAGATTAATAAAAAGAAAAGAAATCTAAAGATGTTGTAGAATCAAAACTTTATAAAAGGGGTAGCTACAGTTTTGCTTTGCACAGTGATATATATGATATATCCTGCACCTTATTCGATGGGGAAAGAGCCGAGATCCCTTCACCGGGAGTGACCTCTTTAGCGAAACTGGCAGATGCTACAAAACGCGGTTTGTCTTTTGAATGCTTTTAGTGTTTTGCTTTGCACAGCGGTATATATGATATATCCTGCACCTTATTCGATGAGGAAAGGGCCGACGATCCCTTCACCGGGAGTGACCCCTTTAGTGAAACTAAGAAAAGCCTAAAAAACACTCCTTTTCAAAAACTACTCAATTCTACGACGATATCAAGTTCATTACGCTCAGGGTTTTCTGAAAAACCTGCGTAGCCCTCCGTCATTTCAGATAGATATTATTTAGTATTCATGCTATGTTTGTTGACTTAGTCAAGGCGTAGTGTACGGTAGCTAAGTAGTGTTTATCTGTTAAAACATGAGATGTGATTGGATTAGGGTATTCGCACGGCCTTGTTGACTCAGTCAGGGGTCGTACGGGTGGGTTTAATTCAATCGGGAAATGTACGGGTTGAACTTGACTTGCGATTTATGGTTTGTTGACTTAGTCAAGGTCATAGAACGCTAGGGGTAAAATATTATCGGGAATTTCAAGTGTTGAAATTTGCAATGAGATTGCATACCTCCTATGAGATAGTTGGATCCCGATACCCACAGCGAGTAAGTGTTACTCCTGGGAGAGTTTTACACAAGACAATTAGCCGATCAAGTAGGTGTCTAGAAAAGTGTTAACGGGGTTACGCCTCTGGGAAAACGAGGTTTACTTTAATTAGGTCCGTGCGAAAGCACGGGGAACCTCCCTCAAAGTACCGACACTGATCTGGCTGAAAGATTGACGAAATTGTAGGGTGTAATTAATCCCGGCTAATCTTACCTTTTAGGGTTTTAAGGTAGATTTGATAAAAACAGTGGGAGACATCCTGATTAGATAAGATAATAACCAATCTAATTTAGCAAGAGCATACGCTAAAGTGTTTTCTTCTCTCTCTCTCCAGGTAGCGACCATGTCAGGCCATAATCAAGATAATAATATGGATGTATTGACTGAACCCAATTATTGTACTAAGCTAGGGAATGTTGGACCCGTTCTTTCTTATAAGAGTTATAAGACTGAACAGGAAACAGGAGAATATCTGGATTCTCAAGCCGCCCAAAAGAACATGCATGTTGATGCATCTTCTTCGGGTGTGTTAGTTATTGAGAACTGTTTCTCAGTTCACCCTACGTCCTGGGTATTAGATACCGGATCAGGATCCCACATATGTAAATTGTTACATGGGCTACGAAAAGGTAAAGAACTAGGAAAAGGTGATCATTCCGTTCAAGTAGGGAACGGTGCAAGTATTGTAGCCAAAGCAGTTGGCGAATATCATCTTGTATTACCAAGTCGTAATACACTGATTCTAAATGAGTGCTATTATATACCGAACATGATGTGCAATATTATATCAGTTTCTTTATTAAGTAAAGAAGGATATAATTTTGTAGTAAAGGATAATGTTATGAATATATTCCTAGATCAAAAGTTGATTGCATCAGGCTCGTTACATAATGGCATATTCATTCTAAATCAGAATACAGTCCTGAATATACAAAACACACACAAGAGGAAAAGTTCAGATATGAACGAATCCTACTTGTGGCATTGTAGACTTAGCCATATCAATGAGACACGGCTAGCTAAGTTACATAAAAATGGATATTTGAATTCATTCGAAATATCATCTTATGATACTTGCCATTCATGTCTCAAAGGAAAAATGACCAAAGCTCCGTTTAGTGGACACGGAGAAAGAGTTACCGAACTCTTAGGACTAATACATAGTGATGTATGCGGTCCCATGTCTACGCATGCCAGGAACGGTTCTTCCTACTTCATTACATTCACTGACGATCTCTCTAGATTCGGACATGTGTTCCTGATGAAACACAAGTCTGAAGCTTTTGAGAAATTCAGAGAATATAAGCACGAAGTAGAGAATCAAACGGGCAAAAGTATTAAGATTCTTCGATCTGATCGAGGAGTTGAATACTTAAGCAATAAGTTCCTAGATTATCTAAAAGAGAATGGGATTCTCTCTCAGCTTACTCCTCCTTATACACCACAGCACAACGGTGTATCGGAACGAAGGAATCGGACCCTATTAGATATGGTGCGATCTATGATGAGCGAAGCTGAGTTACCTATTTCCTTCTGGGGGTATGCGCTTGAGACAGCCATATACATATTGAATCTAGTTCCGTCTAAATCTGTACCTACCACACCATATGAGATATGGAGTGGGAAGAGACCATATTTTAAACGAGTTAAGATATGGGGTTGTCCGGTCTATGTCAAAAGACAAAATCCGGACAAACTCAAGGCACGATCAGTTCTTTGCAAATTTGTGGGATATCCAAAGAATTCTCAAGGATATTTTTTCTACCACACTGAGGAACAAAAAGTGTTTGTTGCTCAACATGCCACTTTTTTGGAAAAGGAATTTCTTGCAAAAGAAATTAGTGGCAAAGAGGTAGAGCTGGAAGAGGTTCCAGCACCACAAATTACAACTGATGATTTGTTGGAACCAGAAGATTCAGTAGTACCCGACGAACCCCAGCCTCTCCGCCGATCTAGTAGGGTTTCTCATCCACCTAAGAGATACTACGGTTTTCTCATTGATGGTGGAAGCGAGGATTGCATCATGGATGATGATGAACCGACTAGTTTCGAGCAGGCCATCACGAGTGGTGACTCTGTGAAATGGCTAGATGCAATGCGATCTGAGATGGAATCCATGTACACCAACAAAGTATGGACTTTGGAAAATGCTCCTGAAGGGGTAAAACCCATAGGGAGCAAGTGGATCTTTAAAAAGAAATTTGGTATAGATGGAAAAGTTGAGACTTTCAAAGCTAGACTTGTAGCAAAGGATTTTCGTCAACGACCAGGTGTGGATTATGACAAAACCTTTTCTCCAGTGGCTATGATTAAGTCCATCCGGATCTTACTTGCCATTGCTGCATACCATGACTACGAAATCTGGCAAATGGATGTTAAGACCGCCTTTCTAAACGGTGATTTAGAAGAGAGCGTGTACATGACTCAGCCAGAGGGCTTCGTAGATAGTGGGAGCAGCGGAAAGGTGTGCAAGCTGCTTAAATCCATTTATGGGTTAAAGCAAGTATCGCGGAGTTGGAACATCTGCTTTGATGTTGTAGTCAAAGAGTTTGACTTCATCAAAAATATAGATGAACCTTGTATCTATAAGAAGGTAGCAGAGGGTAAGGTTGCCTTCCTCGTATTGTACGTGGATGACATACTCTTGATAGGAAATGATATTCCTATGCTGCAATCAGTCAAGCTCTTCTTATCACAGAGATTCTCAATGAAAGATCTAGGTGATGCCTCCTGCATATTGGGAATCATGATCTATAGAGATAGATCTAAAAGGATACTGGGATTGTCCCAATCCAGGTACATTGACACCATACTAAAGAGGTTTAGTATGGAAGAATCCAAGCGTGGGAACCAACCCACGATCTCTGGACTCACTCTCTCCAAAGAGATGTCTCCTAAGACTGATTTGGAGAGAGCTCGCATGCAAGGGATACCCTATGCTTCGGCAGTAGGCTCTATCATGTATGCGATGCTATGTACCAGACCCGATGTAGCATACTCACTAAGTGTAGTGAGTCGGTATCAAGCAGATCTTGGAGAGAGTCATTGGACAGCTGTGAAGAACATTCTCAAGTACTTACGAAGGACTAAGGAGATGTTCTTGGTGTATGGTAATGGAGAACTCCAGGTGGAGTCCTTTACCGATTCCAGCTTCCAAAGTGATAAGGACGACTCTAAGTCGCATTCGGGTTTTGTCTTTGCCCTCAATGGAGGGGCGGTATGTTGGAAGAGTTCCAAACAGGATACTGTTGCAGACTCGACGATGGAGGCTGAATACATCGCTGCCAACGATGCTGCCAAAGAGGCTGTCTGGATCAAGAAGTTCATTACTGAACTTGGAGTGGTTCCATCCATTGAGCATCCAATACCTCTGTATTGCGATAACAATGGAGCTGTGGCATTGGCCAAGGAACCCAGATCCCATCAAAAGACCAGACATATTCTGAGGCGGTATCACCTGATCAGGGAGATAGTTGATCGCAGGGAGATCGAGGTCAGGAGAGTAGATACGAAGGACAACACTGCGGATCCATTCACGAAGGCTATTCCCCAGATACAGTTTGAGAGATTATTCGGGATGCTAGGTATGAGATACTACAGCAGCCGGCCTTAGTGCAAGTGGGAGATTGTTAGTTATGTATATGCCCTAGAGGCCATTGTTGTACATATGATGTATATTATAATGGATGCTTGGATATATATAGAGATGACTTTCTTGCTCGTCATGATAGTATGCTATTTGGTTTCATTTTATCTTAACATGTTGACTTGTATTGGTTTACTGTTTTACTCTCACATGTTGATAAAGCCCTTAGGATCTGTACTCGACTACTGGGACTATGATGAGATCATACTAGTGGGGCCTTGGTAGTCGATGAGTACATCCTATAACAGTTCCTAGTCGAGAGTATATCGAGACAGGGCATCGATACACCAGAGTAGACTAGCGTATACGCATCTTGACCCATATGATGGGCGATGGATGATCCCAGATCCATCGGTGTTTGACATCAGAGATGGTGTACAAGTGTTCAGTGAAGACTGGGTACACTGGACGGACTCTCCGAGAACTCCCAGATGGTGATATACCACACGTCAGATGGCAGTTCTCCGGTGACACTGGTACAGTGTAGTCTGTAGACCCGAGATCGTCATAGAGTCTTGTGTGATTTCCACTGTGCTTAGATTTCCACCTTACCACGTCCAAGAGGGCGTGCAAAACGGTGGCTTTTAGGTACAGTCCCGAATCATATGGAGGCAATGAGCGATAGGAGGGGATTCGTCTTTCCCGGTATAGGGAGTTGATGTTGTGCTTTGTTCGATTGGCTATAACTGGAAGTCCCTGGCCAGGGCTGATATAGAGATTTACTGGTAAGTGTTACTAGTAGTTTCTCGACCCGTTATGAGCCACACATCGACACGACTTATCGGTTACTGGGGTCTGACGTATACCACCCCTAGACTTGATATGCAACATATCAGACGAACAAACAGGACTGTACGGGAGTGTTACTGATTGGATTCACAGGAGAACGTACAGGCTAGCTTGTTGATCTTCTGATCGCTCAATATCTGGGTGGCTGTTACGTTTAGCTGACCGCTTGCAGCTTGTGGGTGTTTGATATGATCATCACCTGCTACCGGCGTATTGACGATTCTTTAGAGTCCTACACAGAGGTTTCTTGGCTCAGGAGAAACAGAGTAGAGGCACATATGTGATATGTGCAGGACCGAGAATAATGCGATATGAGATACCGTATTATATTCTCGCGATATTTAGATATGAACTGAGACATCGGATCAAGTGTTGATTCGATGAATCGGTACATGATATATTAGTCGGTAATATTCGATATAGCCGGATCGTCGAATCAAGTGTTGATTCGATGATTTAATGTATAATAATATGTATATGATATATTATTACATTATCTAATATTGGCTCGCTTTATTATTTCATTTTCTCACTGGATGATACATTGATATATATGCGATATATGTTAATTATATTATTTTCTTTTGTTGCAAATATATAATATATATGTGATATATATTATTGTGACATGATATGATTAATTGTTAAACATGTTTAAGGATGATTAATTGAGGTTAGGGTTTGATTAGGGTTAGATGCTTCATGCACCTTCTAGAAGCGTTTTTATTTGTCATGGTTAAGATATTTTTTGATGACACTTTCCTAACCAAACCAAACCCTAACTCTAGTTGTTTCTCTACACATTATTAGCCACTCATCCTTGACCATGGTTTATATATCAATCATATACTTTTATTTCTATTCATCACAAAAGGATTGATCTTTTTCTTTTTCCATTATCATCTTCTTCTCTCTTGAAGAAGCTCACTTGAAATTCTTTATGTGATGAATAAATATGAGAAAATGATTTAAAAAGAAAGCATAAATACTACTCTCTCATCCTCATCTCATCTAACCCATGAGATTAGTGTGTTCATCTCTTTAGAGTGAGAAAGCTTGAGTCTTTGCAACTTCGACGTAGATCATCGGAGATTTGGAACACTTCAAGCTAGCATGGATCGTTCGAGTCGTGGAGCCTCTCTTGAGTCCGGGAGATCGTGGATCGTGGCGAAGGGACTTCTACTCGGAGCTTATGAAGCGAAGGAGCGGACTACAAAGGTTGTAATCCCTCACACTTAGCTTAAAAGATGTAATCTTGTATGCTTAACCCTAATTATCTAGCAAAGATCCCGGCTTTGGGTTGTTCGGCACGTCTAAAATTTTATCCGGGCATGTTTGATGCCTTATGAACCTTCACAAGAGTGCCTAGGAACCCTACAAAAAACACTCCATTTCAAAATTCATTCGATCCTACAACGATATCAAATTCATTACGCAATAGGTTTTCAGAAAAACCTGTCGTAGCCCTCCGTCATTTCAGATAAGTCCTATTCAGTATTCGTGCTACGTTTGTTGACCTCCGTCAAGGCGTAGTGTGCGGTAGCTAACTAGTATTTATCTGTTTATGCATATGATGCAGATTGGATTAGGGTAGTCGTGCGGCCTTGTTGGCCTCCGTCAAGGGTCATGCGGGTGGGTTTAATTCGATCAGGAAATGACGGGTTGAACTTGACTAGTAGCCTATGGTTTGTTGACCTCCGTCAAGGTCATAGGGTGCTAGGGGCAAAATTATCGGGAATTTCAAGTGTTGAAATTTGCAATGAGATTGCATACCTTCTATGAGATAGTTGGATCCTGATACCCACTGCGAGTAAGAGTTACTCCTGGGAGAATTTTATACATTACAATTAGCCGATCAAGTAGGTGTCTAGAAAGGTGTTAATGAGGTTACGCCTCTGGGAAAATGAGGTTTACATTAATTAGGTTCGTGCGAAAGCACGGGGGACCTCCCTCAAAGTACCGACACTGGCCTGGCTGAAAGATTGGCGAACTTGCAGTGTGTAATTAATCCCGACTAGTCTTTCCTTTTAGGGTTTGAAGGAAGATTTGATAAAAACAGTGGGAGCCATCCTGATTAGATAAAACAACAACCAATCTATTCTTGCAAGAGCGCACGCTGAGTGTTTTCTTCTCTCTCTCTCTCCAGGTAGCGACCATATCATGCCTTAATCAAGATAATAATACGGAATATTGACCGAACCCACTTGTTATACTGAGCTAGGGAATGTTGGTCCCGCTCCAACTTATAATTGTTATAAGACAGAGCAGGAAATTGGGGATTACCAGAATTCCCGTGCCGCCCAAACGAAGAGAATGCATGCTGATGCATCATCTTCAGGTATGTTCATTACAAAGAACTGTTTCTCAGTATCCTCCGCATCCTGGGTATATGATACCGGATCAGGATCCCAGATATGTAATCTGTTACATAGGGCTGCAAAAAGGTAGAAAAACTGAGGACGGGTGATAAGTTTCATGAGACAGAAAACGGGACAAGTGTTGCAGCCAAGTCTGTTGGTCACTATCACCCTGTATTACCAATACATTGATTCTGAACGAATGTTATTAGATACCGAACCTGATATACAAAATCATATCAGTCTCTTTATTATTAAAGAAATGATAAAATTTTGTATTGTTGGATAATGTTTTGAACATTTCCTATATCAAAAGTTGATCGGTTCAGGCACGTTATCTAAAAGCATTGATGTTCTAAATCAAACTACAGTTCTTAGTATACGGAACACACACAAGAGGAAGAGTTCAGAAATGAACGGATCCTTCTTGAGGTATTGTAGACTAGGTCATATCAATGCGACCCGACTAGCTAAGTTGCACATAGATGCATATTTAAATCTGTTTGAATTTATATCTTGTGAAACTTGCCAGTCATGTCACAGAGATAAGATGACCATAGCTCTGTTTACTGGAAACAGAGAAAGAGTTAGTGAACTCTTGGGACTGATACATGATGATGTATGTAAGGTCCCCTGTCTACACATGCCAAGACTGGTTCTTTATACTTTATTACGTTCTCTGATGATCTTTCAAGATTCAGACATATGTTCCTGTTGAAACACAAGTCAGAACCTTTTGAGGTATTCACAGAATATAAGTTAGAAGTAGAGAACCAATAGGGGTATAAGTATTATGTCCTTTGATGAGATTAAGGAGGAGAATACTTGTGCATAGAATTCCTGAACTATTCTGAAGGAGAATGAGATTCTCTCTCAGCATTACTCCTCCGTATACACCATAGCACGATGGTATATCGGGACGGAGCAATAGCACCCTATGTGATATGGTGTGCTCTATGATAAGTACTACTGAGTTTCCTATTTCCTTTTTGGGAGTTATGCACTTATGAAGTTGCATACCTATTGAATAGGGTTCTAATCAAATCAGTTGCCTACCACTTCATATGTGATATGGAAAGGGAAGAGCCCATATCTTAAGTTAGTTAAGATTTGGGGTTGTCCGGCCTATGTCTAAAAGCAAAATCCGGACAAGCTCGAGGTAAGGTCTGTTATGTAGAACTGGAAATGTTCCAGCTATACAAACTGCAGCTGATGATTTGAAAGAACCAAAGGATTCAATAGTTACCAACGAACCTCAGCCTCTCCGCCGATCTAGTAAGGTTCCTCACCCGCCTGAGAGATACTTCGGTTACTCTATGACAGTGGGTGCGAGGATTGCATCTTGAGATGATGACCCAACTATTTTCGAGCTGGCCATCAGGAGTGAGACTCTGTAAGAATGGCTGGATGCTTAGTGATCTGAGCTGGAATCCTTATACACCAACAAAGAATGGACTTTGGTTGCTTTATCTGAAGGGTTAAATCCCCATCAGAAGCAAGTATATCTTGAGAAGATTACTTGGTGTACATGGAAAAGTTGAGACTTTCAAAGCTAGACTTGTTAAAAGGTTTGCATCATTGACCAGGTATGGATTATGTTGAAACCTTTTTTAAGGATCTATGCTTAAGTCCATCCAGATCCTACTTGCCACGGCTACATACCATGACTATGATATCTGATGGTTGGGTGTCATGACTGCTTTTCTAAATGATGTTTTAGAAGAGAACGTCTGTAAGTACACAGCCAGAGGGCTTCGTAGACAGTGGGAGCAGCGGAAACGTGTGCAAGTTGCTTTATAGGATAAAGTAGACATCGCGGAGTTGGAACGTCTGTTTTGATGTAGTTTTCAAAAGTTTGACTTCATCAAAATGGTAGATGAACCTTGTATATACAAAAAGGTAGTAGGGAGTATGGTGGCGATCCTCGTAGAGTACGTGGATGACATACTCTTGATAGGGAAGGAGTTTCCTATGCTACGCTCGATCAATCTCCGCTTATCACAATGATTCTCCACATAGGATCAAGATGATACCTACTAAATCCTGGGTTTTGGATCTATGAGATAGATCTAAATGGATGTTAGGATTCTCACTAGTTGAAGTGAGATGGTATCAAAAGATCCTGGGGAGAATCACTGGAAAGGTTCCAGGGTGATAAGGACGACTGAATGTCAGTCACAGGCATTGTCTTTACCCTCGGTGAAGGGACGGTATGTTGGAAGAGTTCCAAGCTAGATACCATGGCATACTAGACAATAAAGGCTGGATACATCGCTACTTAAGATGCTACCAAAGAGGCTGTCTGGGTGTATATTTGTTCATGAGATGAACTAAGTTCCTCCCATTGTGTGACAATGGAGTTGTGGCTTATGCCAAGGAACGTCCGTCCTATCAGTGATCCAGACACATTCTGAGGCGGTGTCACCTGATCATGGAGATGGTTGATCTCTAAGGGATCGAGGTTAGGAGAGTAGACTCAGAGGACAACACGGCGGATGCACTCACAAAGGCCTTTTCCCAGAGAGAGACTTTTATGGGATGGTTGAGTATGAGATACTACAACTACTGCTATCAGATGGCCCTAGTGCAAGTGGGAGATTGTTAGTTATATGTATGCCCTAGAGGCCATTACTATACATAGGATGTATATTGTATTGGATGCTTGGACGTATATAGGGAGGACTTTCTTGCTCGACATGATAGTATGCTATCTGGTTGCTCTTTACCTTAACGTGTACACTGATTGTCTCTCTATTACATATTGGTAAAGCCCTTAGGATGTGTACTTGACTACCTGGACTATGATGCGGATCATACTAGTGGGGACATGGTAGTCCATAAGTACATCCTTCAAGGTCCCTAGTCGTGGGTGTATCGAGACAGGGCATCGATATACCAGTGTAGACTAGCGTATACCTTCTCGACCCATACAGATGGGCGATGGATGATCCTATATCCATTGGTGTTTGACATCAGAGATGATATGCGGTGCTCAGTGGAGACTGGGTACACTGGACGGACTCGCCGAGAACTCCCAGATGGTATTATACCCTACGTCAGATGGCAGTTCTCTGGTGACACTGGTACAGGTTAGTCTGTAGACCCGAGATCGTCATAGAGTCTTGTGTGATTCCCACTGTGCTTTGATTTCCACCTTACCACGTCCAAGAGGGCATGCAAAACGGTGGCTTTTGGGTACAGTCCCGAATCACATGGAGGCAATGAGCGATAGGAGGGGATTCGTCTCTCCCGGTATAGGGAGTTGATGTTGCGCTGTGTTCGATTGGCTATAACCGGAAATCCCTGGCCAGGGTTGTTGAGATTTACTGGTAAGTGTTACCAGTAGTTTCTCGAACTGTTATAGACCTCATATCGACACGACTTATCGAGCTATTGGGGTCTGACGTTTACCACCCCTAGGCGAGATATGCGACATATCAGACGACGAGACCGGACTGTACGGTAAGTGTTACTGGTTGGATTCACAGGAGTGTGAGCGGGCTTGCTCGTCGATCTTCTGATCGCTCAATACCCGGATGGCCGTTACGTTTAGCAGACCGCTTGCGGCTTGTGGGTGCTTGATATGATCATCATCTGCTGCCGGCGTATTGACGAGTCTTTAGAGTCCTACACAGAGGTTTCCTGGCTCAAGCGAAACGAAATAGGAGCGCATATGAGATATGTGCGGGACCGAGAATAATACGTGTATGTGATACCATATTCTATTCCCGCGATGAATGTATCGAATGGTCATATGCGATATAACCTAGTTATTGAATCAAGGATTGATTCGATAAGTCGATACATTGGATACTAGTCGGTTATATACGACATGACCGGATCATTGAATCAAGTGTTGATTTAATGATTTAATGTATAATTATATATTTGATATATTACTTTGTATTAACTAGTATTGGTTCACTTTAAAAGGATTTTCTCACTTGATGTGCACATTGTATATGCGATATATTTTTGTGTGCACTTGATTGTATCATGTTTGATGATACATGCTAACTTGAGTTTGTGTAAAGATTAAACCATGGTTATATGAATGGTTAGGGTTTTGTTTACTTATTCATTTATTTATTTTGTTTATTTATTTTGGAAAAGATAAATAGAAATGGTGGCTTTCTTTGTTTCTTTCATGAAGCTTCATGAAGAGTTGAAAGTTTGACCATTTTTGTTTGCTTCCCTTGACCTAACCATTCACCTAACCCTAGTTTACTCTCTACACTTGACCATGGTTAGTATATGATAAGTATTCATTTTATTTTCTATTTTAAAATAACTTATCATATTATTATCATCTTCTTCTTCTTCTTCTTCAAGAAGAAAGCTTGCCACCATTAATGGCATCTTGAGAAAAAGAGTGAGAAATCCAATTCTAAAGTGAACCCACTTCCTATTTCTTCATCCTCTACCTCTTGCCAAGTAGTATAGGGTGTTTTCTTCACAAGTTTCATGACTTGGTGAAGTGGGAGCTTGATCTTGTGTTGTCTCGACGTAGATCATCTTCGGCATCGAAGTCGACGACCTAGCCCGCCTTTTTCTCCGATGAAGCCGACGCTAGAGCCCGGGATCCGATGATCGCAGCGAGGGGACTTCATCATGGAGCTATGGAGGTGGACGACCGGATCTATAAAGGTTGTGTTTCCCCTTTAGTTAAGTTGTTAACTAGCTTCTTGTTTCGCCTAAAGTTCTAGTTAATGATCCGTATTAGGGTTTCTCGGCACTTGTAAAATTTGAAATTGGCATGGTTGATGCCATGTGAGACCTCATTAGTGTGCATAGGAACCCTACAGATATGGCAGGGTTCGATCAGATACGTGCGGCATTGTACGGATCAGGATCGGACGGTTAATACTAGCGGGCTTTGGTTTAAGCCGGATCCTAGTATTGCACAGTATAGATTTTGTCTCATTGCATTTGTATTTCGGTCGGAATACAGATGCGGGTGTGTATACATAGTATCGGGGTTTTGCTGTAATTTATTACGGGATCAGTTTTCTGGAGTTGCCAGTTTGCTTTCCGTTTCGGCCATATTTCTTTGTATCTTTTATTGGCCGAAGATTGGTGGAGGAGGTCTTATTTGCCTTTGTGCAAATAAGCAATTTGGAAGGGGGTCTTTGCATATTGTTGGATCATGATGGTTGCACCATCCCTTGACCATTTGACTTCTTCTTTCATGATGGCTTGACTTTGTGATGAGATGATGAGGTTGGTGGAGTGTGGGTTTGTGTTTGTGATCATTTTCTTTCATGATATCATTTGATCTCTCTCCCTTTGTATTATTCCACTCACTCCCTCATTCACACTCTCCTCTCTATTCTTTTGGCCGGCCAAGTATGGCATGGGGCTGTCCAAAATTATGGGGGTGGGGTTTTGTTCTCATGGTGCTTGCAAAATTCCATTTTTCATCACAAAACTCCAAGTATCATTCCTCCACCAAAATGGCAACCTCCACTACCCTAAATGAGACATGAGTTCTACACACATTCTACAGCAAACCTTGGGCACGTCGGCTCGCCAACTTCGTGCCCGAGTTGCCTCGGTCCAGAGGTGGGAGCCCTAAAAGAAGCCGGCGACGTGGTGCCCTTCCGGCGACGAGGTGGAGACCGGAGATTCCGCGGGAGATCGGGACGACGACGAGAAGACCGGAGGACACGGATCACTCGGTATATCACTCTTCCCATCTTGTAGTTAGCTAGGACTAGTTTAATGGCACGATCCGGGTTTATAGTGCGCGGTGGTGCCGGTTTGAAAAGATAAAGAAAAGCATCGCTTCCGCATTCCGGCATTGGATTGACGGCCGGGGCGCCGCCGTGCACTTACAGTGGTATCAGAGCCTCGCTATTAACATAGTCTAGCTTTGTCTAATGTGTTTACACTTTCGATCGAACAAAATTCCAAAAACTCGCGTTTTCTTTGCATCAGTTTTCTGTCGATTTTTTTCTGGGTCGAAATTTTTTTCAGGGTGTTGCAGAATACTGTGCATGGACATATTAGCAATCTGTGAAAATTTGGTGAACTGATACAGTAGGATGACCGCGGAACCGCGGCCAAACCCCCTTTCTGGCCGCGGTTCCGCCGCAGTTCAGTGTCTTCAGTGCACCATTTTTGCACAGTAATCTTTTTACAGGAAAAATAGGGGTTTTGGAATATTCATTTTGGGCCCAGAATTTCTTTATGTGCTACAGTAGTGGTTTGGGGCCCACTTGGTAAATTTGATCGATCGAAAAAAATTTAAACACATTAGTTCACAGTATTTACATTATATCTGCAATCGTGAATGTCACTTGATCGGTAAATCCTGTCTAGCTGCTATAGCCCGATTAGACGGATTTGCGAACGTGACTTTCACATTGATGTTCTGTGTATTGCTGTGATGTTGCGGATCGGTCGTGGGGGATAGCCTGGTTGCAGTGGTAGTACAGTTTTGTTGTATTATGTACATTTGATATTGCGGGGCGAGTGTCCGACATGTGGACTGCCGTCACTGCCTGTTTTTATTATTATTTTGGGCCACGACCAGGTTGCGGTCGATATACCCGTTGTATGTATATTTTACTTTATGTACTAGGATTACCCCGCGGTGCACGGATAGCCGGGTTCTAGGGGGCAACAACCCGCATCTCATGGCATTGAGACGGAGGGGGCTTTACTCTAGAATTGGCGGGCTATTCGCCGCACTCGTAGGGGGTACAGGTTGACCCAGGAGGGGTGCCAAAGTTACCGGATTCCGTGAAGTGCTGGGTGGTCCATTCACATAGCTGAAGGGGGCTGCCTCGCTTCAGGTTTTGGCGGGTAACTTGCCGCGCCCGTAGGGGTCTAGGATTTCATTGCACAGGCTATCCACACGACCGGGAAAACGTCGGGTTTCAGCGGCTCTGTGAAACCCGGGGATCCCAGATATCTGTATTGTTCTGTGATGCTGTACATTTCTGTGATGTTGCATTTTTTATCACGCCTTGAGCGAAATATTATATATTGATATATATATATACTAGTAGATGTTGTATATGTTTTGCATCCGCGCTAGTCCAGTCCCCGCTCTGTCGTTAGTTAGCTAACCTAACGGGTAATGACGGGACCCAGTGGCGAATGCGGATGGCATATACGTACATCAGTATATTTTCGTTCTTTGTGGTGTGATCAATTGATGGGACTGCGTTGATTCGGATCAATGCAAGTTAAACAAACCTAATCTGATGTTGTTGGAACATTTTTCAAAAAGCTGTTATTTGCAAGGACGTTCACTTTTGTTTTGCATCGTGGTATTCAGTTGGAATATCCCGCTCCTCAGTCGACGAGGCAAGGGCCGAGATCCCTTCACCGGGAGTGACCCCTTGGACAAAAGTTTGCGTCAGGGCAATAACTTCACTATAGCCGATTACTTTTGCTTTGCATCGTGGTATTCAGTTGGAATATTCTGCACCACATTCTACGGGGAAAGAGCCGAGATCCCTTCACCGGGAGTGACCTCTTTAGCAAAGGTTATCGTCACTATATTTTAATAAAGCTATCCGTTCCTTCAACGATATCAAGTTCATTACGTTAAAGGTTTTCGCCAGAAACCATTCGTAGCCCTCCGTCGTTTCATATGGGTAGTCAATAGTATTCAAGCTGTGTATGTTGGCCAAAGTCAAGGTACAGTGATTGGTAGCTATTGGGTATCCATATGCAGTATAGATAGATGCGTTGGTTTGGGGCAGTCGTACTACTATTTTGGCCAAAGTCAAGGGTATGTACGGGTGGGCTCAAATTAACCTGGAGAATGACGGGTAGAACTTGACATGTGACTTATGATATGTTGGCCAAAGTCAAGGTCATAAGAGCATGGGGCAAAATCACATCGAGAGTTTCTAAAGAAACTGAAACTTGCCAGATATGTACATACCTTCTGGAGTGTGATGACGTGAGAGGATTCCGTCACGTTATCATGCGATGATAGTTGGATCCCGATTCCCACTGATGAGTTGGTTTACTCCTCGGGTGATCCCGACTAATTCTTCTTTCAGGTTTGGAGGAGAATTTGACGGTACAGTGGGAGGTTTCCTGATTAGATAAATTGGTAACCATTCTGATCTAGGTTAGAGTGCACGCTGAGTGTTTCTTTTCTCTCACTTTTTGGCAGAGACCATTGACCCGATCCTAGACTATGACTCAGAGACGAAAATTAACCGAACCTTCTTAACACTGGCTTTTGGATTGTCAGAGTTGCAGACCTCATTGCCACTCCTACTTTTACCCTTTTCTCCAGGACACCCCGTATTACTACGAACGTCCACTTCCATTGGACAAAACCATCGTATAGTTATATACGAACTCGAAGGAATTTATTCGAGGATGGTTTCCGGTTCTGAAGAAAACGAATAGGATTATTCAGTTGTCTTTTCCTTTTTACCTTCTCTCAAGTTGCGAGTACTCCTTGGTTTAGGAGATAGTACACCTATTACGCAAATTGGATAGTCTTCTTCCAAAGCATAGGCAGGTGTCGAACGGTAGGGAATGAAGAAAACCAATTAGCCTAAACGGTGTACAGAAGGTATTGTGTAAAGACAAAGAAAGGAATTAGAAGGAGGGCAAAGTAAATTGCGACTGATATTCACGACCAAACCAAGTATTTCATTACCACTCCCACTTCACCTTTGTATTTCTCCAGAACGCTCCGTATCACTACGAAGATCCACAGTTTATTGGATATTCCATCGTATGGTTATATACAAACTCGAAAGGAACTTGTTCCAGTTCGGGGATGGATTCTGGTTCAGGAGAAATAGGAATAAGGTTTATTCAGGTGTCTTTTATCTTCACCTTCTCTCGCATTGCGAGTGTTCCTAGGATTGGGACAGTACACCCATTATGCCTATTGGATAGTCTTCTTCCAAACCATAGGCTGGTGCCGAACGGTAGGGATGGAAGAAAACCATTTGGCCTAAAGGGGTGTGCAGAAGGTGATGACTAAATACATATGAAGGGATGTGGAGAGGTGGCAAAGAATTATACGGTTACAGTTATAAATCTGGATAATGGAAGAGGCATTACTTGGAATACAAGGATACCCCATCGAAATATTTCAATGTTTCAGTTTCACTGTGTACTGTTAAAGAAAAACTGATTTCCCGATTAGATACTTACTCCAGGGTATGTATTTACCAGGTATGATTCTCACATCTGTATGGTTTTACAGAGGTCAAAATGAACATGCGACTGTCCTAAATAATCGCATCTATCTATGCAACATACGAGCATTGCTTAGCTACCATTCACTATGCCTTGACAGAGGTCAACATACACAGCATGAATACTAGGTAATACTTGTAAGAAATGACGGAGGGCTACGGCTGGGTTTTTGGCGAAAAACCTGTTAACGTAATGAACTTGATATCGTTGAAGGAACCTGATAGCTTTTTTTAAAAATATAGTAGGGAAAACTTTTGCTAAAGAGGTCACTCCCTGTGAAGGGATCTCTGCTCTTTCCTCGTCGAATGAGGTGCAGGATATTCCAAACCGAATACCATGATGCAAAGCAAGAATAATCGACTACAGTGAAGTTATTACGTTGACGCAAACTTTTACTCAAGGAGTCACTCCCGATGAAGGGATCTCGGCCCTTGCTTGTCGAATGAGGTGCTGGATATTCATAACTAAATACCGCTGTGCAAAGCAAAAGAGAACATCTGTAATGTCAGTTTTTCAAAATCTGTTCCAACAACGTCTTTTAGGTTTATTTTCTTGCATTAATCAAAATTAATGCGGTCCCATGAATTTATCTTATCACACCAGAAAAGAACATAAATTAAATGTACGTATATGCCATTCACATTCGCCACTGGGCACCGTCATCACCCGTTAGGTTACTTAACTAACGACAGAGCGGGGGCTGGACTAGCGTGGGTGCAAAACATATACAATATCTACTAGTATATATATATATATATATAAATATATAAGTTTGTACAACATTCATCCTAGGCATGATAACAATCAACATCACAGAATCTCACCCAGCAATACAGAATGGTGGATAGTCTTGGAGCCCCGGGTTTCATTTGAGCCACAAATAAAACCCGACGTTCCCGGTCGTGTGGATAGCCTGTGCAATGAAAACCTAGACCCCTACGAGCGCGGCAAGTTACCCGTCAATCCTAGAAGCGAGGCAGCCCCCTTCAACAAAGTGAATAGGCCACCCAGCACTTCACGGAATCCGGTTATTTGGGCGCCCCACCGCGGGTCATCCTATACCCCCTACGAGTGCGGCGAATAGCCCGCCAATTCTAGAATGAAGCCCCCTCCGTCTCAACATCATGAGATGCGGGCTTTTTGCCTTCTAGAACCCGGCTATTCGTGCACTCCACCGCTGGGTAATCCTAGTACAGAAAAAGAAAATAATATGTACAAATGGTGACATCGACCTTAACCAGGTCATGCCCCAAAAAAATATACAACCCGGCAATGACGGCAGTCCACATGTCGGACGCTCGCCCCGCAATAACAAATGTACAAATGAATATAAAGTGTATTACTAACATTGCAGCACATGCTATCCATCATGACTATCCAACCACAAACACATCACAAGCACAAAACATCAACACGAATGTCACGTTCGCAAAACCCGTCTAAAAGAACATATAGCAATCAGACTAGTTTTACAGATCGAGTGACATTCCCGGTCGCAGATAAAAGTGAATGTACTGTAAAATACACATTTAAAATTCCGATCGACTAAACTTTTCCAAATAGGCCCTAAATGCCAAAACCAGCACTCAAAAAAACCTGGGCCAAAACTATATATCACAAATATTATATTTTCATGAACTAGAGCCCCAGAAAAATTTGGAGTACTGTAGCCCAAAAAGTGCCGCCGAAGGGCCGTAAAATGCGACATTTTGCACACTTGCCGCGGCGGAATTTTGGAGTTAGGCCCCCAAATTTTTTCTGTAGCTATAGTTTCGCCTGCACATAATTCTAAGATACCCAGAAAAATTTTAGGACAACTTTGAAAATTGACAGCAAGCTCAAGAACATAGATTCGTGATTCGGAAAAAATTGTCAATCGAGATTTTAACCTTGTGCAAACAAGCTAGTAGAGTTTATGGGTAGGCTCTGATACCATGGAGGGTTACACTAGCGCCCCGGCCAACTTCTGTGGCCAAATGCGGAACAAAAATTTTACTACGATAAAAAACTTGGCGCTAGGATAACACTAAACCGGATCTTTACCTTAAACCCAGTTAGCACAAAAGAGTTTTATCTACTATGATAGAAAGTTATACCTAAGTCTTGAACTTCTTCTTCTCCTTGTTGTGAGCTCCTTGGAATTGTGTGGATGGATCCTCCTCACCGGCTTCTCTATATCATAGAAGATCCACCCGAAGGCCTCAACCTTAAGCTCCAACTTCAACAATGAAGTAACTAGAGTGTTTGGCTTGCTAGACTAAGAACCCTAGAGTAAGTAGAGAAGTGTTTTGGTGGTTTTATCTCAAAGGCTCTTGATTTTCAACACATGAAACAATAGAGCTTTTGGGAGAGGAAGAGGAGAGAGCAACCATGAGAGAGAAGGATAATGAGATAATAAGAGGATGAAGCTCTCATATGAGGAATAAAAGATAATTAGAATTATTAAGATAATTGTGATGGTTCACTTGATTTGACCATTATCATATCACATTAAATGCTAAGCATGCTCAAGAAAATATCTAAGTCAACAATGGTCAAGTTGGTCAAATGGTCAAACAAATTAACCATAACAATTATCCATAATAATAATTATTAAACAAATTCCTCCTTCTCATTAGGGTTATAATCAAGTCAATGGTCAAAACCCTAATGAGGCATCTCCCTCTCTGCCTCTGTCAACTGTATATACATACCCGCATCTGTGTTCCGAAGAAACACGAATAAAATGAGACTGAACCAACCCAAAACCAAATACTAGGATCTGGCTTAAACCAAAGCCCACTAGTATCAACTGCCCGAACACCAAACACGCACAAGTACGCGTATGTGAACGAACCCTGTCGTAATACCATACAAACTCTACATCATTTCGCCCAAAGGTGAACAACCTTCAATATGGGACTCTAAAGACTCGACAGTACTCTGGCAGTGGGTTTAACCACAAGTATGTCAGCGGCACTAGCTGTGCGTAACGGATACCCAAGTATCTGTTTATAAAAAGGCCGATGTGTGAAACCCATCCGAACTCCTGCTGAGCCTATCTGTGACAATCACCGTACAGTCCGGTTTGTTCGTCTAAGAGTATCGTATATCGGGCCTTAGGTGGTAAACGTCAGACTGCTAATAGCGGTATAAGTCGTGTCGGAGTGTAGCCCAGAACACCCCGATAAACTACTGGAACACCTACCAGTAAATCTCACTTACCCTGGCCAGGGACTTTATGTAATGGCTCTCCTAGACACAGCGCTATATCAACCCCCAATACCGGAAGAGACGAATCCTGTCTAACCGCCACTACCTCCAAGTGCTTCGGGCCTGCGCCCAACTACTACCCGTTTGCACGACTCAATGGAGCCGTGGTAGGGTAGCAATCAAAGAACAGTGGGAACACACTTGAGGCGAAGTAGCAGTGTCAAGTCAACGGACTAAGCTATACTCATGTCACCTGGGAACAGCTAACTGACGATAGGTATAATACCAACCAACAGTTCCCGACGAGTCATGTCCAGTGTACTCGTAACCTAACGAACACCTGCATACTATCTCCAGTACGATGTACTGATGGCTGTAGGACAGACCATCTCCCCTGCTGGGATGAGAAGCGTATGCACCAGTCTACTCTGGAGTATCGATGCCATGTCTCGATAATCCTACGACTAGGGACTTGTATAAGGATGTGCTTATAGACTACCCAGCCCCCACTAGTGTGATCACCATCACAACGCTGGTAGTCAAGCAAAGATCTTGTGGGCTCCATCAATATGTATTAGCGATATGTTAAAAGAAACATATACAGACATTAAGATAGATACAAACAAGTAGCATACTACAATATCGAGCAAGACAGTCGTCAATCTATGTATATATCCTAAGCTTCCAAAATGTAATATGCAAACTAGTACTATACAATAATGGCCTCTAGGGCATACATATCCAACAGCTCCAACGACTATACTCATATATAGAGTCTCCCAAGCAATGTATCCCATCACATGATATCTGAACGACGTTGAACCTTTCGATCGATTAATCAATAATCCATAATCCCCCAAGAGCTCAACATCTTGAGTACAGTTTAATAGTATTCCAGTATATGCCACAGTACCTATGGACCAAACGTAGAAGGGCAAACCCAAGCCTCATTAATGGCACCGCGGAACGGCCGCAAACCCTAGTTTCAAAGCGTTCTCATGGTCATTATATCGAGTTAGGGTTTCAATCTTCTAGAGGGTCCACGTAATTACTTGCATGTTTTTCCGAATATTTTAAACTTGGAAAATGGGTTTCTGACATTCGATCGTTTTCCTTCGACTCCCAACGTACCTAAGTGAAGTCGTCTCAAGCTGGAATCAATCAATCTGATGACCTCGCATCGGGGTAGGAAACGAATTACATGTCCTAGTCATTTCTTCTTGCGTGACTAGCGATCTTCTATCATATCTCTAAGTACAACTCTTGCGGCAATTACTCCAAACATCTGGGGCGATATCTCGTCATTCGCAGCAACAACTGGCTCATTCGTCCGCACGCTGAATAGTGCCTAAATCATCAAAAATAATCGGTGCATTGACGGTCATCACATTCTGGCTGGCCTCTAGCAGTGGCCCATTCCTCTGGTGCTGATCTGCACGTTCGAGAAATTTTCTAAAAGCGATCCATCAAACACTCATGGCGTGAAAACACAATAGGATGATACATCTATGCAATCGTGTGTCCCTGGAATTATGCCCTGGTCAGTCCTCATCCGTGACGAGCTCGTGCTGATGCAAATCTAGCCGTAGCTCTCTCTGCCCGTGTAATCGTGGCAGCAAAAACCATAAACCGATATCGATAAGGATAGATCATAGGAATGAATATAATGTTGTGCAAGGAAATGTACATCCTAAGGCTTCTTAAGCAGAGTAGCGTATCGTAAGTATGCCGCGGAACATACACACAGTACGTCACTCTCCTTAAGTCACCTACTCCATCAACCAAGGTCAACTTACGCGACGAATGTTCGGGTCTAATACCCACTCGACTAAGTCTAAGTTCCGTAAGGTCAAGCCTAGGTTCCGAATATATACAAACGCCCTAGGCTCCGCATAGTCAAACATAGACTCGAACCAAGGTTAACCTAGCACTCTGATACCAACTTTGTTACGACCCGAAATGGCACGTGACTGGCACTTGAATCATATGAAGTCTATAGGACCCCATCTAATTCAAGTAAGGAAAAATCCTAGAAATCTAAACCATTTTTGAAGATGAAAGATGGAAAAGTTTAGTTTTAAAGCAAGTAGTTTGACAAAAAAAGCCGAAGTATTGCATTTTTAAAACCCCGAGTCTTTTCTGAAAATTTCGGCAGAGTTGCCTTTGTAAATACTAGCCCCAAACGGGAACAACATGTATAATATATATAAAGGCATTCCCAAGTGGGAGCTAGCTCTTCGCCAATTGGCGGTCACAACTACGCAAGCAATATAATATACAACGCCGAAGGGCGAGGATAAAAACTCAAAAGGAAATTCAAAATCATCAAGAAAACCATAATAATACAAGCGCGACTCTAAGGTCGAAATAATATACACTGAAATATAATAAAAGCACAAAGGTGGTCATGATGCAAGTGAACCTACCTACCAAGATATCACCCGGAATGAAGTAGTGTGCCAGCAAAGCTGCCAAGGAGACCTCTATGGCAAAATCTGCAAGAAACTGTGGCACAACAGGGGTGAGTTGCCAACTCGTGAGTAGAAAAAATCACCGAGCAGAAATCATATGTATGACTCAATCCAAGGTCATACGATAATAATATATCCTCAAATAATATGGCCTGAAGCATGATGAAAAAGGCAAAGGTAAACATCTGTACATAAGTGTAATACCAAGTGCTCGTGTCAGTGCCTAAGGTAGCAACATATCATATATATGATGTATGAATGCATCAAAATAGAATACATCTAAATGAGAAAACAATTTTCTTATCTCAGTGAGATTTATGTATAAAATCGGGGTATCATCAATGAAATCAACCGAAATCAGTGTCTAGCATCGACACAAAATATATATATATCTCATTGTCTTAATTTCTCAGGCTCCGGCAATCCGGACTGGTCTATATCATCAAATCTCAGTATCTAGGGCTCCGGCTATCCGGACTGGCACAAACTCCAATCGGTATCCTCCAGATATCCGTCGAGTCACAGTAAAATCACCGGTCGGTAGTGCCCCCTGCCAAGCTCAACGCCATCATTTGCGACCATCTTGCCCCGGGGTACCTCACGGGGTCCACCATGCACCCACAGACGGTTCCTCCTCCTCGAATCGGTTATATCATATCGCTCAAGAGCCGAGAAAACTCATGGTGGACTCCTCTCAAATGATATCATGAGAAAACCGCAACTTTCAATTTAAAATGATAATCATTTTATAAAATCCTTGCAGTTTCTCCAAATCTAGAAATCCCATGGAAATCCAAAATCCCAATTTCAAGGTTAAATAAACAATGAATTCCATAATATTGGGCTCCGGCAATACGGACTGGCCCATAATGTCATGGCAAATGAATATATAAATATACATGAAAATCACAGTAATAAATGCAATGTCTAAGCTATCATATAAAAGCAAGCTCACTAGTACCATATCGAAACTATCAGCTAACAAGCGATATCAATGAATTAATATTCACTAAAGTGTACGTGACATGGCAATAACCGATGACGATGTGTGTGAGCCGGCAAATAAGTGTTCATAGACATACGCATCATCGGTAATGGTGCTGGTGTCCTGATAACATGGGTTCACAATAAGAATAAAAACACATTTAAACATGAATGCGATGCGAATAGCAAGAATATGCGGAAAATGAATAATAGGCGCAATAATAAGGAATCTACATTAATATACACTAGTCATATCTATTGGCATTGAAATAGCACGAATCGTGGTGTTTTAGAAAATAGGGGCTACGGTGTTTTTAAGAAAAGGTACGTCCTTTGAAATATCCGTAGTAACCCTTAGCCTGTCTTTAAAATAATCGCAATTCGTTAGTTTGAAATAGGTATGACTCGAGTCTAGTCTAACATCTACAAGTAAACTACAGGACTATACTAACAGACTAATCGAAAGGGATAAGGAAAACCACCTAAATCTGAGTCAATATATACATAAATAATAGTCGGTGATCCCGCCTCAATAGTATCACATCCGATACAATATATAATATGACATCCTCGAGTCAAGAGTGCAGATCTATCATCATAATTATATCATGTACGGTAAATCCATCGTACGGCATCCCAAATCTGGGTACGGGTCAAATATCACATTATCTCATTATACATCTGGTATCCTGATTGATCATTCTTCGTGTGTATGGAAAATTTTAAATCACAACCAAAGAAATTTATACCGCAATCAATTGACGGTGTCTATTGTAGTATCGTCAATGAGAACGGATCGTCCACTGAGAAAGTGTGATTTGTTCGCAATCGTTTTATTTGAGTCGAAAATTAAAAGATAAATGAAAATGATTCAATATTTATGAAGTTTAGTTTCAAGAATCATAAAGAAATAGATCTAAAATCAAGAATCAATAAAGATCAAGAAAATGTCCAAACCAATTGAATTATCAAGATTTGTAGAATAGCTTGTAGGAATCGATCAAATTGATAGTGATGATGAATACTAATGTTTACAAATTCTTATCTATTGAACATTTGTTACTAGATCGATGACGATCAACGAGGTTTAGGGATCTATTGAAGAAACTAGGATTTCTTCATCATTATCCCTTGTCCTTTCAATGATTATCATTCAAATTCTAGCCTCTAGCAAATTAAATCACCGATCGTTGATCTCTAATTTGGAGCGAAATCATTTAAGAAAGCGATCTCGCTCAAATTAGGTCTTCGATGATTTAATTTCCTAAAGTTTACAAAACTCATAAGACTTAAGAATCATTCAAGAATGTAATCAACATCATCTACCTATTCTCTTGATTCCCCCACAAGCGGAGATTTCACTCACACATCATGAAAAAGGAAAGAATGAAGATTCGATAACTTTTCATAATGCAAGAATGTAAAGAAAAGAGAGTTTTATAATTTTCACTTTTATTAATCGACGATTAGGTACAAGTCACTCAAAGATTACAATATTTGAGGAGGTAACTAGATCCGCCGAAATTAGCTTCGCATCGATCTTCTTGAGTCGCGGATCGTCGTGGATCTCTTGCTCGGATGAAATTCGGCGTTACTTCAAAGGATCTTCATTTGCTTGCTTGATACATTTCTCGATGGATCTTGATTTGGCTTTGTAAGTGGATTTGGGCTAGGGTTTTCAGTTACTAGTTGTGTCACTCAACTTGCGGAAATTTAGCTCAATATTCAACAACTCAAGTAATGAAAAACCTCTTCAATGAAGCCCTACGTGCCCTTTTATAGTTTTCCCTTTAGATTCTCCTAGAAGCTAGGTCTATCTTCCCTTGGAAGCTTGGTTGTTATGAGAAGTTTCTAGATTAAGATAGTTAGCTAGCTTGCAAGAGAATACTTGCTGTTGGAGGGAAGCTTCTGGAGATTTCGAGAAACTGAAGCGTCTTGAAGAAGTTTAGCCGTTGAAAAGAAGCCACGAGGAAAATTACCAACCGCCGATGAGTCGACTTGGCCGCGGATCCGCAGCAGATCGGCCTGACTCGGCCGCGGATCCACGGCCGTTTGATGGAGTTGCTGCATTAAATTTCTAGTGCTGATTTGTGTTGGCTTTATGGCACTTTCCTGATATCTGGAATATTTTTATACTTTCTTGTTTACTGCCAGATCACAAGTTTTGGACTTGATGCATTCTATCAGTGCTTTTAGCAGTTCCATCTCTTTTACCTGGAGAATTTTCTGCACACAATCTCGAGACAAGTTTTTGATATACAAAGATCATGCATGTAATAATAAACACATAATTTCCCTCATAATACCGGTTATAATGTATACCGCATGTTATTTGATATTTTGCAGACGAATTGCTAATATGTGCTATATTTATACCAAACACCTTTAGATGATTGCAAAGAGTATGGAAATTGTTGTGTTAAAAATGCAATATTTTCGACTGATCAAATTTCCCCAAACTTAATTTTTGTCGTCTCGAGCAAACATGTTTTATTTTTATTTAGGAGAAAATATAAGAAAAAGAAAAACTAACCAGCACACTATCGTAGGCAACACGATTGCACTGAGCACGTGCAATAAGCCTTTAAGCCTCTAGGTGTCCCTAGTAGGAGGAGTGTTGTCTCCTGAGGGTTTTCAGCGGATTGCACCCACAAAATCCCATAATAAAAGGAAGACCGTGAAAGTTACATATAAAGATAAGAATTGTAAAAGAAAGACTTTGGAAATTAGAGTTTTAAACTATGCTAGCCTTTCGGTTGTCATGAGCCCTATCTTAATAGTCATGAAAAGATGTTAGAAATCACATTATCTCTCAATAAAACATTGTCTTTATTCTTCATTCCTACCTCTCCTCTAAACATCGATCATATACCCCTACGTGTGTATGAAAGACATCCCTACACTCGGAGAATTAAATTCAAGCTATCATACTCTTGTCCATCTACCTCAGTACTTTTTAATTGATGAATATTTAAATGAGATTGCTCACACATTTTTATGCGATCGTTAATACTTCTTGAGGTATTAACCAATCGATTACTTATGTGCTTACTGATTAGGCATATTTAGTATTTTCCTCGTCTTGCACCACTAAGGCTTAGCAGTGACTCCCAAACCAGTTGGTCTAAAGAATTAGGTGATGAAGCACCCTCGCTATATTTTTTATTGCTGCCTTGGCGATAACAAAACCAGTGTTCATTTTTCTACACCATTTTATCTTTTATGCTTTATTTATTATTCCCTTCATACTTTGGCTTTTAGACAAGAGCATTTCAAGGTATCCTCCACTATCCCGAGTTTCAAGACGTGTGTAAGTGCGTATAGTAGGGTATCAACATTCAAATGTTTGGTTTCTAGAATAGGAACTATTTTTCAAACTTATTTTTATCCTCAGATTAGTGACTTCTTTCATCTTACTAACCCTTGGGACAACGGCTCATAACTAATTATTACTAGTTCGTCCAAATATCGAGAAATCATCCATGAAAATCTCCAGAAAATTCTCGACCATGTCCGAGAATATCCCCATCATACACCGTTGAAATGTAGCGGGAGCATTGCATAACCCAAAGGGCATGCGTCTCTAAGCAAAAGTACCAAAAGAACAAGTAAATGTGGTTTAGTGTTGATCCTTTTTGGCAATAGGGACCTGGTTATAGCCAGAGTATCCGTCCATGAAGCAATAATATTCCCGTCCAGCTAAGCGTTCTAGCATCTGGTCAATAAAAGGTAGAGAAAAGTGGTCTTTCCTCATTGCGGCATTGAGTTTTCTATAATCAATACATACACGCCACCCAGTTTGAGCGCGTATCTGGATTAACTCATTTGCCTCATTTGTTATGACAGTGATGCCAGATTTCTTAGGGACTACATGAATTGGACTTACCCATTGGCTATCGGAGATTGGGTAAATGATACCATTATCACGGCATTTGATGATTTATTTCTTAACCGCATCCTTCATGACGGGGTTTAACTGTCTCTGTGGTTCTCGGGTTGGCTTGGCTTCATCTATCAGATGTATATGATGTTCTACAATCAAGGGACTAATCTCTTTTATGTCAGCCATAGTCCAACCAAACGCCTGCCTATTAGATCTCAATACCGTTAAAAACGCATTCTCTTGCTCTGATGCTAGAGAAGCGGATATGATCACAGGTAATGACTCATTCTCACCTAAATATGCATATTTAAGATGAGAAGGTAAAAGTTTGAGATCTAATGCTGGCGGAGAAATTATAGAAGGTGGGGTCATCATATGATATTCGGATTCACAAAGAAGCTCGTAGCCTGCATATGATACAGACTCGGAAAGTGATGAGTCAAGAGTTTCGGACTAAGGAGTGAAAAAAGTGTCCTCACTAAGATGTGCAAGATCAAACATTGATGTGCTAGTGTCGTCGAGATTTTCAAAGCAAAGTTCATCAACTTCGCAGCTTTCGGGAGCAATCTCGTGGACAGAACATACATCAAGTATGTGAGCAGAGGGTTCAGACGGCTGACTTCCAATTTTATAGATGTTCAGTTCAATTGTCATTTTTCCAAAAGATAGGTTCATTGAACTATTTCGACAGTTAATGACAGCATTGGAAGTGGCAAGGAATGGACGACCCAAAATCACCGGAATTTGGTTCTGTGGGTTTGCTACAGGTTGTGTATCGAGAACAATAAAGTCCATAGAGAATATAAATTTCCCGACTTTTATCAACACATCCTCCAGTTCACCCCTAGGTTTGGTGATTGAACGGTCTGCCATTTGGAGAGTGCAATGAGCTGGTTTCAACTCTCCAATCCCTAACTACTCGTAAACAGAATATGGAAGCAGTTTAACACTTGCGCCAAGGTCAAGTAGAGCACGGTTAATGTTTTTACCCCCAATAGAAATCGATATCGTAGGACATCCAGGGTCCTTATATTTCTTTCGTAACTGTGGGGTAAAAGCAGTGCTAACATTAATAGTCATGAAGACCTTTTTGGGCACTTGAATCTTTCTCTTCCTAGTGCACAAGTCCTTGAGAATTTTCACATAAGCGGGGACTTGTTGAATAGCATCTAGGAGAGGGATGTTGATGTTAACCTGTTTAAACATTTCCATAATCTTCTCCTTATGTGGACTCGATTTTGCTTCCCCTTAACCGATTCGGATAAGGAGCTTTAGCAATAAGAGCTGGGTCCAACATTAGAGAAGGTGGTGTGTGTGGAACTGATCCCAGAATAGGAGTGGGGATCATCTTTGGTGGACTAAAAGAGATATGTTGAGGGTTCGAGCCTTGAGAAAAACGAAGAATAGGCTCGCAAGAAGGTGATGGGGTAGATAAAGTAGGATTAGAAGTAGAAGTGGATGTGAAAGGAAAAGTGGAAGTGGAAGTGGAAGCCGGGGTGTTATTGATTAATTCTTCATGATTATCAATCTCTTCCCAAACTTGATTAGTCAGCACTCTTCCGGATCTCAACGTTGTAATAGCATTCACATTGTAGTGTTGTGAATGCCCAGGATTCGATAGGGGTTGAGACGGAAGTTTCCCTTTCTCTCTAGAACTCATCACAGCCTTTAATTGTGCAATTTATGCTTCCATCGATTTTTTACTCTCAGCTTGGGAGGCGGAGTTTTTCTTTATATCATCGACAGAAGACTTAACCTCAGCCGAAACTTGCATGAAATTTTTCAGAATCAAATTCATGGTTTGTGCGAGTGAAGAGGTTTCATCAGTACCGGTCAACTGCAAAGGATTATACGGTGCAGGTGTGTTAACCGGATTTTGAAAGTTTTGTGATTGATAGGGGTGCTGAGTCAGTTGTAGTGGTTGCTGTTGTGGTGGAGGACCCCTTTGGAAATTGTTTTGATTTGGAACCGTGTTTTGAGTTTGTTGTTGGTTCCAAGCAAAGTAAGGGTGATTCCTCCAACCCTGATTATAAGTGGAAGAATACGGATCATTTCTAGATCTTTGTTCGAAAGCAACATTGGTATGCTCTTGACCTTGAAACGGAGAATTCAAAGGACATTCTTCCGTAAGATGAGATGGATCATAACAGCATCCACAGACAGTTTTGGAGAGTGACATCTGATTTAGGGAGGCTGCTAAAAATTTATGTTCCATAGCTTCGAGTTTCTTTTGCATTGCTGTCATTTCAGCTCTAACTCCTATAGAAACATCAAGTTGATGAATGCCACCCCTAGACGATGACTGGTTTACACTTTCCCACTGTAAAGTTCTTTCAGCGAAATCTTCTAAAAATCTCCAGGCTTCATTATCATCTTTATTCATGAAGGTGGCTTGACACATGGATTCAAGAGTTTGTTTTGTTGTAGGATTAATGCCCTCATATATGATTCTGCACAGATCCCATCTAGGAATTCCGTGATGAGGACATTGAACTAACAAATCCTTGTAGCGTTCAAAACACTTCGAGAATGGTTCATTTGGAAGCTGGGTAAATTGATTTATTTCGCTACGGACTCGAGCTGTTTTATGATTAGGGTAGAATTTCTTTAGGAAAGATGTTACTAATTCTCCCCAGTTCAAAATAGAATGTGTGGCTGTGTTATAAAGCCATTTCTCGGCTATATCGCACAAAGTGAATGGGAGAAGACGTAATCTCATAATATCCACAGAAAGCTGTGAAGTACCGATCATAGCGCATACATTTTCAAATTTGGTAATAAAGACGTATGCGTCTTCATACTCAAGACCGTGATATTTTGGTAGTAGATTGATGTATTGTGGTTTGATTTCAAAATTGTCCCCATTGGCTGGTGGAATGGTGAGACAGGTCGAAAGAGGACCTCGCATAGGGTAACATCTCTCTTGGAGAGAGATGCGGGGCGGATTCTACGCACCTGCGGACGGTGGCAGAGTAGTGTTAAAGAAGTTCGATGGAGAACCGTCCATCGAAGTAGGTGTGGTGGTGGGTGAAGAAAAAGTAGACGTAGAATTACCGACTTCGGAGTTGATAGGAGGAACGCGGACAAGACAGGCACTAGAATCCCGTGTCCAGCTGAGCATGCACTAAATGATTGGTGTTTGTTTTGAAAAAGACGGATTTTTGAAAAAAATTCACACAAACAATGCACAAGCAACCCTAAATCTAGTGGTCACCTAGGTCAAGGCTCTAAACCGCTCCTAGACTTCCAGAAGACAAGTCGCAAGATAGGTCCTCTACTGCCTCTTTGCCCCTTCTGTGGGCAGGTAAGTGCTAGGTAAGTGGGAGGTTCACCACTACGTAAGTAGTGGGCCTAATTAAGTAACAGTTTGCCTTAGACACACTTGCTTGAGACACCACAAAAGAAACGCGGATAAGCAATAGATTACCCACGACCACCTTCTGTCCTAAATGAGCGCAACGGTTCTTAGAGTCTTATCTAGATATTTTTTTTAGTTAATGAGGGTGATGCGGATGCAAGTTTGTGATTTTTGGGGCTTAGGAAGGGTAATGAAATCCCCACTTAATCTGATTTTTGTCTTTGCCCCTTAATATTCGTATTAGAAATGCAAACAACCAAGATCAAACACGCAACAATTTTTGTTTTTGCTGCGCTGCGAATTGTTGCAAAGAATCCTCCAGAAATTGGTTAATGAACAGAGCAGGGAGGAGATAAGAAAGATAGAAGAGGACCTGAGAATTTTGGTGCACTGAAACAACTTTCTCGCCACGGATTTGCTGCAAGAAGCTACGATTGGCCGCGGTTCAGCGGTCTGATGACGAGATCCCTGCACAAAAATTGGTACAGATGCTTCTGTTGCCTCACTAAGCTCCCTGAGATGCTCTGAAAATTTTTCCTCTCGCTCCACAGATTCCAGATCTCCTTGCAACAAATCACAACAAATCGTTAAGCATTTGATGCGAATTTTGATCTGAAAATTCTGATGGAATAATAAATTTTCCAACTCAAATTACAAAAACGAACAAATTAGCTCACGATCCCCGGCAACGGCGCCATTTGATTGATCATTCTTCGTGTGAATGGAAGGTTTTAAATCACAACCAAAGAAATTTATACCGCAAATCAATTGACGGTGTCTATTGTAGTTTCGTCAATGAGAACGGATCGTCCACTGAGAAAGTGTGATTTGTTCGCAATCGTTTTATTTGAGTTGAAAATTAAAAGTTAAAAGAAAATGATTCAATATTAGTGAAGTTTAGTTTCAAGAATCATAAAGAAATAGATCTAAAATCAAGAATCAATAAAGATCAAGAAAATGTCCAAACCAATTGAATTATCAAGATTTGTAGAATAGCTTGTAGGAATTGATCAAATTGATAGTGATGATGAATACTAATGATTACAAATTCTTATCTATTAAAGATTTGTTGCTAGATCGATGACGATCAACGAGCTTTAGGGATCTATTGAAGAAACTAGGGTTTCTTCATCATCATCCCTTGTCCTTTAATTGATTATCATTCAAATTCCAGCCTCTAGCAAATTAAATCACCGATCGTTGATCACTAATTTGGAGCGAAAACATTCAAGAAAGCGATCTCGCTCAAATTAGGCCTTCGATGATTTAATTTCCTAAAGTTTACAAAACTCATAAGACTTAAGAATCGTTTAAGAATGTAATCATCATCATCTACCAATTCTCTCGATTCCTCCACAAGCAGAGATTTCACTCACACATCATGAAAAAGGAAAGAATCAAGAATCGATAAGTTTTCGTAATGAAAGAATGTAAAGAAAAGCAAGTTTTATAATTTTCACCTTTATTAATCGACGATTAGGTACAATTCACTCAAAGATTACAAGATTTGAGGAGGTAACTAGATCCGCCGAAATTAGCTTCACATCGATCTTCTTGTCGCGGATCGTCGTGGATCTCTTGCTCGGATGGAGGTCGGCGTTGCTTCAAAGGATCTTCATTTGGTTGCTTGATACGCTTCTTGATGGATCTTGATTTGGCTTTGGAAGTGGATTTGGGCTCGGGTTTTGAGTTGCAAGTTGTGTCACTCAACTTGCGGAAATTTAGCTCAATATTCAATAACTCAAGTAATGAACAACCTCTTCAATAAAGCCCTAGGTGCCCTTTTATAGTTTTCCCTTTAGCTTCCCCTAGAAGCTAGGTCTATCTTCCCTTGGAAGCTTGGTTGTTATGAGAAGTTTCTAGATTAAGGTAGTTAGCTAGCTTACAAGAGAAGACTTGCTGTTGGAGGGGAGCTTCTGGAGATTTCGAGGAACTGAAGCGTAATGAAGAAGTTTGGCCGTTGAAAAGAATCCATGGGGAAAATTACCAACCGCCGATGAGTCGACTCGGCCGCGGATCCACGGCGGATCGGCCTGACTCGGCCGCAGATCCGCGGCCGTTTGATGGAGTTGCTGCATTTAATTTCTAGTGCTGATTTGTGTTGGCTTTATGGCACTTTCCTGATATCTGGAATATTTTTATACTTTCTTGTTTACTGCCAGATCACAAGTCTTAGACTTGATGCGTTTTATCGGCACTTTTAGCAGTTCCGGCTCTTTTACCTGGAGAATTTTCTGCACACAATCTCGAGACAAGTTTTTGATATACAAAGATCATGCATGTAATAATAAACACATAATTTCCCTTATAATGCTGGTTATAATGTATAACACATGTTATTTGATATTTTGTAGACGAATTGCTAATATGTGCTATATTTATACCAAACACCATTAGATGATTGCAAAGAGTAGGGAATTGATGTGTTAAAAATGCAACATTTTCGACTGATCATATCCTTAACATTATATCATGTATTACGGGTATTGATCTAAGTCTAGTACATTCTGATACCATCAATATATATATATATATATATATATATATGCGTGTGTGTGAAAACACAACGCCTAAGGAGTAGCTATAATATCATGTCTTATTTCATAATACGAACCAAATCATATCACCGATCTCGTGGCATCATGCCCAATTACATCGACTCATCTCCAAGTACTATGTACTATACTCATTATCCATGTATATGTATACATATTTATATACATACTCACAAACATATATGTATGTCTATATATATATATATATATATATATATATATATATATATCCCCATATACGCATAAGAAGTAAAATGTATGCGAGTGTGTGTGTGCGTGTATGCAAATCTTTATTCTAGGGTTTTGCGACTGAGAAGCTAAACTAAGTTACTTCTAATTACACTGAAACTAACCCATGAACACCTAAAACCTATCTTGAAAATCATCTAGTCTCATAATAAACATATTTATATATATATAGGTATACGAATTCGTATACTACACTACCAAACTGCGGGGGTGCTATACGCCATCCACCCGACTTTCCCCGTAGATATATATCTACTCACCTTGATCATTACTTGCCGAAGTCGATGACGCCACACTCGTCCTTGTTATTCGAAGTCCGCTCGAGGGTACCTACATCTATACACATATAGCATCGTAAACAGAAATCACGAATGAAAATCAAAGTGGCACGCGTATCACGCATAGACCTATTGTCTCGCATGCAAAACACTACCAAATAACCCTCGTAGTTGACGTTCAAATGCCACACAACTGAATTTAAATCAAATACAAAACTAAAGTTTCAGAATCGCAAAATACGAAAAACAGCAACTAAGGAAAACCATTTCCAGATTTCTTCTCAGGTAAAATTAGCAAATTTTGCATATGGGGTTGCCCTAGATATCAGATAACAATTCCACAGACCAAAAATCACACGTTTTCATTCCAACTTGGCTGCAATTTGCGGCCAAACCTATTAAATTTGCGGCCAGGAATTGCACTGGGGGTCTCAGGTTTTGGATAATGCTTCTAGGATGCTTGCTTGTATCACTGTAATGGCTAAAAAATTTCTAGGGTCCCCGGGTGTTAGCAGATCTCTAAATAACCTCATAATTTCCACAAATTCCCGATATCGGGGCTTCTAAGTTTTCTAAATGGGGTTTTAGTCTATGGTTTAACCCAAAATACAATCGCTACAGGGGTTGCATGGCCTCTACTAACCTCAATTACACCTTCTCAATTCCAAATTCCTCAAAACCCTAACTTGGAATTTTCTAACCTCACTAAACATCACTATATCGCTTTTAAACATGCATAGAAGCTAAAGTGAATGGAATAATATGCTAAAGGTGAAAGAATTAGCTCATTTGGCAACTCAAGAATTTTCTTGAGTTGCCCCAAGTCTCCAAAATCTAAACTTTCTTGGTCCAAAGTGCTTGTAGTGAGCTTGTGCATGTTTTTTGTGAAAGGGAGATGGAGCTTTAATGTTGTTTTGGGGTTGTTTGTGAGGATTTAGAGGAGGGGGGAGTGAGAGGGTAGCCATGGAGGAAGTGGAGAGGAGAAAGATGAAGAGAAATGGAGAAGGAGAATAGCCAAAACCAAGGTTGACCCCTCACCCTCTCTCTCTCATGCCCATGCTTCTTATTCTAATCTTTTCTTTTCTTTTCTTTTCTATTCTTTTCTTTTCTCTTTTCGTTTGTGAAAAAAATGAAAAACCCAAAAAAGAACCATGCACAAAAAGAAATCATGGTAGAATGAAATGTAAAAATATGAAATATGACATGGTGCATGTTGATTGAGAGCTTGCGTGTGCGTTTAAAAATTAAGAATACCGCAATCAAGGCGGTGTCACTTGGTAGCTAGCCGATTGAGTACGAGTCGATCCACATGGAAAAGGTGTTCTTTTCTTTAAGTTCTAACGAGTTAAGTCCTATCTTTGGTAGGTTTTGTTTTAATATCCAAGAATGAGATTAAATTGGTTTAAAGGCTTGCTATGGTTAGGATTAGGTTAGTTTGAAACAAGGATTCTTCTCATTTCTATCAATGCCCTAGTTACAAATATAGTTGTTAGGGTAATAGTCAACAATGGGGATTAGCACGACTAGGAAGAAACTTAGTTTCTTCCTTTAGCTCCTTGTCCGTCCGTTCTTGTCTCTTAGCCCTAACCTCCGGTTAATTCATCCACAACCGGTCTAACTAGGGAATCACCGCTATCATTTAGGATAGGGTGCCGTAGTGAGCGGTGTGTGGTTGAATTAAATAGAGTCCGTATTTTAAAATTATATGGGTAAAGAAAGGAGTGAAAGAGATTTCCTTCTCTCAAACCTTCCCTATCCTAACCCTAACAAGTGAGGAATTACTCACTCATTAGGAATGTGACAATAAAATTTATTTTTGTTTTAGTTTAATAGACTATCTAAATTGCAAATAATAAAAGAACAGATAAAAAAATTGCAGGAATTAAATTCGGATAAAAAGAATGCAAGATAAAAATAAAAACTCACTTTTATTGATGACCTCTTAGCAATGCATTACAACTGAATTAAAATTTTAAATCTAAGAATTAAAAAGTGGCATGCCCCAAAAGAGGCACCCTGAAAGAGGCACACCTAATTAGGCTTTTGGCTTTCCTATTTATAGATAGAAAAAATCCTAGGTTACATTCTGATCCATACATGAATTTACCAAACTACCCTAAGAAAACCGGGTCAAAGCACCGACACCTCCACCGACACATGCACCGACACGTGCATTATACGGCCGCGGTTCCGCGGCAGAATAGCGTGTTTGGCCGCGGTTCCGCGGCATATTGGTGGAGTCGTGGGCTTATTTCTTCAGGATTGCTTCATATTGCTTTTATCTTCTGTTTTCTTCACTTGGTTTCTTAGAATCTCTTCTATTTCCTTCTAGATTTCCAACAGTACAGAATGATGTGGACATTTGCCTTGAGCTTGGCGTTGAAGTCTTGAATCTTGTGCTGCCCTTATGCTTTGTGCATTGAACTGTCTATTGATTTTCCATTTGTTCCTTGAACTGGTAGGCAGCATCATACGGATTCATCTGTTGTTGGTCGTAGTCTCACATTTGTAGCGACTTTTCATGAATTTCACTGTAACGAGCCGAGAACCTGTAACCTGCAACTATTTAGCACACATGGATCAAAAGCACCTATTTATATGTAATGTGATTAATAATGGGCGATATAATAATGCAAAATTCTGATATGAACAAATACCCCCAAACTTATCTTTTGCTCGTCTCGAGCAAAGCCAATTTTATTCTCAAAAAATTCTAAACTCAGTTTCACAGGGAATCGCGATTGCACTGAGCTCGTGCAACAAGCCGTTAAACCTCTAGGTGTCCCTAGTAGAAGGAGTGTTGTCTCCTGAGGGTTTTCAGCGGATACTACCCACAAAATCCGATCAATTTGGCCTGTTGACTTTCATTCTTCAATTCGGTATTCTAACAAGAAATTCTATTATCTTAAACTTAGAAATCATCAACCCGTATTTTTCACACTCACTTTCATTTAACTTAAGATCTTATATGTTCTGCAAATTTATTAAGCTTTCAGCATCTTTTGAATTTTCCTTCTAAGGTTCCATCTCAACTTATGAATTTTTATCATCTCTACTGAAGGTATAAGCCCTATCTTTCATTCCCATCTCTCATCCAAACCCCAATCATATACCCCTACATGTGTGTAATTATCACCCCCGCACTTGGAAATTCAATTCAAGCTATCATACTCTTGTCTATCGTCCAAAGTACTTTTAGTTGGTGAATTTTAGATGAAATTGCTCACACATCCTTCATGCGACCGTTAATATTTCTTGAGGTACTAAACGACCGATTACAAAATATGCTTGCGCATTTAGGCGTAACTCCTTGTCTTGTAATACCTAGGGCTTAGCAGTGACTCCCAAACCAGTTGGTCTAAGGCACTCGGTGATAATGCACCCTCGCAATATATATTTTTTTTATGCAGCCTTAAATAATTACAAAACCAGTGTTCATTTTTTTTCTCTTTATTCACACTTGTACTTTTATTTTATTTTCTATCATACTAAGGATTTTAGACAAGAGCATTTCAAGGCATCCTCTACTATCCAAAGTTTCAAGGTGCGTGTATGTGCTAGTTGTAGGGTATATATTTTCAGAATTTAGACTTAAGCTTCAGAATTATTTTTCAGCCTTACACTTCAAATAAAAATTTCAATACTCCTTCCTTATTTTTATGTAGCCCAAGAACTGAACTCAAAATTTGCCTATTTCTAAATAAACTATAAAGACATATATTTTCTACAGTTAAATTTTAAGAAAGGTTATTTTTAGTGTTTTTAATTTACTAAGTTTAGGATCTAGTTATTCTCTACTATTCAACCGTCATGTTGAACTTAAGTCTAATATGGCCAAAATTGAATTTTTCAATTTTTATAATTTTTTTTGAATTTTTCAATTTTTTATTGAATTCATTTTTATATATTTTTTTAAATTTTTTTTTTGTTTTTATATTTTTTTTATAAAGATGCAATGCATAATTAAATATGCAAAGAAAGAAAAAACAAAAATGTACAAACATAAAAATATGCAAATGCAATGCAAATATAACTATTTACAATCCACCTCACCCCCAAACTTATCAAAATCAGTGTCCTCACTGCTCATGGCCTCGCCGTACCCTCGATCTAGAGCGGGATCGTTCCTCTCTAGCCAGCAGGATGGTCATGCCGTGCTCCAACCCTGTGACTCGCTGATCCAGGTTGGTCACCATCCCTATCAATCTGTCTACCCCTATTGGCTCTCCTAAGTAAGCATGCTTGTGCCGCGAAGGTAAGCTCTTCCTCGCTCGCGGTCGAGCTGGAGCTGGGTGTGTTGGCGGGTACGTCCTCGGCCGGCTCGGTGCGTGACCATACATCATGTAAGCGTGTGTAGGACATGGATACGCCCTAAAGAAGAGGTCTAATGGGGATACCTCCATGCATATAAAACTCAAATTCCTCCACAGGGAAGAAATGGCTACACAGTTGTGTCACCAACATAGGACATGGATAGTTGGCAACCCTCTTTCCCGCATTAATTGAGTGAAGTAATACCGTGCACATATCATAGCTGGGGTTTCTAGTCATCAAAGTGTGCACGATATGAAGGGATGGTGTGAAAAATGTCGTATTGTGTGAACTGCCAAAAATATTGTTTTGTGCCCAACGGCACACAGTTAGTACATTCGCAAAAAGAGTTCTAGCCTGGATGCCCTTGCGTGGCTCTCTCGAACAATCATTACCCATCAAGGGTAGGTAGTCCTCGAAACGGAGGGATTGATCATGAATAGGTACTCTAGGTATTAAGGTGACTTCATGGATGAAGTCCTTATCGATTATTATTTCCCCGTCCCCCCAAATCAACCTAATATAACCGTGTTGTGAGAGGCAACCATCCTCCATGCACTCATAAAATCGGGTGACGAGATCTGGAAGCGTGAAGGCATTCAGATGGTTAAAAAGTAAAAAATTCCACCCAAGCCTTCGGATCTCATCACCGAAATAGCTACCATAGACCGTGTGTCTAAAGATTTGTGAGAAATCTCTCTCAAACTGCAGAGTTGGTGCCATCACAGAGAGCAAATTGAAAAAAAATTAATTTTAACAGAGAGGGAAAGGTAGTGCAAACCTCCTCTGAAGATTTCAGAGGGAAACAACAACAACAAGCGGCGGAAGCGCAGCAGGAATGGGCTTCGGCGGCGGAAGTGCGGCGGCGTGAAGGGATCTCCTTGCTCTGGATGCTGCGGCGGCTAGGGTTTTCAGAGAGGAATACTTTAGGGTTTGTTAAAAGCCGCAGAGGGGTCGGGTTCTTTTTATAGGGGTTTATTGGTTATTTACAAAAAAGACCTCTTAAAAGAGTAATTTATTTGTAAAATTTTTATTTTATTTTTTTATTTATTAATTAGTAAAACTGAATTTTACAAAAATACCCCACAAAAATTGGAATTTTTTTTATTTTTTATGCTCATTATTTTTTTTATTTTGTTTTTATATAATTACAAGTGTGACATACCCCCAAACTTATTTGAAACAGTGTTTCCACTGTTTATCGCTGGATAACCGAAATTTGGGGGTAGATGGAGGAAGATCAGTCTTTGTAACCCGGCTCCTGCAATATCAGGAGCTCCTCCGAAGGGTACGCGGTGAGGAACGGTTTAAGCCTGTGTCCGTTCACTTTAAACAGTGAACCGTCCTCCGGATTCTCTAAATCGACCGCACCGTGCGGATATTCGGTGTGTACCAAAAATAGCCCTTTCCATCGAGATCTAAGCTTGCCGGGATGGAAATGTAGCCGGGTGTTGTAAAGTAAAACCTGTTGATCAGGTTTGAAAGTTTTGCGCATAAGATATTTATCGTGAAACACCTTCGTTTAGTTTTTTACGACAACCGCGTTCTCATAAGTTTCATCCCGAAGCTCGCTTAATTTATTTAATTGCAGCTTTCTATGGCTGCCCACATCTTCGATAGATAGATTCAACTCTTTTATCGCCTAAAATGCGCGATGCTCAATTTCAACTGGATGGTGGCAAGCTTTTCCATAAACAAGCCTATACGAAAACATGCCAATATCGGTCTTATAGGTAGTTCGAAATGCCCAAAGGGCATCAGTAAGTTTTGAAGACCAATCTTTACGGTTTTTGGAAACAGTTTTCTCCAATATCTATTTAATTTGCCGATTTGAAATATCGGCTTGCCCACACGTTTGGGGATGATAGGGCGTTGATAGTTTGTGATTAATGGAATATTTCCGCATTAAGAAATCGAAAGTCCTATTACAGAAATGAGTTCCATTATCGCTAATGATTGCTCGGGGGTGCCCAAACCGAGAGAAAATGTTATCTTTGAGGAATCTAACGACAACCTTGTTGTCATTAGTCCGGCTGGACACAGCCTCGACCCACTTAGAAACATAATCAACAGCGAGGAGAATATACAAGTTCCCAAAAGAATTGGGAAACGGTTCCATAAAATCTATCCCCTAAACATAAAAAATTTCCATAACCAATATTGGTTGGAGCAGCATTTCGTTTCTCCTAGATATCCAGCCTAAGTGTTAGCACCGGGAGCATGTCTTGCAGTAATCATGTGCGTCTTTAAAAAGTTGTGGCCAGTAAAAGCCACACTGCAAGATCTTTTCGGCTGTCTTTTTAGGGCCAAAATGCCCGCCACACGCTTGATCGTGGCAGAATGACAGCACGCTCTTAAATTCATTGTCGGGGACACACCGACGAATAATTTGGTCGGGACAGTATTTGAATAGATAAGATTCAACCCAGTAAAAATGTTTTACCTGGGATAGGAATCGGTCCATTTGGTATAAGTCCGGTGGCCAAATAATTCACAATATCTGCGAACCATGGTTCGCATGATACAGTCAAGAGCTCATCCGGAAAAACATCTTTTATAGGAAATTGAAGCATCGGCGAAGAAAGGAGGCGTGAAAGATGGTCGGAGACTACGTTTTCCCATCCTCTTTTGTCTCCGATGACAAGGTCAAACTCTTGAAGTAAGAGGAGCCAACGTATCAGTCGAGATTTAGCGTTCTTCTTCGCAAAAAGATGGCGAAGAGCTGAATGGTCAGTGTATACGATGACTGGACAGACGATTAAGTAGGGCCTGAACTTTTCTAATGCAAACTCAAGAGCTAAGATTTCCTTCTCGGTTGTTGTGTAATTTAATTGGGCCTCATTCAAGGTTCGGCTAGCATAATAAATTACATGCGAAATCTTCTCGATGTACTGTCCAAGGACAGCACCAATGGCAAAATCAGATGCATCGCACATAATTTCAATTGGATGTGTCCTGTCAGGAGACGAAAGAATAAGAGCAGATGTGAGTGGGTTTTTCAATGACTCGAACGCCTTCATACAGCTCGAGTCGAAATCAAATGTGGTGTCCTTGGCCAACAAAAGAGTCAAGGGTCTAGCTATCTTGCTAAAATCCTTGATGAACCATCTATAGAAACCGACATGGCCATGGAAGGCTCGAATGTCTCGGACGCATTTGGGAGGAGGGAGATTGGAAATGACTTCAATTTTAGCTTTATCTACCTCAATACCATTTTGCGAGATGATATGTCCTAAGACAATACCTTCTCGTACCATGAAGTGGCACTTCTCCAAATTTGAAGTAAGGTTCTTATCCTTACACCGGGTAAGGACTGCGTCTAGATGTAGCAAACACTCATCGAAGGAGTCGCCGAAAATGGTGAAATCATCCATGAAAATCTCCAAGAATTTTTCCACCATGTCTGAAAAATACCCATCATACACCGCTGGAAGGGAGTGGGTGCATTGCATAACCCAAAGGGCATACGACGGTAAGCAAACGTACCGAAAGGAAAAGTGAATGTGGTCTTGTCTTGGTCTTTTTCGGCGATGGGAATTTGATTATAGCCGGAGTTGCAATCTAAAAAGCAATAGTATTCACGCCCAGCCAATCATTCTAGCATTTGGTCAATAAAAGGTAATGGAATGTGGTCTTTTCGTGTCGCGGCGTTAAGTTTTCTATAATCGATGCATACTCGCCACCCAGTTTGGGTGCGAGTAGTTATTAACTCATTCGCCTCATTAGTTATGACCATTATGCCCGATTTCTATGGGAAAACGTGAATGGGGCTAACCCACTGGCTATCAGAGATAGGGTAAATGATACCACTATCAAGACATTTTACAATCTCCTTTTTAACCGCCTACTTCATGACTGGGTTGAGTCGTCTCTGTGGATCCCTTGCTGGCTTGGCATCATCCATCATATGAATATGATGTTCAACTATTAGAGGACTAATCCCCTTGATGTCCGCCATAGTCCAGCCAAACGCTTGCCCGTTGCTTTGCAAGACCGTTAAAAGGGCTTTCTCTTGATCGGGGGCTTGAGATGCCGAGATGATAACAGGTTGGGTCTCATTCTCACCTAAGTAAGCGTATTTAAAGTGAGACGGCAATAGCTTGAGTTCAAGTGTTGGAGGTGAAACAATTGAAGGTAAAATCAGTGAAATTGTCTCAAACTCGAAGGATTCCAACAGAGGTTCAAAACGAATGTAAGCAACCGAGTCGGATAGTTCAGCTAACTCATCCGAAAATTCAAAGGATTCAAACTCGGGTGGTGATTGGTCGAGATCGTTCGAGAAAGTTAAACACTCGTAGTCATTATCGGGCGAGAAAGCAATATCGGATTCAAGGAAGAACGCACTAGTGGCGTCAAAATTGCTATGATCGAACAGAAATTTCTCGAGCTCACAGTCCTCCTGGATGATCTCTTGGATGGAGCAAACATCAAGTATATTAGCATTAGGTTCGGAGGGCGGATTCGCCAACTTAAAAATGTTGAGTTCAATTGTCATGTTTCCAAAAGATAGGTTCATCAAACCGTTTCGACAATTGATCACCGCATTAGAAGTTGCAAGGAATGGACGACCGAGTATCACCGGAATTTGACTCCGGGGGTTAGCTACAGGCTGTGTGTCCATAATAATGAAATCAACGGGGAATATGAAGTCCCCTACTTTAATCAATATATCATCTAACTCACCCCTAGGATGGGTGATGGATCGGTCAGTCATTTGGAGAGTACAATGCGTGGGTTTCAACTCTCCTACACCTAATTGTTCATATACCGAATATGGAAGCAAGTTAACACTGGCACCAAGATCTAAAAGTACGTGGTTGATGTTCTTATCCCCAAAAGTTATTGAAATCGAAGGACAGCCAGGTTCCTTTCGTTTTTGAGGTAAAGTTTGGGTAAGAGCATCACTTACTGCACTAGCCAAGAAAACTTTCTTAGGTACCTGTGATTTTCCCTTCTTGGTGCATATGTCCTTCAAGATTTTTGCATAAGAAGGGACTTGTTGGATTGCATCAAAGAGGGGAATGTTAATGCTAACCTGTTTAAAGAACTCCAGAATCTTCTCCATTTATGGAGTTTGTTTATTAGATCTCAACCTGTTTGGAAATGGAACATTTCGAAAATTGGTTGAGTCCAATGCTTGTGGAGGAGATTGTGTAGTTGGAACGGATCCCAGTGCTGGTGTTTTCATGGAGTGAGATGTGGGTCCGTTCGGAGCAGTATAAGAAGTAAAGCCTTGTGAAGAATGGAGAACAGGCTCTGAAGACGAAGAAGATGAAGATGAAGAAGAAGAAGAAGAAGCGGCGACCGGGGTGTTATCATCAATGCCAACATTGTTGTGCAACATTTTCCAGATCTCAATGTAGTCACGGCACTCATATTATGGTTTTGTTGCTCAAGAGTAACATGTGCATTTTGTGGGTGACCAGGATTTGGCAGTGGTTGAGATGGAAGCTTTCCCTTCTTTCGCTCGCTTAAAGCAGCATTCAGTTGTGCAATCTGGGCTTCAATGGTTTTGATACTTTGCCCATGTGATGCAGTGTGCTGCACCAAAGACCAAATGGAAGACTGGATATTGGCTGAAGATTGAGTTGTTTGTTTTAAAAACGCTTTCAGACTTTGTTCTAGCGAGGAAATCTTATCGTTATTTGGTGGAACAAAATTGTTTTGAGGAAAAGAGTTGTTAGGTGCAAAAATATTCGTTTGATTTTGGTAAGGTTGGGGTTAGAAAGGTTGGTGATATTGAGTTTGTTGAGGAGCTTGTTGTTGAGGAGGAGGCCTCTGGAAATTGTTGTTGCCTTGGAATTGTTGTTGATTTTGATTCCAAGAAAAATTGGGGTGGTTCCTCCAACCAGGATTGTAAGCTGAAGAGTATGGATCATTTCTTTGTCTTTGCTGAAAAGCAGCATTGACTTGATCCTGTCCTTGAGCAGGTGGTTTATAAGGACACTCTTCAGTCAAATGGGATGGATCCGAACAACAAGCGCATATAGTGCGAGGGGGTAATACGGGGGCAGGAGAAGGCGATGAGAATTTCCTCTTAATTGCTTCTAGTTTTCGTGTAATTGCTGCCATTTCGGCTTTCATTGCAATTGGCATATTAAGTTGATGAACACCTGTCCTAGACGGACCGGCGGAAGTAGATGAAGTGGACAAAGCGGTATGTCTAGTGCTTTCCTACTGAAGTATTTGTTCAGCAAGATCGTCGAGAAATTGCCAAGCTTTCTCGTCAGATTTGGTAAGGAAGTGACCTTGACAAATGTTTTCCAGCAACTGTATAGTTGCTGGGTTCAGTCCTTTGTATAAAGTTTGGCAAAGTTGCCATCTCTCAATACCATGATGAGGGCACTGAACAAGAAGGTCTTTGAATCGTTCGAAATACTTCTAAAAAGGTTCGGAATTAAGCTGGGAAAATTGGTTAATTTCATTACGTATTCTCGCAGTCTTGTGATGTGGGTAAAACTTTTTAAGAAATTCCTTAACAAACTCTTCCCAACTGTTTATGGAATGCGATGTTGTACTATATAGCCACTTTTCAGCTAGGTCACACAATATGAAAGGAATGACTCGTAGCCTTATAGCATCAGTGGACAGTTGGGTGGTCTTCATCATTGCACAAACATTCTGGAATTTGTTAATGAAGATATAGGCATCTTCGGATTCCATCCTGTGAAATTTAGGCAACATATTGATGAAGTGGGGCTTAATTTCAAAATTATCCCCATTTGCCGGCGGTAGTGAAAGACAGGTAGGAAGTGCGGATCGGGTGGGATAGAAACGATCCTGGAGCGCGATTCGCTGTGGCGCTTCGGTAGTGAAAGATAGGTAGGAAGTGCGGAGCGGGTGGGATAGAAACGATCCTGGAGCGCGATTCGCTGTGGCGCTTCAACAGGAGGTTGTTGCGGGTCATTCGCACCCAGTTGAGGTGGAATCAGTCCCGAGGTAGTTAAAGGGTTGTCAGGATTGAATCTTGACATCTCTTTAGAAGATGATAAATATGAAGATGAAGGTAAGGATGAAAAAGAAGTGGAGGGAGTTTCGACTTCGGAGCCGAACACGTCGTCAGTAGCGACTAACGAGACACGGACTAAGAGGGCGCTAGCGTCCCTACTCCAACCCGACATACACTAAACGAGTTGTAGTGTAGTCAAAATGTAGAATGTGAGGGTAAGAAAACGTCAATGGTGAAATGTGAATGAAGGTTGGGTGCAATGGAATTCTAGCGACAAATGGCAAGTTTTGTAAAAATTTTGTTTTGTGTTTTTTAAAAAATATTTTATAAAGAGTTTTGCAAAAAATTTTGTACGGAACTACGACACACTTTCAAACAGTCACAATTTAAGCATGCACAATCCAGCCTAGTGCTAGGGTCTCCTAAGTCAACTAGACTGCTTCTAACTGGTCCAAAGCGAAAAGTTGTGAGATATCACTCAAATCGCCTCTTCATTGCCAATTGTGGCTAGGTAAGCACAAATGAAGAAAGGAGAGTTCAGCTCACGAATCACCGTGAGACGGGCCTTATAGAATTACTTTTCTCACTTATCTAGCCTAGGAACCACAAAGTCAGGTTTGGATAACAACTGAATGCCCAAAACCTTCCTCTGTCCTAATGAGCACGACAGTCCTTAATTGGCTGAGTCTAGTTATTTTTTAATTAGCTCGAGGGTGATTCATATGCTTTTAGTGATTTCTGGGGTCTTAGGAAGGGTAATGAAATCCCCACCCAATCTTAATTGGTGTTAGAGCCCCTTAAATTCCGTTTTAAATATGCAAAGTAGTAACACACAAAATCTAAAACACTTGCCAAATATTTTTCTTTTTATTTGTGGCGCAAAGAATCCTGCACAAAATGATTTATTGGAGGGGGAGAAAGAATTTCGCGCAAAGAACCCTGCAGGAATTTTTTTCCAGTGGAGTGCAAAGGTTAGGAGGAGAAAAAATATACTCACAGAGAGTTTTCAAAACGATGACGTCACCTGTTTGACAACGGTTCCGCAGTCAAACCCCTACTTTAGCCGCGGTTCCACGGTGGTTCAGTTGGTTTAGGCCTCCAAAATTTTTCTGTGTGCTGTTATGGTTCTCTTCTGTCTGTTCAGATCCTCTGTTTCTTGATTTGTTCATTGGGCTTGCTCCAGATCTGAATCAGTCCGTCTTCTTTTCCTGCACAATTCACACAAAACCAATCAAAAATAATAAGATGATTTTTTCAATTTTTTCATTTTTTATTTAATTAACCCGAAATTACAAAAAGAAATAAACTACTGTTACCACGGCAACGGCGCTATTTGATTGAGAGCTGTTTTGCGTGTGCGTTTAAAAATTAATAATACCGCAATCAAGACGATGTCGCTTGGTAGCTAGCTGATTGAGTACAAGTCGATCCACAGGGAAAAGGTGTTCTTTTCTTTAAGTTCTATTGAGTTAAGTCCTATCCTTGGTAGGTTTTGTTTTAAAATCTAAGAATGAGATTAAATTGGTTTAAAGGCTTGCTAGGGTTAGGATTAGGTTAGTTCGAAACAAGGATTCATCTCACTTCTACCAATGCCCTAGTTAAAAATATAGGCGGTAGGGTAATAGTCAACAACGGGAATTAGCATGACTAGGAAGAAACTTAGTTTCTTCCTTTTGGTCCTTGTCCGTCCGTTCTTATCTCTTAACCCTAACCTCCGGTTAATTCAACCACAACCGGTCTAACTAGGGAATCACCGCTATCATTTAGGATAGGGTGCTGTAGTGAGCGGTGTGTGGTTGAATTAAATAGAGTCCGTATTTTAAAATTATATGGGCAAAGAAAGGAGTGAGAGAGTTTTCCTTCTCTCAAACCTTCCCTATCCTAACCCTAACAAATGGGGAATTACCTACTCATTAGGAAAGCGACAATAAAATTCATTTTTGTTTTAGTTTAATAGACTATCTAAATTGCATATAATAAAAGAACAGATAAAAAAAATTGCAGGAATTAAATTCGGATAAAAAGAATGCAAGATAAAAATAAAAACTCACTTTTATTGATGACCTCTTAGCAATGCATTACAACTGAATTAAAATTTTAAATCTAAGAATTAAAAAGTGGCATGCCCCAAAAGAGGCACCCTGAAAGAGGCACACCTAATTAGGCTTTTGGCTTTCCTAGTTATAGATAGAAAAAACTCTAGGTTAGATTCTGATCCATACATGAATTAACCAAACTACACTAAGAAAACCGGGTCAATGCACCGACACCTCCACTGACACATGCACCGACACGTGCATTATACGTCTGCGGTTCCGCGGCAGAATTGTTAGTTATATGTATGCCCTAGAGGCCATTACTGTACATGCGATGTATATTGTAGTGGATGCTTGGACATATATAGGAAGAACTTTCTTGCTCGACATGATAGTATGCTATCTGGTTGCACCTTATCTTAACATGTAAACAAATACTGTTTTGTGATCACATGTTGATAAAGCCCTTAGGATGATTACTTGACTACCAGAATTATGATGCAGATTATACTAGTGGAGACTGGGTAGTCGATAAGTACATCCTTCAAATGTCCCTAGTCGTAGGTGTGTCGAGACAGAGCATCGACATACCACAGTAGACTAGCGTATAGCTTCTCAACCCATGTAGATGGGCGGTGGATGATCCCATATCCATTGGTATTTGACATCAGAGAAGGTATACGGGTGCTCAGTGGAGACTGGGTACACCGGAAGGACTCGCCGAGAACTCCTAGATGGTATTATACTTATCGTCGGATAGCAGTTCTCTGGTGAGACCGGTACAGATTAGTCTGTAGACCCAAGATAGTCATAGAGCCTTGTGTGATTCCCACTGTGCTTTGATTTTCACCATACCACGGTCAAGAGACCATTCAAAACGGTGGTTTTTGGGTACAGTCCCGAATCACATGGAGGCAATGAGCGATAGGAGGGGTTTCGTCTCTCCCGGTATTGGGGGTTGATTTTGCGCTGTATTCGATTGGCTATAACTGGAAATTCCTGGCCAGGATTGCTGAGATTTACTTGTAAGAGTTATCAGTAGTTTCTCGAACTATTATGGACCTCATATCGACATGACTTATCGGTTACTGGGGTCTGACGTTTACCACCCCTAGACTGTGATATGCAACATATCAGACGAAGAGACCGGACTGTACGGTAGTGTTACTGATTAGATTCGCAGGAGTTATAGCAGGCTTGCTTGTTGATCTTCTGATCGCTCAATACCCGGGTGGACGTTACGTTTAGCAGACCGCTTACGGCTTGTGGGTGTTTGATATGATCATCATCTACTGTCGGCGTATTGACGAGTCTTTAGAGTCCAACATAGAGGTTTCCTGGTTCATGCGAAATGGAGTAGGAGCACATATGTGATATATGCGGGACCGAGATTAATACGAGCATGTGATACCGTATTCTATTCTCGCAATATATGATATTAGTCGATTATATGTATTATAGCCGGATTATTAAATCAAGAGTTGATTTAATTATTTAATGTATAATTATATATTTGATATATTAAATTACATTGACTAATATTAGCTCACTTAATATTTCTTTTCTCATTTTTTTGATACATTGATATATAGGTAATATATATTAATTGTATTCTTTTAGCATATAATATATATATCATATATATTATTGTATCATGCTAGGTTATACATGCAACATGTATGTATGAGACTTACACCATGCTAGCGTTTATGTTAGGGTTTCATTCATCATTAAGTAATTACAAATTAGTGGATTAAATCATTGCTAGATGCTTGTAGAAGCTTGTGGATAAGCATTGACTAAGTCCACTCCTTTGTTTTCCTTAAGATATTTTGTGACCTAACCTTTAACCCCTTACCATGGTTAACTCTCTGCAAGTGTTAGATATATGATATACTCACCCATGGTTGCTTTTCTAACCTCATGAGTTCATTCTTCTTCTTCTTCTTCATCAAGTGAGAAAAGCTTGCTAGCTTTTTGAAAAGTGATGCAAACTTGTGAGAAAAATATATCTAAAGTGAGCTCACTTTCTACTTCATCATCCTATACTATTAGCCATTTAGTTTAGGGTGTTTGCTTCACTAATCTACACAATTAGTGAAGAGATAGCATGAGCTAGTGTCTCCTCGACGTAGATCATCTTCGGCCTCGAAGACTTCGAAGCAAGCTTGTTCGTTTCTTCGTGGAAGCCTCTCTAGAGTCCGGGGGATCGTGATCGCAGCGAAGGGACTTCTATACGGAGCTATTGAAGTGAAGGAACGGTCTACAAAGGTTGTATTCCTTGTTCACTTAGATGTAAAGTGTTTACATATTATGTTTTACCCTAAGTCTCTAGTTAAGATCTTGGTTAGGGTTTGTTTAGCACCCCAAAAATTTCAAAGTAGCATGATTGATGCTTGCCAAAACCCTCACAAGTTGCTAAGCTAACCCTACAGTGGTATCAGAGCCAAGCTAGAGCATTAGGCGTTGTCTAGACGAAGTTTGAAGTCTGATCGAACTCCGAAACCCCGATAAATCCCACTTTCTGGAAAACATTTCAAAAGTTGAAATTTTTCATATTAAAAATACTCAGAAAATCATGCAGGGAATTCTAAGGATTACTGTGAAGTACGAAGCCATAACTCACTCAAGGGACCGCGGAACCGCGGCCAAACCATGCGTTTGGCGGCGGTTCCGCGGCCAACTTTGGGAGTTAAGGGCTAATACTTCAGCGGTTTATTCTTAGGTACTTTTTCATGTTTCTGGGAATTTTTAATTCTACTCAAGTGTTGAGCTTTCTGGAAAATATTGGGAACTCGTTGATTTAATCGGAAAGTTTAACTTCGTTTAAGTTTTTCCAGGTAATTTAGAACGTGTTAAAAGGTTCGAACGGATATCAATAACTCACTTTTTCCCCTGTCGGAAAACTTTCAAGTGTTGGATCTTTCCTGAGTTTAAAACTTTCAGAAAATCATGCAAGCGTATATGTGGACCCTCTAGAAGAAAATAACCTTAACTCGATTATGTGACCGTCAAAACCGCCAATGAACCATATGGTTTGTGGTAGTTTAGCATTGCCACATATGAGGCGTTGGTTTGACCCTTTTACGGCTGGTTCATAGCGGCTGTGACATGTTCTGGGATTTTTTGAACTCCGCTCAAGTGTTGAGCTATTTAGGAAATATTGGGTGTTTGTTTATTCGATCGGAAAGTTTAAAATTGTCTATTTATCTGGAATGTGATACAATATGTGGAATTCATATAGTTAGGCATGAAATGCGAAGTATGTGATATTTCGATTTTAAGATGTCTAAAGTGATTGTGGATTCCAAATGTTGTAGTTTTTTACATTCTTTTCTGTGACCGTATGTGCAATATATAGTGTATCGCCGGTTTAGCTGCTATATGTCAACGACAACTGGGATACGCATATTTACTTACGTTGATGATATATGATGTTATGTGTTGTTGTGATATGTTATATTGGATCGTCATGTTTTGAATAGCCGGGGGTTTTATGTGAGATGAGGGTTTTTATTTTCATTCATGTAAAATTCATTTTTATGTAATATTCTTTTATTGGGGCACTTCTAGGTTGAGGTTGATGTCATCATTGTATATTATTTACTTTTCTGCATTAGGATAGACACAAGACGGGGAGCACAAGTAACTGGGTTCTAGGGTACAGTGAAAGACCATCTCGAGGAGTCGAGACCGGGTCTCCTAACTCTAAAATTGGTAGGGTTGCTTGCCGCTCTCGTAGGGGTCTTGGGATGTGGGTTTTGCTATTCATCGCAACCGTGGAATCCGTGTTTTATACTGGCTTAACTTAAAACACGGAATTCCTAGTATATCCAATATTTCATATGTGATTCTTCTGTTGCTGATATCTGTGATGTGATCATTTTATATATCTGAGACGAATGCCTATATTATATATATGAGATATAATAAATATTATTGCTTTCGTTTCTTCTGTGATGCTTGTGAAGCATAAATAAATGGGACTTCATTAATGAGATTAATGAAATAAAAGAAACCTAAAGATGTTGTAGAAACTTGTTTAAAAACTGGTAGCTCTAGTTCTTGCTTTGCATAGCGGTATTCCTTGTAAAATATCCAGCACCTTATTCGATAAGGAAAGAACCGAGATCCCTTCATCGGGAGTGACCTCTTTAGCGAAACTAGCAGATGCTACAACCCACTCGGTTTTGTTTTTGATTGCTTCTATAGTTCTTGCTTTGCATAGTGGTATTTGTAAAATATCCTGCACCTTATTCGATGAGGAAAGAGCCGAGATCCCTTCACCGGGTGTGACTTCTTTAGCGAAACTAGTAAAAACCTCAAAAACCACTCCTTTTCAAAAACACTCAATTCTACAACGATATCAAGTTCATTACGCAAAAGGTTTTCTTAAAAACCTATCGTAGCCCTCCATCATTTCAGATAAGTAGTATTTAGTATTCGTGATGCGTTTGTTGACTTAGTCAAGGCGTAGTGTGCGGTAGCTGATTAGTGCTTATTTGCAAAGCATAAGATGCGATTGGATTAGGGTAGTCGTGCGTCCTTGTTGACTTAGTCAAGGGTCGTGCGGGTGGGTTTAATTCAATCGGGAAATGACGGGTTGAACTTTACTTGCGGCATAGTTTGTTGACTTAGTCAAGGTCATAGATCGCTTGGGGCAAAATATTATCGGGAATTTCAAGTGTTGGAATTTGCATTGAGATTGCATACCTTCTATGATATAGTTGGATCCCGATACCCACTGCGAGTAAGTGTTACTCCTGAGAGAGTTTTACACATTACAATTAGCCAATTAAGTAGGTGCATAGAAAGGTGTTAAACGGGGTTACACCCTTGGGAAAACGAGGTTTATTTTAATTAGGTCCGTGCGAAAGCACGGGGAACCTCCCTCAAACTACCGACACTGGCCTGGCTGAAAGATTGGCAAACTTGTAGGGTGTAATTAATCCCGACTAGTCTTACCTTTTAGGGTTTGAAGGAAGATTTTACTAAAACAGTGGGAGCCATCCTGAGTAGATAAAATAATAACCAAATCTAATATTGTAAAAGCGCAAGCGGAGTGTTTTCTTCTCTCTCTTTCTTAATTGCGACTATGCCACGCCTTAATCAAGATAATAATATGGATGCATTGACCGAACCTACTTATTATACTGGGCTAGGGAACGTTGGTTCCGCTCTATCTTATAATTGTTATAAATCCGAGCAGGAAATAGGGGAATATCTGGATTCCCATGCCACCAATTCGAAGAAAGTGCATATTGATGCATATTCTTCAGGTGTCCTTATTACCAAGAACTTTTTTATGGTATCCTCTACGTCCTGGGTATGTGATACCGGATCAGGATCCCGCATATGTAATATGTTACATGGGCTACAGAAAGGTAGAGAACTGAGAATGGGTGATTGTCTCTATGTGTTAGAGAATGGTGCAATTGTTGCAGCCAAATCAGTTGGCAGATATCACCTTATATTAATACATTGATTCTGAACAAATGTTATTACATACCGAACCTGATATACAACATTACATTATGTTCTTTACTGAGTTAAAGAAGGATATAATTCTGTATTGGAGGATAATGTTGTGAACATTTTTTTGAATCAAGAGTTGATTCTATCAGGCACGTTATATAATAGCATATATGTTCTTAATCGAACCACGGTTCAAAATATATAGAACACAGACAAGAGGAGCAATTCAGGAATGAACGAATCCTTTTTGAGGCATTGTAGACTAGGTCATATCAATGCGACACGACCAGCTAAGTTACATAAGGATGAATATGAGAATCTATTCGTATTTTCATCTTATGTTACTTGCTAATCTTGTCTCAAAGATAAAAATGACCAATACTCCGTTTACTAGAAACAGAGAAAGAGTTACTGAACACTTGGGACAGATACATGATGATGTATATGGTCCCATGACTACAAATGCCAAGGTTAGTTCTTTTGAGAACCAAATGGGTAAAAGTATTAGAGTCCTACGATATGATCGAAGAGGCGAATACTAGTGTATGGAGTTCCTGGAGATTCTAAAAGGAGAATGTGATTCTCTCTCTCAGCTTACTCCTTCGTATACACAACAACACAACGGTGTATCGAGGTGGAGGTATCGCACCCTATGAGATATGGTGCGCTCTATGATGAGTACTGCTGAGTTACCTGTTTCCTTTTTAGTGTTATGCACATGAGAAGCTGCATACCTATTGAATGGGGTTCCATCCAAATTAGGGTTTACCACTACATATGAGATATGGTATAGGAAGAGACCATGTCTTAAACGAGCTAAGATATGGGGTTGTCCAGCCTGTGTTGAAAAGCAAAATCCGGACAAGCTCAAGGCAAGATCAGTTGTGTAAGTTTGTCGCGATATCCCAAACATTAGTAAGGGAATATCTTCTACCTAACTGAGGAGAAAAAGGTGTTTTGTTTCTCAGCATGCCATCTTTTTAGAAAAGGAATTTCTTGTGAAGAAATTAAGTGGTCATGAGGTAGAACTGGAAGAAGTTCCAGCTAGACAAACTAACAGCTGATGATTTGGTAAAACCAAAGGATTCAATAGTTTCCGACGAACCTCAGCCTCTCCGCAAATCTGGTAGGTTTCCTTATCCACTCGAGAGATACTACGATCTTCTCGGTGACAGTGGGAGCGAGGATTGCATCATGAGATGATGGCCTAACCGGGTTCAGGAAGCTGGAACGTCTATTTTGATGTCATAGTCAAAGAGTTTGACTTCATCAAAATGGTAGATGAACCTTGTATATACAAGAAGGATGTAGAGAGTAAGGTTGTCTTCCACGTATTGTACGTAGATGACATACTCCTGATAGGAAATGGTTTCCTATGCTAGACTCTGCCAAGCTCCTCTTATCACGGAGATTCTCAATATAAGATCTGGATGATACCTACTACATCTTGTGGATTATGATCTATGGTGATAGATCTATATGGATGTTGGGAGTGTCCCAAATCCAGGTACATGAACACCATACTAAAGGGTTTAGTATGGAAGATTCTAAGCGTGGTGGTTCATCCACTTACTCATGGATCACTCTCTCCAATACAAATTTGGTGAGAGCTCGCAAGCAAGGGATACCCTATGCTTCGGCAGTAGGCTCTATCAGAGTGTGCGATGTTATGTACCAGACCAGATATAGACGACTCACTAGGTGTAGTGATCAGGACTCAATCGGATCTTGGGAGAGTCACTGGATAGCTGTGGAGGACCTTCTTAAGTACTTGAGAAGCACTAAAAGAATGTTCTTGGTTCTAGCTTCCAGAGTGATAAGTTCGACTGAGAGTCAGTCACAGGCATTGTCTTTACCCTCAGTGGAGGGATGGTATGTTGGAAGAGTTCCAAGCTAGATACCGTGACTTACTAGACGATAAAGACTGAATACATTACTACCAACGATACTACCAAAGTGGTTGTCTGCACATTTCTTGTTCATAAGATGAACAAGGTTCCTACCATTAAGCGTCCAATAACTGTTATTGTGACAACAATGGAGTTGTGGCTTAGGCTTAGGAACGCAGGTCCCGTCAGCTTTCCAGACATATTCTGAAGCAAGTATCACCTGATCAGGGAGATGGTTGATCTCCAAGGGATCAAGGTTAGGAGAGTAGACCAGAAGGTTGACACAGCGGATCCACTCACAAAGGCCTTACCCCTAGAGAGACTTCTCTACAATGGTTGAGTATGGGATACTACAACTTCTGCTAAATTGTTGGGTATTGGATACTACAACAAATGGCCTTAGTGCAAGTGGGAGATTGTTAGTTATATGTATGCCCTAGAGGCTATTACTGTACATGCAATGTATATTGTAGTGGATGCTTGGACTTATATAGGAAGGACTTTCTTTCTCGATATGATAGTATACTATCTGGTTGCACTTTATCTTAACATGTAAACAAATACTGTTTTGTGATCACATGTTGATAAAGCCCTTAGGATGATTACTTGACTACCAGAATTATGATGCAGATCATATTAGTGGGGACAGGGTAGTCGATAAGTACATCCTTCAAATGTCCGTAGTCGTAGGTGTGTCGAGACAAGGTATCAACATACCAGAGTAGACTAGCGTATAGCTTCTCGACCCATGTAGATGGGCGGTGGATGATCCCATATTCATTGGTATTTGACATCAGAGAAGGTATACGGGTGCTCAGTGGAGGCTGGGTATACTGGACGGACTCGCGGAGAACTCCTAGATGGTATTATACCTATCGTCGGATAGCAGTTCTCTGGTGACACTGGTACAGGTTGTAGGGTATTTTTCGTCACCCCATTGAGATGGGAATATGAGCGCGCTTGTCAGGCGTACTACAGATTCCCCCTGCTTAGGGTAGGCCGGGGTTTATTGATTGTGGGGATCCGAATCTCCGGCACCTTCGGACTAAGCGGCCGTTAATTACCCCTCGCCTTTGGAGCGAGGGAACCTCTGATTGACGGGTTAAACTGGTCATGCAAACTCAATGTGCAGTGTACGTGCGTTTTGTTTTGAAAGGGGGTTTTGGATATATCGGGATCCACGCAGAGTTTTTACGGGGGTCCCGCTACCCGGATAGCGGGCTGGGGGTCAAGTGGGCTAGCAGCCCCCTTGTAGGGTGTGGGGCAGCGCCCCGGCCCGAATTTTTTTTTAGAGGGACAGTGTTGTAGAGTATGTGTGTATATACAAATATATATATATATATAATAAAAAAAGGAAATGGCATCCAAAGGATGCGTGGGAAAAGCACCAGCGCTTTGGATGCTAGCGCTTTGAGCGCTAGCGCACCACGTGTCAGCATGTAGGCGCTCGGGTGCTAGCGCTTTGGGCGCTAGCGCTCCGGGCGTAAGAGCGCTAGCGCTTTGAGCGCTAGCGCACCACGTGTCTGCATGTGGGCGCTCGGGCGCTAGCACTTTGGGCACAAGAGCGCTAGCGCTTTGAGCACTAGCGCGCCACGTGTCAGCACGTGGGCGCTAGCACTCTGAGCGCAAAAGCACTAGTGCTTTGAGCGCTAGCGCCCCACGTGTCAGCATGTGGGCGCTCGAGCGTCAAAAGGGACTTGGTCCCTGTAATGGGAGTTGTACTCGCAGAAAGGAGCACTTATTATTCTCTCTGTGTGTGTGTGTGTGTGTGTGTGTGCGCGCGCGCGCCTGTATGAGGAGTTAAACTCCTAGGATGTTTTGAAGCTGAGCCCTAGTTCTTCCCCAAAGTGGGGTGTCTGGAGATGGGTCTCCTTCTTCCACCTATGTTGGCAGGATCTTGAAGATCAAGAGATGTGAGATTTTAAAAATCTATTTTTAGATCTAATGGTAGATCCAAGTTCCCCTTTGTGGGTTTTGTGGTGAAAAACTCTTTAGTTTTGGAAAAGGAAGAGTAAAATTGTTGATTTAATTCAAAAGAAAGAAGAAGGTTTAGAAGCTTCAGAAAGGGGAAAGAGGCACAAACCCTAGATTTTTGAGGGGAAAAAAGTGTCTCTCCTTTATTCATCATCATGTTGCCTTATATAGGCTTACATATTTACATATAGCCCCTTGGGCTTTGCAAAATGGCATTTTGCCCATCTCATGCCTCATGTGCTATTTCTTTTTGCACATAAGCCATGGGCATACAAAAATTTGGCTTTATGCCCATTTTGTTTACATTCATGCATAAAAAATTACATAAAAATTATTTATTACTTAATCTATATTTCAGCATGGAGTAAGGCCGGCCACTTCATGTTCAGACTCGACCTGGGCAAGGGCCCACTTGGCATGGGGTTGACTTTGACTTTGACTTGGTCAACTGGGGTGCAATTTTCGACTTCAACAAAGTGGCCCCCATCAATAAATGCACACCACATATGTGAGTCGTGTGCATGAAATTGATGGATCTTCTTTTGCGTGGAAGCGACTTGCTTTGGTTCCCACTTTTTGGGATGCACCGCCCTTTTTACGACATGGACGGTCGACGTTTGCGTCTCCGAGGCGGAGTGTCCGTGGTAGAATTTTCCTTGGCCCGGAGTGATCTGGTTCCTGCTTTGTAGGAATCCTGCAGTGCCCGTTTTGCGACATGGACGGCCGACGCTCTTATTCGGAGCGATTTGGTTCCCGATTTGTGGGAAGCCTGCACTGCCCGTTTTACGACATGGACGGTCGACGCTCTGATCCGAAGCGATTTGGTTCCCGATTTGTGGGAAGCCTGCACTGCCCGTTTTGCGACATGGACGGTCGACGCTCTGATCCGGAGTTATTTGGTTCCCGATTTGTGGGAAGCCTGCACTGCCCGTTTTGCGACATGGACGGTCGATGCTCTGATCCGGAGCGATTTGGTTCTCGATTTGTGGGAAGCCTGCACTGCCCGTTTTGCGACGTGGACGGTCGACACTCTGACCTGGAGAGATTTGGTTCCCGATTTGTGGGAAGCCTGCACTGCCCTTTTTGCGACATGGACGGTCGATGCTCTGATCCGGAGCGATTTGGTTCCCGATTTGTGGGAAGCCTGCACTGCCCATTTTGCGACATGGACGGTCGACGCTCTAATCCGGAGCGATTTGGTTCCCTGCTTTGTAGAAAGCCTGCACTGCCCTTTTTGCGACTTGGACGGTCGACACTCTGATCCGGAGCGATTTGGTTCCCGATTTGTGAGAAGCCTGCACTGCCCGTTTTGCGACATGGACGGTCGACGCTCTGATCCGGAGCGATTTGGTTCCCTGCTTTGTAGGAAGCCTGCACTGCCCTTTTTGCGACATGGACGATCGACGCCCTGATCCGGAACGATTTGGTTCCCGATTTGTGGGAAGCCTGCACTGCTCTTTTTCCGACATGGACGGTCGACGCTCTGATCCGGAGCGATTTGGTTCCCGGCTTTGTAGGAAGCCTGCACCGCCCTTTTAGCGACATGGACGGTCGACGCTCTGATCCGGAGCGATTTGGTTCCCTGCTTTGTAAGAAGCCTGCACTGCCCATTTTGCGACATGGACGGTCGACGCTCTGATCCAGAGCAATTTGGTTCCCTGCTTTTTAGGAAGCCTGCACTGTCCTTTTTGCGACATGGACGGTCGACGCTCAGATCTGGAGCGATTTGGTTCCCTGCTTTGTAGGAAGCTTGCACTGCCCTTTTTGCGACATGGACGGTCGACGCTCTATTTGACTTGCTCTGCTTCTTGCAGTGTCAGGGGTGATCTTGACTTGCTCCTCTTCTTGCGGTGTCGAGATTGGATTCTGACTTGCTCCGCTTTCTGCGGTGTCGGAGTTGAAGTTAACTTGTTGATGTGATTTGGGTTGACTTCGGCATCGCTATACTGGAATATGGTACCCGGAGCGAATCATCATCTGTCATGAGAGGGTTTGGGGATTTTGGTTTTAGTCGGCATCTGCATTGCTACACTGGAATAATGCCAGGAGCAACTCATCATTTGCCCCGGGAGGATTTGGGAATTGGTTTTTGCTTGGCATCAGTATCGCTACACTGGAATATGGTACCAGGAGCGAATCATCATTTGCGCTTGCTTATCAGGAAGCGATGGCTTAGGAGACAGGTTTTAGGTCCCTATCACCTAAGACTTTTCAATTTTGTGAGTCGTAAGGGTCTCACAAAGCATTTTCTCCCTACGGGTCGTAAGAATCCTGTAGGTGTATTTTCTCCTTAGGAGTCGTGAAGACCCCCAAGAGTGTTGCTCTTTTGTGAGTCGTAAGGATCTCACGCGGGAATTTTCTCCTCACAAAGTCGAGAGAACTTCGCGAGTGCATTTCATCTCTTTTTTTTACGAGTTTGGGCCCTTTCGGCTTTTCATAAACTCGCCGGCAGTCCTGCTGTTTTTACTCACGGAGCCCTTTCGGGTTTTCATCCGTGCCCATTTTGCATGTGGACATACCATTATTTTATTTTATTTTTATTTTTGGTAGGACTTTGAATATGGTCTCACTGGTCGGACTTGGGAGGGATTGGGATCGTTTTACGCCGGTGGATTGTATACGGTTTTGCAGGATGTATGATCCGGACCGTAGGGCCGTAAAAATTTCAAGGTGTCTGCATCGCTGCACTGGAATATGGTACCAGGAGCGACTCATCATTCGGCGTTGGGGTATGGGAGTTGGAATTTGGTTGGTGTCTACATCGCTGCACTGGAATATGGTACAACGAGCGACTCATCATTCGCCATTGGGGTATGGGATTTGGAATTTGGTTAGCGTCTGCATCGCTGCACTGGAACATGGTACCAGGAGCGACTCATCATTCGCCATTTGGGTATGGGATTTGGAATTTGGTTGGCATCTGCATCACTGCACTGGAATATGGTACCAGGTGCGACTCATTATTCGCCACTTGGGGGTCAGGATTTGGAATTTGGTTGGCGTCTGCATCGCTGCACTGGAATATGGTACCAGGAGCGACTCAACATTCTCCACTTGGGGGTTAGGAAGCGATGGCTTAGGAGACAGGTTTAGATCCCTATCACCTAAGGCTTTTCAATTTTATGGGCCGCAAGGGTCCCATAAAAGCATTTTCTCCCTACGGGTCGTAAGTATCCCGTTGGTGTATTTTCTCTTTAGGAGTCGTGAGGACTCCTAAGTCTGTTTTTCCTTTATGAGTCGTAAGGATCCCACAAAGGTTTGTTCTCCTCATGTATCATGAGGACACATGAGTGGGTCTTCTCAATGGAGAATAATTCTAAAGGTGGAGACCAGCCGTGTAACTGGTGATTACGGTGGGGCATGGGTATGATGAGAATTATTTGAGCCTTGGATTGTATACGGTAGTCAACTTGGGGACCAACCGTAGGGCTGGGAGAATTTTGGGAAATTGGATTTTTATTGGCGTCTACATCGCTGCACTGGAATATGGTACCAGGAGCGACTCATCATTCGCCGTTTTTTATTGTTTTTTTTGTTTATTTTTTATTTACCGCGATTGCTCAATCATTTCAGCTTTTCTTATCGCGAAGGTCACGATTGCCCTATCATTTCGGCTTTTTATTCGCAGTTGCCCTATCATTTCGGCTTTATTTTCATCTTTATTTTTACTCGCTGATTTTCATTACGAGTTGCCCCATCATTTCGGCTTTTATTTTTCTTTTATTTACACTTTTTTTTGTTTATTTACATTTTTTTAAATTCCCAGTTTAACGACTCAGAGGTCGATTATTCCCAGTTTAATGACGTGGTGGTCGATTATTCCCAGTTTAAAGACTTGGTGGTCTGTCATTCCCAGTTTAACGACGTGGTGGTCAGCGGTTCCCAGTTTAACGACGTGGTTGTCGTCTGTTTCCAGTTTAAAGACTTAGAGGTCTACTATTTCCAGTTTAACGACTTAGAGGTCATATGTTTCCAGTTTTAACAACGTGGTGGTCATCTTTGCTTATCCCAGCTCCTTGGATTTTGATCTTGGCAGAGCTGTGTTGATGACCATAGCTCTGTGGCTTGCCGATACATCCGAGGACTATGAGGTTTTTCCAAGCTTGTATTGGTCCTCTGCCCAATCTTTAAAAACATACCAGTCTTCAATGGCATGACTCACCACCCTATGGTATGGGCAGTATACGGGATTGCCGGTCATATTCATTTCAAGTGGCCTTTTCGAAATAGGCAATTGCAGACCGTTGTTCAAGGCTTCCTCGAATATATTGCGGACCTCATCCCTCCTGAAGGAGTACACCTTCTTCTTTCTCTCCATTAGAGTTGGTGCCCTCACTGATGCTGGTCCTTAAGGCCGATCAGTTTTTGGTTCGCCCTTTTCAGATAATGGCACATGTCTGGGAGGATTAGGTTCCCGAAAGGCTTCGGTCTCCATTTGTATGAAATCGGCGGTCGTAGCTTGGCTGTTTGCTAACACGCCTTTAGACAGTTCTATCTCTCCCGTCTTGTTTTTACAGGGTTCCTAGGCACACTAATGAGGTCTCACAACAGATCAAACATGCCTAATTCAAATTTTTTCATGTGCCTACAAACCCTAATACGGATCGTTAACTAGAGGATAAGGCGATAAAGATGCAAGTAAACAACTTTAACTTAAAGGAAAGTGACTGCAACCTTTGTAGATCCGGTCATCCACCTCTCTAGCTCCGTGATGACGTCCCTCCGCTGTACCCATCGGAATCCTAGACTCTCGCGGTGGTTTCATCGGAGAAAAGATCGGGCTAGGTCGTCGACTTCGATGCCGAAGATGATCTACGTCGAGGCAACTCAAGATCAAGCTCCAACTTCACCAAGTCATGAAACTTGTCAAGAAAACACCCCATACTACTTGGCAAGTGGTAGAGGATGAAGAAATAGGAAGTGGGTTCACTTTAGAATTGGATTTCTCACTCTTTTTCTCATGTTGCCATTGAAGCTAGCAAGCTTTCATAAAGCTTGATGAAGATGAAGATGATGATAGAATAAAAAGGATTGTTTTTTTTAAATAAAAAATCCCATTCATTCTTATCATAATGCAACCTTGGTTAAGTGTAGAGAATAAACTAGGGTTAGTTGAATGGTTAGGTTTGGGAGATGAAGACAAAATGGTCACTTAGTCAAAGATGCATGAAGCATCAAGAAACTTCTTGTTTGAAAGCAACCATTTAGTTTTCCTTTTTCTTTTAACCAAAATAAATAGATAAATAAATAAAGCAATGGAAACCCTAACCATTAACTGAACATAGTGTATAGCATACACACACCCAAGGTTGCATGTATCATCAAATATGATACAAACAAGTGTACAAAAATATATCACATATACAATGTGCACTTCAAGTGAGAAAATCCATTTTAAGTGAACAAATACTAGTTAATGCAAAGTAATCTATCAAATATATAATTATACATTAAATCATTAAATCAACACTTGATTTAACGATCCGGTCATATCGCATATGACCGACTAATATCCGATGTATCGACTTATCGAATCAATCCTCGATTCGATAACTAGGTTATATCGCATACAACCAATCGATACATTCATCGCAAGAATAGAATACGGTATCACAAACACGCATTATTCTCGGTCCCGCACATATCTCATATGCGCTCCTATTTCATTTCGCTTGAGCCAGGAAACCTCTGTGTAGGACTCTAAAGACTCGTCAATACGCCGGCAGCAGGTGATGATCATATCAAACACCCACAAGCCGCAAGCGGTCTGCTAAACGTAACGGCCACCCGGGTATTGAGCGATCAGAAGATCGACGAGCAAGCCTGCTCACACTCCTGTGAATCCAACCAGTAACACTTACCGTACAGTCCGGTCTGTTCGTCTGATATGTCGCATATCTCGTCTAGAGGTGGTAAACGTCAGACCCAAGTAGCTGGATAAGTCATGCCGATATAAGGTCCATAACAAAGCATGAAACTACTGATAACACTTACTAGTAGATCACTGCAAACCTGGCCAGGGATTTCCAGTTATGGCCAGTCGTGCATAGGGCAACATCAACCCCCAATATCGGGAGAGACGAATCCCCTCCTATCGCTCATTGCCTCCATGTGAATCGGGACTGTACCCAAAAACCACCTATTTGCACGACTGAGTAGAGCCGTGGTAGGGTGGAAATCAAAGCACAGTGGGAGACACACAAGACTCTATGACGATCTCGGGTCAACAGACTAAGCTGTACCAGTGTCACCAGAGAACTGCCATCTGACGTGAGGTATAATACCATCTGGGAGTTCTCGGCGAGTCCGTTCAGTATACCCAGTCTCCACTGAGCACCCGCATACCATCTCTGATGTCAAACACAAATGGATATGGGATCATCCATCGCCCATCACATGGGTCGAGAAGATATACGCTAGTCTACTCTGGAATATCGATGCCCCGTCTCGATATTCCCACGACTAGGAACATTGAAGGATGTACTCATGGACTACCCAGGCCCTACTAGTATGATCTGCATCATAGTGCTGGAAGTCGAGTACACATCCTAAGGGCTTTATCAACATGTAACAGAGAGACAAAAAGTATACATGTTAAGATAAAGAGCAACCAGATAGCGTACTATCATGTCGACTAAGAAAGTCCTACCTATATATGTCCCAGCATCCACTACAATATACATCCAATGTACAGTAATGGCCTCTAGGGCATACATATAACTAACAATCTCCCATTTGCACTAGGGCCATCTGTAGCAGTGGTTACAGTATCACATACTCAACCATCCCATATATGTCTCTCTCTGGGAAAAAGCCTTTGTGAGTGGATCCGCCGTGTTATCCTCTGAGTCTACTCTCCTAATCTCGATCACCCTGGAGATTAACTATCTCCATGATCAGGTGATGCTGCCTCAGAATATGTCTGGTTCACTGATGGGACCGGGGTTCCTGGGCCAAAGCCACTCTTCCATTGTCACACAATGGTGGGAACCTAGTTCATCTTATGAACCAATATACACCCAAACAGCCTCTTTGGTAGTATCTTTAATAGCGATGTTACCAGCCTTTATCGTTTAGTCTGCCACGGTATCTAGCTTGGAATTCTTCCAACTCACCGTCCCTCCACTGTGGGTAAAGACAATGCCTGCGTCTGACATTCAGTCGTCCTTATCACCCTGGAACCTTTCCAGTGATTCACCTTTATCCTATTTGGAGAATCTTTGTGATAAGAGGAGATTGACCGAGCGTAGTATAGGAAACTCCTTCCCTATCAAGAGTATGTCATTTACGTACTCTACGGGGATCACTACCATACTCCCTACTACCTTTTTGTATATACAAGGTTCATCTACCATTTTGACGAAGTCAAACACTTCGACTACCACATCAAAATAGACGTTCCAACTCCGCGATGCCTGCTTTATTCTGTAAAGCAACTTGCACACGTTTCCGCTGCTCCCACTGTTTACGAAGCCCTCTGGCTGTGTTCTTATAGACGTTCTCTTCTAAATCATTTTAGAAAAGCAGTCATGGCACCCAACCACCAGAGTCATGGTATGTAACAATGGCAAGTAGGATCTGGATGGACTTAAGCATAGACCCTGGAAAAGGTTTCATCATTATCCACGCCTGGTCGATGACGAAAACCTTTAACAAGTCTAGCTTTGAAAGTCTCAACTTTTCCATCTACACCAAGTAATCTTCTCAAGATATACTTGCTCCTGATGGGGATTTAACCCTTCAGATATAGCAACCAAAGTCTATACTTTGTTGGTGTACATGGATTCCATCTCAGATCGCTAAGCATCCAGCCATTCTTACAGAATCCTTACTCTCGATGGCCTGCTCGAAACTAGTTGGGTCATCATCTCATGATGCATTCCTCGCTCCCACTGTCATCGAGAAACCGAAGTATCTCTTTGGCGGATGAGGAACCCTACCAGATCGGCGGAGAGGATGAGGTTCGTCGGAGACTATTGAATCCTCTGGTTCTGTCAAATCAACTGCAGTTTTGTATGGTTGGAACCTTTCCAGTTCTACAGAACTGACCTTGCCTCGATCTTGTCCGGATTTTGCTTTCAGACATAGGCCGGACAATCCCAAATCTTAACTTACTTAAGAGATAGGCCTTTCCCACACCATATCTTATATGGAGTGGTAGGCACTGATTTGATTCGAACCCAATTCAATAGGTATGCAGCTTCTCAAGTGCATAACCCCCTTAAAAGAAACAGGTAACTCAGTAATACTCATCATAGAGCACACCATATCATATAGGGTGCTATTGCTCCGCCCTGATACACCGTTGTGCTGTGGTATATTCAGAGGAGTAATACGGAGAGAGAATCTCATTCTCCTTTAGAATAATCCAGGAATTCTATGCACAAGTATTCTCCACCCTGATCACATCAAACGACATAATACTTATACCCGTATTGGTTCCCTACTTCTATCTTATATTCTGTGAATATCTCAAAAGGTTCGGACTTGTGTTTCAACAGGAACATATGTCTGAATCTTGAGAGATCATCAGAGAACGTAATGAAGTATAAAGAACCAGTCCTGGAATGTGTAGACAGGAGACCCTACATACATCATTATGTATCAGTCCCAAGAGTTTCCCAACTCTTTCTCTGTTTCCAATAAACAGAGCTATGGTCATCTTATCTTTGTGACATGACTGGCAAGTTTCACAAGATGTAAATTCAAACTGATTTAAATATGCATCTAAAATGTAATTTCAGCCAGTCGGGTCGCATTGATATGACCTAGTCTACAATGCCTCAAGAAGGATTCGTTCATTTCTGAACTCTTCCTCTTGTGTGTGTTCTGTATACTAGGAACTGTAGTTTGATTTAGAACGTCAATGCTTTTAGATAACGTGCCTGAACCGATCAACTTTTGATATAGGAAATGTTCAAAACATTATCCAAAAATACAAAATGTTATCATTTCTTTACTTATAAAGAGACTGATATGATTTTGTATATCGGATTCGGTATCTAATAGCATTTGTTCAGAATCAATGTATTTGTAATACAGGGTGACAGTAACCAACAGACCTGGCTGCAACACTTGCACCGTTTTCTGTCTCATGAAACTTATCACCCGTTCTCAGTTTTCTACCTTTCTATAGCCCTATGTAACAGATTACATATCTGGGATCCTGATCCGGTATCAAATACCCAGGATGCAGAGGATACTGAGAAACAGTTCTTTGTAATGAACACACCCGAAGGAGATGCATCATATGCACTTTCTTCGTTTGGGCGGCATAGGAATTCTGGTATTCCCCTATTTCCTGCTCTGTCTTATAACAATTATAAGTTGGAGCGGGACCAACGTTCCCCAGCTCAGTATAACAAGCGGGTTCGGTCAATAATCCGTATTATTATCTTGATTAAGGCGTGATATGGTCGCTACCTGGAGAGAGAGAGAAGAAAACACTCTGCGTGCGCTCTTGCAAGATTAGATTGGTTATTTATTTTATCTAATCAGGATGGCTCCCACTGTTTTTATCAAATCTTCGGTACTTTGAGGGAGGTTCCCCGTGCTTTCGCACGGACCAAATTAAAGTAAACCTCGTTTTCCCAGAGGCGTAACCCCGTTGACACCTTTCTAGACACCTACTTGATCGGCTAATTGCAATGTGCAAAACTCTCCCAGGAGTAACAATTACTCGCAGTGGGTATCGATATCCAACTATCGTATAGAAGGTATGCAATCTCATTGCAAATTTCAACACTTGAAACTCCCGATAAAGGTTTTTACCCCTAGCACCTATGACCTTAACTATGGTCAACAAATCATAAGTACTAGTCAAGTTCTACCCGTCATTTCGTGATTAATTGACCCACCCACATGACCCTTAACTAAGGTCAACAAAGTCACTCGACTGTCCTAACTAATCGCATCATATGTGGTGTAGGAAGACATCACTTAGCTACCGTACACTGTGCCTTAACTAAGGTCAACAAACACAGCACGAATACTAAGTACTCTACTTCCTAAAATGACGGAGGGTTGCGGATGGTTTTTAATAAAACCTTTAACGCTTTGAACTTGATCTCGTTGCGGAATCAAATGGTTTTTAAATGGAGTGTTTTTTTTGAAGCTTTTCTAGTTTTGCTAAAGGGGTCACTCCTGGTGAAGGGATCGTCGGCCCTTTCCTCGTCGAATGAGGTGCGGGATATATCATATATATCACTGTGCAAAGCAGAAACTATAGAAGCAATCAAAAGACAAACCGAGGGTGTAGCATCTACCAGTTATTGCTAAAGGAGTCACTCCCGGTGAAGGGATCTCGGTCCTTTCCTCATCGAATAAGGTGCATGATGTTCTACAAGGAACACCGCGATGCAAAGCAAGAACTGTAGCTACCTGTTTTTATTTTGAAATTCGATTCCACAACATCAATTAGGTTTATTTTCTTTCATTAATCTCATTAATGAATATCTCATCATTTAAGTCCACCTAAACATCACAGATAAATATAACGTACGCTTATGCCATCCGCATTCGCCTCAATGTCCCGTCTGCACCGTTAGGTTAGGTAACTAACGCCAGAGCGAGGCAGGGCTAGCGCGGGTGTAAAACATAAGCAACGTTTATATAATATATCATATATACCATATATAATATCTATCTGAACATATCACATGATCACATCACAGATAACGCAGCAGAAAATATCATATGAAATATTGGATATACTAGGACGTCCGTGTTTTTAATACGAGCCAGTATAAAACACGGATTCCACGGTCGCGATGAATAGCCAAACCTACACCCCTAGACCCCTACGAGAGCGGCAAGCAACCCTACCAATTCTAGAGTTAGGAGACCCGGACTCGACTCCTCGAGTTGGTCTCCCACTAGACTCCAGAACCCGGTTACTTGTGCCCTCCTCCTTGGGTCTATCCTAGTGCAGAAAAGTAAATAATATACAAATGGTGACATCATCCGCAACCTGGAAGTTCCCCAATAAAAGAATATTACATACAAGTTTTTACATGAATGAAAATGAAAAACACTCGTCTCACATAAAAAAACCCCGGCTATTCAAACACGACGATCCAATATAACATATCCAGCAACACATAACATCACATGTCATCAACGTAAGTAAACATGCGTATCCCAATTGTCGTTGACATATAGCAACGAAACCGGCGATATCACATATTACACTTACGGTCACAGAAAAGAAAGTGTAAAACTACAACAGTTGGAATCCGCAAACTTTTTAGACATCGCATGCCTAACCAAATAAATTCCTTAGACATCGCATGCCTAACAGTTATAAACCCCGCATTTTAGTCTCATTATCGAAAACTCTTTTCAATATCAAGTCGGGCAATTCAACAAGATTCCCGACATCCTGAACGAATGCTCGTCGCAAACTTTAGTAGACGGTCGCACCCCCGATACCGTGGACGAAGTGCACTAAGGCAGAACACCGCTACCGCGAGCACCCGAACGAATGCTTTCAGCGACGAGGTTCTCCTACAGTCACTTGGTCAGGGTTATGGGGTGTAGCTGTCTATTAAGTTTATCTGGCGAGTATCCGCGTACGTTACGCGATTGCGACGGACTTTTGATCACATCAAAATTCCGTGGCAACCGATCAAGTGAGACTAAACCGCTAGATTTATAACATTCATTCAGTTATCTCATAACTGCTTGTGAATTCCAATTTTTGTATCACATTCCGGATAAATAGGAAATGGTAAACTTTCCGATCGAACAATCGAACACCCAAGTTTTCCCGAAACAGCTCAACACATGAAATAAGTTTAAAAACATTCACTTCGTGCCTCAGTACCAACGGTCCAGCCGTAGAAGGGTCAAGCCAACGCCTTACATGTGGCACGCCGTACTGCCCCAAACCCTAAGGTTCAAAGGGCAGTTCAAGACGGTCACATAATCGAGTTAAGGTTTGTTGTCTTCTAGAAGGACCATCGCGTTACTTGCACTACTCAGAACGTTCTCAAACTACGGAAAAATCCAACACTTGGAAATTTCCCGATGGGGGAAAAAGTGGGTATTTATATCCGGTCGAACTTTTTAACAGTTTCTAAAATATCCGGAAAAACTTAAACGAAGTTAAATTATCCGATCATATTAACGAGTCCCCAATAAAACCCTAGAATACACAACACTTGAGTGGAATTAAAAAATTCCCATAAAAAATTGCCAAGAAAGGACCTAAGAATAAATATATGAAATTTCAGGGACTAGGTCTAAATTTTGGCCGCGGAACCGCCGCCAAAACCCTGGTTTCGCCGCGGTTCCGCGGTCAAATTATTGACTTAGTGGACCGTACTTCACAGTAATTCTTAGTTTTTCCTGCTTATTTTTCTGAGAATTTTTAATTCACAAAAATCCACTGTTTTGAAAAATGTACAGAGAAGGGTTTTGTCGGGGTTTATGGACTCGATCGGACTTCTAACTTCGTCTACGCATCGCCTAATGCTCTAGCAAGGCTCTGATACCACTGTAGGGTTCCTAAGCACACTAATGAGGTCTCACAACAGATCAAACATGCCCAATTCAAATTTTTTCATGTGCCTACAAACCCTAATACGGATCATTAACTAAAGGATAAGGCGATAAAGATGCAAGTAAACAACTTTAACATAAAGGAAAGTGACTACAACCTTTGTAGATCCGGTCCTCCACCTCTCTAGCTCTGTGATGACGTCCCTCCGCTGTACCCATCGGAATCCTAGACTCTCGCGGTGGTTTTATCGGAGAAAAGATCGGGCTAGGTCGTCGACTTCGTTGCCGAAGATGATCTACGTCGATGCAACTCAAGATCAAGCTCCAACTTCACCAAGTCATGAAACTTGTGAAGAAAACACCCCATACTACTTGGCAAGTGGTAGAGGATGAAGAAATAAGAAGTGGGTTCACTTTAGAATTGGATTTCTCACTCTTTTTCTCATGTTGCCATTGAAGCTAGCAAGCTTTCATAAAGCTTGATGAAGATGAAGATGATGATAGAATAAAAAGGATTGTTTTTTTAAAAAGAAATTCCCATTCATTCTTATCATAATGCAACCTTGGTTAAGTGTAGAGAATAAACTAGGGTTAGTTGAATGGTTAGGTTTAGGAGATGAAGACAAAATGGTCACTTAGTCAAAGATGCATGAAGCATCAAGAAACTTCTTGTATGAAAGCAACCATTTAGTTTTAACCAAAATAAATAGATAAATAAATAAAGCAATGGAAACCCTAACCATTAACTAAACATAGTGTATAGCATACACACACCCAAGGTTGCATGTATCATCAAACATGATACAAACAAGTGTACAAAAACATATCACATATACAATGTGCACTTCAAGTGAGAAAATCCATTTTAAGTGAACAAATACTAGTTAATGCAAAGTAATATATCAAATATATAATTATACATTAAATCATTAAATCAACACTTGATTTAACGATCCGGTCATATCGCATATGACCGACTAATATCCGATGTATCGACTTATCGAATCAATCCTCGATTCGATAACTAGGTTATATCGCATACAACCAATCGATACATTCATCGCGAGAATAGAATACGGTATCACATACATGCATTATTCTCGGTCCCGCACATATCTCATATGCGCTCCTATTTCATTTCGCTTGAGCCAAGAAACCTCTGTGTAGGACTCTAAAGACTCGTCAATACGCCGGCAGCAGGTGACTCGTCAATACGGCCACCTGGGTGTTGAACGATCAGAAGATCGACGAGCCTGCTCACACTCCTGTGAATCCAACCGGTAACACTTACCGTACAGTCCGGTCTGTTCGTCTGATATGTCGCATATCTCGCCTAGGGGTGGTAAACGTCAGACCCCCAGTAGCATGATAAGTCATGCCGATATAAGGTCCATAACATAGCATGAAACTACCGATAACACTTACCAGTAGATCACTGCAACCCTGGCCAGGGATTTCCAGTTATGGCCAGTCGTGCATAGCGCAACATCAACCCCCAATACCGGGAGAGACGAATCCCCTCCTATCGCTCAATGCCTCCATGTGAATCGGGACTGTACCCAAAAACCACCTGTTTGCACGACTCAGTAGAGCCGTGGTAAGGTGGAAATCAAAGCACAGTGGGAGACACACAAGACTCTATGACGATCTCGGGTCAACAGACTAAGCTGTACCAGCGTCACCAGAGAACTGCCATCTGACGTGAGGTATAATACCATCTGGGAGTTCTCTGCGAGTCCGTTCAGTGTACCCAGTCTCCACTGAGCACCCGCATACCATCTCTGATGTCAAACACGAATGGACATGGGATCATCCATCGCCCATCACATGGGTCGAGAAGATATACGCTAGTCTACTCTGGAATATCGATGCCCCGTCTCGATATTCCCACGACTAGGAACATTGAAGGATGTACTCATGGACTACCCAGGCCCCACTAGTATGATCTGCATCATAGTGCTGGAAGTCGAATACACATCCTAAGGGCTTTATCAACATGTAACAGAGAGACAGAAAGTATACATGTTAAGATAAAGAGCAACCAGATAGCGTACTATCATGTCGAGCAAGAAAGTCCTACCTATATATGTCCCAGCATCCACTACAATATACATCCAATGTACAGTAATGGCCTCTAGGGCATACATATAACTAACAGTTTTGCCTTTCGACCCAATATTTGAAGACGAAACAGTCCTCAATGGTATGACCTATCACTTCTGTCCCTGAATATCTTGTTGAATTTTTCCCTTTTGAAGGAATAGACCTTATCCAGCTTTTCTTTCAGTGGACATTCTCCTCCGGTGTATGTATTGGAAGGACTGGAGGCTGCTTGCGGCCGTTTTTCGTGAAGGCGCTCCGCTCTTAGGTTGAAGGGGGTATCAGTTGGCTGCCCCCGGGTATTAATCCCTGGCTCATGAACCAAAATTTGATTCTGCTATAATTGCCATTGAGCGACTTGGGTCGCGAGATCTGCCGTGACGTTTTCCAATTTGTCGACCTTGGACTGTACCTTAGCTAACTTCTCATCCCTGTCCTGAAGCTGCCTCTGTAGCCATCGGAACAATGCTTGTTCTCTTGTTCTGGATATGACAACCGGGTCATCCGTATTGCCTGAGCTTAATTCCGCAGGAACCACGGGCTCTTTTGGCTTATCGGCCAGAGCGAGCTCTTCGTTATTTAGACCGAGTTGACGTTGGGTAGCGTCCACCGCATCATCACCCTGGCTGTGAAGCACAAGAGGGTTAGTTTCTTCATGTCCGACCATGTAGACAGTGTGGACCGCGTATCCAGCCGTCTCTTTATCTTTGGCGGGATAACGCTGTTCTTGGAGCCCCATGAAGCTCAGCCTAGTATGAGCCCTAACCCTCTTGTTGGCTCTGTATCTGAGCCTTTTCTTCCTTAGCTTCTTGATTTTGAGGGCTTGGCGGGCATCCATTATCCGGGAAGCCATTGTGAGTCGATTAGCGGGGAGCTTAGAGAAGACAGCCGATCGAGCAGTTGTTAGGGGCACCGTCGGAGCTTGCTCGAGACGCGTTGTAGCTTTGTTGGTGTCGATGGCCTTGCCCCCAGCTGGGGCCAAGGAAAGTCGTTCAAACTGTAGGGTTGCTGGGCACTACCACAAGGTTCTACAAGGCATCAACCATGCCCGATTTAAAAATTAGCCATGCCGAACAACCCGAAGCCGGATCTTTAAACTAGAGATTAGGCGAAAACTAACATGCTAAACACTTTAACACTAAGTGAGATGGATTACAACCTTTGTAGATCCGGTCCTTCACTTCATAAGCTCCGTGTTGTGGTCCCTTCACTGCGATCATCGGGTTCCGGACTCTCGAGAGGTTCCACGAAGAGAAAGATGCAGTCTTGCTTCCGATCTTCGATACAAAGATGATCTACCTTGAAGTTTCATTAACACAAGCTAACACTCACTAAAATTGAGTGAACACTCTCATCTTCCGGGCAAGGGAAGATGAGGATGATGAAGTAGGATTTTTGCTCTCTTTATTTATCTTTTTCTCACATTTATTCATCACTTGGAAAAAATCTAGAAAGCTTTTTCATGAAAGAATGAAGGAAGAAGAAGATGAATAATATCGTTATTCTTTTGTGATGAATAGAAAGAATTAATATGATAAATAATGCAACCATGGTCAACTAAACTCATGTAGAGAATTAACTAGGGTTAGGGTTTGGGTTGGGTTAAAGCATGAGTCATAACAAAATATCTTTATCATGACAAAAAGAAACCTTCTAGAATCAACTAGAAGTCTTAACCCTAATCCAAACCCTAATCATGTTTAAACTCCACTAAACATGTTGCATTAGTTATCATATCATGTTACAATATTATATATCACATATATAATATTTATCGTAACAAAATAAAATAATACAATTAACATATATCGCATATATATCAATGTATTACCCGAGTGAGAAAAAGAATCTTTTAGTGAGCAAATATTAGTTAATGTAATTTTAATATATCATATATATTATTATACATTAAATTATCGAATCAACACTTGATCCGACAATCCGGCTATATCGCATATAACCGACTAATATTTATCCGTACCGATTCATCGAATCAACACTTGATCCGATGACCCGGCTGATATCATATATCGCGAGAATAGAATACGGTATCTCATATCGCATTATCCTCGGTCCCGCACATATCACATATGTGCTCTTACTCCGTTTTGCCTGAGCCAAGAAACCTCTGTGTAGGACTCTAAAGAATCATCAATACGCCGGCAGTAGGTGATGATCATATCAAACACCCACAAGCTGCAAGCGGTCAGCTAAACGTAACAGCTACCCAGGTATTGAGCGCTCAGAAGATCAATATGCAAGCCTGTACATTCTCCTTTGAATCCAAACAGTAACACTCCCGTACAGTCCGGTCTCGTCGTCTGATATGTTGCATATCTCGCCTAGGGGTGGTAAACGTCAGACCCCAGTAGCTCGATAAGTCGTGTCGATATGAGGTCTATAACAGTTCGAGAAACTACTGATAACACTTACCAGTAAATCTCAGCAACCCTGGCCAGGGATTTCCGGTTATAGCCAATCGAACACAGCACAACATCAACTCCCTATACCGGGAGAGACGAATCCCCTCCTATCGCTCATTGCCTCCATGTGATTCGGGACTGTACCCAAAAGCCACCTTTTTGCACGCCCTCTTGGACGTGGTATGATGGAAATCAAAGCACAGTGGGAATCACACAAGACTCTATGACGATCTCGGGTCAACAGACTACTCTGTACCAGTGTCACCGGAGAACTGCCATCTGACGTGAGGTATAATACCATCTGGGAGTTCTCGGCGAGTCCGTCCAGTGTACCCAGTCTCCACTGAGCACCCGTACACCATCCTTGATGTCAAACACCGATGGATATGGGATCATCCATCGCCCATCATATGGGTCAAGATGCGTATACGCTAGTCTACTCTGGTGCATCGATGCCCTGTCTCGATATACCCTCGACTAGGAACAGTTATAGGATGTACTCGTCGACTACCGTGGCCCCACTAGTATGATCTCATCATAGTCCCAATAGTCGAGTACACATCCTAAGGGCTTTATCAACATGTAATATAGAGACAATCAGAGTACATGTTAAGATAAAGTACAACCAGATAGCATACTATCATTTCGAGCAAGAAAGTCCTCCCTATATATGTTCTAGCATCCACTACAATATACATCGTATGTACAGTAATGGCCTCTAGGGCATACATATAACTAACAATCTCCCACTTGCACTAGGGCCATCTGTTGTAGTATCACATACCCAACAATTAGCTGTGGTTGAAGTATCTCATACTCAACCATCCCGTAAAAGTCTCTACTGGGAAAAAGGCCTTTGTGAGTGGATCTGCGCTGTCGTCCTCTGTGTCTACTCTCCTAACCTCGATCTCCCTGGAGATCAACCATCTCCATGATGAGGTGATACTGCCTAAGAATTATATCTGGATTTCTGATGGGACGGTAGTTCCGTGGCTAAAGCCACAACTCCATTGTCACACAATGGTAGGAACGAAGTTCATCTTATGAACTTATATATATCCAGACTGCCTCTTTGGTAGTATCTTTGGTAACGATTTATCTTGCCTTTAATCGTCTAGTTTTGTCACGGTATCCTGCCTGGAACTCTTCCAACATACCGTCCCTCCACTGAGGGTAAAGACAATGCCTATGACTGACATTCAGTCGTCCTTATCACCCTGGAACCTTTCCAGTGATTCTCCCCAGGATCGATTGATACCATCTCACTACAACTAGTGAGTATCCTAACATCCAATTAGATCTATCTCATAGATCCAAAACCTAGGATTTAGGAGGTATCATTTTGATCCTATATGGAGAATCCTTGTGATAAGCGGAGATTAACCGAGCGTAGCATAGGAAACTCCTTCCCTATCAAGAGTATGTTATCCACGTACTCTATGAGGATCACCACCATACTCCCTACTACCTTTTTGTATATACAAGGTTCATCTACCATTTTGATGAAGTCAAACTTTTTGACTACTACATCAAAACAGATGTTCCAACTCCGTGATGCCTGCTTTATCACATAAAACACCTTGCACACGTTTCCGCTGCTCCCACTATCTACGAAGCCCTCTGGTTGTGTACTTATAGACGCTCTCTTCTAAAACATCATTTAGAAAAGCAGTCATGACACCCAACCACTAGATATCGTAGTCATGATATGTAGCCGTGGCAAGTAGGATCTGGATGGACTTAAGCATAGGTTTGAAAGTCTCAACTTTTCCATGTACACCAAGTAATCTTCTCAAGATATACTCACTCCTGATGGGGATTTAACCCTTCAGATAAAGCAACCAAAGTCCATACTTTGTTGGTGTATAAGGATTCCATCTTACAGAGACTCACTCCTGATGGCCAGCTCGAAACTAGTTGGGTCATCATCTCATGATGCAATCCTCACTCCCACTGTCATAGAGAAACCGAAGTACCTCTCAGGTGGGTGAGGAACCCTACTAGATCGACGGAGAGGCTGAGGTTCGTTGGAAACTATTGAATCCTTTGGTTCTACCAAATCATCAGCTGCAGTTTGTATAGCTGGAACCATTCCAGTTCTACATAACAGACCTTGCCACGAGCTTGTCCGGATTTTGCTTTTAGACATTGGCCGGACAACCCCAAATCTTAACTAACTTAAGATATGGGATCTTCCCATTCCATATCACATATGAAGTGGTAGGCAACTGATTTGATTTGAACCCTATTCAATAGGTATGCAGCTTCTCAAGTGCTTAACTTCCAAAAGGAAATAGGAAACTCAGTAGTACTCATCATAGAGCACACCATATCACATAGGGTGCTATTGCTCCGCCCCGATACACCGACGTGCTGTGGTGCATACGGAGGAGTAATGCTGAGAGAGAATCTCATTCTCCTTTAGAATATTCCAGGAATTCCGTGCTCAAGTATTCTCCTCCTTGATCACATCAAAGGACATAATACTTTTACCCGTATTTTTGGTTCTCTACTTCTATCTTATATTCTGTGAATATCTCAAAAGCTTCGGACTTGTGTTTCAACAGGAACATATGTATGAATCTTGAGAGATCATCAGAGAATGTAATGAAGTATAAAGAATCAGTCTTGGCATGTATGGACAGGGGACTTTCATACATCAGCATGTATCTATCCCAAGAGTTTACCAACTCTTTCTCTGTTTCCAATAAACAGAGCTGTGGTCATTTTATCTTTGTGACATGACTGGCAAGTTTCATAAGATGTAAATTCAAACAAATTTAAATATGCATCTAAATGTAACTTTGCTAGTCGGGTCGCATTGTTATGACCTAGTCTACAATGCCTCAAGAAGTATTCGTTCATTTCTGAACTCTTCCTCTCGTGTGTGTTCTGTATACTAAGAACTGTAGTTTGATTTAGAACGTCAATGCTTTTAGATAACGTGCCTGAACCGATCAACTCTTGATATAGGAAATGTTCAAAACATTATCCAACAATACAAAATTATATCCTTCTTTATTAATAAAGAGACTGATATGATGTTGTATATCAGGTTCGGTATCTAATAACATTTGTTCAGAATCAATGTATTCTGGTAATACAGGGTGATAGTGACCAACAGACTTGGCTGCAATACTTGCACCGTTTTCTGTCTCATGAAACTTATCACCCGTTCTCAGTTCTCTACCTATCTGTAGCCCATGTAACAGATTACATATGCGGGATCCTGATCCGGTATCACATACTCAGACGTAAAGGATACTGAGAAACAGTTCTCTATAATGAACACACCCGAAGAAGATGCATCAGCATGCACTTTCTTCGTTTGGGCGGCACGGGAAATCTGGTATTCCCTAATTTCCTGCTCTGTCTTATAACAATTATAAGTTGGAGCGGGACCAACGTTCCCCAGCTCAGTATAACAAGCGGGTTCGGTCAATATATCCGTTTTATTATCTTGATTAAGGCGTGATATGGTCGCTACCTGGAGAGAGAGAGAAGAAAACACTCAGCGTATGCTCTTGCAAGATTAGATTGGTTATATAATATATCTAATCAGGATGTCTCCCACTGTTTTTGTCAAATCTTCCTTCAAACCCTAAAAGGAAAGACTAGCCGGGATTAATTACACGCTACAAGTTCGCCAATCTTTCAGCCAGGCTAGTGTCGGTACTTTGAGGGAGGTCCCCCGTGCTTTCGCACGAACCTAATTAATGTAAACCTCGTTTTCCCAGAGGCGTAACCCCGTTAACACCTTTCTAGACACCTACTTGATCGGCTAATTGTAATGTATAAAACTCTTCCAGGAGTAACTCTTACTCGCAGCGGGTATCGGGATCCAACTATCTCATAGAAGGTATGCAATCTCATTGCAAATTTCAACACTTGAAATTCCCAATAATATTTTACCCCTAGCGTGCTATGACCTTGACGCATGCCAAACAACCCATAGTCCGCTAGTCAAGTTCAACCCGTACATTTCTTGATTGAATTAAACCCACCCGCACGACCCTTGACGCATGCCAAACAACGCCGTACGAATACCCTAATCCAATCGCATCGTATGCTAGCAGATAAGCACTAGTTAGCTACCGTACACTACGCCTTGACGCATGCCAAACTACCGCAGCACGAATACTAAGTAGTACTTATCTGAAATGACGGAGGGCTACGACAGGTTTTAAGAAAACCTTTTGCGTAATGAACTTGATATCGTTGTAGAAGCGAGTGATTTGAAATGGAGTGTTTTTGAGGTTTTTCTAGTTTTGCTAAAGGGGTCACTCCCAATGAAGGGATCGTCGGCCCTTTCCTCATCGAATAAGGTGCAGGATATATCATATATACCACTGAGCAAAGCAGAAACTATAGAAGCAATCAAAAGACAAACCGAGTTTGTAGCATCTGCCAGTTATTGCTAAAGGAGTCACTCCCGGTGAAGGGATCTCGGTCCTTTCCTTATCGAATAAGGTGCAGGATGTTCTACAAGGAACACCGCTATGCAAAGCAAGAACTAGAGCTACCAGTTTATATTTTTAAACATGTTTCTACAACATCTTAGGTTTCTTTAATTTCATTAATCTCATTAATGAAGTCCCATTTTAATATGCTTCACAAGCATCTCTTTTGAAACGAAATCTGCAATATAATATATAACTCATATATATAATATAAACATTCGTCTCAGGCAGTAATATGATCTCATCACAGAACATTGCAGCAGAAGAACATATATGAAATATTGGATATACTAGGACGTCCGTGTTTTCAATACGAGCCTGCATAAAACACAGATTCCACGGTCGCGATGAATAGCCAAACCCACATCCCTAGACCCCTACGAGAGCGGCAAGTAACACTACCAATTCTAGGGTTAGGAGACCCGGTCTCGACTCCTCGAGATGGTCTCCCACTGGACCCTAGAACCCTGTTACTTGTGCTCCCCGCCTTGGGTCTACCTAATGCGGAAAAGTAAATAATATACACCGGTGACATCTTCCGCAACCTGGAAGTGCCCCAATAAAAGAATATTACATACAAAAGAATTTTACATGGATGAAAAAGAAAAAACTCTCATCTCACATAAAACCCCCGGCTATTCAGAACGCGACGATCCAATATAACATATCACAGCAACACCTAATATCTCATATCATCAACGTAAGTAAGTATGCGTATCCCGATTGTCGTTGATGTATAGCAACGAAGCCGGCGATACACCACATACTACGTTTACGGTCACAGAAAAGAAAGTGTAAAACTACAACAGTTGGAATCCGCAATCTCCTTAGACATCGCATACCTAACCAAATGAATTCCTTAGACATCGCATGCCTAGCAATTATAAACCCCGCATTTTAATCTCATTATCGAAAACTCTTTTCAATATCAAGTCGGGCAATTCAACAAGATTCCAGACGTTCTGATCGAATGCTCTTCGCAAACTTTAGTAGACGGCCGCACCCCAGATGCCGTCGACGAAGTGCACTAAGGCGGAACACCGCTGCCGCGAGCACCCGAACGGATGCTTTCGGCGACGGGGTTCTCCTATAGTCACTTGGTCGGGGCTATGGGGCGTAGCTGTCTATTAAGTTTACCCGGCGAGTATCCGCGTACGCTACGTGATTGCGACGGACTTTTGATCACATCAAAATTCCGTGGCAACCGATCATCTGATACTAAACTGCTATGTTTATAATATTCAAATTAGTTATCTCATAACTACCTGTGGATTCCAAATATTGTATCACATTCCAGATAAATAGACAAAGTTAAACTTTCCGATCGAATAATCAAACACCCAAGATTTCCCCAATTTATCTCAACAGTTGAAATCAGTTTAAAAACATCCATCACATGCCACAGTACCAATGGTCCAGCCGTAGAAGAGTCAAGCCAACGCCTCACATGTGGCACGCCGTACTGCCACAAACCATAAGGTTCAGAAGCAGTTCAAGACGGTCACATAATCGAGTTAAGGTTTGTTGTCTTCTAGAGGGTCCACCGCGTTACTTGCATGACTTAGAACATTCATAAACACGAGAAAAAATCCAACTTTTGAAAAAATTTCCGACAGGGGAAAAAGTGAGTTATTGATATCCGTTCGAACTTTTTAACAGTTTCTAAAAATTATCCGGACAAACTAAACAAAGTTAAATTATCCGATCGAATCAACGATTCCCCAATACAACCCTTGAAAACTCAACACTTGAGTGGAATTAAAATATTCCCAGAAAAACATAACAAGAAAGGGCCTAAAAATAATTACATGAAATTTAAGGGACTAAGTCCAAATTTTGGCCGCGGAACCGCCGCAAAACCCATGGTTTTGCCGCGGTTCCGCGGTCAAATTTTCGAGTTAGAGGTCCGTACTTCACAGTAATTCTTAGTTTTTCCTGCTTAATTTTCTGAGAATTTTTAATTCAGAAAAAACCACATTTTTGAAAAATGTACAGAGAGGGTTCCGTGTCGGGGTTTCGGCGTTCGATCAGACTTTAAACTTCGTCTAGACTTCGCCTAAAACTCTAGCTTGGCTCTGATACCACTGTAGGGTTGCTGGGCACTACCACAAGGTTCTACGAGGCATCAACCATGCCCGATTTAAAAATTAGCCGTGCCGAATAACCCGAAGCCGGATCTTTAAACTAGAGATTAGGCGAAAACTAACATGCTAAACACTTTAACACTAAGAGAGATGGATTACAACCTTTGTAGATCCGGTCCTTCACTTCATAAGCTCCGTGTAGTGGTCCCTTCGCTGCGATCATTGGGTTCCGGACTCTCGAGAGGTTCCACGAAGAGAAAGATGCAGTCTTGCTTCCGATCTTCGATACAAAGATGATCTACCTTGAAGTTTCATTAACACAAGCTAACAGTCACTAAAATTGAGTGAACACTCTCATCTTCCGGGAAAGGGAAGATGAGGATGATGAAGTAGGATTTTTGCTCTCTTTATTTATCTTTTTCTCACATTTATTCATCACTTGGAAAAAATCTAGAAAGCTTTTTCATGAAAGAATGAAGGAAGAAGAAGATGAATAATATCGTTATTCTTTTGTGATGAATAGAAAGAATTAATATGATAAATAATGCAACCATGGTCAACTAAACTCATGTAGAGAATTAACTAGGGTTAGGGTTTGGGTTGGGTTAAAGCATGAGTCATAACAAAATATCTTTATCATGACAAATAGAAACCTTCTAGAATCAACTAGAAGTCTTAACCCTAATCCAAACCCTAATCATGTTTAAACTCCACTAAACATGTTGCATTAGTTATCATATCATGTTACAATATTATATATCACATATATAATATTTATCGTAACAAAATAAAATAATACAATTAACATATATCGCATATATATCAATGTATTACCCGAGTGAGAAAAAGAATCTTTTAGTGAGCAAATATTAGTTAATGTAATTTTAATATATCATATATATTATTATATATTAAATTATCGAATCAACACTTGATCCGACAATCCGGCTATATCGCATATAACCGACTAATATTTATCCGTACCGATTCATCGAATCAACACTTGATCCGATGACCCGGCTGATATCATATATCGCGAGAATAGAATACGGTATCTCATATCGCATTATCCTCGGTCCCGCACATATCACATATGTGCTCCTACTCCGTTTTGCCTGAGCCAAGAAACCTCTGTGTAGGACTCTAAAGACTCGTCAATACGCCGGCAGTAGGTGATGATCATATCAAACACCTACAAGCTGCAAGCGGTCAACTAAACGTAATAGCTACCCAGGTATTGAGCGCTCAGAAGATCAACAAGCAAGCCTGTGCATTCTCCTGTGAATCCAAACAGTAACACTCCCGTACAGTCCGGTCTCGTAGTCTGATATGTTGCATATCTCGCCTAGGGGTGGTAAATGTCAGACCCCAGTAGCTCGATAAGTCGTGTCGATATGAGGTCTATAACAGTTCGAGAAACTACTGATAACACTTACTAGTAAATCTCAGCAACCATGGCTAGGGATTTCCGGTTATAGCCAATCGAACACAGCACAACATCAACTCCCTATACCGGGAGAGACGAATCCCCTCCTATCGCTCATTGCCTCCATGTGATTCGGGACTGTACCCAAAAGCCACCTTTTTGCACACCCTCTTGGACGTGGTATGATGGAAATCAAAGCACAGTGGGAATCACACAAGACTCTATGACGATCTCGGGTCAACAGACTACTCTGTACCAGTGTCACCGGAGAACTGCCATCTGACGTGAGGTATAATACCATCTGGGAGTTCTCGGCGAGTCCGTCCAGTGTACCCAGTCTCCACTGAGCACCCGTACACCATCCTTGATGTCAAATACCGATGGATATGGGATCATCCATCGCCCATCATATGGGTCAAGATGCGTATACGCTAGTCTACTCTGGTGCATCGATACCCTGTCTCGATATACCCTCGACTAGGAACAGTTATAGGATGTACTCGTCGACTACCGTGGCCCCACTAGTATGATCTCATCATAGTCCCAGTAGTCGAGTACTCATTCTAAGGGCTTTATCAACATGTAATATAGAGACAATCAGAGTACATGTTAAGATAAAGTACAACCAGATAGCATACTATCATGTCGAGCAAGAAAGTCCTCCCTATATATGTTCTAGCATCCACTACAATATACATCATATGTACAGTAATGGCCTCTAGGGCATACATATAACTAACACAAACACCGACTTGCGTTTGTGTTGGGGCGCCGTCGTGACCATGACATTCGGCCTTTTCCCCTTTGAGACCGGTTTGTCTTTTACCGGTGCTAGAGGAGCTGGGACGACGTTAGCTGACACGAACATAATATAGCCAAATGGTAACGGCTCTTCCTCCCATTGTCGTCCGAGACAGGCTGGAAGGACCGTCCTGGAGTCCATTTTCATCGTGCAGGAGACGGGAGCGGAGTTCATCTTTGGAGACATTGTAGAGAAGTGATTGCTCGAAAACCTGCATGAAAAAGCATTATTTTAGTATAAATATAGATATGTATATCGATTGAGTTGGCATGAATGTTTAACCCGAAATATGGGAGGATAGATAGGTCCCACCGGGCGTACCAGAATCTGCAGGGTATTTTTCGTCATCCCATTGAGATGGGAATACGCGCGCGCTTGTCAAGCGTACTATAGATTCCCCCTGCCTAGGGTAGGCCGGGGTTTAATGATTGTGGGGATCCGAATCTCCGGCAGCCGCGGACTAAGCTGCCATTAATTACCCCTCGCCTTTGGAGCGAGGGAACCTCCGATTGACGGGTTAAACTGGTCATGCGAACTCAATGTGCAGTGTACGTGCGTTTTGTTTTGAAAGGGGGTTTTGGATATATCGGGATCCACGCAGAGTTTTTACGGGGGTCCCGCTACCCGGATACCGGGCTGGGGGTCAAGTGGGCTAGCAGTTCCCTTGCGGGGTGCGTGGCAGCACCCCGGCCCAAATTTTTTTAAGAGGGACAGTGTTGTAGAGTATGTGTATGTGTGTGTGTATACATATATATATAAAACAAAAAAAGGAAAGGGCATCCAAAGGATGCGTGGGAAAAGCGCCAGCGCTTTGGGTGCTAGCGCTTTGAGCGCAAGAGCGCTAGAGCTTTGAGCGCTAGCGCACCACGTGTCAGCACGTGGGCGCTCGGGCGCTAGCGCTTTGGGCGCTAGCCCTCTGAGCGCAAGAGCGCTAGCGCTTTGAACGCTAGCGCACCAGGTGTAAGTACGTCAGCGCTCGGGCGCTAGCGCTTTGGGCTCTAGCGCTCTGAGCGCAAGAGCACTAGCGCGCCAGTGTGAGTGCTAGCGTGCCACGTGTGAGCGCTAGCGCTTTGAGCGCTAGCGCGCCACGTGTGAGCGCTAGTGCCCCACGTGTCAGCACGTGGGCGCTCGAGTGTCAAAAGGGACTTGGTACCTGCAATGGGAGTTGTACTCCCAGAAAGGAGCACTTATTATTCTCTGTATATATATATATATATATATGAGGAGTTAAACTCCTAGGATGTTTTGAAGCTGATGAAGGGCTTCTCCTCTTAAGCCCTAGTTCTTCCCCAAAGAGGGGTGTTTAGAGATGGGTCTCCTTCTTCCTCCTCTGTTGGCAGGATCTTAAAGATCAACAGATGTGAGATTTTAAAAATCTATTCTTTTTGAGATCTAATGGTAGATCCAAGTTCTACTTTGTGGGTTTTGTGGTGAAAAACTCTTTAGTTTTGGAAAAGGAAGAGTAAAACTCTTGATTTAATTCAAATGAAAGAAGAAGGTTTAGAACCTTCAGAAAGGGGAAACAGGCACAAACCCTAGATTTTTGAGGGGAAAAAAGTGTCTCTCCTTTATTCATCATCATGTTGCCTTATATAGGCTTAAATATTTACATATAGCCCTTTGGACTTTGTAAAATGGCATTTTGCCTATCTTTTGGCTCATGTGCCATTTCTTTTTGCACATAAGCCATGGGCTTACAAAAATTTGGCTTTATGCCCATTTTGTTTACATTCATGCATAAAAATTATTTATTACATGATCTAAATTTCGGCATGGAGAAGGGCCGGCCGCTTCTTGTTCGGACTCGACCTGGGCATGGGCCCACTTGGCTTGGTGTTGACTTTGACTTTGACTTGGTCAACCGGGGTGCAATTTTCGACTTCAACACAGGTTAGCCTGTAGACCAGAGATCATCATAGAGTCTTATGTGATTCCCACTGTGCTTTGATTTCCACTATACCACGGTCAAGAGATCGTGCAAAACGGTAGCTTTTGGGTACAGTCCCGAATCACATGGAGACAATGAGCGATAGGAGGGTTTTCGTCTCTCCCGGTATTGGGGGTTGATATTGCGCTGTGTTCGATTGGCTATAACTGGAAATCCCTGGCCAGGGTTGCTGAGATTTACTGGTAAGAGTTATCAGTAGTTTCTCGAACTGTTATGGACCTCATATCGACACGACATATCGGTTACTAGGGTCTGATATTTACCACCCCTGGACTGTGATATGCAACATATCAGACGAAGAGAACGGACTGTATGGTAGTGTTACTGATTGGATTCACAAGAGTTATAGCAGGGTTTCTTGTTGATCTTCTGATCGCTCAATACCCGGGTGGCCGTTACGTTTAGCAGACCGGTTGCGGCTTGTGGGTGTTTGATATGATCATCACCTACTGCCGGCGTATTGACGAGTCTTTAGAGTGCTACATAGAGATTTCCTGGTTCATGCGAAACGGAGTAGGAGCACATATGTGATATGTGCAGGACCGAGATTAATACGAGTATACGATACCGTATTCTATTCTCGCAATATATGATATTAGTCGGTTATATGTATTATAGCCGGATTATTAAATCAAGATTTGATTTAATAATTTAATGTATAATTATATATTTGATATATTAAATTACATTGACTAATATTAGCTTACATAAGATTTTTTTTATACATTGATATATATTAATTGTATTCTTTTAGCATATAATATATATATGATATATATTATTGTTTCATGCTAGGTTATACATGCAACATGTATGTATGAGATTTACTCCATGCTAGGGTTTATGTTAGGGTTTCATTTATCATTAAGTAATTACAAATTAGTGGATTAAATCATTGCTAGAAGCTTGTGGATAAGTATTGATTAAGTCCACTCCTTTGTTTTCCTTAAGATATTTTGTGACCTAACCTTTAACCCCTTGCCATGGTTAACTCTCTACAAGGGTTAGATATATGATATACTCACCCATGGTTGCTTTTCTAATCTCATGAGTTCATTCTTCTTCTTCTTCTTCATCAAGTGAGAAAAGCTTGCTAGCTTTTTGAAAAGTGATGGAAACTTGTGAGAAAAATATATCTAAAGTGAGCCCACTTCCTACTTCATCATCCTATACTATTAGCCATTTAGTTTACGGTGTTTGCTTCACTAATCTACACAATTATTGAAGTGATAGCATGAGCTAGTGTCTCCTCGACGTAGATCATCTTCGGCCTCGAAGACTTCGATGCAAGCTTGTTCGTTTCTTCATGGAAACCTCTTTAGAGTCCGGGGGATCGTGATCGCAGCGAAAGGACTTCTACACGGAGCTATTAAAGTGAAGTACCGGTCAACAAAGGTTGTATTCCATGTTCACTTAGATGTAAAGTGTTTACATATTATGTTTTACCCTAAGTCTCTAGTTAAGATCTTGGTTAGGGTTTGTTTAGCACCCCAAAAATTTCAAAGTAGCATGATTGATGCTTGCCAAAACCTTCACAAGGTGCTAAGCCAACCTTACAAGAATAGCCTTTTTGGCCGCGTTTCCGCGGCCAATTGGTGGAGTCGTGGGCTTATTTCTTCAGGGTTGCTTCATTTTGCCTTTATCTTCGGTTTTCTTCACTTGGTTTCTCAGAATCTCTTCTATTTCCTTCCAGATTTCCAACATTGCAGAATGATGTGGACTTTTGCCTTGAGCTTCGCGTTGAAGTCTTGAATCTTGTGCTGCCCTTGTGCTTTGTGCATTGAACTGTCTAATGATTTTCCATTTGTTCCTTGAACTAGTAGGCAGCATCATACGGATTCATCTGTTGTTGGTCGTAGTCTCACATTTGTAGCGACTTATCATGAATTTCACTGTAACGAGCTGAGAACCTATAACCTGCAACTATTTAGCAGACATGGATCAAAAGCACCTATTTATATGTAATGTGATTAAGAATGGGTGATATAATAATGCAAAATTCTGATATGAACACATCTCATGTGTACAAATCATGTTTAATGCACGATTAGTGATATTTAATCGCGATTAGCATTAAAATGGAATATAATTAATCATAAAGAATTTAAAATTTTCTTAAATCATATAAAACACCTTCAATCCCGTGATTCCTATAATTTTCCAAATATTTCCCAATTTGTTGGTAATTAATTATACCGCATTATCAAAATATTCATAATATTTATTATTTAATTATATAAATTCCTAAAAATAATATTTTATTTTTCTGAATTGTTACATATAACTATCGTCGGATAGCAGTTCTCTGGTGACACCGGTACAGGTTAGTCTGTAGACCTGAGATCGTTATAGAGTCTTGTGTGATTCCTACTGTGCTTTGATTTCCACCATACCACGGTCAAGAGATCGTGCAAAAAGGTTATTTTTGGGTACAGTCCCGAGTCACATGGAGGCAATGAGCGATAGGAGGGGTTCATCTCTCCCGGTATTGGGAGTTGATGTTGCGCTATGCTCGATTGGCCATAACAGGAAATCCTTGGCCAGGCTTGCTGAGATCTATTGGTAATTGTTATCAGTGGTTTCTCGAACCGTTATGGACCTTTGCATCGGCATGACTTATCAGGCTATTGGGGTCTGACGTTATACCACCCCTAGGCTGTTATATGCGACATATCAGACGAAAAGACTGGACTGTACGGTAGTGTTACTGATTGGATTCGCAGGAGTACGAGCAGGCTTGCTTGTTGATCTTGTGATCGCTCAATACCCGGGTGGCCGTTATGTTTAGCAGACCGCTTGCGGCTTGTGGGTGTTTGATATGATCATCACCTACTGCCAGCGTATTGATGAGTCTTTAGATTCTTACACAGAGCTTTCCTGGTTCATGAGAAACAAAGTAGGTGCACATATGTGATATGTGCGGGACCGAGATTAATGCGTGTATGTGAAACCACATTCTATTCTCGTGTTATGTTACTTTTGATATTAGTCGGTTATATATGATATAGCAGGATTGTTAAATCAAGAGTTGATTTAATAATTTAATGTATAATTATATATTTGATATATTACATCACATTAACTAATATTATATCACTTAAGTATTCAATTTTCTTACTTATGATACATTGATATATATGTGATATATGTTAAATGTATTATTTTCTTTTTGCACAAAATATATATGTGATATATATTATTGTGTCATGCTAGGTTACACATGCAACATGTATGTATGAGACTCACACCATGCTAGGTTAAAGTTAGGGTTTTATTTGTTTTAAGTAATTCAAACAACTTGGATAATGAGTCATATTTGAAGCTTGGAGAAGCTTGTAGAAAACATTGACTTAGTCCACTTGTTTGTCTTGCTTAAGATATTTTTTAACCCAACCCTTAACTCATAGCTATGCTTTATTCTCTACAATGGTTAGTGAATGACATACACTTACCATGGTTGCATTTCTAACCTCATGAGTTCATTCATCTCTTCATCACTTCTTCTTCTTCCTCACTTGAGTAAAAGCTTGCTAGTTTTTTCTAAGTGATGAAACCTTGTGAGAAAATTAAATCTAAAGTGAGCCCACTTCCTACTTCATCATCCTCTATTATTAGCCATTTAGTTTAGGGTGTTTGCTTCACTAATTTCACACATTAGTGAAGAGGTAGCATGAGCTAGTGTATCCTTGACGTAGATCATCTTCGGCCTCGAAGACTTCGATGCAAGCTTGTTCATGTCTTCATGGGAGCCTTTCTAGAGTCTAGGAGTTCGTGATCGCAGCGAAGGGACTATTACATGGAGCTATTGAAGTGAAGGACCGGTCTACAAAGGTTGTATTCCTTGTTCACTTTAGATGTAAAGTGTTTGCATATTGTTTCATCGGATTTTCTAGTATCGATTCTAGGGTTAGCTAGAACGGCAATTTTTTGAAATTGGCTTGGATGATGCCTCCCGAAATCTTCCTGCCGTGCTAGGCAACCCTACAGTGGTATCAGAGCCATGCTAGAAAATTAGATGGATTGTTTAGGATTACGAAATCGAAACAACTCCAAAACACCCAAATCAAAACTTAAGTTTCTTTCGAAATTTTTCACGTGTCAAAATTTTTTTTAAACAGCTGCAGAATGTTGTATGAGATATAACATGAACTCCACCAAAATTTGGAGCATTTTTTTCAAAAAGTGGCCGGCCACATAGGCTAAAAATCCGGTGTGCTCGGTATTTTAGTGGTGTCTGGACTTCAAATTTTTTTTGTGTTTCAGTCTCTGGTTTTTAGGGTTTCAGGTGTTGTTTGCTTTTGCTAAATTTTCATGTGATGTTAACTTTATGCAAAAGCAATACAAAGTGTTTCATAGTCGTAATTCTAATATGTATTCGGATTATTTAGACGATGTTAAAAAGTTTGAACGGATATCAATAACCCAATTTTTCCCCGCTGGAAATTTTTCAAGAGTTGGATTTTTTCCTTGTTTAAAATATTCAGAAAATCGTGCAAGTTGTTCTGTAGACCCTCTAGAAGAACGAAACCTTAACTCAATTATGTGACCATCAAAACCACCACTAAACCCTAAGGTTTGTGGTAGTTTAGCGGTGCCACAGGTGAGGCATTGCTTGACCCTTCTACGGCTAGTTCATAGGTGTTGTGGAATGTTCTGGATGCTTTTTTAGACTTCGCTCAAGTGTTAGGCTTGTTTGGAATTTTTGGGTCCTTGCTTATCGATCGAAAAGTTTAACTTCGTCTAGTTATCTGTGATTGTGATACAATATTTGGAATCCATAAATAGTTATGAGATAACTAGTTTGTATTTTATAAATCTAGTAGTTTAGTCTCATTTGATCTGTTGCAACGGGATTTTGATGTTGATCAAAAGTCCGTTGCAATCACGTAGCGTACGCGGATACTCGTCGATTAACCTTAATAGATAGCCACGCCCCATATCCCCGACCATATGACTATAGGAGAACCCCGTCGCCATCCGTTCGGGTGCTCGCGACAGCGGTGTTCCGCCTTAGTGCACTTCGTCGACGGCATCGGGGGGTGTGATTGTCTACTAAAGTTTCCGACGAGCATTTGATCAGTTCATCGGGAATCTTGTTGAATTACCCGACAGGTTATTGGAATGTGTTTTCAATATCGAGACTAAAATGCAGGGTTTATAATTGTTAGGCATGTGATGTCTAAGGAATTCATTTGGTTTGACATGAAATCCACTGTATGTGATATATTGGGTTTATGATGTCTATGGTGGTTGCAGATTCGAACTGTTGTAGTTTTTCAGTTTCTTTTCTGCTACCGTAAGTGTAATATGTGGAGTATCTCCGGTTTCGGTGCTATATGTCAACGACAATTGGGATACGCATATTTACTTACGTTGATGACATGAGTTGTTATGGGTTGCTGTGATATGTTATATTGGATCGTCGTGTTCTGAATAGCCGGGTTTTTTTTTATGTCAGATGAGAGTTTTTCATTTTCATTCATGTAAAAACTTGTATGTAATATTCTTTTATTGTGGCATTTCCGGGTGGAGGATATGTCACCATTGATGAATACTATTTACTTTTCACCATTAGGATAGACCCAAGGCGGGGAGCACAAGTAACCAGTTTCTAGGGTCCAGTGGGAGACCATCTCGAGGAGTCGAGACCAGGTCTCCTTACTCTAGAATTGGTAGGGTTGCTTGCCGCTCTCGTAGGGGTCTATGGGTGTGGGTTTGGCTATTCATCGCGACTGTGGAATCCGTGTTTTATACTGCCTTAATATAAAACACGGAAATCCTAGTATATCCAATATTTCATATGTTATCTTCTGCTGCTCTGTGATGTGATCACTGTGATATGTCCAGACGAATGCCTATATTATATATATGAGATATAATTAATATTGCTGCTTTCGTTTCATATGTGATGCTTGGGAAGCATAATAAATGGGACTTCATTAATGAGATTAATGAAACTAAAAGAAACCTTAAGATATTGTAGAAACTTGTTTAAAAACTGGCAGCTCTAGTTCTTACATTGCATAGAGGTATTCCTTATAGAATATGCAGCACTTTCAATAAGGAAAGAGCCGAGATCCCTTCACCGGGAGTGACCTTTTTAGCGAAACTAGCAAATGCTACAACCCACTCGGTTTGTCTTTTGATTGCTTCTATAGTTTTTGCTTTGCATAGTGGTATTTGTGAAATATCCTGCACCTTATTCGATAAGGAAAGAGCCGAGATCCCTCCACCGGGAGTGACCTCTTTAGCGAAACTAGTAAAAGCCTCAAAAGCACTCCTTTTCAAAATCACTCGATTCTACAACGATATCAAGTTCATTACGCAAAAGGTTTTCTTAAAAACCTGTCGTAGCCCTCCGTCATTTCAGATAAGTAATTCTTAGTATTCGTGCTACGTTTGTTGACCTTAGCCAAGGCGTAGTGTGCGGTAGCTAATTAATGCTTATCTACAGCATATGATACGGTTGAGTTAGGGTAGTCCTGCAGCTTTATTGACCTTAGCCAAGGATCGCGCGGGGGATTTAATTCAATCAAGAAATGATGGGTTGAACTTGGCTAGCGCTTATGATTTATTAACCTTAGCCAAGGTCATAAGTTGTTAGGGGAAAAAAATTATTGGGAATTTCATGTGTTGAAATTTGCAATGAGATTGCATACCTTTTATGAGATAGTTGGATCCCGATACCCACTGCGAGTAAGAGTTACACTTGGGAGAGTTTTACACATTATAATTAGCCGATCAAGTAGGTGTCTAGAAAGGTGTTAACGGGGTTACGCCCCTGGAAAAATGAGGTTTATTTTAATTAGTTCTGTGCGAAAGCACTGGTAACCTCCCTCAAAGTACCGACACTAGCCTGGCCGAAAGATTGACGAAGTTGTAGGGTGTAACCAAGCCCGGCTAGTCTTACCTTTTAGGGTTTGAAGGTAGATTTGACTAAAACAGTGAGAGCCATCCTGATTAGATAAAATAATAACTAATCTAATCCTGCAAGAAAAAACGCAGAGTGTTTTCTTCTCTCTCTCTCTCTCTCTCTCTCCTGGTAGCGACTATGTCACGCCTTAATCAAGATAATAATATGGATGTATTGACCGAACCTACTTATTATACTGAGCTAGGGAACATTGGTTCCGCTCTATCTTATAACTGTTATAAGTCCGAGCAGGAAATAGGAGAATATCCGGATTTCCATGCCACCCAATCGCAGAAAGTTCATGATGATGCATATTCTTCGAGTATCCTTATTACCGAGAACTGATTCTCAGTATCCTCTACGTCCTAGGTATGAGATACCGAATCAGGATCCCGCATATGTAATATGTTACATGGGCTACAGAAAGGTAGAGAACTGAGAATGGGTGATATGTCTCTAAGCGTTAGAGAATGGTGCAATTGTTGCAGCCAAGTCTATTGGCAGATATCACCTGGTATTAATACAGTGATTCTGAACAAATGTTATTACATACCGAACCTGATATACAACATTACATCATGTTCTTTACCGAGTTAAAGAAGGATACAATTCTGTATTAAAGGATAATGTTGTGAACATTTTCCTAAATCAAGAGTTGATTGGATCAGGCTCGTTATATAATAGCATATAAGTTCTAAATCAAACCACAGCTCAAAGTATATAGAACACACACAAGAGGAGTAGTTCAGAAATGAACGAATCCTTCTTGATGTAGGGTTCCTAGGCACCCTAGTGAGGTCTCACAAGGCATCGATCATGCCAAATTAAAATTTTAACGGTGCCGAGAAACCCGACTACGGATCGTCGGCTAGAAGTTTAGGCGAAAAAGCTAACTAGTTAACACTTAACTAAGAGATACGGAAATACAACCTTTGTAGATCCGGTTCTCCACCTCCATAGCTCCGCAACGAAGTCCTCTCCGCTGTCCAAATCAAATCCGGGCTCTAGCGTCGGCTTCGTCGGAGAATGGGCAAGCTAGGTCGTCGATGTCCATGCCGAAGATGATCTACGTCGAGGCATCGCTAGATCGAGCTCCACCTTCACCAAGTCTTGAAAACTTGTGAGGGAAACACACTCTACTACTTGGCAAGAGGTAGAGGATGAAGAAATAGGAAGTGGGTAGACTTTAGTTTTGGATTTCTCACTCATTTCATCAAGTTGCCATTGATGGTCAAGCTTTTCTTCACTTGAAGGAAGAAGAAGAAGAAGCTAAAATATATGATAAGAATAATTAAAAAAGAAAAGAATAATCTATCCTTATCATATATTGAACCATGGTTAGATGTAGAGAGTTAACTAAGGTTTAAGTGAGTGGTTAGGGTTAAGCATGAGACAAAATGGTCAAAAAGTCAAAGTCTTCATGAAGGTTCATGAATGAACAAAAGAAAGAAACCATTTTCCTCATTTTGCCTTTTCTTTTTCCAAAAAGATAAATGAATAAAAATGAAATCAAAAACCCTAATCACCCACTTAACTATAGTTTAATTCTTAACACTTAACCATAAGGCATGTATCATCAAACATGATACAAGCAAGTGCACAAAACTATATCGAATATACAATGTGCACACCCGAGCGAGAAAATCCATTTAAAGTGAACCGATACTAGTTAATGCAAAGTAATATATCAAATATATAATTATGCATTAAATCATTAAATCAACACTTGATTTAACGATCCGGTCATATCGCATATAACCGACTAGTATCATTAGTAACAATTTATCGAATCAACACTTGATCCGATAACCCGGCTATATCGCATATAACCGATCAATGTCACATCGCGAGAATCGAATACAGTATCACATACTGGTATTATTCTCGGTCCTGCACATATCTCATATGCACTCCTATTTCGTTTCGCTTGAGCCAGGAAACCTCTGTGTAGGACTCTAAAGACTCGTCAATACGCCGGCAGCAGGTGATGATCATATCAAACACCCACAAGCCGCAAGCGGTCTGCTAAACGTAACGGCCACCCGGGTATTGAGCGATCTGAAGATCGACGAGCAAGCCCGCTCACACTCCAGTGAATCCAACCAGTAACACTACCGTACAGTCCGGTCTGATCGTCTGATATGTCGCATATCTCGCCTAGGGGTGGTTAACGTCAGACCCCAATAGCTCGATAAGTCGTGTCAATATGAGGTCTATAACACTTCGAGAAACTACTGGTAACACTTACCAGTAAATCTCAGCAACCCTGGCCACGGATTTCTTTGTTATAGCCAATCGAACACAGCGCAACATCAACTCCCTATACCGGGAGAGACGAATCCCCTCCTATCGCTCATTGCCTCCATGTGACTCGGGACTGTACCCAAAAACCACCGTTTTGCACGCCCTCTTGGATGTGGTAAGATGGAAACCAAAGCACAGTGGGAACCACACAAGACTCTATGACGATCTCGGGTCAACAGACTACTCTGTACCAGTGTCACCAGAGAACTGCCATCTGACGTGAGGTATAATACCATCTGGGAGTTCTCGGCGAGTCCGTCCAGTGTACCCAGTCTCTACTGAGCACCCGTATATCATCTCTGATGTCAAACACCGATGGATATGGGATCATCCATCGCCCATCTGTATGGGTCGAGAAGGTATACGCTAGTCTACTCTGGTATATCGATGACCCGTCTCGATATACCCACGACTAGGGACTGTGAAGGATGTACTTATGGACTACCATGTCCCCACTAGTATGATCCGCATCATAGTCCAGGTAGTCAAGTACACATCCTAAGGGCTTTACCAACATGTAACAGAGAGACAATCAGCATACACGTTAAGGTAAAGATCAACCAGATAGCATACTATCATGTCGAGCAAGAAAGTCCTCCCTATATATGTCCCAGCATCCACTACAGTATACATCCTATGTATAGTAATGGCCTCTAGGGCATACATATAACTAACAATCTCCTACTTGCACTAGGTCTATCTGTAGCAGTGGTTGTAGTATCTCATACTCAACCATCCCATAAAAGTCTCTCTCTGGGAATAGGCCTTCGTGAGTGGATCCGCCGTGTTGTCCTTTGAGTCTACTCTCCAAACCTCGATCACCCTGGAGATCAACTATCTCCACGATCAGGTGATACTGTCTTAGAATAAGTCTGGATCACTGATGGGACCGGCGTTCCTTGGCATAAGCCACAACTCCATTGTCTCACAATGGTAGGAACATAGTTCATCTCATGAACCATTATACATCCAAACAGCCTCTTTGGTAGCATCTTTAGTAGCGATGTATGCTGCCTTTATCGTCTAGTATGTCACGGTATCTAGCTTGGAACTCTTCCAACATACCGTCTCTTTACTGAGGGTAAAGACAATGCCTGCAACTGACATTCAGTCGTCTTTATCACCCTGGAACCTTTCCAGTGATTCTCCCCAGGATCGATTGATACCATCTCACTACAGCTAGTGAGTATCCTAACATCCAGTTAGATCTATCTCATAGATCCAAAATCCAGGATTTAGTAGGTATCACTTTGATCCTGTACGGAGAATCTTTGTGATAAACGGAGATTGATCGAGCGTAGCATAAGAAACTCCTTTCTTATCAAGAGTATGTCATCCACGCACACTACGAGGATCGTCACTATACTCCCTACTACCTTTTTGTTTATACAAGGTTCATCTACCATTTTGATGATGTCAACTTCTTTGACTAACACATCAAAACAGACGTTCCAACTCCGCGATGCCTGCTTTATCCTATAAAGCATCTTGCACACGTTTCCGCTGCTCCCACTGTCTACGAGGCCCTCTGGTTGTGTACTTATAGACGCACTCTTCTAAAACATCATTTAGAAAAGCAGTCATGACACCCAACCACCAGATATCGTAGTCATGGTATGTAGCCGTGGCAAGTAGGATCCGGATGGACTTAAGCATAGATCCTTAGAAAAGGTTTCAACATAATCCACACCTGGTCAATGATACAAACCTTTAACAAGTCTAGCTTTGAAAGTCTCAACTTTTCCATCTACACCAAGTAATCTTCTCAAGATTTACTTGCTCCTTATGGGGATTTAACCCTTCAGATATTGCAACCAAAGTCCATACTTTGTTGGTGTACATGGATTCCGTCTCAGATCGCTAGACATCCAGCCATTCTTACAGAGTCCCACCCCTGATGGCCAGTTCGAAACTAGTTGGGTCATCATCTCATGATGCAATCCTCGCTCCCACTGTCATAGAGCAACCGAAGTATCTCTCGGGTGGGTGAGGAACCCTACTAGATCGGCGGAGAGGCTGAGATTCGTTGGTAACTATTGAATCATTTGGTTTTACCAAATCATCTGCTGTAGTTTGTATAGCTGGAACCTTTCCAGTTCTATATAACAGACCTTGCCTCGAGCTTGTCCGGATTTTGCTTTTAGACATAGGCCGGACAACCCCAAATCTTAACTAACTTAAGAGATGGGCTCTTCCCTTATCATATCAAATATGAAGTGGTAGGCAACTGATTTGATTTGAACCCTATTCAATAAGTATGCAGCTTCTCAAGTGCATAACTCCCAAAAGGAAAATAGAAAACTCAGTAGTACTCATCATAGAGCACACCATATCACATAGGGTGCTATTGCTCCGCCCCGATATACCATCGTGCTATGGTGTATACGGAGGAGTAATGCTGAGAGAGAATCTCATTCTCCTTTAGAATAGTCCAGGATTTCCGTGCTCAAGTATTCTCCTCCTTGATCTCATCAAAGGACATAATACTTATACCCATTATTGGTTCTCTACTTCTAACTTATATTCTATGAATATCTCAAAAGGTTCGGACTTGTGTTTCAACAGGAACATATGTCTGAATCTTGAGAGATTATCAGAGAATGTAATGAAGTACAAAGAACCGGTCTTGGTATGTGTAGACAGGGGACCTACATACATCAACATGTATCATCCCAAGAGTTCACTAACTCTTTCTCTATTTCCAGTAAACGGAGCTATGGTCATCGTATCTTTGTGACATGACTGGCAAGTTTCACAAGATGTAAATTCAAACTGATTTAAATATGCATCTACATGTAACTTTAGCTAGTCGGGTCACATTGATCTGACCTAGTCTACAATACCTTAAGAAGGATCCGTTCATTTCTGAACTCTTCCTCTTATGTGTGTTCCATATGCTAAGAACTGTAGTTTGATTTAGAACATCAACGCTTTTAGATAACGTGCCTGAACCGAACAACTTTTGATATAGGAAATGTTCAAAACATTATCCAACAATACAAAATTATATCCTTTCTTTACTAATAAAGAGACTGATATGATTTTGTATATCAGGTTCGGTATCTAATGACATTCGTTCAGAATCAATGTATTCGCAATACAGGGTGACAGTGACCAACAGACTTAGCTGCAACTCTTGCCCCGTTTTCTGCCTCATGAAACTTATCACCCGTTCTCAGTTCTTCTACCTTTCTGTAGCCCTATGTAACAGATTACATATCTGGGATCCTGATCTGGTATCACATACCCAGGACGTAAAGGATACTGAGAAACAGTTCTTTGTAATGAACACACCCGAAGATGATGCATCAGCATGCACTCTCTTCGTTTGGGCGGCACGGGAATTCTGGTAATCCCCAATTTCCTGCTCTGTCTTATAACTATTATAAGTTGGAGCGGGACCAACGTTCCCCAGCTCAGTATAACAAGCGGGTTCGGTCAATAATCCGTATTATTATCTTGATTAAGGCATGATATGGTCGCTACCTGGATAGAGAGAGAAGAAAACACTCAGCGTGCGCTCTTGCAAGAATAGATTGGTTTTTATTTTATCTAATCAGGATGGCTCCCACTGCTTTTTATCAAATCTTCCTTCAAACCCTAAAAGGAAAGACTAGCCGGGATTAATTACACACTACAAGTTCGCCAATCTTTCAGCCAGGCCAGTGTCGGTACTTTGAGGGAGGTCCCCCGTGCTTTCGCACGAACCTAATTAATGTAAACCTCGTTTTCCCAGAGGCGTAACCTCGTTGACACCTGTCTAGACACCTACTTGATCGGCTAATTGTAATGTATAAAACTCTCCCAGGAGTAACTCTTACTCGCAGCGGGTATCGGGATCCAACTATCTCATAGAAGGTATGCAATCTCATTGCAAATTTCAACACTTGAAATTCCCGATAATATTTTGCCCCTAACGTGCTATGACCTTGACGAAAGCCAACAAACCATAGCCCGCTAGTCAAGTTCAACCCGTTATTTCCTGATTGAATTAAACCCACCCGCACGACCCTTGACGAAAGCCAACAAAGCCGCACGACTACCCTAATCCAATCGCATCGTATGCTAGCAGATAAGCAGCATATAGCTACCGCACACTGCACCTTGACGAAAGCCAACAAATGCAGCACGAATACTATATACAACTTATCTGAAATGACGGAGGGCTACGACAGGTTTTTCTGAAAACCTATTGCGTAATGAACTTGATATCGTTGTAGAATCAAATGATTTTAAAATGGAGTGCTTTTGAGGCTTTTCTAGTTTTGCTAAAGGAGTCATTCCCGATGAAGGGATCGTCGGTCCTTTCCTCGTCGAATGAGGTGCGGGATATATCATATATATCACTTTGCAAAGCAAAAACTCTTAAAAGCAATCAAAAGACAAACCGAGTGTGTAGCATCTGCCAGTTATTGCTAAAGGAGTCACTCCCGGTGAATGGATCTCGGTCCTTTCCTCATCGAATAAGGTGCAGGATATATCACATATACCGCTGTGCAAAGCAAGAACTGTAGCTACCTGTTTTATTTTGAAATTCGATTCTACAACATCTTAGGCTTCTTTCATTTCATTAATCACATTAATGAAGTCCCATCATTTAAGTACCTAAACATCACAGATAAATACGACGTACACTTATGCCACCGCATTCGCCTCGATGTCCCCTCGTGCACCGTTAGGTTAGGTGACTAACGGCAGAGCGGGCCAGGGCTAGCGCGGGTGTAAAACACAAGTAACGCCTATATAATATATCATATATACTATATACTGTATCTATCACAGAACAACACATGATCACATCACAGATAACGCAGCAGAAGAAACATATGAAATATTGGATATACTAGGACGTCCGTGTTTTTAATACGAGCCAGTATAAAACACGGATTCCACGGTCGTGATGAATAGCCAAACCCACACCCCTAGACCCCTACGAGAGCGGCAAGTAACCCTGCCAATTCTAGAGTTAGGAGACCCGGACTCGACTCCTCGAGTTGGTCTCCCACTGGACTCCAGAACCCGGTTACTTATGCCCTCCTCCTTGGGTCTATCCTAGTGCGGAAAAGTAAATAATATACAAAGGGTGACAACTTCCGCAACCTGGAAGCGCCCCAATAAAATAATATTACATACAAGTTTTTACATGAATGAAAATGAAAAACACTCATCTCACATAAAAACCCCCGGCTATTCAAACACGACAATCCAATATAACATATCCAGCAACACATAATATCACATGTCATCAACGTAAGTAAATATGCGCATCCCAATTGTCGTTGACATATAGCAACGAAACCGGCGATATCACATATTACACTTACGGTCACAGAAAAGAAAGTGTAAAACTACAACAGTTGGAATCCGCAACTACCTCAGACATCGCATGCCTGAGCAAATGAATTACTTAGACATCACATGCCTAACAATTATAAACCCCGCATTTTAGTCTCAAAATCGAAAACACTTTTCAATATAAAGTCGGGCAATTCAACAAGATTCCCGACATCCTGATCGAATGCTCGTCGCTAACTTTAGTAGGCGGCCGCACCCCCGATACCGTCGACGAAGTGCACCAAGGCGGAACACCGCTGCCGCAAGCACCCGAACGGATGCTTTCGGCGACGGGGTTCTCCTACAGTCACTTGGTCGGGGCTATGGGGTGAGGCTGTCTATTAAGTTTACCCGGCGAGTATCCGCGTACGCTACGTGATTGCGACGGACTTTTGATCACATCAAAATTCCGTGGCAACCGATCAAGTGAGACTAAACTGCTATGTTTATAACATTCATTTAGTTATCTCATAACTTATTGTGAATTCCAATTATTGTATCACATTCCGGATAAATAGAAAATGTTAAACTTTCCGATCGAACAATCGAACACCCAAGTTTTCCCGATACAGATCAACACATGAAACAAGTCTAAAAAACATTCAGTTCGTGCCTCAGTACCAACGGTCCAGCCGTAGAAGGGTCAAGCCTACGCCTCACATGTGGCACGCCGTACTGCCCCAAACCCGAAGGTTCAAAGGGCAGTTCAAGATGGTCACATAATCGAGTTAAGGTTTGTTGTCTTCTAGAGGGACCATCGCATTACTTGCACTACTTAGAACGTCTTTAAACCTCGGAAAAATCCAACACTTGGAAATTTTCCGGCAAGGAAAAATTGGGTATTTTTATCCGGTCGAACTTTTTTAACATATTCTAAAATTATCCGGAAAAACACATAGACAAAATTTGACAATCCGATAGAATGTACGAACCCCCTATACAACCCAAAATACTCAACTCTTGATTTCAGAAAAACAATATTCCAGGAAAACCAACACTGCAAAATAGGAATTACTGTGCAAAATTGAATGCCTAATAAGACAAAACGGCCGCGGAACCGCCGCATTAGCATGCTAATGCCGCAGTTCCGCCGCACTTTTGAGGGATCATTAGTTACTTTTTGCACCGTAATTCTTAGAATTTCCTGCTGATTTTTCTGCATATTTTTAATTCTCAAAAATCCACGAATTTCAAAAAAGTACAGAGAGCATTCTAAGGTTTGGGTTTCGGTTCGATCGGACTTCAAACTCCGTCTACGCATCGCCTAAGGCTCTAGCTAGGCTCTGATACCACTGTAGGGTTCCGAGGCACCCTAGTGAGGTCTCACAAGGTATCGATCATGCAAAATTAAAATTTTAACGGTGCCGAGAAACCCGACTACGGATCGTCGGCTAGAAGTTTAGGCGAAAAAGCTAACTAGTTAACACTTAACTAAGAGATACGGAAATACAACCTCTCCACCTCCATAGCTCCGCAACGAAGTCCTCTCCGCTGTCCAAATCAAATCCGGGCTCTAGCGTCGGCTTCGTCGGAGAATGGGCAAGCTAGGTCATCGATGTCCATGCCGAAGATGATCTACGTCGAGGCATCGCTAGATCGAGCTCCACCTTCACCAAGTCTTGAAAACTTGTGAGGGAAACACACTCTACTACTTGGCAAGAGGTAGAGGATGAAGAAATAGAAAGTGGGTAAACTTTAGTTTTGGATTTCTCACTCATTTCATCAAGTTGCCATTGATGGTCAAGCTTTTCTTCACTTGAAGGAAGAAGAAGAAGAAGCTAAAATATATGATAAGAATAATTAAAAAAGAAAAGAATAATCTATCCTTATCATATATTGAACCATGGTTAGATGTAGAGAGTTAACTAAGGTTTAAGTGAGTGGTTAGGGTTAAGCATGAGACAAAATGGTCAAAAAGTCAAAGTCTTCATGAAGGTTCATGAATGAACAAAAGAAAGCAACCATTTTCCTCATTTTGCCTTTTCTTTTTCCAAAAAGATAAATGAATAAAAATGAAATCAAAAACCCTAATCACCCACTTAACTATAGTTTAATTCTTAACACTTAACCATAAGGCATGTATCATCAAACATGATACAAGCAAGTGCACAAAACTATATCGAATATACAATGTGCACACCCGAGCGAGAAAATCCATTTAAAGTGAACCGATACTAGTTAATGCAAAGTAATATATCAAATATATAATTATGCATTAAATCATTAAATCAACACTTGATTTAACAATCCGGTCATATCGCATATAACCGACTAGTATCATTAGTAACAATTTATCGAATCAACACTTGATCCGATAACCCGGCTATATCGCATATAACCGATCAATGTCACATCGCGAGAATCGAATACAGTATCACATACTGGTATTATTCTCGGTCCTGCACATATCTCATATGCACTCCTATTTCGTTTCGCTTGAGCCAGGAAACCTCTGTGTAGGACTCTAAAGACTCGTCAATACGCCGGCAGCAGGTGATGATCATATCAAACACCCACAAGCCGCAAGCGGTCTGCTAAACGTAACGGCCACCCGGGTATTGAGCGATCTGAAGATCGACGAGCAAGCCCGCTCACACTCCAGTGAATCCAACCAGTAACACTACCGTACAGTCCGGTCTGATCGTCTGATATGTCGCATATCTCGCCTAGGGGTGGTTAACGTCAGACCCCAATAGCTCGATAAGTCGTGTCAATATGAGGTCTATAACACTTCGAGAAACTACTGGTAACACTTACCAGTAAATCTCAGCAACCCTGGCCACGGATTTCTTTGTTATAGCCAATCGAACACAGCGCAACATCAACTCCCTATACCGGGAGAGACGAATCCCCTCCTATCGCTCATTGCCTCCATGTGACTCGGGACTGTACCCAAAAACCACCGTTTTGCACGCCCTCTTGGATGTGGTAAGATGGAAATCAAAGCACAGTGGGAACCACACAAGACTCTATGACGATCTCGGGTCAACAGACTACTCTGTACCAGTGTCACCAGAGAACTGCCATCTGACGTGAGGTATAATACCATCTGGGAGTTCTCGGCGAGTCCGTCCAGTGTACCCAGTCTCTACTGAGCACCCGTATATCATCTCTGATGTCAAACACCGATGGATATGGGATCATCCATCGCCCATCTGTATGGTTCGAGAAGGTATACGCTAGTCTACTCTGGTATATCGATGCCCCGTCTCGATATACCCACGACTAGGGACTGTGAAGGATGTACTTATGGACTACCATGTCCCCACTAGTATGATCCGCATCATAGTCCAGGTAGTCAAGTACACATCCTAAGGGCTTTACCAACATGTAACAGAGAGACAATCAGCATACACGTTAAGCTAAAGATCAACCAGATAGCATACTATCATGTCGAGCAAGAAAGTCCTCCCTATATATGTCCCAGCATCTACTACAGTATACATCCTATGTATAGTAATGGCCTCTAGGGCATACATATAACTAACACTTGAGGCATCGTAGACTAGGTCATATCAATGCGACACGACCAGCTAAGTAACATAAGGATGAATATTAGAATTTGTTTGAATTTTCATCTTATCATACTTAGTAGTCTTGTCTCAAAGGTAAAATGACCAATACTTCGTTTACTGGAAAAATAAAAAGAGTTAGTGAACTCTTGGGACGGATACATGCTGATGTATATGGTCCTACGTCTACAAATTCCAAGGTTGTTCTTCATACTCTTACTGTTCATATGTTATGGCATGAATATACCATACCAATTCGTTATGTATGGATGATGAGATTCTTCATTATATTCACTGATCATCTCTCAAGATTCGGACATATGTTCCTTTTGAAACACAAGTCTGAAACTTTTGAGAAATTCAAGAAATATAATCTTGAAGTTGAGAAACAGACAGGTAAAAGTATTAAGTCCAACGATGTGATCAAGGAGGTGAATACTTGCGCATGGAGTTCCTGGAGTTTCTAAAAGGAGAATGAGATTCTCTCTCAGCTTACTCCTTCGAGTACACTATAACACAATGGTGTATCGGGGCGAAGGTATCGCACCCTATGAGATGTGGCGCGCTCTATGATGAGTACTGCTGAGTTACATGTTTTCTTTTGGAGTTATGCACTTGAGAAGCTGCATACCTATTGAATGGGGTTCCGTCCAAATCAGGGCCTACCACTACATATGAGATATGGTGTGGGAAGAGAACATGTCCTAAACGAGTTAAGATATGGGGTTGTCCGGCCTATGTTAAAAAGCAAAATCCGGACAAGATCGAGGCAAGGTCAGTTCTGTATAAGTTTGTAGGATATCCCAAACATTTGCGAGGAAATATCTTCTACCACCCTGAGGAGCAAAATGTATTTTGTTTCTCAGCATGCCACCTTTTTAGAAAAGGAATTTCTTATGAAGAAATTAGTGGTAATACGGTAGAACTGGAAGGAGTTCCATCTAGACAAACTAACAACTGATAATTTAGTGAAACCAAAGGATTCAATAGTCTCCAACGAGCCTCAGCCTCTCCGCGAATCTGGTAGGGTTCCTCATCCACTTGAGAGATACTACGGTCTTCTCGGTGACAGTGGGAGCGAGGATTGCATCATGAGATGATGGCCCAACTAGGTTCAGGCAGGCCATCACAAGTGGGGACTCGTTGAAATGGCTGGATGCTATGCGATCAAAGATGGAATCTATGTACACCAACAAAGTATGGCATTGAATATTGCACCTGAAGGGGTAAAACCCATTGTGAGAAATTAGATCTTGAGAAGATTCTTGGTGTAAATGGAAAAATTGAGACTTTCAATGCTTTGCTTAAGTCCATCAAGATCAATACAAGCACGGAGATGGAACATCTGTTATGATGTGGTAGTCAAAGAGTTTGACGTCAATAAAATTGAAGATGAACCTTGTATATATAAGAAGGTTGTAGAGAGTAAGGTTGTCTTCCACGTATTGTATGTAAATGACATACTCTTGATAGGAAATGGTTTAATATGCTACACTCAGTCAAGCTCCTCTTATCACGGGGATTCTCAATAGAAAATTTGGATGATACCTACTACATCTTGTGGATTATGATCTATGGTGATAGATCTAAGTGGGTGTTGGGAGTGTCCCAAATCCAGGTACATTAACACTGTACTAAAGGGGTTTAGTATGGAAGATTCTAAGCGTGGTGGTTCGCACGCACACTTACTCATAGATCACTCATTCCAAAAAGATGTCTCCCAAGACTGATTTGGAGAGAGCTCGCGTTCAAGGGATACCCTATGCTTCGGCAGTAGGCTCTATCAGAGTATGTGATGTTATGTACAAGACCAGATGTTGATGACTTGCTAGGTGTAGTGATCGGGAATCAATCGGATCTTGGGAGAATCACTGGAAGCTGTGGAGGACATTCTTAAAGTACTTGAGAAGCACTAAAAGAAAGTTCTTGGTTTGAGCTTTCAGAGTGATAAGTTCGACTGAAAGTCTGTCACAGGCATTGTCTTTACCCTCAGTGGAGGGACGGTATGTTGGAAGAGTTCCAATCTAGATACCGTGACATACTAGACGATAAAGGCTGATTACATTACTACCAATGATGCTGCCAAAGTGCCTGTCTGGGCATTTCTTGTTCATGAGATGAACAAGGTTCCTACCATTGAGCATCCAATAACTGTTATTGTGATAACAATGGAGTTATGGCTTTCCCATCAGCGTTCCAGACATATTTTGAGGCAAGTATCACCTGATCAGGGAGATTGTTGATCTCTAAGGGATCGAGGTAAGGAGAGTAGATATTGAGGTTAACACGGCAGATACACTCACCAATGCCTGCTTCCCCGAATACTATTTGACATATTTTTGGATGGTTGAGTATGGGATACTACAACCACTGCTATATTGTTAGGTATTGGATACTACAAGAGATGGCCTTAGTGTAAGTGGGAGATTGTTAGTTATATGTATGACCTAGAGGCCATTACTGTACATAGGATGTATATTGTAGTGGATGCTTAGACATATATAGGGAGGACTTTCTTGCTCTTTATGATAGTTTGCTATCTGGTTGCACTTTATCTTAACATGTACACCTGATGTATCTCTCTCACATGTTGAATAAGCCTTTAGGATGTGTACTTGACTACGAGGACTATGATGCAGATCATACTAGTGGGGCCAAGGGTAGTCCATAAGTACTGATTGAATTGATTTAGCGTGCTTGCGCTCTCTAAAAGATAGATCAAAAATATTTGTAACCGCAATCAAGAACGGCGTCGCTTGGTAGCTAGCCGGTGAGTACGGGTCGGTCCACAGGGATGTTGTGAATTTCCGATTCGCTCTAACGAGTTAATTCCGAAGGGTGTTCGGATTAATTATTAAATCTAAAATTCTAATTAACCTAGAGCAATTATCTAGATCTACTCTTGCTAGGGCTAGGTTTAGGGATGGTTTGGAAATGTAATTAAATCTCACCGCTTTCAATACCCGAATGAAGATCTGTGAGGAGTTATGGTAATTATCAATAAAGAGGATTAGATCCGTTCGGGAAGGTGTTCCTTCCTCTAGGTTCTTGTCCTTCCTTTAGAGATCCTTACCCTAACCTCCATGGAAAACATCACACCCGGGCCTTTATACTACGGTATCACCACTACCTCGAGGGATAGAGTGCCGTAGGGAGCGGTATGTGCATGTATGCATGGAGTCCTATTGTAAATATTTGGTGGGTAAGAAAGGGATGAGAGATCTCATCTCTCAAAATCCTTCCCCAAAGCTAACTCTAAATAAGTTCCTAGGACATGAAATTAAATCTACCTAGGGCAAGGAATTTAAATCTACACTAAGGCAAGAAATTAATTTACTTACAGATGTAACCCTCCAATCATCCATGCAGGATTGTCAGATCTGAATTTCTGAATGGAGAAGAAACACCGATGCTCTCCAAAAGATTTCTAAATTTTATTCATTAAAGGGAGGCATAGGGAGGCATAAGAATTACAATGGTGAGAGTTCCTATTTATAAAGAATAGGAAACTCTAGGGTTACATTTTGATTCGCCTGTCTACAATTACAAAAATAGCCCTAGGTTGACTAGTCAACGCCGCCACAAAAATATGGAAAAAATATTTGTTCCTAATTGCACTATCCTGCCGCGGAACCGCGGCCTGAGGCATGGTTTGGCCGCGGTTCCGCGGCCAAATGTTGGAGTTGGGCTCTGGACTTTCTGGTGCTGGCTTCTGGTGACTTTGTCTTCCTGTTTATATATGTTCTTTTCTATTTGGGCTTCTAGGTTGGTTCCAGATTTCCAGTGAACAATTTGCAATGGATTTTTAACTGTTCGCTTTGAGTCGATGTCTTGAATCTTGCTTTGTGAATTGTTCCTTATGTAGGCTTGATCAAGATTCTCTGTTTGTTGGTTAAAGTCCACTTTTGCATCATCTTTTCATCGTTTTCACTGTTTCTTGTCAAAGAACCTGTAACCTGTAACATGTAGCAGACATGCGTCAAAAGTACCTGTTTATTTATAAAAAGAATAAGAATGGGGAATATAATAATGCAATATTCTGATCTGAACAAATACCCCCAAACCTATCTTTTGCTCGTCCTCGAGCAAACTTATTTTTATTCACTAAAATCCTAATCACACTTTCGCAGGGAAACGCGATTGCACTGAGCACGTGCAACAAGCCGTTAAACCTCTAGGTGTCCCTAGTAGGAGGAGTGTTGTCTCCTGAGGGTTTTCAGCGGATTACACCCATAAAATCCTATCAATTTGGCCCATTAACTTTTGTTCTCCAATTAAGTTTTCTAACTAAGAATTCTATTATCATCGACCCGCAAATTATCCACCCATATTCTTCACACTTCCTCATTATTTAACTTAAGATTATATATGTTATGCAGACCTACTTAGCTTTCGGCATTTCTTAAGTTTTCTTCCAGGGTTCCATCTCCACTCGGGAATTTTTATTTACTCTATTAAAGATACAAGTTTTATTCTTCATCCCTTTCTCTCATCTAAATTCCAATTACATACCCCTACGTGTGTGTAAAGATCACCCCTACACTTGGAAATTCAAATCAAGCAATCATACTCTCGTCCATTGTCCAAAGCACTTATTAATTTGTGAATTTTTAATTGAATTTTTGCTTACACATCCTTCATGCGACCATTAATACTTCTTGAGGTACCAACAACCGATTACAAGATGCGTTTGCACATTAAAGCGTACTTCCTAGTTTTGCAACACCCAAGGCTTTAGCAGTGACTCCCAAACCAGTTGGTCTAAGGCACTAGGTGATGAAGCACCCTCGCTAAATATTTTTCTATTTTTACAGCCTTAAGTAATCACAAAAACCAGTGTTCATTTTTTTATTCTTTATTCACACTTATTTTTTTATTTTTTTATTTTCTTCGTACTAAGGACTTTAGACAAGAGTATTTCAAGGTCTCTTCTACTATTCCAAGTTTCAAGGTGCGTGATTGTGCAAATTGTAGGGTATACATTTTCAGAATCTAGACTTAAGCTAGGAACTATTTTTCAAACTTATACTCTAATAAGAACATCAATACTCTTCCCTTGTTTCGACTTAGCCCAAGAAGTGAACCCAAAATTTGCCTATTTCTAAATAAACTACAAGGCATATACTTTCTACCGTTAAACTTTAAGGAATGTTATTTTTAGGGTTTTTAATTCACTAAGTCTAAGATCTAGTTGTTCCTAGCTAGTTAACCTATTTGTCAAACTCAAGTCAATTAGCCAATATTGAATACAATATTTTTTTATAATTTTTGAAATTTTTCAAATTTTTATGGGTTTTCAAATAAATATGCAAATGCAAAAATATATACAAATGAATGCGAAGTAAGAAGACGTACCGAGCATACCCCCAAACTTGAACTTGACAGTGTCCTCACTGTCATGCTAAACCAAGAGGGTCAAAATACCGGTACTCCCCTGTTTATTTATTTATAATTTTTTTATAATATTTTTAAGGTTTTGAAATTTTTTGAAATTTTTTATAGAAAATAAAACAAAAAAATATATACATATATACAAAGATTCCCCAAACTAAGCTTGGCCTTGCACAAGCCAAAAGTCAGCACCAACCATTCAAAAATCTTATCGTGGAAATGGTATAGTTGGTGCAAGAAAATGAGAACCACGCAAGACCGTGTGGAAAGAAGAATGGTAGAATATGGTCTCGGTGGGGGTGAAGAATGGCGAAAAGAAGAAGGAAGTGGAGCACGATCTTGAGGGTATAAATTGAGTGAATAAATTAGCGCAATATGTGATGACCGATATGTTATAAGCGATTGCGCTAACCTATCTACTCGTCGAGAAATGGGATCAAATCCCTCAAGATTCGCAAGAAAACATGGGTACGCCGAACTTGGTATCGGAGATGAAAGCGTAACGGTCATTTGTACAGTCGGGACAATAGGAGAGACGAAAAGGATTGAATTAGGGATAGTATCTTTCTCACCGTAGTAAACTGTTTCGAACTTGAAAGATTCCATTAATGGTTCGAAACTACTATAATCAACCGAGTCTGATGGCTCATCTGAAAATGTAAAGGACTCAAACTCGGACGGTGAGTCATCAACATCGTCCGAAAAAGTGAAACACTCGTAAGTGTTATCATCTGTGAGAACAGTATCGGATTCAAAGGAAAATCTTTCAAGCTCACAGTCTTCATGCGGGGTCGGAACGATGGGAAGGAGGGAGGGTGATATAACAGTCAAAGGTTCAGGAGGATGAATTGGAAAATCAGACACATCAAACAAAAATGATTCAACCTCAATATGATCCTCAAAACTCTCCTCAATACTATCCTTAATATTTAACTCATCCATGCCATTATCATCAAATTCAAGAGGCATATTCGATTCGGGAGAAACCTTTAATAACTCGGGATGATGATTTGAACATAAAATCTCAATTAAATCGACAGGTTCATCATCCGAAATATTCCCGGCGTCTATATCCTCAATCAAGTGAAAATCAATTTTCTTAGACACCTCATCAAAAGCATGGATATGTATCGATTTAGGTTCTAGAGTGGAGGTGTAAAGATCGAAAGGATTAGGTGCGGTTTCACTCGAAAGGGGTTCCTCAAAATCTGGCAAATCAAACACTACAAAATCACACAACACATTTTTATTTTCAACAGGTGAACTATTTAGGGCAATCGATGGAAAACAGGAGTTGTGGGCTTCAATTGGGTAAGGGTAGGTTTGATTTGAAAATCCTCTCTCATTCTCACTCTGTCCAACTGCCGCCTCATACATTGAAAAATTTGGAGCTAGCGGGACACTAGCTACCGGTTCACTAGGTTGCATAAGGGCGGCCATGGACGCTTCCACATTCCTCATCATTTTATTTGTTGCAGCAATATATGCCTCCAACGACTCTTCCAAACTAGACTTGGGTGGTAAAGGGGTTTCGGTAAAAGATTCGGAATCGTGTGGATATGCAAAACTCCCTAATGGCTGTGTAGAAATAGTGTCTAGTGAGGGTAGTAAGGTAGGGTAGGACTGGTAGGAAGTGGGTGGTAGGACAGGGGTAGGGTCTACATGTGGATAAAAATGTGAATAATCTTGTGGATCCCTAGAACTAGATGTGTGGAGAGGGGTGAAAGATCGACTGCGAGATTGAGCAATATGCTCAGCAATGGACATCGGCCTAGGAGTGACAGAAGGACTTGAAGAAGTGGTATCAACATATGTAGGTGGTAAAGGTTGACTCGGTTGACACAAAGTGGGTTGAAAAGTCAAACTATTTCTCCTAGACGCCTCTATTTGATCTTTCAAGGATATTTTTGGCACGGAGGGATCGTCTTTAAATTGACCGAACAAATTGACGTACGACGCAAAATTAGGTTCGGGATACCAAAGTTCGGCTAATGATTTATTGTGTGGGGTACCCATGTTAGAAGAAGAAAGGTGACAAGAAGGAAGGTTGGGTAGTGCAAGGATTTATTTGGGGCTAAAAAATTTTGCAAGTTCTATAAAATATTTGTCCTTTTTATTTTCATTTTTCATTGATTTTTTTTCTTTCTCTTTATTTGGAAAAATTTTGTTGCAAAAAGATTTTAGAGAAAAGATATGCAACAGCAAAATATTTTATAGAAAAGATATGCAACAGCAAAATATTACTTGCAATCTATTTTATTTCAAGCGGGGCCCAAAAATCCTGCATAAGATCGTTATTTGGAAGGGAATATATTTTTAATGTGCACAAAATCCTGCAGGTATTTTTTTCAGAAAATATATTTCAAAAATTATAGAGGATGAACAGAAGATCTTACAGAGCAAAGTTGGTCTGATGATGTCACTATTCCACCGCCCTTCCACGGCAAAACGTGGCTCCCACCGCAATTTCGCGGTCAAATTAACTGCACAGTGCCCCAAATTTTTTTTTTGGTGCGACGAATCGACAAGATGGCCGCGGTTCCGCGGCCTAAGGTGGGTTTTGGCCGCGGAAACGCGGCTTGGTGGTGGAATTAGGTCTGCAGAAAAATTGCTCTGTTCTGTTATTTAATTCCCCTTCTGTTTCGATCTTCTGATTTCTGTTTCGCCTTCTGGAAATTTCCAGATTGTCTTTGTATATCCTGCAAAATTAAAACAACAAAGTATCCCTTCCAAAAATAACAAATTATATATATTTTTATATTTTTTCGATTTTTTCAGATTTTTATGATATTTTTAAATTTTATGATTAACCCGAAATCGCGAAAAGGAAAGTTCTACGCCATCCCCGGCAACGGCGCCATTTGATTGAATTGATTTAGCGTGCTTGCGCTTTCTAAAAGATAGATCAAAAATATTTGTAACCGCAATCAAGAACGGCGTCGCTTGGTAGCTAGCCGGTGAGTACGGGTCGGTCCACAGGGATGTTGTGAATTTCCGATTCGCTCTAACGAGTTAATTCCGAAGGGTGTTCGGATTAATTATTAAATCTAAAATTCTAATTAACCTAGAGCAATTATCTAGATCTACTCTTGCTAGGGCTAGGTTTAGGGATGGTTTGGAAATGTAATTAAATCTTACCGCTTTCAATACCCGAATGAAGATCTGTGAGGAGTTATGGTAATTATCAATAAAGGGGATTAGATCCGTTCGGGAAGGTGTTCCTTCCTCTAGGTTCTTGTCCTTCCTATGGAGATCCTTACCCTAACCTTCATGGAAAACATCACACCCGGGCCTTTATACTACGGTATCACCACTACCTCGAGGGATAGAGTGCCGTAGGGAGCGGTATGTGTATGTATGCATGGAGTCCTATTGTAAATATTTGGTGGGTAAGAAAGGGATGAGAGATCTCATCTCTCAAAATCCTTCCCCAAAGCTAACTCTAAATAAGTTCCTAGGACATGAAATTAAATCTACCTAGGGCAAGGAATTTAAATCTACACTAAGGCAAGAAATTAATTTACTTACAGATGCATCCCTCCAATCATCCATGCAGGATTGTCAGATCTGAATTTCTGAATGGAGAAGAAACACCGATGCTCTCCAAAAGATTTCTAAATTTTATGCATTAAAGGGAGGCATAGGGAAGCATAAGAATTACAATGGTGAGAGTTCCTATTTATAAAGAATAGGAAACCCTAGGGTTACATTTTGATTCGCATGTTTACAATTACAAAAATAGCCCTAGGTTGACTAGTCAACGCCGCCACAAAAATATGGAAAAAATATTTATTCCTGATTGCACTATCCTGCCGCGGAACCGCGGCCTGAGGCATGGTTTGGCCGCGGTTCCGCGGCCAAATGTTGGAGTTGGGCTCTGGACTTTCTGGTGCTGGCTTCTGGTGACTTTGTCTTCCTATTTATATATGTTCTTTTCTATTTGGGCTTCTAGGTTGGTTCCAGATTTCCAGTGAACAATTTGCAATGGATTTTTAACCGTTCGCTTTGAGTCGATGTCTTGAATCTTGCTTTGTGAATTGTTCCTTATGTAGGCTTGATCAAGATTCTCTGTTTGTTGGTTAAAGTCCACTTTTGCATCATCTTTTCATCGTTTTCACTGTTTCCTGTCCAAGAACCTGTGACCTGTAACATGTAGCAGACATGCGTCAAAAGTACCTGTTTATTTATAAAAAGAATAAGAATGGGGAATATAATAATGCAATATTCTGATCTGAACAAGTACACCCTATAATTGTTCCTAGTCATGGGAGTATTGAGACAGGGCATCGATACTCCAGAGTAGAGTAGCGTATACGCTTCTCGACCCATATGATGGGCGATGGATGATCCTATATCCATTGGTGTTTGACATCAGAGAAGGTATACGGGTGCTCAGTGGAGACGGGGTTGTCACGACCCAAAAGTGGCACGTGACCGACACTTAAATCCCGTGACATCTAAAGACATCGACGTAATCTAAGTAAGCCGAAACCCGGAATCTAAACCTTTTTTGAAGATATTGGAGGTGAGGTTTAAATAATCACCCGATAAAATCAAGTTAAAATAACATCAAATTTTAACTAAGTATGTTGAAAAGCATTTATGATGTTTTGAAGCTTGTCATCACCTCCTTTGCATTTTTATATAAAACCCGATACAACATAATAAACTAGCATCCCAACGGAAGCTAGTCCCCACATCCAAACAATGGAGCAACCAATTAATCTAAAGCAGTAGTCGACTCTAAAGGGTGCGACAATCAAAACACAACTCTAATCCTCGATTCTAAGTCCATAATATGCCATTTCTAAGTTGATGGAATTCCCACTAGATACAAGAATATATGAATAATCAAGAGTGAGTAGGATACAATAAAAACTCACTTACCCATCAATCCCCAAAAGAATGTGTGCCCAAACCGCTAATAATCCAAGCGGTAAAACCTGCAAGAAACTGTGGCACAACGAGAATGAGTTGCCAACTCAGTGAATAAAAGTGCATCTAAAGGTAGAAATCGAAATGCATGACGATTACCTAGGTCATAAGTATAGTACTATCATAATCTGTATCGATATACTATATGATATGCAAAGGTACAACACTAGCTATAATATCTCAATGTCATACGAATCTACTATCCCTATTGGAATTCCCTTTTTGTCTATGAATGTCTGTACAAATATATGCAGGTACTGTCCCCTGGATCAGTCCTGATGGAATCCAATAAATACATATCCAACGATGTACCTCATGATAATGATCGTATCAATATACAAATGATGCCCAGCATCGACATCGAAATACGAAATCTCTCGTATCCAGTATCGACACGTAAATACAGATAACGTCGACACTATCTCAACAGATGATCGTCACCCGATATCCTGGCTACGATCAGTATCCTCTGGATATCTGCCGTACCTAATCGAACCCCGGTCAGTATCCCCTGGATAGTTGCCGTGCTCATCTCAATCTCCGGTCAGTATCCCCTGGATACCTGCCGTGCTCAATTCTATCTCCGGTATCGAGTATCCTCGCTAGGCTCCCCCGCCTCAATGCGGCTATCCTGCTCCTCGGTCTCGACCGGGTCCACCATGTATCCAACTGTATATTTCCCCCACTCAGTCTGGATAACGTAAAAATCCGCGACCGTATATCTCCCCCACTCGGTCCGGAACAAAACCAGAAAACACAAACTCATGGTGGACGTTTTACTCATCATCTCAAAATATAAGTAAGGAATAAGAATAATTGCATAGTTTGTATTGATGATATACTATATATGTATATATATATATAACAGTGTCGCATACCACTGATATATATATATATCATCAGGAGTAAAATACTCAGAAATCCCAAAAAAATCAAATACATTATCTATAATACTACAACATGAATAGGAAATTACTACGAAATCATATCACATAACATAATGATTTCAGTTCTAATGTGTCATGGCACTACTAATGATGTGTAGTGTAGCATATGCGTCTGTGCTTGTGCAACATGGAAATCTTTAGTATTTGTGCAAGTGTTCTACGGTGTAAAAATCTATATATTTACACATATATATCAGAACGATTCTACAGTGATATGGCAGTACCAATGAGGTGTGGTGTAACCTATAATTTACGTGCTGGTGCAGCATAGTACTCATTGGTAATTATGCAGTGTTCTATCAGAGTGTGCGTAACGCAGAAACATATATTATAGATAATATAATCTAAACATAGTTATTGTAATTACTTGTTATGAGCTATACCATTATCCTTAGAAATGATCGGAACGTTAAGTTTGAAATAAGGAAGCTGCCTTAGGTTTAAAATAAATGTTTGTTTTAGAAACTGGCATGCATTCTGGTAGTTTATTTAAAAGACAACGATCCGTGGTTTTTAAAAGAATATATAGCTCATACCAGTATTACAGCCTAAAACAATGTTAGTTATATGTATGCCCTAGAGGCCATTACTGTACATAGGATGTATATTGTAGTGGATGCTGGGACATATATAGGGAGGACTTTCTTGCTCGACATGATAGTATGCTATCTGGTTGATCTTTACCTTAACGTGTATACTGATTGTCTCTCTGTTACATGTTGGTAAAGCCCTTAGGATGTGTACTTGACTACCTGGACTATGATGCGGATCATACTAGTGGGGACATTGTAGTCCATAAGTACATCCTTCAAGGTCCCTAGTCGTGGGTGTATCGAGACGGGGCATCGATATACCAGAGTAGACTAGCGTATACCTTCTCGACCCATACAGATGGGCGATGGATGATCCCATATCCATTGGTGTTTGACATCAGAGATGATATACGGGTGCTCAGTGGAGACTGGGTACACTGGACGGACTCGCCGAGAACTCCCAGATGGTATTATACCTTACGTCAGATGGCAGTTCTCTGGTGACACTGGTACAGAGTAGTCTGTTGACCCGAGATCGTCATAGAGTCTTGTGCGGTTCCCACTGTGCTTTGATTTCCACCTTACCACGTCCAAGAGGGCGTGCAAAACGGTGGTTTTTGGGTACAGTCCCGAGTCACATGGAGGCAATGAGCGATAGGAGGGGATTCGTCTCTCCCGGTATAGGGGGTTGATGTTGCGCTGTGTTCGATTGGCTATAACCGGAAATCCCTGGCCAGGGTTGCTGAGATTTACTGGTAAGTGTTACCAGTAGTTTCTCGAACTGTTATAGGCCTCATATCGACACGACTTATCGAGCTATTGGGGTCTGACGTTTACCACCCCTAGGCAAGATATGCGACATATCAGACGATCAGACCGGACTGTACGGTAGTGTTACTGGTTGGATTCACAGGAGTGTGAGCGGGCTTGCTCGTCGATCTTCTGATCGCTCAATACCCGGGTGGCCGTTACGTTTAGCAGACCGCTTGCGGCTTGTGGGTGTTTGATATGATCATCACCTGCTGTCGGCGTATTGACGAGTCTTTAGAGTCCTACACAGAGGTTTCCTGGCTCAAGCGAAACGAAATAGGAGCGCATATGAGATATGTACGGGACCGAGAATAATGCGTGTATGTGATACCGTATTCCATTCTCGCGATAAATGTATCGATTGGTTGTATGCGATATAACCTAATTATCGATTCAAGCATTGATTCGATAAACCGATACATAGGATACTAGTCGGTTATATGCGATATGACCGGATCATTGAATCAAGTGTTGATTTAATGATTTAATGCATAATTATATATTTGATATATTACTTTGCATTAACTAGTATTGGTTCACTTTAAAAGGATTTTCTCACTCGGGTGTACAAGTTGTATATGTGATATACTTTTTGTGCAAATGATTGTATCATGTTTGATGATACATGTTTGCTAGGGTTTTTGTGTAAAGATCAAACCATGGTTACATGTTAATGGTTAGGGTTTTGATTTATTCATTTATTTGTTTGTTTATTCTTTTTGGAAAATATATGGCATGAAAAGAAAATGGTGGCTTGATTTGTATTCTAGTTGAAGCTTCATGAAGCTTTGACCTAAGTGGCCATTTTTGTCTCATGCTTAACCCTAACCATTCCCACTAACCCTAGTTTAGTCTCTACACTTGACCATGGTTGGTAGATGATAAGTATTATTATTATTTTCATTTTACTCAATACTTATCATAACATTTTTATTCTTCTTCTTCTTCATCTTCAACATGAAGAAACCTTGGACCATCAATGGTGATTGATGAAAAAGAGTGAGAAATCCAATTCTAAAGTCTACCCACTTCCTATTTCTTCATCCTCTACCTCTTGCCAAGTAGTATAGGGTGTTTCCTTCACAAGTTTTCTTGACTTGGTGAAGTTGGAGCTTGATCTAGCGATGCCTCGACGTAGATCATCTTCGGCATCGTCGTCGATGACCTAGCCCGCTTTTTCTCCGATGAAGCCGACGCTAGAGCCCAAGATCCGATTTGTACAGCGAGGAGACTTCATCGCGGAGCCATGGAGGTGGAGAACCGGATCTACAAAGGTTGTATTTCCGTTTACCATTTAGTTAAGTTGTTAACTAGTTTCTTTTTCGCCTAAACTTCTAGCCACCGATCCGTATTAGGGTTTCTTAGCACTTGTAAAATTTGAAATTGGCATGGTAGATGCCTTGTGAGACCTCATTAGTGTGCCGAGGAACCCTACAGTGGTATCAGAGCCTAGCTAGAGCCTTAGGTGATGCGTAGACGGAGTTTGAAGTCCGATCGAACCAAAACCCTAACCCGAAACATGCTCTCTGGACTTTTTCTAAAAACTGGGATTTTTCCATATTAAAAATGCTTTAAAAATTCAGCAGGGAATTATAAGAATTACGGTGCAAAATTTGACTCATGAACAGTACAAAGAGCAGCGGAACCGCGGCAGAAGCATGCCTTCTGCGGCGGTTCCGCGGCTAAAGTATGACATCATCATCCCCTGTTTGCACAGTAACTCCTATTTTATAATGCTGGATTTTCTGGGAATTTTTAATATTTATTCAAGAGTTGAATTTTCTGGGGTTGTTTTGGGGATTCGGTGTTTCGATCGGAGTATCAGATTTTGTCTATGTGGCTTTCCGGATAAATTTTAGAATATGTTAAAAAGTTCGACCGGATATAAATACCCAATTTTTTCCCTGTCGGGAAATTTCCAAGTGTTGGATTTTTCCGTAGTTTAACGACGTTCTAAGTAGTGCAAGTAACGCGATGGTCCCTCTAGAAGATAACAAACCTTAACTCGATTATGTGACTGTCTTGAACTGCCCTTTGAACCTTAGGGTTTGGGGCAGTACGACGTGCCACATGTGAGGCGTTGGCTTGACCCTTCTACGGCTGGACCGTTGGTACTGAGACACGAACTGAATGTTTTTAAACTTGTTTCATGTGTTGAGCCGTATCGGGAAAACTTGGGTGTTCGAATGTTCGATCGAAAAGTTTAACATTTTCTATTTATCCGGAATGTGATACAATACTTGGAATTCACAAACAGTTATGAGATAACTGAATGAATATTATAAACATATCACTTTAGTCTCACTTGATCGGTTGCCACGGAATTTTGATGTGATCAAAAGTCCGTCCCAATCACGTAGCGTACGCGGATACTCGCCGGGTAAACTTAATAGACAGCCTCACTCCATAGCCCCGACCAAGTGACTGTAGGAGAACCCCGTCGCCGAAAGCATCCGTTCGGGTGCTCACGGTAGCGGTGTTTCGCCTTGGTGCACTTCGTCGACGGCATCGGGGGTGCGGCCGCCTACTAAAGTTTGCGACGAGCATTCGATCAGGATGTCGGGAATCTTGTTGAATTGCCCGACTTGATATTGAAAAGTGCTTTCGATTTTGAGACTAAAATGCGGGGTTTATAATTGTTAGGCATGCGATGTCTAAGGAATTCATTTGATTAGGCATAGGATGTCTATGCAGGTTGCGGATTCCAACTGTTGTAGTTTTACACTTTCTTTTCTGTGACCGTAAGTGTAATATGTGATATCGCCGGTTTCGTTGCTATATGTCAACGACAATTGGGATGCGCATATTTACTTACGTTGATGACATGTGTTGTTATGTGTTGCTGGATATGTTATATTGGATCGTCGTGTTTGAATAGCCGGGGGTTTTTATGTGAGACGAGTGTTATTCATTTTCATTCATGTAAAAACTTGTATGTAATATTCTTTTATTAGGACACTTCCAGGTTGCGGAAGATGTCACCCTTTGTATATTATTTACTTTTCCGTACTAGGATAGACCCAAGGAGGGGAGCACAAGTAACCGGGTTCTGGGGTCCAGTGGGAGACCAACTCGAGGAGTCGAGTCCGGGTCTCCTAACCCTAGAATTGGTAGGGTTACTTGCCGCTCTCGTAGGGGTCTAGGGGTGTGGGTTTGGCTATTCATCACGACCGTGGAATCCGTGTTTTATACTGGCTCGTATTGAAAACACGGACGTCCTAGTATATCCAATATTTCATATGATTCTTCTGCTGCGATATCTGTGATGTGATCATGTGATGTTCTGTGATAGATACAGTATATAGTATATATGATATATTATATAGGCGTTACTTATGTTTTACACCCGCGCTAGCCCTGCCCCGCTCTGCCGTTAGTTACCTAACCTAACGGTGCACGAGGGGACATCGAGGCGCATGCGGATGGCATAAGTGTACGTCGTATTTATCTGTGATGTTTAGGTACTTGAATGATGGGACTTCATTAATATGATTAATGAAATAAAAGAAACCTAAGATGTTGTAGAATCGAATTTCAAAAATAAAACAGGTAGCTACAGTTCTTGCTTTGCACAGTGGTATATATGATATATCCTGCACCTTATTCGATGAGGAAAGGACCGAGATCCCTTCACCGGGAGTGACTCCTTTAGCAATAACTGGCAGATGCTACACACTCGGTTTGTCTTTTGATTGCTTTTAAGAGTTTTTGCTTTGCACAGTGATATATATGATATATCCCGCACCTCATTCGACGAGGAAAGGACCGACGATCCCTTCACCGGGAGTGACTCCTTTAGCAAAACTAGAAAAGCATAAAAAACGCTCCATTTCAAAATCATTTGATTCTACAACGATATCAAGTTCATTACGCAATAGGTTTCAAAAAAAACCTGTCGTAGCCCTCCGTCATTTCAGATAAGTGCTAGTTAGTATTCGTGCTACGTTTGTTGGCCTGCGTCAAGGCGTAGTGTGCGGTAGCTAACTAGTATTTATCTGCTTATGCATATGATGCAGATTGGATTAGGATAGTCGTGCGACTTTGTTGGCCTGCGTCAAGGGTCGTGCGGGTGGGTTTAATTCAATCAAGAAATGACGGGTTGAACTTGACTAGCGGACTATGGTTTGTTGGCCTGCGTCAAGGTCATAAAACGCTAGGGGTAAAATATTATCGGGAATTTCAAGTGTTGAAATTTGCAATGAGATTGCATACCTTCTATGAGATAGTTGGATCCCGATACCCACTGCGAGTAAGAGTTACTCCTGGGAGAGTTTTACACATTACAATTAGCCGATCAAGTAGGTGTCTAGAAAGGTGTTAACGGGGTTACGCCTCTGGGAAAACGAGGTTAACATTAATTAGGTTCGTGCGAAAGCACGGGGGACCTCCCTCAAAGTACCGACTCTGGCCTGGCTGAAAGATTGGCGAACTTGTAGTGTGTAATTAATCTCGGCTAGTCTTTCCTTTTAGGGTTTGAAGGAAGATTTGATAAAAAGCAGTGGGAGCCATCCTGATTAGATAAAATAATAACCAATCTGATCTTGCAAGAGCGCACGCTGAGTGTTTTCTTCTCTCTCTCTCCAGGTAGCGACCATATCACGCCTTAATCAAGATAATAATACGGATTATTGACCGAACCCGCTTGTTATACTGAGCTGGGGAACGTTGGTCCCGCTCTAACTTATAATTGTTATAAGACAGAGCAGGAAATTAGGAAATACCAGATTTCCCGTGCCGCCCAAACGAAGAAAGTGCATGCTGATGCATCATCTTCGGGTGTGTTCGTTACATAGAACTGTTTCTCTGTATCCTCTACGTCCTGGGTTTGTAATACCAGATCAGGATCCCAGATATGTAATCTGTTACATAGGGCTACAGCTAGGTAGAGAACTGAGAACGGGTGATAAGTTTCATGAGACAGAAAATGGGGCAAGTGTTGCAGCCAAGTCTGTTGGTCACTGTCACCCTGTATTTCAAATACATTGATTCTGAACGAATGTTATTAGATACCGAACCTGATATACAAAATCATATCTATCTCTTTATTAGTAAAGAAATGATAAAATTTTGTATTGTTGGATAATGTTTTGAACATTTCCTATATCAAAAGTTGATCGGATCAGGCACGTTATCTAAAAGCATTGATGTTCTAAATCAAACTACAGTTCTTTAGTATACGGAACACACACAAGAGGAAGAGTTCAGAAATGAACGAATCCTTCTTGAGGTATTGTAGACTAGGTCATATCAATGCGACCCGACTAGCTGAAGTTAAATATAGATGCATATTTAAATCAGTTTGAGTTTACATCTTGTGAAACTTGCCAGTCATGTCACAGAGATAAGATGACCATAGCTCCGTTTACTGGAAACAGAGAAAGAGTTAGTGAACTCTTGGGATGATACATGTTGATGTATGTAGGTCCCCTGTCTACACTTGCCAAGACCGGTTCTTTATACTTCATTACATTCTCTGATAATCTCTCAAGATTCAGTCATATGTTCCTGTTGAAACATGAGTCCGAACCTTTTGAGATATTCACAGAATATAAGCGAGAAGTAGAGAACCAAACTACGGGTATAAGTATTATGTCCTATGATGAGATCAGGGAGGAGAATACTTGTGCATGGAATTCCTGGACTATTCTAAAGGAGAATGCGATTCTCTCTCAGCATTACTCCTCCGTATACACCATAGCACGATGGTATATCGGGGCGGAGCAATTACACCTTATATGATAAGGTGTGCTCTATGATGAGTACTACTGAGTTACCTATTTCCTTTTGGGAGTTATGCGCTTGAGAAGTTGCATACCTATTGAATAGGGTTCCAATCAAATCAATTGCCTACCGCTTCATATGTGATATGGTATGGGAAGAGCCCATGTCTTAGACTAGTTAAGATTTGGGGTTGTCCGGCCTATGTCAAAAAGCAAAATCCGGACAAGCTCGAGGCAAGGTCTGTTATGTACAACTGGAAAGGTTCCAGCTATACAAACAACAGCTGATGATTTGATAGAACCAAAGGATTCAGTAGAAACCAACGAACCTCAGCCTCTCCGCCGATCTAGTAGGGTTCCTCACCCACCTGAGAGATACTTCGGTTTCTCTATGACAGTGGGAGCGAGAATTGCATCATGAGATGATGACCCAACTAGTTTCGAGCTGGCCATCAGGAGTGGGACTCTGTAAGAATGGCTGGATGCTTAGTGATCTGAGATGGAATCCATGTACACCAACAAAGTATGGACTTTGGTTGCTATATCTGAAGGGTTAAATCCCCATCAGGAGAAAGTATATCTTGAGAAGATTACTAGGTGTAGATGGAAAAGTTGAGACTTTCAAAGCTAGACTTGTTAAACCTTTTCGTCATCGACCAGGCGTGGATAATGATGAAACCTTTTCAAGTGGCTATGCTTAAGTCCATCCAGATCCTACTTGCCACGGCTACATACCATGACTACGATATCTGGCGGTTGGGTGTCATGACTGCTTTTCTAAATGATGTTTTAGAGAGTCTATAAGTACACAGCCAGAGGGCTTCATAGACAGTGGGAGCAGCGGAAACGTGCACAAGATGCTTCATAAGATAAAGCAGGCATCGCGGAGTTGGAACATCTGTTTTGATGATTTAGTCAAAGAGTTTGACATCATCAAAATGGTATATGAACCTTGTATAAACAAAAAGGAAGTAGGGAGTATGGTGACGATCCTCGTAGAGTACGTGGATGATATACTCTTGATAGGGAAGGAGTTTCCTATGCTACGCTCAGTCAATCTCCGCTTATCACAATGATTCTCCATATAGGATCAAAGTGATACCTCCTAAATCCTGGATTTTGGATCTATGAGATAGATCTAATTGGATGTTAGGAATCTCACTAGTAGTAGTGAGATGGTATCAATCGATCCTGGGGAGAATCACTGGAAGTGTTCCAGAGTGATAAGAACGACTGAATGTCAGTCACAGGCATTGTCTTAATCCTCAGTAGAGGGACGGTATGTTGGAAGAGTTCCAAGCTAGATACCGTGACATACTAGACGATAAAGGCAGGATACATCGCTACTTAAGATGCTACCAAAGTGGCTGTCTGGGTGTATATTGGTTCATGAGATGAACTACGTTCCAACCATTGTGAGACAATGGAGTTGTGGCTTATGCCGAGGAACGCCGGTCCCATCAGTGATCCAGACATATTCTAAGGCAGTATCACCTGATCATGGAGATGGTTGATCTCCAGGGTGATCGAGGTTAGGAGAGTAGACTCAGAGGACAACACGGCGGATCCACTCACGAAAGGCCTTTTCCCAGAGAGAGACTTTTATGGGATGGTTGTGTATGAGATACTGCAACCACTGCTATCAGATGGCCCTAGTGCAAGTGGGAGATTGTTAGTTATATGTATGCCCTAGAGGCCATTACTGTACATAGGATGTATATTGTAGTGGATGCTGGGACATATATAGGGAGGACTTTCTTGCTCGACATGATAGTATGCTATCTGGTTGATCTTTACCTTAACGTGTATACTGATTGTCTCTTTGTTACATGTTGGTAAAGCCCTTAGGATGTGTACTTGACTACCTGGACTATGATGCGGATCATACTAGTGGGGACATGGTAGTCCATAAGTACATCCTTCAAGGTCCCTAGTCATGGGTGTATCGAGACGGGGCATCGATATACCAGAGTAGACTAGCGTATACCTTCTCGACCCATACAGATGGGCGATGGATGATCCCATATCCATTGGTGTTTGACATCAGAGATGATATACGGGTGCTCAGTGGAGACTGGGTACACTGGACGGACTCGCCGAGAACTCCCAGATGGTATTATACCTTACGTCAGATGGCAGTTCTCTGGTGACACTGGTACAGAGTAGTCTGTTGACCCGAGATCGTCATAGAGTCTTGTGCGGTTCCCACTGTGCTTTGATTTCCACCTTACCACGTCCAAGAGGGCGTGCAAAACGGTGGTTTTTGGGTACAGTCCCGAGTCACATGGAGGCAATGAGCGATAGTAGGGGATTCGTCTCTCCCGGTATAGGGGGTTGATGTTGCGCTGTGTTCGATTGGCTATAACCGGAAATCCCTGGCCAGGGTTGCTGAGATTTACTGGTAAGTGTTACCAGTAGTTTCTCGAACTATTATAGGCCTCATATCGACACGACTTATCGAGCTATTGGGGTCTGACGTTTACCACCCCTAGGCAAGATATGCGACATATCAGACGATCAGACCGGACTGTACGGTAGTGTTACTGGTTGGATTCACAGGAGTGTGAGCGGGCTTGCTCATCGATCTTCTGATCGCTCAATACCCGGGTGGCCGTTACGTTTAGCAGACCGCTTGCGGCTTGTGGGTGTTTGATATGATCATCACCTGCTGCCGGCGTCTTGACGAGTCTTTAGAGTCCTACACAGAGGTTTCCTGGCTCAAGCGAAACGAAATAGGAGCGCATATGAGATATGTGCGGGACCGAGAATAATGCGTGTATGTGATACCGTATTCCATTCTCGCGATAAATGTATCGATTGGTTGTATGCGATATAACCTAATTATCGATTCAAGCATTGATTCGATAAACCGATACATAGGATACTAGTCGGTTATATGCGATATGACCGGATCATTGAATCAAGTGTTGATTTAATGATTTAATGCATAATTATATATTTGATATATTACTTTGCATTAACTAGTATTGGTTCACTTTAAATGGATTTTCTCACTCGGGTGTACAAGTTGTATATGTGATATACTTTTTGTGCAAATGATTGTATCATGTTTGATGATACATGTTTGCTAGGGTTTTTGTGTAAAGATCAAACCATGGTTACATGTTAATGGTTAGGGTTTTGATTTATTCATTTATTTATTTGTTTATTCTTTTTGGAAAATAAATGGCATGAAAAGAAAATGGTGGCTTGATTTGTATTCTAGTTGAAGCTTCATGAAGCTTTGACCTAAGTGACCATTTTTGTCTCATGCTTAACCCTAACCATTCCCACTAACCCTAGTTTAGTCTCTACACTTGACCATGGTTGGTAGATGATAAGTATTATTATTATTTTCATTTTACTCAATACTTATCATAACATTTTTATTCTTCTTCTTCTTCATCTTCAACATGAAGAAACCTTGGACCATCAATGGTGATTGATGAAAAAGAGTGAGAAATCCAATTCTAAAGTCTACCCACTTCCTATTTCTTCATCCTTTACCTCTTGCCAAGTAGTATAGGGTGTTTCCTTCATAAGTTTTCTTGACTTGGTGAAGTTGGAGCTTGATCTAGCGATGCCTCGACGTAGATCATCTTCGGCATCGTCGTCGATGACCTAGCCCGCTTTTTCTCCGATGAAGCCGACGCTAGAGCCCAAGATCCGATTTTTACAGCGAGGAGACTTCATCGCGGAGCCATGGAGGTGGAGAACCGGATCTACAAAGGTTGTATTTCCGTTTACCATTTAGTTAAGTTGTTAACTAGTTTCTTTTTCGCCTAAACTTCTAGCCAACGATCCGTATTAGGGTTTCTTGGCACTTGTAAAATTTGAAATTGGCATGGTAGATGCCTTGTGAGACCTCATTAGTGTGCCGAGGAACACTACAGTGGTATCAGAGCCTAGCTAGAGCCTTAGGCGATGCGTAGACGGAGTTTGAAGTCCGATCGAACCAAAACCCTAACCCGAAACATGCTCTCTGGACTTTTTCTAAAAACCGGGATTTTTCCACATTAAAAATGCTTTAAAAATTCAGCAGGGAATTATAAGAATTACGGTGCAAAATTTGACTCATGAACAGTACAAAGAGCGGCGGAACCGCGGCAGAAGCATGCCTTCTGCGGCGGTTCCGCGGCTAAAGTATGACATCATCATCCCCTGTTTGCACAGTAACTCCTATTTTATAATGCTGGATTTTCTGGGAATTTTTAATATTTATTCAAGAGTTGAATTTTCTGGGGTTGTTTTGGGGATTCGGTGTTTCGATCGGAGTATCAGATTTTGTCTATGTGGCTTTCCGGATAAATTTTAGAATATGTTAAAAAGTTCGACCGGATATAAATACCCAATTTTTCCCCTGTCGGGAAATTTCCAAGTGTTGGATTTTTCCGTAGTTTAACGACGTTCTAAGTAGTGCAAGTAACGCGATGGTCCCTCTAGAAGATAACAAACCTTAACTCGATTATGTGACCGTCTTGAACTGCCCTTTGAACCTTAGGGTTTGGGGCAGTATGACGTGCCACATGTGAGGCGTTGGCTTGACCCTTCTACGGCTGGACCATTGGTACTGAGGCACGAACTGAATGTTTTTAGACTTGTTTCATGTGTTGAGCCGTATCGGGAAAACTTGGGTGTTCGAATGTTCGATCGAAAAGTTTAACATTTTCTATTTATCCGGAATGTGATACAATACTTGGAATTCACAAACAGTTATGAGATAACTGAATGAATATTATAAACATATCACTTTAGTCTCACTTGATCGGTTGCCACGGAATTTTGATGTGATCAAAAGTCCGTCGCAATCACGTAGCGTACGCGGATACTCGCCGGGTAAACTTAATAGACAGCCTCACTCCATAGCCCCGACCAAGTGACTGTAGGAGAACCCCGTCGCCGAAAGCATCCGTTCGGGTGCTCGCGGTAGCGGTGTTCCGCCTTGGTGCACTTCGTCGACGGCATCGGGGGTGCGGCCGCCTACTAAAGTTTGCGACGAGGATTCGATCAGGATGTCGGGAATCTTGTTGAATTGCCCGACTTGATATTGAAAAGTGTTTTCGATTTTGAGACTAAAATGCGTGGTTTATAATTGTTAGGCATGCGATGTCTAAGGAATTCATTTGATTAGGCATAGGATGTCTATGCAGGTTGCGGATTCCAACTGTTGTAGTTTTACACTTTCTTTTCTGTGACCGTAAGTGTAATATGTGATATCGCCGGTTTCGTTGCTATATGTCAACGACAATTGGGATGCGCATATTTACTTACGTTGATGACATGTGTTGTTATGTGTTGCTGGATATGTTATATTGGATCGTCGTGTTTGAATAGCCGGGGTTTTTTATGTGAGACGAGTGTTATTCATTTTCATTCATGTAAAAACTTGTATGTAATATTCTTTTATTGGGACACTTCCAGGTTGCGGAAGATGTCACCCTTTGTATATTATTTACTTTTCCGTACTAGGATAGACCCAAGGAGGGGAGCACAAGTAACCGGGTTCTGGGGTCCAGTGGGAGACCAGCTCGAGGAGTCGAGTCCGGGTCTCCTAACCCTAGAATTGGTAGGGTTACTTGCCGCTCTCGTAGGGGTCTAGGGGTGTGGGTTTGGCTATTCATCACGACCGTGGAATCCATGTTTTATACTGGCTCGTATTGAAAACACGGACGTCCTAGTATATCCAATATTTCATATGATTCTTCTGCTGCGATATCTGTGATGTGATCATGTGATATTCTGTGATAGATACAGTATATAGCATATATGATATATTATATAGGCGTTACTTATGTTTTACACCCGCGCTAGCCCTGCCCCGCTCTGCCGTTAGTTACCTAACCTAACGGTGCACGAGGGGACATCGAGGCGCATGCGGATGGCATAAGTGTACGTCGTATTTATCTGTGATGTTTAGGTACTTGAATGATGGGACTTCATTAATATGATTAATGAAATAAAAGAAACCTAAGATGTTGTAGAATCGAATTTCAAAAATAAAACAGGTAGCTACAGTTCTTGCTTTGCACAGTGGTATATATGATATATCCTGCACCTTATTCGATGAGGAAAGGACCGAGATCCCTTCACCGGGAGTGACTCCTTTAGCAATAACTGGCAGATGCTACACACTCGGTTTGTCTTTTGATTGCTTTTAAGAGTTTTTGCTTTGCACAGTGATATATATGATATATCCCGCACCTCATTCGACGAGGAAAGGACCGACGATCCCTTCACCGGGAGTGACTCCTTTAGCAAAACTAGAAAAGCATCAAAAACGCTCCATTTCAAAATCATTTGATTCTACAACGATATCAAGTTCATTACGCAATAGGTTTTCAAAAAAAACCTGTCGTAGCCCTCCGTCATTTCAGATAAGTGCTAGTTAGTATTCGTGCTACGTTTGTTGGCCTGCGTCAAGGCGTAGTGTGCGGTAGCTAACTAGTATTTATCTGCTTATGCATATGATGCAGATTGGATTAGGGTAGTCGTGCGACTTTGTTGGCCTGCGTCAAGGGTCGTGCGGGTGGGTTTAATTCAATCAAGAAATGACGGGTTGAACTTGACTAGCGGACTATGGTTTGTTGGCCTGCGTCAAGGTCATTAGACGCTAGGGGTAAAATATTATCGGGAATTTCAAGTGTTGAAATTTGCAATGAGATTGCATAACTTCTATGAGATAGTTGGATCCCGATACCCACTGCGAGTAAGAGTTACTCCTGGGAGAGTTTTACACATTACAATTAGCCAATCAAGTAGGTGTCTAGAAAGGTGTCAACGGGGTTACGCCTCTGGGAAAACGAGGTTAACATTAATTAGGTTCGTGCGAAAGCACGGGGGACCTCCCTCAAAGTACCGACACTGGCCTGGCTGAAAGATTGACGAACTTGTATTGTGTAATTAATCTCGGCTAGTCTTTCCTTTTAGGGTTTGAAGGAAGATTTGATAAAAAGCAGTGGGAGCCATCCTGATTAGATAAAATAATAACCAATCTGATCTTGCAAGTGCGCACGCTGAGTGTTTTCTTCTCTCTCTCTCCAGGTAGCGACCATATCACGCCTTAATCAAGATAATAATACTGATTATTGACCGAACCCGCTTGTTATACTGAGCTGGGGAACGTTGGTCCCGCTCCAACTTATAATTGTTATAAGACAGAGCAGGAAATTGGGAAATACCATATTTCCCGTGCCGCCCAAACGAAGAAAGTGCATGCTGATGCATCATCTTCGGGTGTGTTCGTTACATAGAACTGTTTCTCTGTATCCTCTACGTCCTGGGTTTGTAATACCAGATCAGGATCCCAGATATGTAATCTGTTACATAGGGCTACAGCTAGGTAGAGAACTGAGAACGGGTGATAAGTTTCATGAGACAGAAAATGGGGCAAGTGTTGCAGCCAAGTCTGTTGGTCACTGTCACCCTGTATTTCAAATACATTGATTCTGAACGAATGTTATTAGATACCGAACCTGATATACAAAATCATATCTATCTCTTTATTAGTAAAGAAATGATAAAATTTTGTATTGTTGGATAATGTTTTGAACATTTCCTATATCAAAAGTTGATCGGATCAGGCACGTTATCTAAAAGCATTGATGTTCTAAATCAAACTACAGTTCTTTAGTATACGGAACACACACAAGAGGAAGAGTTCAGAAATGAACGAATCCTTCTTGAGGTATTGTAGACTAGGTCATATCAATGCGACCCGACTAGCTGATGTTAAATATAGATGCATATTTAAATCAGTTTGAGTTTACATCTTGTGAAACTTGCCAGTCATGTCACAGAGATAAGATGACCATAGCTCCGTTTACTGGAAACAGAGAAAGAGTTAGTGAACTCTTGGGATGATACATGTTGATGTATGTAGGTCCCCTGTCTACACTTGCCAAGACCGGTTCTTTATACTTCAGTACATTCTCTGATAATCTCTCAAGATTCAGTCATATGTTCCTGTTGAAACATGAGTCTGAACCTTTTGAGATATTCACAGAATATAAGCGAGAAGTAGAGAACCAAACTACGGGTATAAGTATTATGTCCTATGATGAGATCAGGGAGGAGAATACTTGTGCATGGAATTCCTGGACTATTCTAAAGGAGAATGCGATTCTCTCTCAGCATTACTCCTCCGTATACACCATAGCACGATGGTATATCGGGGCGGAGCAATTACACCTTATATGATAAGGTGTGCTCTATGATGAGTACTACTGAGTTACCTATTTCCTTTTGGGAGTTATGCGCTTGAGAAGTTGCATACCTATTGTATAGGGTTCCAATCAAATCAATTGCCTACCGCTTCATATGTGATATGGTATGGGAAGAGCCCATGTCTTAGGCTAGTTAAGATTTGGGGTTGTCCGGCCTATGTCAAAAAGCAAAATCCGGACAAGCTCGAGGCAAGGTCTGTTATGTACAACTGGAAAGGTTCCAGCTATACAAACAACAGCTGATGATTTGACAGAACCAAAGGATTCAGTAGAAACCAACGAACCTCAGCCTCTCCGCCGATCTAGTAGGGTTCCTCACCCACCTGAGAGATACTTCGGTTTCTCTATGACAGTGGGAGCGAGAATTGCATCATGAGATGATGACCCAACTAGTTTCGAGCTGGCCATCAGGAGTGGGACTCTGTAAGAATGGCTGGATGCTTAGTGATCTGAGATGGAATCCATGTACACCAACAAAGTATGGACTTTGGTTGCTATATCTGAAGGGTTAAATCCCCATCAGGAGCAAGTATATCTTGAGAAGATTACTAGGTGTAGATGGAAAAGTTGAGACTTTCAAAGCTAGACTTGTTAAAGCTTTTCGTCATCGACCAGGCGTGGAAAATGATGAAACCTTTTCAAGTGGCTATGCTTAAGTCCATCCAGATCCTACTTGCCACGGCTACATACCATGACTACGATATCTGGCGGTTGGGTGTCATGACTGCTTTTCTAAATGATGTTTTAGAGAGTCTATAAGTACACAGCCAGAGGGCTTCGTAGACAGTGGGAGCAGCGGAAACGTGCACAAGATGCTTCATAAGATAAAGCAGGCATCGCGGAGTTGGAACATCTGTTTTGATGATTTAGTCAAAGAGTTTGACATCATCAAAATGGTATATGAACCTTGTATAAACAAAAAGGAAGTAGGGAGTATGGTGACGATCCTCGTAGAGTACGTGGATGATATACTCTTGATAGGGAAGGAGTTTCCTATGCTACGCTCAGTCAATCTCCGCTTATCACAATGATTCTCCATATAGGATCAAAGTGATACCTCCTAAATCCTGGATTTTGGATCTATGAGATAGATCTAATTGGATGTTAGGAATCTCACTAGTAGTAGTGAGATGGTATCAATCGATCCTGGGGAGAATCACTGGAAGTGTTCCAGAGTGATAAGAACGACTGAATGTCAGTCACAGGCATTGTCTTAATCCTCAGTAGAGGGACGGTATGTTGGAAGAGTTCCAAGATAGATACCGTGACATACTAGACGATAAAGGCAGGATACATCGCTACTTAAGATGCTACCAAAGTGGCTGTCTGGATGTATATTGGTTCATGAGATGAACTACGTTCCAACCATTGTGAGACAATGGAGTTGTGGCTTATACCGAGGAACGCCGGTCCCATCAGTGATCCAGACATATTCTAAGGCAGTATCACCTGATCATGGAGATGGTTGATCTCCAGGGTGATCGAGGTTAGGAGAGTAGACTCAGAGGACAACACGGCGGATCCACTCACGAAAGGCCTTTTCCCAGAGAGAGACTTTTATGGGATGGTTGTGTATGAGATATTGCAACCACTGCTATCAGATGGCCCTAGTGAAAGTGGGAGATTGTTAGTTATATGTATGCCCTACAGGCCATTACTGTACATAGGATGTATATTGTAGTGGATGCTGGGATATATATAGGGAGGACTTTCTTGCTCGACACGATAGTATGCTATCTGGTTGATCTTTACCTTAACGTGTATACTGATTGTCTCTCTGTTACATGTTGGTAAAGCCCTTAGGATGTGTACTTGACTACCTGGACTATGATGCGGATCATACTAGTGGGGACATGGTAGTCCATAAGTACATCCTTCAAGGTCCCTAGTCGTGGGTGTATCGAGACGGGGCATCGATATACCAGAGTAGACTAGCGTATACCTTCTCGACCCATACAGATGGGCGATGGATGATCCCATATCCATTGGTGTTTGACATCAGAGATGATATACGGGTGCTCAGTGGAGACTGGGTACACTGGACGGACTCGCCGAGAACTCCCAGATGGTATTATACCTTACGTAAGATGGCAGTTCTATGGTGACACTGGTACAGAGTAGTCTGTTGACCCGAGATCGTCATAGAGTCTTGTGCGGTTCCCACTGTGCTTTGATTTCCACCTTACCACGTCCAAGAGGGCGTGCAAAACGGTGGTTTTTGGGTACAGTCCCGAGTCACATGGAGGCAATGAGCGATAGGAGGGGATTCGTCTCTCCCGGTATAGGGGGTTGATGTTGCGCTGTGTTCGATTGGCTATAACCGGAAATCCCTGGCCAGGGTTGCTGAGATTTACTGGTAAGTGTTACCAGTAGTTTCTCGAACTGTTATAGGCCTCATATCGACACGACTTATCGAGCTATTGGGGTCTGACGTTTACCACCCCTAGGCAAGATATGCGACATATCAGACGATCAGACCGGACTGTACGGTAGTGTTACTGGTTGGATTCATAGGAGTGTGAGCGGGCTTGCTCGTCGATCTTCTGATTGCTCAATACCCGGGTGGCCGTTACGTTTAGCAGACCGCTTGCGGCTTGTGGGTGTTTGATATGATCATCACCTGCTGCCGGCGTATTGACGAGTCTTTAGAGTCCTACACAGAGGTTTCCTGGCTCAAGCGAAACGAAATAGGAGCGCATATGAGATATGTGCGGGACCGAGAATAATGCGTGTATGTGATACCGTATTCCATTCTCGCGATAAATGTATCGATTGGTTGTATGCGATATAACCTAATTATCGATTCAAGCATTGATTCGATAAACCGATACATAGGATACTAGTCGGTTATATGCGATATGACCGGATCATTGAATCAAGTGTTGATTTAATGATTTAATGCATAATTATATATTTGATATATTACTTTGCATTAACTAGTATTGGTTCACTTTAAATGGATTTTCTCACTCGGGTGTACAAGTTGTATATGTGATATACTTTTTGTGCAAATGATTGTATCATGTTTGATGATACATGTTTGCTAGGGTTTTTGTGTAAAGATCAAACCATGGTTACATGTTAATGGTTAGGGTTTTGATTTATTCATTTATTTATTTGTTTATTCTTTTTGGAAAATAAATGGCATGAAAAGAAAATGGTGGCTTGATTTGTATTCTAGTTGAAGCTTCATGAAGCTTTGACCTAAGTGACCATTTTTGTCTCATGCTTAACCCTAACCATTCCCACTAACCCTAGTTTAGTCTCTACACTTGACCATGGTTGGTAGATGATAAGTATTATTATTATTTTCATTTTACTCAATACTTATCATAACATTTTTATTCTTCTTCTTCTTCATCTTCAACATGAAGAAACCTTGGACCATCAATGGTGATTGATGAAAAAGAGTGAGAAATCCAATTCTAAAGTCTACCCACTTCCTATTTCTTCATCCTCTACCTCTTGCCAAGTAGTGTAGGGTGTTTCCTTCACAAGTTTTCTTGACTTGGTGAAGTTGAAGCTTGATCTAGCGATGCCTCGACGTAGATCATCTTCGGCATCGTCGTCGATGACCTAGCCCGCTTTTTCTCCGATGAAGCCGACGCTAGAGCCCAAGATCCGATTTGTACAGCGAGGAGACTTCATCGCGGAGCCATGGAGGTGGAGAACCGGATCTATAAAGGTTGTATTTCCGTTTACCATTTAGTTAAGTTGTTAACTAGTTTCTTTTTCGCCTAAACTTCTAACCAACGATCCGTATTAGGGTTTCTTGGCACCGTAATTTTGAAATTGGCATGGTAGATGCCTTGTGAGACCTCATTAGTGTGCCGAGGAACCCTACAAACAGAACATAATCTATCTCTACGAGTCAAAGAATAAATTGGTCGTTATTCGGCATACAAAGCTCATCATTTCCGATACGTATAAACTCTTGTCTTTTAGCTCATCATATCGCTATATCCATATCATCTTAAGTACGGCATAATCGCTCATACAAACTCATCAAATCATACCCATATCATACGGATCAAATATCACGTATATCTCATTTAAAAACTACATGTGAAACTTTATGCAAATGGTGGGTATACAAGATGCAATACCATATAAATGCTTTGACGAACAGCTAATCTTAAGTAGATATCATAATAATAGTTATAAGGTTGCGGGGGTGCTATACGCTATCCATCCGACTTCCCCCTAAGATGTAAATCTACTCACCGGAAATACGTCGTATCTACTCAGGAATCACCAATCCTTTTTCCTTTCCTCGCAGCCTCCAAAGTCTCCGTATTTGAATCTAACATTGCAATAACTTGTATAAGGAAACGGCTATTCCGACACGACAAAATCAATAAAATGCAAGTTGTACGTGCTAATTAAACTCCGTATGACCATCGCAAACGATCTAATATTTAACCTCCATGAAATCTTACTCAATTCTGCATCGTGACGGAAAACAGATAGCGATACGTTATAACCGTGTCGTATTTGAGATTTTAGATCTCTTTTTCCGATATTAGCTTTCAGATTTTATATACAGTTAAACTAAATTGATTAAATAATACCAAATTAACCAAAATTCTGCACAGATATCTACTCAACAAACCAAAACATCAAACCCAACAAAAAATTCGGCGACGCCGGAATTTCTTTATGGCTCACCGGCCCAAAATCGATCCCCTTGGTTCGTGTTCCTATGGGTTGTTCTAGGTCTAACTTACATCATTCTGGCACTGTTTTTTTAATTTGATTTTTATATAAAATAAAGCAGATTTTAAGAGAGTTCCGTTTTGCTAAAATACGATATTATAGACACTATGATTTCAAACTTTGAACTAGTTACAGAATTAAATCCCTACTGTGATTAAGGATTTACCTACAATTAACTTGCTGGAAGAACACCCTCCAAGATGAACAAGCTCCGTATCCTAGCTTGATGGTGAGGAATCCCTAAACTTAGCTCTTTTCTTCTCCTTTCTCATGTTCTTCTATGTTGCTTTGGTTTTCTATTTATTTCTTTTTAAATTTTCAGAGTTTAATTTAGCTACTGAACTGAATATAAGCTATATATATGAAAGAATGAAAGGATAAGGTGAAGGAGGAGGTGTCAAAGGCCATGGGTGCCATCTTCATGCAAGGAGGAGGTGTGGAGAGGGTGTGTGCATGCAAGAATGATATGGAATTAGTTTTCTTTTTCCAAAATAAAATATCTCTTGGATAATATTTTGAACATAACCCTAATTTACCCCTTCTTCACTAACACTCATAACAATTTTTCAATTTGCACAATATCCTAAACTTTACATAAGAACCCTTCACAACCTATGTTATTATAAAACACTCTTTTTATTAAAATGAAGCTAAAATTCACACTTAAACTCTTATAATTTACTTATGTTCCATACTAAAAATAAAATTTAATTTTTTTTACATAAAACTTATGATATTGTCTTATTTGGTTTGAATAACTTTTTAATTTAACACTTTATTATTTAATTAAATAATTTTATTTATTTCCAAATTTTCAAAATGTTACAGAGGTAAACTGGACGGACTCACCGAGAACTCCTAGATTGTATTATACCTATCGTCGGATAGCTGTTCTCTGGTGACACTGGTACAGGTTAATCTGTAGACCCGAGATCGTCATAGAGTCTTGTGTGATTCCCACTGTGCTTTGATTTCCACCATACCACGGTCAAGAGATCAGGCAAAAATGTGGTTTTTGGGTACATTCCCTAGTCTCATAGAGGCAATGAGCAATAGGAGGGGTTTCGTCTCTCCCGGTATTGGGAGTTGATGTTGCGCTATGCTCGATTGACCATAACAAGAAATCCCTGGCCAGGGTTGCTGAGATCTACTGGTAAGTATTATCAGTACTTTCTCGAACTGTTATGGACCTTGCATCGGCATGACTTATCAGGCTATTGGGGTCTGACGTTATACCATCCCCAGGCTGTGATATGCGACATATAAGACTAAGAGACCGGTCTGTACGGTAGTGTTACTAATTGGATTCGCAGGAGTACGAGCAGGCTTTCTTATTGATCTTCTGATCGCTCAATACCCGGGTGGTCGTTATGTTTAGCTGACCGCTTGCAGCTTGTGGGTGTTTGATATGATCATCACCTACTGCCGACGTATTGACGAGTCTTTAGAGTTCTATACAGAGATTTCCTGGTTCATGCGAAACGGAGTAGGTGCACATATGTGATATGTGGGGACCGAGATTAATGCGTGTATATGAAACCACATTCTATACTCGCGTTATGTTACTTTTGATATTAGTCGGTTATATGTGATATAGCCGGATTGTTAAATCAAGAGTTGATTTAATAATTTAATGTATAATTATATATTTGATATATTACATGACATTAACTAATATTAGTTTACTTAAGTATTCATTTTTATCACTTATGATACATTGATATATATATATGATATATGTTAAATGTATTGTTTTTTTTTTTGCACAAAATATATATGTGATATATATTGTTGTGTCATGCTAGGTTACACATGCAACATGTATGTATGAGAATCACACCATGCTAGGTTAAAGTTAGGGTTTTATTTGTTTTAAGTAATTCAAACAACTGGGATAATGAGTCATAGTTGAAGTTTGGAGAAGCTTGTAGAAAACATTGACTTAGTCAACTTGTTTGTCTTGCTTAAGATATTTTATAATCCAACCCTTAACTCATAGCTATGGTTTATTCTTTACAATGGTTAGTGCATGACATACAGTTACCATGGTAGCATTTCTAACCTCATGAGTTCATTCATTTCTTCATCACTTCTTCTTCTTCCTCACTTGAGAAAAAGCTTGCTAGTTTTTTCTAAGTGATGAAACCTTGTGATAAAATTAAACCTAAAGTGAGCTCACTTCCTACTTCATCATCCTCTACTATTAGCTATTTAGTTTAGGGTGTTTGCTTCACTAATTTCACACATTAGTGAAGAGGTAGCATGAGCTAGTGTCTCCTCGATGTAGATCATCTTCGGCCTCAAAGACTTCGATGCAAGCTTGTTCATATCTTCATGGAAGACTTTCTAGAGTCCGGGAGTTCGTGATCGTAGCTAAGGGACTACTACACGGAGCTATTTGAAGGACCGGTATACAAAGGTTGTATTCCTTGTTCACTTTAGATGTAAAGTGTTTGCATATTGTTTCGTCGGATTTTCTAGTATCGATTCTAGGATTAGGGTTAGCTAAAACGACAATTTTTTGAAATTGGCATGGATGATGCCTCCCGAAACCTTGCTGCCATGCTAGGAAACCCTACATACCTGAACACATGCTTACATCATGAACATGAACCTGTACATTTTATATACATGGATTCGGTCAAGACCTGTAATATTAATGTATACAATACAGTACACGGGGATAAAGGGGTAGATTTGTACGGAACGTATATCATGGCATGAGAGGTCACTTTAAAAGACACCTGCATGAATTCACGTATCGTTATCACATAGGTTATGACGGGGCCTTATACTACATGTTACCATAGTCCATTGGGTAAGATGGACTCCTCTTGTATACATGAATACCTTCCTTATCAAACTACAAAAAACCGCGTTAGAATAACTATCTTATACCTGTGAATGATCATATACAATTTTACCTGTCCTCTGTTCTCTTAGTTCCTATTCACATGATATACTATTTTCTCTTACTTTTTTGGGACTTACCGAGCGCTAGTTCGTTGACGACATTCCTCTCTGTTTTCTTCTTTGGAATGTTCGTTGGGAGGACCGGACTCTGAGGAGATAGAGCTGAGCCAGGAGGAATTGGACTAGGTTGCTACTCAGGCAGACTATAGCTCTTTCCAGCCTGCACTTACTTTCTATATGCCATTCTTTAGGCAATTGCTTTGGTTATTGTATCTTTTATTTTAAGACATTTTTATGTAAAGTTGAATGTAAATAAAGTTGATGTTTTATTTTATTACTCTTGTCATTCTTGTTCATCGTTAAATTGCTTAATTATGCTTAACGTATTTGTTTCATAGTAAATACGTTGTGGGCTTGCCATGTCACCATTTCCGTTTATTGGGAAGCGGGGCGTGCACCTACTGAGCCTATCCGTGACAATCTTCATACAGTCCAGTCTCTTCATCTAAGATGATCGCATACCATGTCTAGGGGGTGGTAAACGTCAGACTCATACTGACCCGATAAGTCATGTCGATTTGGCTCAGGACCAATCCGAGAAACTACTGATCTAACCACTAGTAAATCTCAACTGCCCTGGCCAAAGTCTTATGGTTCTGGCCAACCGGACACAGTGCGATATCGACTCCCAATACCGGGAGAGACCAATTCCTGACAATCACTCACTGCCTCCATATACCTCGGGACTGTACCCAACCAAAACCTGTTTGCACGACTCAGTAGAAACATGGTAGGGTAGTGGTCAAAGCACAGTGGAAACTCACACGAGACAAATGATGATCTCAGGTCCTATGACTTGAAAGTCGAACCTAGCACCACCATGAGGTTCCAAGTGGCATCAAGCATGCCAAATTCAAATTTTTATTTGGTGCTAAGTTAGACTAACAAGATCTTTACTAGAATATTATGGTTTTCCTTTGTGATGTGATAAACTAAAGAGAAGAAAAGAGCATACAACCTTTGTAGTTTGAGTCCTTCACTTCATATGCTCCGTGTAGTAGTCCCGCGACTCCACTAGGCTCCACTTGAGGCTTTGGACGATCTTCCTCCGATGAGTTTCGTGCCGAAGATGATCCACGAGAAGTCCTTCCAACTCAAGCTACCTTTACACTAAACTCTTTAGCGTAGGAAACACGCTACACTCGATCGCTAGTCAAGTGTAGGATGGTGAAGTAGGGGATGTTAAAGCTCACATGTTTGTGTTCAAGCTTCATGAATCACATCTCATGTGAGGGTTGAAGCTTGAATAATGGCAATTGAGGAAGAAGAAGAAGCTAGAGAGCAACCAAGGGAGCAACTCAAGAAAATGGCTAAGTGTTGAGAATGAGCAAAGAATGAATGGCAACTCTTGACCCCCACACATTCAAGCATGGAATTTTGCAATATAAAATTGCAACCATGCTTGAATAGTGAGTCAAGATGAATAAACAAATATAACTCCCATGCTTTCAACCATGCTCTCAATTTACACCCCATTTCTATTTTTCTCAAAAATAGAAAATCAAGCCATGCTTCATTATTATATATATATATCATCATATATATTAATATATATATATATATATAATGAAGAATAATTAGTGAGTTAATGATATTAGTTAAGATATAATTATATCACATATAATGTAAATCACATTATTAAATCAATACTTGATTAAATAATCCGGTTATATCACATATGACCAACTAATATCATATATCTGTATATCACAATATCAAATCAACACTTGATTCGACAATCTGGTTATATCACATATAACCGAAGCGATAACAGATAACTGCCAGATTATAATACGGTATCACATACACGTATTTAATCTAGCCCACACACATATCACATATGTGTCCTACTTCGTTTCACTTGAAGCAGGGAACTTCTGTGTGGGACTCTAAAGACTCGTCAATACGCCAGCAGTAGGTGATGATCACATCAGTCACCCACAAACCGTCAACGGTACTAGCTGGACGTAACGGCTACCCGGGTATTGAGCGATATGAAGATCAACAAGCAAGCTTGTCCATAGTCTCCATGAAGCTTATCAGTAACACTACCGTACAGTCCGGTCACTTCGTCTGATATGTCACGTATCATGTCTAGGGGTGGTAAACGTAACGTGATAAGTCATGCCGATGTCTGGCCTATAACGATTCGAGAAACTACTGATAACACTTATCAGTAAATCTCGGCAGCAGCCCTGGCCAGTGACTTCCAGTTATAGCCAATCGAGCATAGCGCAACATCAACCCCCAATACCAGGAGAGATGAAACCCCTCCTATCGCTCATTGCCTCCATGCGACTCGGGACTGTACCCAAAATCCATCTGTTTGCATGTCTCCTTTGAGCGCGGTAGGGAGGAAATCAAAGCACAGTGGTAGCCGCACAAGACTCTATGACGATCTCGGGTCTACAGACTAATCTGTACCAGTGTCACCAGAGAACTGCTATCTGACGATAGGTATACTACCACATAGGATTCCTTGGCGAGTTCGTTCGGTGTACCCATTCTCCAATGAGCACCTGTGTACAATCTTTGATGTCACACACAAATGGTTGTGGGATCAACCATCGCCCTCTAAGGGACATGAAACGTACACCCTAGTCTACTGTGGAATATCGATGCCCTAGTCTCGATATTCTCTCGACTAGGAACTGATAAGGATGTACTTTTGGACCACCCTGGCCCCACTAGTAAGATCTCATCATAGTCCTGGTAGTCAAGTACATATCCTAAGGGATTTATCAACATGTAAGAGACAGACAGTATAAATACCAGTCTACATGTTAAGATAAAGGTAACCTGATAGCAAACTATCATGTCGAGCAAGAAAGTCCTCCATATATATGTCCAAGCATCCACTATATCATCAATACTGGCCTCTAGGGCATACATATTACTAACAATCTCCCACTTACACTAAGGCCAGTTGTTGTAGTATCTCATACCCAACGTCCTAAAAGTCTCTCGAATATCATCTTGGGGATGGCCTCGGTGAGTGGATCCGCTGTGTTATGCTCTGTGTCAACCCTCCTAACCTTGATCTCTCGAAGATCAACTATCTCACTGATCAGGTGATATTGTCTAAGAATATGTATGGATCCCTGACTGGACCAGGGTTCCTAGGCCAAAGCCACAGCTCCATTGTCATCCCAATACACAGGTATTGGATGCCCAATGGTAGGAACCTAGTTCATCTCATGAACTTAATTCATCCAGACAACCTCTTTGGTAGAAACGTTGGTAGCGATGTAATTAGCCTCTATCAAGGAGTCTGCTACGGTATATAGCTTGGAACCCTTCCAACATACCGTCCCTCCACTGAGGGTGAAGACAATACCCGATACTGACTTTCAGTCGTCCTTATCACTCTGGAAGCTCGAATCGGTAGAGGACTCCATCTGGAGTTCACCGTTACCATACACCAAGAACATCTCTTTAGTCCTTCTCATGCACTTAAGAATGTTCTTCAGCTGTCCACTAGTTTTCCCAAAGATCTTTTCGATACTTACACACTACACCCAGTGAGTGAGCTACATTTTGTCTGGTACATAACATCGCATACATGATTGACCCTTCTGCCAATGCATAGGTCATTCCTTGCATGCGAACCCTCTCCAAATCAGTCTCGGGAAACATCACTTTGGAGACAGTGATTCCTGAACAAGCGGGTACATTACCATGCTTAGAATCATCCATACTAAACACCTTTAGCATGGTGTCTATGTACCAAGATTGGGACAATCCTAAATCCATTTAGATCCATATCCCCAGGACGTAGGAGACAACAGTTCGATCTTTCATGGAGAACCTGTGTGATAATAGGTGCTTGACCGAGTGTAGCATAGGAATACCTTTTCCTATCAAGAGTATGTCATCCGAGTACAATACGAGGAAAACAACCATACTTTCTACAACCTTCTTATATATACATGGTTCATCTACTTTTTTGATGAAGTCAAACTCTTTGACAGCTTTATCAAAACAGTTTTTCTATCTCCGCGATGCCTGCTTTAACCCGTAGATTGATTTAAGCAGCTTGCACATGCTACCGCTGCTCCCACTGTCTACGAAGCTCTCTTGCAGTGTCTTATACACGCTCTCTTCTAAATCACCATTTAGAAAAGCGGTTTGACGTGCAGTTTGCCAGATATCGTAGTCATGGTATGCAGAAATGGCAAGTAGGATCCTGATGGACTTAAGCTTAGCGACAAGTCTAGCTTTGAAAGTCTCAACTTTTCCATCTACACTAATTTATCTTTCTCAAAGATCTTCTTTCTCCCGATGGGTTTTACCCCTTCAGGAGCAACATCCAAAGTCAACACATTGTTGGTGTACATGGATTCCATCGCAGATCACATAGCATCCAACCATTTCACATAGTCTCCACTCGTGATGGCCTTCTTGAAACTAGTTGGGTCATCATCTCCATGATGCAATCCTCGCTCCCACCATTTATGAGAAAACGGTAGTATCTCTCAGGTGGATGAGGAACCCTACGAGATCTGCAGAGTGGCTTCGGTTCGTCAAGGACTATTGAATCCTCCGGTTCCAACAAATCGTCAGTTATAGTTTGCATTGCTAGAACTTCTTCCAGTTCTACCTCATCGCCACTAATTTTTTCCATAAGAAATTCCTTTTCTAAAAAGGTGGCATGTCGAGAAACAAAAACACCTTTTGTTCCTCAGTGTGGTAGAAGATATACCCTCGTGAATGTTTGGGATATCCTACAAACTCGCACAGAACTGACCTTGCCTCGAGTTTGTCCAGATTTTCTTTCCAACATAGGCCGGACAACCCCATATCTTAACTCATTTAAGAGATGCTCTCTTCCCATTCCATATCTCATATGGAGTGGTAGGCAACGGATTTGACCGGAACTCTATTTAATAGGTTTGCATCTTCTCAAGTGCTTGTCCCTGAAAGGAAATAGGCAACTCAGCAGTAGTCATCATAGAGCACACCATATCTCATAGGGTGCGATTCTACCACCCCCATATACCTTTGTGCTGTGGTGTATACGGAGGAGTAAACTGAGAGAGAATCTCATTCTCTTATAAATAGTCTCGGAATTCCATGCTCAAGTATTCAACTCCCCGATCATATCGAAGCATTTGAATACCTTTACCTTTCTGGTTCTCAATTTCGTACTTATATTCCTTGAAATTCTCAAAAGATTTAGTTTTGTGTTTCAATAAGAACACATGTCCGTATCTTGAGAGAACATCGGTGAATGTAATAAAGTACGCGGAACCATCCCTGGAATATGTAGACATAGGACCGCATACATCACCATGTATCTGTCCAAGAGTTCAATAGCTCTTTCTCCATTTCCAGTAAACGGAGATTTGGCCACCTTGGTCTTTGAGACATGACTGGGAAGTTTCATAAGATGTTAATTCGAACGGATTCAAATATGCATCCTTATGGAACTTTAGCTAGTCTTGTTTCATCGATTGACCCAGTCTACAATGCCACAAGAAGACTTCGTTCATTTCTGAACTGTTCCTCTTGTGTGTGTTCTGTACGTTTAGAACCGTGGTTTGATTCAGAACGTATACACTGTTTATACAACATACTTTACCCACTCAACACTTGATTTAGAAAAATATTCACAATATTATTGGTACGAAATAACAGTCGCTCAGAATCAAAGTATTACCAGTTGCTAACACCAGGTGATATCTACCAACGTCTTTGGCTGCAACAATTGCACCATTCTCTACTACTAGAGACATATCACCCTTTCTCAGTTCTCCACATATCTATAGCCCATGTAGCAAATTACATGTGTGGGATCCTGATCCGGTATCCAATACCCAGGACGTAGAGGTAACCGAGAAACAGTTTTTGGTTACGAACACACCCGAAAACAATGCATCAACATGCTTTTTCTTCGTTTGGGTGGCGTGGGAATCTGCATATTCCCCTATTCCTTGCTCAGACTTTTGACAATCATAAGATAGAGTGGAACCTAGCCTAGTATAATAAGTAGGTTCGGTCAATACATCCATATCATATCTTGATTAAGGCATTTCATTGGTCCCTACCAGGAGAGAGAGAAGGATAACCACTTTCCGTGCGCTCTTTGCAAGATTAGATTGGTTATTTTATCTAATCAGGATTGTTCCAACTGTTTTGATCAAATCTTCCTTCAAACCCTAAAAGGTAAGATTAGCCGGGATTAATTACACCATACAGGTTCGCCAATCGTTCGGCCAGGCAGGTATCGGTACTCCGAGGGAGGTTCCTCATGCTTTCGCACGGACCTAATTAAAATAAACATCATTTCCCTAGATGCATAACCCCGTTGACACCTTTCTAGACACCTACTTGATTAGCTAATTGTAAAGTGCAAAACTCTCCCAGGAGTAACTCTTACTCGCAGTGGGTATCGGGATCCAACTATCATATAGAAAGTATGCAATCTCATTGCAAATTTCAACACTTGAAATTTCCGATATTGGTTTTTACCTCCAGCGTCCTATGACCTTGACGCTGTCCAAACAATCCATAGGACGCTAGTCAAGTTCAACCCGTTCATTTCTTGATTGAATTAAACCCACCCGTATGACCCTTGACACAGGCCAAATAACGCCGTACGACTACTCTAATCCAATCACATCACATGCTAGAAGATAAGCAGTAATCAGCTACCGCACACTATACCTTGACGCAGGCCAACAAACGTAGCACGAATACTAAAATAGTACCTATCTGAAATGACGGATGGCTACGCAGGTTTTTAAGAAAACCATGAGCGCAATGAACTTGATATTGTTGTAGAATCTAATGTTTTTGAAAAGGAGTGTTTTTGAGGCTTTTGCTAGTTTTCCTAAAGAGGTCACTCCAGGTGAAGGGATCTCGGCTCTTTCCTCATCGAATGAGGTGCAGGATTTTCAGAAATACCACTATGCAAAACAAGAACTAGAGAAGCTGTCAAAAACAAAACCGAGTGGGTTGTAGCATTTGGTAGTTTTGCTAAAGAGGTCACTCCCGGTGAAGGGATCTCGGCTCTTTCCTCATCGAATGAGGTTCTGGATATTCATCAAGGAATACCACTGTGCAAAGCAAAAACTAGAGCTAGCCTTTTTGAAAATTTGATTCTACAATATCTTTAGGTCTCTTTCTTTTCATTAATCTTATTAATGAAGTCCCATCATTTAATGTTTCCTAAACATTACAAAAAAATAAAACAAAAATAGAACGTACCTTTATGTCATCCGCATTCGCCACGGGGCCCCATCATGGACCGTTAGGTTACTTAACTACCAGCAGAATCAAGCAGCAGAAGCAATATATGAAATATTGGATATACTAGGATGTCCGTGTTTTAAATTTAGCCAATAATGTAAAACACGGATTCCACGATCGTGATGAATAGCCAAACCCACATCCCTAGACTCCTATGAGAGCGTCAAGTAACCCTGCCAATTCTAGAGTTAGGAAATCCGGTCTCAACTCTTTGAGATGGTCTTCCACTGGACTCTAGAACCCAGTTACTTGTGATCCCAGCATTGGGTATATCCTAATACGGAAAAGTAAATAATATACAACAATGGTGACATCATCCTCAACCCGGAAGTGCCCCAATAAAATAATATTACATACAGATTTTACATGAATGAAAATAAAAACTCTCATCTCACATAGAACCCCCAGCTATTCTTTCACGACGATCCAATAAATCATATCAATAGCAACACATGATATCACATATCATCAACGTAAGAAAATATGCGTATCCTTAAAACTTTTTGACATATAGCAAAGAGATTGGGATACCCCACATATTACACTTATGGTCGCAGAAAAGAAAACAAAAAACTACTATAATTAGAATCTGCAACATCCTTAGACATCATAAACCCGAAATATCTCATATTCTGGATTTCATGCCTAACTTATAAAACTTGCATTTTAGTTTCAAATTGAAAACCCTTTCAATTGGTTGTCGGATAATTCAACAAGATTCCCGACATAGTGATCGCATACAATACGCAATTGCAACGGAGTTTTGATCCGAATCAAAACTTCTTGGCAATCGATCAATTGAAACTAAACGGCTAGGTTTACAATATACTAACTAGTTTTTATAAAACTAATTAATCCGGTTTCTAATAATTGTATCACACATCACAAAGATTGTAAAGTAACTGAGACATTAGAATTCCGCACGCAATTAGCAAACTAAACCAATTTTTCAAGACATGGAAAATCCAGTGAGCTAAATTTCCAAAACCGATCGTTTTAAGCCAATCCGGGAGTCGAAACGAACTCGAAATCCGCCCGAATCTTCGCAGAGGAAAAGATCCCAAAATTAACTATCAAATAGGGAGCCTCGGGAGGGGGGTACCCATCCCGTGGGGCCACCTCGAAGTGGCCCCTAGAGGAAGGCAGACCCGAGAGCACCCAGTTGGGTTGCTCTCGGGTCAGCCACCCCTAAGGCCACCTTGTGGTGGACTTGGGGTGTAGGTCCGGCCTCTGGTCCCCCTGGGGTGCGCACGCTCCACCCCACGGTTTTTAGGTTCAAACCGTGAGCCCACGGGGGTGTGCAAATAACTCAAAATATCATTTTGGAAACTGTTTTTATCGGAAGTTTTTGCGCGACAAAAACGCCGGATTTCTAACGTCGCTACAAGCTATGATAGTCTACCCTAATGTTCTAGCATGGCTATGATACCATAAAAGTCGTCCTTAGCACCACCATGAGGTTCCAAGTGGCATCAAGCATGCCAAATTCAAATTTTTATTAGGTGCTAAGTTAGACTAACAAGATCTTTACTAGAATATTTTGGTTTGCCTTTGTGATGTGATGAACTAAAGAGAAGATAAGAGAATACAACCTTTGTAGTTCGAGTCCTTCACTTCACATGCTCGTATAGTAGTCCCGCGACTTCACTAGTCTCCACTTAAAGCTTTGGACGAGCTTCCTCCGATGACCTTCGTGTCGAAGATGATCCATGCGAAGTCCCTCCACCTCAAGCTACCTCCACACAAAACTCTTTAGTGTAGGAAACACACTACACTCGATCGCTAGTCAAGTGTAGGATGGTGAAGTAGGTGATGTTAAAGCTCACATGTTTGTGTTCAAGCTTCATGATTCACATCTCATGTGAGGGTTGAAGCTTGAATAATGGCAATTTTGGAAGAAGAAGAAGCTAGAGAGCAACCATGGGAGCAAATCAATAAAATGGCTAAGTGTTTAGAATGAGCAAAGAATGAATGGCAACTCTTGACCCCCACTCATTCAAGCATGGAATTTTGCAATATAAAATTGCAACCATGCTTGAATAGTGAGTCAAAATGAATAAAGAAATATAACTCCCATGCTTGCAACCATGCTCTCAATTTACACCTCATTTCTATTTTTCTCAAAAATAGAAAATCAAACCTTGCTTCACATATATATATATATATATATATCATATATATTAATATATATATAATGAAGAATAATTTGTGAGCTAATGATATTAGTTCATATATAATTATATCACATATAATGTATATCACATTATTAAATCAGCACTTGATTTAATAATCCAGTTATATCACATATGACCGACTAATATCATATATCTGTATATCACATTATCAAATCAACACATGATTCAACAATCTGGTTATATCACATATAACCGAACCGATAACAGATAACTGCCAAATTACAATACGGTATCACATATACGTATTTAATCTGGCCCACACACATATCACATATGTGTCTTACTTCGTTTCGCTTGAACCAGGGTACTTCTGTATGGGACCTCTAAAGACTCTTCAATACGCCAGCTGTAGGTGATGATCACATCAGTCACCCACAAGCCGTCAGCGGTACTAGCTGGACGTAACGGCTACCCGGGTATTGAGTGATATGAAGATCAACAAAAAAGGTTGTCCATAGTCTCCATGAAGCCTACCAGTAACAATATAGTATAGTCCGGTCTCTTCGTATGATATGTTGCATATCATGTCTAGGGGTGGTAAACGTTAGACACCAGTAACGTGATAAGTCATGCCGATGTTTAGTCTATAATGGTTCGAGAAACTACTGATAACACTTATCAATAAATCTCGGCAACAGCCATGGCCAGGGACTTCCAGTTATACCTAATCGAGTATAGCGCAACATCAACCCCCAATACTGGGAGAGACGAAACTCCTCCTATCGCTCAATGCCTCCATGCGACTCGGGACTGTACCCGAAATCCACCTGTTTGCATGTCTCATTTGAGTGTGGTAGGGAGGAAATCAAAGTACAGTGGGAGCCGCACAAGACACTATGACGATCTCGGGTCTACAGACTAACTTGTACCAGTGTCACCAGAGGCTGCTATCTGACGGTAAGTATACCACCACATAGGATTCCTCGGCGTGTCCGTTCGGTGGACCCATTCTCCAATGAGCATGTAACACACCAATAGTTGTGGGATCAACCATCGCCGTCAAAGGGACAAGAAACATACACACTAGTCTACTGTGGAATATCGATGCCCTAGTCTTGATATTCCTTCGACTAGGAACTGATTAAAGGATGTACTTTTGGACCACCCTGGCCCTACTAGTATGTGTTAGTTATATGTATGCCCTAGAGGCCATTACTATACATGTGATGTATATTGTAGTGGATGCTTAGACATATATTGGGAGGACTTTCTTGCTAGACATGATAGTATGCTCTCTAGTTGCACTTTATCTTAACATGTACACTTATTGTCTCTCTATTACATGTTGATAAAGCTCTTAAGATGAGTATTTGACTACCAAGATTATGATGCAGATCATACTAGTGGGGACAGGGTAGTCGCTAAGTACATCCTTAAAAGTTCCTATTCGTGGGAGTATCGAGACAGGGCATCGATACTCCAGAGTAGACTAGCATATGCGCTTCTTGACCCATATGATGGGCGATGGATGATCCCACATCCATTGGTGTTTGACATCAGAGAAGGTATACGGGTGCTCAGTAGAGACTGGGAACACTGGACGGACTCGCCGAGAACTCCTAGATGGTATTATACGTATCGTCGGATAGCAGTTCTCTAGTGACGCTGGTACAGGTTAGTCTGTAGACCCAAGATCGTCATAGAGTCTTGTGTGATTTCTACTGTGCTTTGATTTCCACCATACCACGGTCAAGAGATCGCGCAAAAAGGTGGTTTTTGGGTACAGTCCCGAGTCACATGGAGGCAATGAGCAATAGGAGGGGTTTCGTCTCTCCCGGTATTAGGAGTTGATATTGCGCTATGTCCGATTGGCCATAACAGGAAATCCCTGCCTAGGGTTGCTGAGATTTACTGGTAAGTGTTATAAGTAGTTTCTCGAACCGTTATGGACCTTACATTGGCATGGCTTATCAGGCTATTGTGGTCTGACGTTATACCACCCCCAGGCTGTAATATGCGACATATCAGACGAAGAGACCGGACTGTACGATAGTGTTACTAATTGGATTCGCAGGAGTATGAGCAGGCTTGGTTGTTGTTCTTCTGATCGCTCAATACCTGGGTGGCCGTTATGTTTAGAAGACCGCTTGCGGCTTGTGTGTGTTTGATATGATCATCACTTACTGCCGGCGTATTGACGAGTCTTTATAGTCCTACACAGAGATTTCCTGGTTCATGCGAAACGGAGTAGGAGCACATATGTGATATGCGTGGGACCAAGATTAATGCGAGTATGAGATACCGCATTCTATTCTCATGATTTATGACATTGCTCGGGTATATATGATATAGCCGGGTTATCGGATCAAGTGTTGATTCGATAAGTTGTTGCATTTGATATTAGTTGGTTATATGTAATATAGCCGGATTATTAAATCAAATGTTGATTTAATAATTTAATGTAGAATTATATATTTGATATATTAAATTACATGAACTAATATTAGCTCACTTAAATATTCCTTCTTCTCACATTTGATACATTGATATATATGTGATATATGTTAAATGTATTGTTTTCTTTTTGCACAAAATATATATGTGGTATATACTGTTGTGTCATGCTAGGTTACACTTGCAACATGTATGTATGAGATTTATACAATACTAAGGTTTATGTTTGGATTTTATTTATCATTAAGTAATTCACAAAAGATTTAGAATGAGTCATGGTTGAAGCTTGGAGAAGCTTGGAGAAAACATTGACCAAGTCCACTCTTTTGTCATTGCTTAAGATAATTGTTAACCCAACCCTTAACCTTAGACAATGGTTTATTCTCTACATGAGTTAGGCATGACACGAACTCACCATGGATGCAAATCTAACCTCACTCTCTCATTCATTTTCTTCATCACTTCTTCTTCTTCCTCAAGAGAAAAAACTTGCTAGTTTTTTTCTAAGTGATGAAACCTTGTGAGAAAAACAAAAATAAAGTGAGCCCACTTCCTACTTCATCATCCTCTACTATTTGCCATTTAGTTTAGGGTGTTTGCTTAACTAATCTCACCATTAGTGAAGAGATAGGATGAGCTAGTGTCTACTCGACGTAGATTGTAACGGCTTAGATTTCGGTTAGTGTTGGTTTAGACAGTAATGCGGGTTTACTGTAAAAAGTTTACCAATTCGGGTTCATGACATTTTGTAATATTTAACTAATAATTTATTGTTATTTGTTATGGCATGCATGCATGTGTGCACGTTAGTGTGAGGGTTTGTTTGTGTTAATCTTGTTCTTAGCAACCATGACAACTTAACCCTTAAGCTAATCCTTTGCTTTAATCTAATTCCTTGCTTTGCCTTAACACTAAATTCCTTGATCTTTTGTTGTGAGAAGATATTTCTTTTGGAAGAGAAGAGGTGGCATGATGAATGGTATGAATGCATTTATGTGAGAGCATGGCTCGCATTTAATGTTGTGGTGCACTCACCTCTTACTCTCACCTCTCTCTTTTCCTTTATCTTTTCTTTCTCTCTTTCTCTCACACTCAATTATTTCTTATTTTCTTCATCTCTCTCATCTCAACTGAACGCTATCTTTTCCTACACAAAACATCACCATATATTCACAAAAACTCAGAAAAATCACATCTTTGGACTTGATTTGCCTCTTGGATGCCTTGGAGCTTGCAAAGCTAGGATCTTTGAGTTCTTTTGGTTAGGTAATGATCTCTTTCTGTTAAATAGGTGTTTATTGTGTAGCGTAGCTTGTTAGTTTCAGTTTTGAACACGTTTTGTATCGTTTCGGGTAAATATCATATTTTTAGTGTAATTTTGGGTCTGGGATGATCTGCTATCAAACCAGATAATTGTTGCAAAAGTTCCCATCACAGTGACCTAGTGTAGTGACCTAGAACCTACCCTCAAAATACGAGCCCATTTCCTTTTGACCAGGCCACAATTTTATTGCTTCTGGCAACAAATTGCAGCCAGACTAGGGACTTAGGGTGTGGATTTTGGTGTAGGGGTCTCTGGGGTTGTATGTGGTCTCATGGTACTTGCAACTTTTACATATTGTTTGTATAGCAAAATCTGGGACTACTTTGCTTATTTCTTGTGTTTCGTTTCACACGTTACGTTATCCGATACGGTTCGTGTTCTGTGTTCTGTTGCCCTGAGTTGGTTTTGTAGTGTCGCTATGCACGTTAGCTACAATACGAACACTTGAGAGTACGTTTGTGTTGTCGTGTTGGTCCGCGTAGTTTGTACGTGTTTTGGGTCTATTGGTAATATATACTTGATTTGTTGTGTTATGTTTTAGGCTCGCAGGCGGGGACTTCGGACGCTGCGACGAAGGGAAAACAGGTGGTAGGCTACACTTAGCCAGGACCGTAGTGTGTAGATTTAACATTTACAGGGGAATCGCCCGCATGGCGTTATGCGTCTGGGCTTGAGATGTTATATATTGTCGCATATTCTATTGCATAAATAGAGTTGCGCATAGACCTTATTGCTTAGTTGCTTGTTGTGCTCGGACTAGTACCCTTAGGACACGGCACTATTATTGACGGCTCATGTTTCATGAGCACTGATTATATGCCACACACACCGTCAATAATTGCCATGACACGCACAATATACATACTTATAGGATATTGTTTGGTTGGGGACATTGAGGCATTAATTCATATTCCTTTATAAATATATGACATATAGCATACCTGTATACCTACATGCTTACACATATGCCTTGACATGCTTACATGCTAGTTACCTGTACACCTATAGGTTATTTTACCATTAGCGATAGGTACATACACACATAATGACATAGCTACATGTATACCTTGCATACATACTTACACTTATACCTGGAGGGTATATTACATCATTACCATTAGGTAGATACATATACCTTGCTATACCTTTATGTATACACATATATCTGGTTATAGCTACATGTTTATCTTTACTTGATGTTATATAGACTTGGAGAAATTAGTAACCGCATGATATATATTTTAACTTGTTGCAGTTAAATAGCGGCTTTTCTTTTATATGCTTACATTACAGTTTTCTGTAGCATATATTATATTCATGGATTTTCGCATTGAGATATGGATTTTTCATGATGTTTTCTAGATTTGAGGACCGTGGTAGTTTCATGAAATTATGCATTATTTGAAAAACCCGGTTTCTCTTGATATGATATTTCAGCAACCACCATGAGTTTTATCGGTTCTGATATATATACCCCATGCGAGGAGGAGTCGGGGGCCGTATGAGGGTACATGGTGGGGCCCAGAGGTACCTCGGGGCAAAAAAGGAATTTTTATGTATCATACCGATGAGGCCTGACAGGGGAACCATACCTTCCAGTGACATTACCTATGACTCAGCGGTTATCATGGGGATACCGATGGGAGTCATGTACGTATGGATACGTCGAAAGGCGAGGGTCAGAGCTAGGCACTTGAGCTTTCGGATAGCATATAATACGTACCTATCAGGGTTCCGGTCGTGGCGACAGCACCTGATAGATCAGCCTTTATGTGTCGATTCTTGGAACAGGTTTTCATGATATTTTTACTCCTAAGTATATATAACAGTGGAATGGGACGCTGTTATATATGCATATATATATATATATATATATATATATATATATATATATATATTAGTGGAATGTGACGCTAATATATATGTATACATATAAATTCATATACTTCATCATAATTATTCATGCAAATATACTTAGGATATATGAGATTCACTTGATATTGGATTTGGGATATAGGAGAATCATTTGAGATTGGATACAGGATATATATATGAGGTTGACTTGATATTGGATATAGGATATATATGAGATTGCTGATTTTGTACATTCAGAATATATGAGATTTACTTGATATTGTACTTTCAGGATTTATAAGACTTACATGATAGGAAAGCCAATTTGGGGGCTGATTTGAGGAAATTGGGATTTGGATTGTCTTGATGGACTTTGTGTTCTACCACGATGTCAGGACTTCGTGGAAATGACATGTTTCATCCCATACTTCGCATTTATTGTTTATGCACTGCTTTATGTATTAGTAGTACCTCATAGAGTACCTTCCATGACTGTTGCATTTACATACTTTCATTTTATATGCATTGCTTCATTTATTAGTTGTATCTGATAGAGTACCATTCATGACTGTAGTATATATATACATTGTCATATCATTGCTTCATGTAGTAGTAGTACCGGATAGAGTACATAACATGACTGTTGCATACATATTGTCATATTATTGCTTCATGTATTAGTTGTATCTGCTAGTGTACCTTTCATGACTGTTGCATTCATATGACCATTTATTGCTATTAGCTTGCATATGTTAGATTCGCGCTGTACGTGCATACATGCGATTACCTGCATATGTTATTTACTATTCACAAGCTGGCAACTCAACCTCATTGCGCCAAAGTGTTTTGCAGGTTGTTCCCAGAGTAGTCGAGGTAGGCTATTCATCTATCTTATCATCTTTTGCTGCGGATACCGCTCCAGCTCATAGTGTGCAATTTTGCTTAGGTGGGCTTTGTGGTTATCAGATGATGTATTGTATATTCGTTGTATCATGTACTCTCCATCTACCATTATCTTGTATGAATTAGAGACTTGATGTGAGGATGATATTGTATATTATTTTATGACTTGGAGGTCTTTTATGCAGTTTTATTTATATCGTCTTTTATTTCTTCGCTACGGCGTCGTATATCTGTTATGGTGGTTGTTTTCCGTCTTTGGGCGTGTTTTTGCTCCCGTTTGGGGATGCTTTACTTATATCTATGTTGTACCCATTTTTGGGGCTGGTTTTTACAAAGGAGGTGTTGCCAAAATTTTAAAGGAAATAAAATTGGACTTTTAAAGAATTTAGGTTGAGATTTCAGAGGTTTTGAAAATACTGTTTTTTCTTACTACTTTTGATGGTTTAGATTGTTGGGTTTTCGGCTTACTTTAATTGCGTTACGCTTATGGACGTTGCGTAGTTTAAGGGCCGTCACGTGCCAAATTTCGGGTTATGACAAAGGTTGTACCAGAGGGCTAGGTTTTACCTTTCGGAGTGTCGGATGGCCTTGGTATGATGGAGTAGGTAGCTTAAGCAGAGTAACGTAGTGTGTGTATGTCCGCGGCATACTCACGACGCGGTACTCCGCCTAAAGTGACCTAAGTAAAAATTGCTTGAAATTACTTCCTTGATGATACATATACTTGTGATTCGTTTTCCGTGTTCTTATCGAATCTTATTTCCATTTATAGCCTTTGCCGCCGATGACTATGGGGACTCAGAGTGATGCAGCGAAGGCCGAGATCAGGATTGACTCGGGTGGGGCGAGGACTGACCGGGATGGCGCGCTCGTTGCACAGGAGCAGATGGATCCACCTTCGACAGATTATATTGATAGGATTGTGGTAGAGATGCAGGACTTGCGCCAGACGATGAGGTCATTGGTTGAGGCCAACAGAGCACAGCGACAGGAGGTTGTCACCCCTGTTACCCAGTTGTTCCTTCCGATCAGCACACAGCATTCCGTCACCTACATAGCACCAGTGGATGCAGCCCTAGTTCACGATGCACGTCTTCCAGAGACCTTAGGAGTTCCAGAATAGTGGAGGACTCATACCAGTGTACCAGCCTAGAGACAGAGGCCTAGTCGTCGAGATAGATTTCATGACCGTCGCGGGAGTAGCAGAGGCTTGGGATGAGGACAGTCGTTCAGCTTTCATCCCCAGGAGGGTCATCAGTCATCGCGTGGATGTTTCTGGTGCGGAAGCCTTCATCACCTCATCAGGGATTGTTCCTTAGCACTGCATCGGACTCATGTTCGGAGAGGTCGTGGTCATGGAGGATTCGTTCAGAGGGGACAGGTTGGCAGAGGAGGGGATCAGCCAGTTGCGGATAGGGGGCAGCCACGAGAGTTTGCTTCTACTCATCGGGACGCGCGGGCGTCCAATATAGAGTTTTCAGGTGTTCTTAATTTGTATGTTCTTTTGATGCACTCGTTTATGTTACACACTTTGTGACGTGGTTGGGCCGAGAGTTGTGTTAGCTAGATCAGCCGTTTGTTGTGTTAATTTCTGTCAACGATTCTTTTGTTGCACGACACGTGTATCGGTCGTGTGCCAATCGGTTAGAAGATAGAGATTCGTCCGTCGTTTTGATCCTTCTAGAGATGTTGGATTTGACGTTCTCCTGGGCACAGACTGGTTAGCTACGTGCTAGGCGTCTGTGGATTGCCGTGAGGAAACAGTCAGGTTTTGTTTCCCGTCAAGTCAGTTCTTATTGTGCAGGAGGACAGTGGTGCCGCCTCTCACAGCTTGAATTCAGCCTTTTTTGCTAGTCGTCTTTGAGGAGAGGATGTCGAGGATTCATGGCTTTAATTCGTGAGACCGGAGCCACAGTGGGTTTTTTGGACCGGGTTCCTTTCATGTGGGAGTTTTTCGACATTGTTCCAGATGAGCCGGCGGAGCCTACGGAGCTTAAGGATCAGCTGCAGAGTTGTTTGTTGGGGGGCTTTTTCGTCTGAGTGTTTCACTTTGGGGAGCTCCTATTCTGTTCGTCAAGGAGAAGGACGGCAGTTGTGGTTGTGTATTGATGGATCGTCAATTGAACCGTCTTATGGTGCAGATAGGTATCCTTTACCTCGCATTGACAATTTCTTCGATCGGCTCCAGAGTGCGAGACTTTTTCTAAGTTTGTTCGGGATCAGGTCATCATTGGTTGCGGGTTCTGAGTGATGACATTCCGAAGACTGCTTTGTGCGTGCTACGGGCAGTATGTGTTTTGGTTGTGTCGTTGGACTCACCAATGCCCTAGCAACATTCGTGGATGTGATGAACCAGATTTCTTCAGGCCGTTCCTTGACCAGTTATTGTTGTGTCATTGATGACATTCTGGTCTTTCCCAATGTGTCGTGAGGAACTTGAGCAACACTTAAGGATTTGTTTTGCGGACACTGGGAAAGCACCAGCTGTTTGCTAAATTCTCAGAGTGTTCTTTCAGGCTTGTTTGTGTTGACTCCTAGGTCTTGTAGTTACGGGAGACGGTTTTCGTATGGTCCCGAGGAAGATCGAGGCCATACAGCTTTGGCCCAGACTTGTGTACGGGACGGAGGTTCGCAGATTTTGGGCTTACCAGGTTTTTACCGCCGTTTCGTGCGGGATTGTTTGTGTATCGCTGCACTGTTGACTGAACTGACCGGAAAGGAGGTTCCTTTTCTTTGGACTGAGGCATGCGTGCGGAGTTTTCAGCAGTTGGAGACTCGGTTGACAACTGCACCGGTTCTTTCTTTGCTTTTTGGTTCGGGCGAATTTGTTGTGTAACTGTGATGTTTCGCGAGTGGGGCTCGATTGTGTACTGATATGGCACTATAGAGTTATCGCTTTTTCTTCCCAACAGTTGGAGGAAGTACGAGCAGGATATCCCACTCATGATCTGGAGATGGCCGCGGTGGTCGTGCGTTGGAGATTTGGAGACACTACTTGTTCAGAGAGTCGTGTCAGATTTTCACGGAACACCAGAGCTTAATGTACATCATCCTACAGCGGGTTTTTGATTGTTGAGATAGTCTTCTGTAGATTTACAGTTCTTGTGCGATCGTTGAGTACAGCTTATGTTCGCCTCTACTGAGGGGACAGCTTGCTCATGTCCATGCCCATCCACTTTTCCTTAATCGTTTTCGTGAGGCACTGCCCGCCAATGCTCGTTCGTCAGAGATTCTTGAGCATACTCGGCTGGGTAAAGATTCAGAGTCCTTGATTTATGAGCAGGGTGTGCTACGTTTAGGGATGCGTTTGTGTGTACCTGATACCGTTGGGTAGAAACGCGAAATCCTAGAGCAGGTACATCAGTCTGCTTCTGTGTTCATTCAAGTCCACCAATATGTAGCGTGACTTATAAGATAGTTACGGGTAGGCAGGGATGATGAGTGAAGTTTCGGATTTCGTTTCAATGTGTCTATCTTGTTGTGAGCTAAGGTTGAGCATCTGAGACCGGTTGGAGAGTTTCAACCTTTAACCGTTCCGTAGTGGGAATGGGAGAAGATCTCCACGAATTTCATTGTGGTGTCTACCCCGGTCTAGACAGGGTATGACTCCATTTAGGTGTTTGTTGTCCGGTTATGCTCAGTTTGCTCAGTTGTTCCTTGTTAAGTTTGTGTGTTTGCACGGAGTTCCTTCATGCGTTGTATCCAATTGAGGCACCCTGTTCGCTTGCCGTCTTGGGCAGAAGCTTCAGGAAGCTTTGGGTACTGGTTGAGCTTTAGCTCCGCTTTTCCATCCGCAGGACGAGGGTTTGTGAGAGCGGGCTATACAGACTCTGGAGGATATGCTTGTGCGTGCGTACTAATTGTTGTCGGCAGTTGGGATCGTCACTTGCCATTGTTAGGATTCTCCTTCGATAGCAGTTATCAGGAGACATTCCAATTGGCAACCTTTAGGTTTTGTTGGTAGGTCATGTCGATCGCCAGTCTGTTTTTCTGACTCTGCGTGAGTAGGATTTTTGGACCCCGGCTAGTCTAGAGACTCCGGAGATGATCCAGTTGGTTCAGCACAGGATGAGAGTAGCCAAGTGCAGACAGAGGTCTTATGCCGACCGTGGTGGTTGCAGACTTGAGTTCGCAGTGGGAGGTCATGTATTCCTACGGATTTTCTGATGAATGACGTGTGGAATTTTGGGAAGCTTATCCTAGGATTGTAGGTCCTTTTGAGATCCTCAAGCGAGTTAGTTTCGTTGCCTTTAATTTGGCACTTCCGCACAGATTATTGAGTATTCACCCCGTATTCCTTGTGTCGATACTTTGCAAATACCTTCATGACTTTCTCACATGATTTAGCACCAGACCATTTAGATAGGACACGATCTTTTCATTCACCGGCAGCCAATTGTGTTAGTGGTTCGGCTGGTGGAGAAACTTTGGTCAAAGGTCTTGCCATCTGTGGAGGGTTTCTTAGGCATAGCCGTATAGTGAGGTGATCACTTGGAAAGCTACGAGCGAGATTTGGGAGTTCTGTACCCATCTTTTTAAAGGTACGCTTAGTGAGAATTTTAAATTCGGAGACGAATTTTTATAAGGGGGGAGATTGTAACGCCTTAGATTTCGGTTAGTGTTAGTTTAGACGGTAATGCGGGTTTACTGTAAAAAGTTTACCAATTCGGGTTCCTCACACTTTGTAGCATTTAATTAATAATTTATTATTATTTGTTATGGCATGCACGTACATGTTCACCTTAATGTGAGGGTTTGTTTGTGTTAATCTTGTTCTTAGCAACAATGACAACTTAACCCTTAAGCTAATCCTTTGCTTTAATCTAATACCTTGCTTTGCCGTAACCCTAAACTCCTTGATCTTTTGTTGTGAGAAGATATTTCTTTTGGAAGAGAAGAGGTGGCATGATGAGTGGTATGAATGCATTTACGTGAGAGCATGGCTTGCATTTAATATTGTGGTGCACTCACCTATTACTCTCACCTCTCTTTTTTCCTTTATCTTTTCTTTCTCTCTTTTTCTCACACTCATTTCCTTCTCATTTTCTTCATCTCTCTCATCTCAACCGAACACTATCTTTTCTTACACAAAACTTCACCAAATATTCACAAAAACTCACAAAAATCACATCTTTGGACTTGATTTGCTTCTTTGATGCCTTGGAGCTTGCAAAGCTAGAATCTTTGAGTTCTTTTAGTTAGGTAATGATCTCTTTCTGTTAAATAGGTGTTTGTTGTGTAGTGTAGCTTGTTAGTTTCAGTTTTGAACGCATTTTGTATCGTTTCAGGTAAATATCGTATTTTTAGTGTAATTTTGGGTCTGGGATGATCTGCTATCAAATCAGGTAATTGTTGCAAAAGTTCCCATCGCAGTGACCTAGTGTAGTAACCTAGAACCTACCCTCAAAATACGAGCCCATTTCCTTTTGACCAGGCCGCAATTTTATTGCTTCTGGCTGCAAATTGCGGCCAGACTAGGGAGTTAGGGTGTGGATTTTTGTGTAGGGGTCACTGGGGTTGTATGTGGTCTCATGGTACTTGCAACTTTTACAGATTATTTGTATAGCAAAATCTGGGACCACTTTGCGTATTTCTTGTGTTTCGTTTTACGCGTTACGTTATCCGATTCGGTTCGTGTTCTATTTTCTATTTCTCTGAGTTGGTTTCGTAGTGTCGCTATACACGTTAGCTACAATACGAACGCTTGAGAGTACGTTTGTGTTGTCGCGTTGGTCCGCGTAGTTTGCACGTGTTTTGGGTCTATTGCTAATATATACTTGCTTTGTTGTGTTATATTTTAGGTTTGCAGGCGGGGACTTCGGACGCTGCGACGAAGGGAAAACAGGTGGTAGGATATACTTAGCCAGGATCGTGGTGAGTAGATTTAACATCTACACGGGAATCGCCCGCATGGCATTATGCGTCTAGGCCAGAGATGTTATATATTGTCGCATATTCTATTGCATATATAGAGTTGCGCATACATCTTATTGCTTAGTTACTTGTTGTGCTTGGACTAGTACCCTTAGAACACTGCACTATTATTGACGGTTCATGTTGCACGAGCACTGATTGTATGCCACACACAGTCAATAATTGCCATGACACGCATAACACACATACTTATAGGATATTGTTTGGTCAGGGACATTGAGACATTAATTCATATTCCTTTATGCATATGACATATAGTATACCTGTATACCTACATGTTTACACATATGCCTTGACATGTTTACATGCTAGTTACCTGTATACCTATAGGGTAGTGTACCATTAGCGATAGGTACATACACGCATAATGATATAGCTACATGTATATCTTGCATACATACTTACACTTATACCTGGAGGGTATATTACATAATTAATGTTAGGTAGATACATATACCTTGCTATACCTTTATGTTTACACATATATCTGGTTATAGCTACATGTTTACCTTTACTTGATGTTATATAGACTTGGAGAAATTAGGAACCGCATGATATATATTTTAACCTGTTGCGGTTAAATAGTAGTTTTTCCTTTATATGCTTACAATACAGTTTTCTGCTGCATATATTATATTCATGGATTTTCGCATTGAGATATGGATTTTTCATGATGTTTTCTGGATTTGAGGACCGTGGTAGTTTCATGAAATTATGCATTATTTGAAAAACCCGGTTACTCTTGATATGATATTTCAGCATCCACCATGAGTTTTATCGGTTCTGATATATATACCCCATGCGAGGAGGAGTCGGGAGCCGTATGAGGGTACATGGTGAGGTCCGGAGGTACCCCGACGCAACAAAAGGATTTTGATGTAACATGCTGATGAGGCCCGACAGAGGAACCATACCTTCCGGTGACATTACCTATGACTCGGAGGTTTTCGCGGGGATACCGACGTGAGTCATGTACATATGGATATATTGAAAGGCGAGGGTCAGAGTTAGACACTCGAGCTTTCGGATAGCGTATAATATGTACCTATCAGGGTGCCAGTCATGGTGACAGCACCTGATAGATCAGCCTTTATATGTCGATGGTTGGCACAGGTTTTCAAGATATTTTTACTCCTAAATATATATAACAGTGGAATGGGATGTTGTTATATATATATATATATATATACACATATATATATATATATACATATATATATATTAGTGGAATGTGACGATAATATATATGTATACATATAAATTCATATACTTCATCATAATTATTCATGCAAATATACTTAGGATATATGAGATTCACTTGATATTGGATTTGGGATATAAGAGATTCATTTGAGATTGGGTACAGGTTATATATATGAGGTTGACTTGATATTGGATACAGGATATATATGAGATTGCTGATTTTGTACATTCAGAATATATGAGATTTACTTGATATTGTACATTCAGGATTTGTGAGACTTACAAGATATTGTAAGTCCACGGCGGCGCCCCGGCCGTCGAACCGACGCCGGAATGCGAAAACGAAAAACTTTGCAAACTAGTAAACCGGCACCACCGCGCACTTTTAACCCGGATCGGGCCATTAACCTAACTACTAGCAAACTAGAATAAGAGTAGAGAAGTATACCAAGCGATCCGTGTCCTTCGGTCTTCGTCTCCACTCCGATCTCCCGCGGAATCTCCGTCCGTCACGTCCTCGTCGGAAAGGGCACCACGTAGCCGGGTTCGTTTATGGGCTCCTACCTCTGGACCGAGGCAACTCGGGCGCGAAGTTAGCTAGCCGACGCGTCCAAGATTTGCTGTAGATGTAGTGTAGTAGGCTATGTCTCTTTGGAGTCTTTGGAAGTTGCCATGGATGTGGAGGAAAGATCTTTTGGAGTTTCTTGTGGCATTTAGAGAAAAATGAGATCTTGGAATTTTTCCTCTCCCTCTCCCTAATGAACCCTCAACCCCCACTCCCAAAAATTGGCCGGCCACTTATTTTCAAGAATGGTGGAGGGAATGATGAATGGAATAAAACAAGTGGGAAAAAAGAATTGATAAAGATTAATCAAAAAGGTCATACCAATTTCTCACTTCAATCCTTTCACCAAACCATCACAATAAATGCAAAGGATGAGACCAAAATGGAATCTCATGATGAGGAAGCCACAATCACAATAAACCCCCTCCACAAAATGTTATTTGCAAACAACAAATAACCCCCTCCATCGAAAGGTCCGGCCGGGAAGGAACAAAGGAAAACCGGCCGGAACGGAATGCAAACTGGCAACTTCAGAAAACTGATCCCGTAATAATTTACAGGAAAACCCCACTACTGCATATACATGCCCGCATTTGTATTCCCACTGAACACAAATGCAAAGAGACAAAACTACACTGTCTAATACTAGGATCCGGCTTAAGCCAAAGCCGGCTAGTAAAAACCGTCCGATCACGATTCGTGCAATACCGCACGTATCTGATCAAACCCTGCCATATCTCCATACGGCCTCTACAGCATTTCGCCCGAAACCTGAGTAACTGTGTGTGTGGTGGACTCTAAAGACTCGTCAATACTATGGCTGTGGATTTAACCACTAGCACGTCAGAGGTATCAGCCATACGTGACGGGCCACCAGCTATTGACCAAAAGGGACGTCGATGAGCGAACTCATCCTGACACCTTACTGAGCCTGTCAGTGACAATATCCGTACAGTCCGGTCCGTTCGTCTATGAGCATCGCATGGCGGGCCTAGGGGTTGGTAAAAGTCACACCCCCAATAGCGGTACAAGTCGTGTCGGAATGTAGCCCAGAACACCCTGAGATACTACTGGAATACCTACCAGCAAATCTCCTGCCTTGGCCAAGGACTTTTCATGTACTGGCTCTCCTTGACACAGCGCGACCTCACCCCCAATACCGGGTGAGACGAACCCCTGCAGATCCGCTCACTGCCTCCATGTGGCTCGGGACTGTACCCAACTAAAACCTGTTTGCACGTCTCCTTTGAGCATGGTAGGGTAGTAATCTAAGTACAGTGGGAACTCACACGAGACAAATGACGATCTCAGATCGATGAACTAACCTGTACACATGTCACTAGGGAACTGCTATCTAACGTCAGGTATAATACCAACTAGCAGGCTCCCGGCGAGTCCTGTCCGATGTACTCATAACCCAATGAGCACCTGTATACATCTTAGGTGAACCAACTGACACCAGTGGCTTGTGAGACCGGCCACCGCCCCTCATCGGGGTCTCGACTGTATACACTAGTCTACTCTGGAGTATCGATGCCCTGTCTCTAAACTCCCATGACTAGGGACCTTTTAAGGATGTGTTTATAGACTCCAGCTCTCACGTATATGATCGCCCTCATACTGCTGGTAGTCAAGCAAGAATCCTAGGGGCTCTATCAACATGTAATAGCGACTCGTAAGGTCACCTAAAGCAGTACACGATGATAAAGATAAACCAGATAGCATAGTATCATCTCGAGTAAGACTGTCCTACCGGCATAGGTCCTCCCTCAATCATTGCAATCACGTGCCTGTGATCCAATAATTGACTCTGAGGGCACTATATCCAACAGATATGAAAGCCAATTTGGGGGCTGATTTGAGGAAATTGGGATTTGGATTGTCTTGATGGACTTTGTGTTCTACCACGATGTCAGAATTCCGTGGAAATGACATGTTTCATCCCATACTTCGCATTTATTGTTCATGCACTGCTTCATGTATTAGTAGTACCTGAAAAAGTACCTTCCATGACTGTTGCATTTACATACTTTCATTTTATATGCATCGCTTCATGTATTAGTTGTACCTGATAGAGTACCTTTCATAACTGTTGCATATATATACATTGTCATATCATTGCTTCATTTAGTAGTAGTACCGATTAGAGTACCTTACATGATTGTTGTATACATATTGCCATTTATTGTTCATGTATTAGTAGTACCTGATAGAGTACATTACATGACTGTTGCATACATATTGTCATATTATTGCTTCATGTATTTGTTGTACCTGCTAGTGTACCATTCATGACTGTTGCATTCATATGACCATTTATTGCTATTAGCTTGCATATGTTAGATTCGCGCTGTACGTGCATACATGCGATTAGCTGCATATGTTATTTACTATTCACGAGTTGGCAACTCACCCCCGTTGTACCACAGTGTTTTGCAGTTTGTTCCCCACAGTAGTCGAGGAAGGCTATTCATCTATCTTATCATGTTTTGCTGCGGATACCACTTCAGCTCATAGTGTGCAGTTTTGCTTAGGTTGGTTTTGTGGTTATCCGATGTTGTATTGTATATTCGTTGTATCATGTACTCTCCATCTACCATTATCTTGTATGACTTAGACACTTGATGTGCGGAAGATATTGTATATTATTTTATGACTTTGAGGTCTTTTATGCAGTTCTATTTATATCGTCTTTTATTTCTTCACTACGGTGTCGTATATCTGTTGTGCTGGTTGATTTCCACCTTTGGGCGTGTTTTTGCTCCCGTTTGGGGATGCTTTATTTATATCTATGTTGTGCCCAATTTTGGGGCTGGTTTTTATAAAGGAGGTGCTGCCAAAATTTTAAAGGAAATAAAGTTGGACTTTTAAAGAATTTGGGTTGAGATTTCAATGGTTTTGAAAATTCTATTTTTTCTTACTACTTTTGATTGTTTATATTGCCGGGTTTTCGGCTTACTTAAATTGCGTTACGCATGTGGACGTTGCGTAGTTTAAGGGTCGTGACGTGCCAAATTACGGGTCGTGACATAGATCTTCTTCGGCCACGAAGACCTCAAGCAAGCTTGTTCCGTACATCTTGTGGAGCCTCTCTAGAGTCCGGGAGTTCGTGATCGCAGCGAAGGGACTATTACACGGAGCTATTGAAGTGAAGGACCGGTCTACAATGCTTGTTTTCCTTCTTCCCTGTAGTTTGTAAAGAGTTTACAATCTAGAAAATCCTAAGTATCTAGTTCGATCCTCGTTCGGGTTCTTTATCACTCTAGAAAATTTTGAAATGGCATGTTTGATGCCCTAGTAAACACCGTGAGGGTGCTAAGGAACCCATCAGTGGTATCAGAGCCTAGCTAGAGCATTAGGCGATGCATAGGAGATATTAAAAGTCCGATTGAACTCTGAAAACCTTAACTTTCCCACTTTCTGGAAATTTTTCAAAAAGATGAAATTCTTCATGTTAAAAATATTCAGAAAATCATGCAGGTAATTCTATCGACACACCTGAAGAACGAAACACTAACTCGTCTAAAAGACCGCGGATCCGCGGCAAAAACATGGTTTTGGCGGCGGATCCACGGCGCCACTTAAGAGGCTTGGGTCGGGCCCTTCAACTGTTGGTCCGTAGGTACTGAGGCAAGCTTCTGGGCATTTTTAAAAATGCTTAAGTGTTGAGCTCTTTGGGAATTTTGAGAATTCGTTGATTCGATCAAAATATTTAACGTCGCCTAGCTTTCTGTGATTGTGATACAATATTTGGAATCCACTATAATTAGTTATGTGATAACTAGTTTGAATTTTGTAAATCTAGTGGTTTAGTCTCACTTGATCGGTTGCCATAGGATTTTGATGTTGATCAAAAGTCCGTCGCAATTACGTAGTGTACGCGGATACTCGCCGGGTAACCTTGATAGATAACCATGCCCCATAGCCCCGACCAAGTGACTGTAAGAGAACCCCGTTGCCAAAAGCATCCGTTCGGGTGCTCGCGGCAGCGGTGTTCCACCTTAGTGCACTTCGTCGACGACATCGGGGGGGTGCGGCCGTCTACTACAGTTTCCGACGCGCATTCGATCTTGTTGTAGGGAATCTTGTTGAATTACCCGACTGATTATGGGAAAGTGTTTTCAATATCGAGACTAAAATGCGGGGTTTATAATTGTTAGGCATGTGATGTATAAGGAATTCATTTGGTTGGGCATGAAATCCAAAGTATGTGATACATTGGGTTTATGATGTCTAAGGTGGTTGCAGATTCCAATTGTTGTAGTTTTTCACTTTCTTTTCTGCGACCGTAATTGTAATATGTGGTGTATCTCCGGTTTCGGTGCTATATGTCAACGACAATTGGGATACGTATATTTACTTACGTTGATGACAGGTGATGTTATGTGTTGCTGTGATATGTTATATTGGATCGTTATGTTTTGAATAGCTGGGGTTTTTATGTGAGATAAGGGTTTTTATTTTCATTCATGTAAAATTCATTGTATATAATATTCTTTTATTGGGGCACTTCCGGGTTGAGGATGATGTCACCATTGATTTATATTATTTACTTTTTCGCATTAGGATAGACCCAAGGCGGGGAGCATAAGAAACCGAGTTCTAGGGTCCAGTGGGAGACCATCTCGAGGAGTTGAGACCGGGTCTCCTAACTATAGAATTGGTAGGGTTGCTTGCTGCTCTCGTAGGGGTCTAAAGATGTGGGTTTTGGCTATTCATCATGACCGTGGAATCCGCGTTTTTACTGGCTTAAATAAAACACGGAATTCCTGGTATATCAAAATTTCATATGTGATTCTTCTGCTGCTGATATTCTGTGATGTGATCACTTGATTTGTTCTGAGACGAATGCCTATATATTATATACATGAGATATAATTAATATTACTGCTTTCGTTGCTTATGTGATGCTTAGGAAGCATATATTGATGGGAATTCATTAATGAGATTAATGAAATAAAAGAAACCTAAAGATGTTGTAGTAACTTGTTTTAAAAACTGGTAGCTCTAGTTTTTGCTTTTGCTTTGCATAGCGGTATTCCTTGTAGAATATCCAGCACCTTATTCGATAAGGAAAGAGCCGAGATCCCTCCACCGGGAGTGACCTCTTTAGCGAAACTAGCAGATACTACAATCCACTCGGTTTGACTTTTGATTGCTTATATAGTTTTTGCTTTGCATAGTGGTATTTGTCAAATATCCTGCACCTCATTTGATGGGGTAAGAACCAAGATCCCTTCACCGGGAGTGACCGCTTTAGCAAAACTAGTAAAAGCCTCAAAAAACACCCCTTTTCAAAATCACTCGATTCTACAACGATATCAAGTACATTACGCAAAAGGTTTTCATAAAAACCTGTCGTAGCCCTCCATCATTTCAGATAAGTAATTTTTAGTATTCGTGCTGCGTTTGTTGACCTTAGCCAAGATGTAGTGTGCGGTAGCTAATTAGTGCTTTTATGCAAGTATATGATGCAATTTAGTTAGAGTAATCGTCCGGCTTTGTTGACCTTAGCCAAGGGTCGTGTGGGTGGGTTTAATTCAACAAGAAATGATGGGTTGAACTTGGCTAACACTTATGATTTGTTGACCTTAGCCATGGTCATAAGCTGCTAGAGGCAAAATTTTATTGGGAATTTCAAGAGTTGAAATTTGCAATGAGATTGCATACCTTCTATGAGATAGTTGGATCCCGATACCCACTGCGAGTAAGAGTTACTGCTGTGAGAGTTTTACACATTACAATTAGCCGATCAAGTAGGTGTCTAGAAAGGTGTTAACGGGGTTATGCCCATGGGAAAACGAGGTTTATTTTAATTAGGTCTGTGCGAAAGCTCGGGGAACCTCCCTCAAAGCACCGACACTGGCCTGGCCGAAAAGTTAGCGAACTTGTAGGGTGTAATTAATCCCGGCTAGTCTTACCTTTACGGGTTTGAAGGTAGATTTGACTAAAACAGTAGGAGCCATCCTGATTAGTTAAACTAATAACCAATCTAATCTTACAAGAGCGTACGCAGAGTGTTTTCTTCTCTCTCTCTCCTGGTAGCGACCATATCACGCGTTAATCAAAATAATAAAATGGATGCATTGACCGAACCTACTTGTTATATTGAGCTAGGGAACGTTGGTTCCGCTCTACCTTTTAATTGTTATAAGTCCGAGCAGGATATAGAGGAATATCCGAATTCCCATACCACCCAATCGAGGAATGAGCATGTATATGCAAATTCTTTAGGTGTGTTCATTACCGAGAACTGTTTCTCAGTATCCTCTACGTCCTGGGTATGTGATACCAGATCAGGATCCCGCATATGTAAGCCGTTACATTGGCTACAGAAAGATAGAGAACTGAGAAAGGGTGATATGTCTCTAAGTGTTAGAAAATGGTGCAATTGTTGCAGCCAAATATTGGCAGATATCACCTTGTATTAGATACATTGATTAAGAACAAATGTTATTAGATACCGAACCTGATATAGAACATTACATCATGTTCTTTACTAAGTTAAAGAAGGATATAACTTTGTATTGGAGGATAATGTTGTAAACATTTTCCTGAATCAAGAGTTGATTCTATCAGGTACGTTAGATAATAGCATATACGTTCTAAATCAAACCACAGTTCAAAGTATGTAGAACACACACAAGGGGACTAGTTCAGAAATGAACGAATCCTTCTTGTGGCATTATAGACTAGGTTATATCAATGTGACACGACCAACTAAGTTACATAAGGATGAATATGAGAATTGGTTCAAATTTTCATCTTATACTACTTGCCAGTCTGATCTCAAAGGTAAAATGACCAATACTCCGTTTACTGGAAACAGAGAAAGTGTTAGTGAACTCTTGGGACGGATACATGCTGTTGTATACGGTCCTATGTCTACAAATGCCAAGGTAGGTTCTTCGTATTTCGTTATATTCATCGACTATCTCTCAGGATTCAGACATATGTTCCTGTTGAAAGACAAGTCTGAAACTTTTGAGAAATTCAAGGAATATACGCTTGAAGTTGAGAACCAGACGGATAGAAGTATTAAGTCCTTCGATGTGATTGAGGAGGAGAATACTTGCACATGGAGTTCCTAGAGTTTCTAAAAGAAGAATGTGATTCTCTCTCAGCTTACTCCTTCGAGTACACCACGGAACAACGGTGTATCGGAGTGGAGGTATCGCACCCTATGAGATATGGAACGCTCTATGATGAGTACTGCTGAGTTACCTGTTTCCTTTTGGTGTTATGCACTTGAGAAGCTGCATACCTATTGAATGGGGTTCCATCCAAATCAGTGCCTACCAATACATATGAGATATGGTGTAGGAAAAGTCCATGTCTTAATCGAGTTAAGATATGGGGTTGTCCGGCCTATGTTGAAAGGCAGAATCCAGACAAGTTCGAGGCAAGGTCAGTTCTGTACAAGTTTGTTAGGATATCCCAAACATTAGTGAGGGAATATCTTCTACCACTCTCAGGAGCAAAATGTGTTTTGTTTCTCATCATGCCACCATTTTAGAAAAGGTATTTCTTATGAAGATATTATGGACATGAGGTAGAACTGGAAGTAGTTCCAGCTATACAAACTACAGCTGATGATTTGATAGAACCGGAGGATTCAATAGTTCCCTACGAACCTCAGCCTCTCCACCGATCTGGTAGGGTTCCTCACCCACCCGAAAGATACTTCGGTTTCTCGATGACAGTGGGAGCTAGGATTGCATCATGAGATGATGACCCAACTAGTTTCGAGCAGGCCATCAGGAGTGGGGACTCTGTGAGATGGCTGGATGCTAAGAGATCTGAGATGGAATCCATATACACCAACAAAGTATAGACTTTGGTTGCTATATCTGAAGGGTTAAATCCCTATCAGGAGCAAGTATATGTTAAGAATATTACTTGGTGTAGATGGAAAAGTTGAGACTTTCAAAGCAAGACTTGTTGTAAAAGGTTCTCGTCATTGATCAGGTGTGGTTTAAGTCCATCCGGATCCTATTTGACATTGCTACATTCCATAACTATGATATCTGGCGGTTGGGTGTCATGAATGCTTTTCTAAATATTGATTTAGAAGAGAGCGTCTATAAGTACACAGCCAGAGGGCTTCGTAAATAGTGGGAGCAGCGGAAACGTGTGCAAGTTGCTTTACAGATTAAAGCAGGAATCATGGAGTTGGAACATCTGTTTTGATGTGGTAGTCAAAGTGTTTGACTTCATCAAAATGGTATATGAACCTTGTATATACAAAAAGGTTGTAGAGATTAAGGTAGTCTTTCTCGTATTGTACGTGGATGACATACTCTTGATAGGAAAGGAGTCTCTTATGCTACACTTGGTCAAGCTCCTCTTATCACGGGGATTCTCAATAGAAGATTTGGATGATACCTACTACATCTTGTGGATTACGATCTATGATGATAGATCTAAGTGGATGTTGGGAGTGTCCCAAATCCAGGTGCATAAACACTATACTGAAGGGGTTTAGTATGGACTATTCTAAGCGTGGTGGTTCGTCCACCTACTCTTGGATCACTTTCTCCAAAAAGATGTTTCCCAAGACTGATTTAGAGAGAGCTCGAGTGCAAGGGATAACCTATGCTTCGGTAGTAGGCTCTAGCAGCGTATGCGATGTTATGTACCAGACCAGATGTAGATGACTCACTAGGTGCAGTGATCAGGAATCAATCGGATCTTGGGAGAATCACTAGACAGGCGTGGAGGACATTCTTAAGTACTTGAGAAGTAATAAAAGAAAGTTCTTGGTTCGAGCTTACAGAGTGATAAGTTCGACCGAGAGTCAGTCACAGGCATTTTCTTTACCCTCAGTAAAGGGACAGTATGTTGGATGAGTTCCAAGTTAGATACCGTGACATACTAGACGATAAAGGCTGAATACATTGCTACCAATGATGCTGCCAAAGTGCATGTCTGGGCATTTCTTGTTCATGAGATGAACAAGGTTCCTACCATTGAGCATCCAATAACTGTTATTGTGATAACAATGGAGTTGTAGCTTTAGCTTAGGAACGTAAGTGCCATAAGCATACCAGACAAATTCTGAGGCAAGTATTACCTGATCAGGGAGATGGATAATCTCCAAGGGATCGAGGATGGGAGAGATGACACGAAGGATAACACAACGGATTCATCACATTGCATGTTCATACATATGTTTCTTTAGCTAATATGAAACTCTGCCTGTTAGGACACCAGCACAATTACCGATGATGCGCATGTTCCACGTACACTTATTTGCCGGCTCACACACATCATCATCGGTAATTGCCATGTCACGTACACTTTAGAACATATTATCTTTTATTGATATAATCAGCTAAATGCTATTCTAATATAATATAGTGTGATTACTCTCATGTGCTAGTTTAGACATTGCATTTATTACCTAGACACTTCATGCATTCACATATTCATATTTTCATGCAGTATTGTGGGGCTTATGCCGATACTCATTATTTTGGATTTTGGATTTCTATGAGATTTCTGGATTTTGGGGGAAAACCGCAAGAATATATATAAAAACTTCCCTCTCTCTCCCCTTCTCATTTTAAAATGTAAGTTGCGGTTTTCTCATGATGTATGGGTCGTCCACCATGAGTTTTCATGTTTTCTGTTGGATTTCGAGACCCGATTCGAGGAGTGGAGGAACCGTCTCGGATACATGGTATGTAAGTGCACGGCGGCGCCCCGGCCGTCAACCCGACGCCGGAATGCGGAAGCGGTGAATAACTTAAATTTTTGCGGACTTTGCAAACCGGCACCACCGCGCACTAAACTCCGGATCGTAACCATTAACAAGTCTAAGCTAACTAGAATACGGGTTAGAGATGTACCGACTGATCCGAGTTCTCCGGTCTTCATCTCCACTCCGATCTCCTCGCGGGATCTCCGTCCGTCTCCTCCTCGTCGGAAAGGGCACCACATCGCCTGTAGCTTTTACGGGCTCCCACCTCAATACCGAGGCAACTCGGGCGCGAAGCTGGCGAATCGACGCGTCCAAGATTTGCTGTAGGAAGTGTAGTGTAGAGTGGATGTCTCACTTTGGGGTTTGTTGCCATTTGTAGATGATGGAGGAAACAAGATAAGAAAAATGGTGCTTGCATTTTTCTTGGCATGAAAAGAGATCAAGAATGAAAAACACTCTCAAAGATGAAGCTCTCTCCTTCTCTTTTCTTCTTCTCACTCAACCATGGAAAAACTTCTTCTATCAAGTGAGAATAATGGTGGAGGAAAAACAACATATATCATATGAGGGAGGTGAGTGTAGGAGATGAGAAGAGGTGACCACATCCAAGGGACAAAGAAACATACACCATGCTTCTCACTATTGAACCCATACCCTCACTATATCACAATCAAATCTCATAAAGAAAAAGCATGGTTGAAAAGAAATGAAAGCTATCATAATCAAACATTTACAAGAAACCCCCTCCACAAATGTTATCTGCACAATTGCAAATAACACCCTCCATCGGAAAAGTCCGGCCGGGAAAGAACAAAGGAAAACCGGCCGGAACGGAATGCAAACTGGCAACTCCAGAAAACTGGTCCCGTAATAAATTACAGGAAAACCCCGATACTGTGCATACACACCCGCATCTGTATTCCGTCCGGATACAAATGCAAAAAGACAAAATCTACACTGTACTAAACTAGGACCGGCTTAAACCAAAGCCGGCTAGTAATATCCGTTCAATCCTGATCCGTGCAATACCGCACGTATCTGATCGAACCCTGCCATAAACCTATACGGCTACTAGTACAAACTGTCCGATCCTGATCCGTGCAATACCGCACGTATCTGATCGGACCCTGCCATATCTCCATACGGCCTCTACAGCGTTTCGCCCGAAACTTGAGTAACTGAAAGTGTGGTGGACTCTAAAGACTCGTCAATACTATGGCTGTGGATTTAACCACTAGCACGTCAGAGGTATAAGCCAATACGTGACGGGCCACCAGCTATTGACTAAATGGGACGTCGATGAGGAAGCTCACCCCGACACCCAACTGAGCCTGTCAGTGACAATATCCGTGCAGTCCGGTCCGTTCGTCTATGAGTATCGCATGGCGGGCCTAGGGGGTTGGTAAAAGTCAGACCCCCAAAAGCGGTACAAGTCGTGTCGGAGTGTAGCCCAGAACACCCTGAGATACTACTGGAATACCTACCAGTAAATCTCCTTGCCTTGGCCAAGGACTTTGTGTAATGGCTCTCCTAGACACAGCACGACCTCACCCCCAATACCGGGAGAGACGAACCCCTGAAGATACGCTCACTGCCTCCATGTGGCTCGGGACTGTACCCAACTAAAACCTGTTTGCACGACTCCTTTGAGCCGTGGTAGGGTAGTAATCAAAGTACAGTGGGAACTCACACGAGACAAATGACGATCCCCAGGTCGATGAACTAACCTGCACACATGTCACCAGGGAACTGCCATCTGACGTCTGGTATATGACCAACTAGCATGTTCCCGGCGAGTCCTGTCCGGTGTACTCATAACCCAATGAGCACCTGTATACATCTTAGGTGATCCAACTGACACCAGTGGCTTGTGAGACCGGCCACCGCCCCTCGTCGGGGTCTCGACTGTATACACTAGTCTACTAATGGAGTATCGATGCCCGGTCTCGAAACTCCCACGACTAGGGACCTTTTAAGGATATGCTTGTAGACCCCCAGCTCCCACTTATATGATCGCCCTCATACTGCTGGTGGTCAAGCAAGAATCCTAGGGGCTCTATCAACGTGTAATAGCGACGTGTCAGGTCACCTAAAACAGTACACGATGATAAAGGTAAACCAGATAGCATACCATCATCTCGAGTAAGACTGTCCTACCGGGATAGGTCCTCCCTCAATCATTACAATCACGTACCTGTGACCTAATAATTGACTCTGAGGGCACTATCTCCAACAATCTCCCACTTGCATTCAAGGCTAATTATTGCGATGTCGCATACTCACAGCCCGTGTGATACCGAACACCCAACTCCTCTACTAGTCAGTCTCACAAAGCTCGTTTGCGAAACTATTGCGTTCGAGGAATAGCCTCAGTGAGTGGATCCGCTTAGTTGTTTCTTTCTATGTCTCTCTATATCTCAAGTTCGCGGAGAAACCCATCTCCCGAAATGAGCAATACGTGTCTTAGAATGTGTCTGGATGTCTGATGGGACATAGCTCATAAATGAACTCCAAATCCAAACTTCTTAGACTGTATCGTCAACTGAACTTAATCAGTATCCTGCGCGCCATGCCTCCCTCAGTATTGCCTTGGACCACCTGTCCAAAATACTGCCCCTCATCAGAAGGAAAACTATAACTCTGACAACCTCCTTGTCGTCCATGTCACCTTGGAAGCCTGGAATGATAACTGTCTCCTAAATGAGGCTGTCGTTATCATATCCCTAGAACATCCACTTATGTTCTAAAACTGCTTCCGACTGTTTCTCCAGGATTGGATTAATGTCAACTTATTGCATCTAGTGCAAGAACAACATCTGGTGTGGTACTTGACATCTCACGATTGACTCAATTGCCTGAGCAAGTGATCTGCCAATCATGCCCGTCCCTCTCCCCTTTAGTCTGTAAGACACCTTTGGAGAGGGTGACTCCATTACCTGCAGGTACACTACCGTGCCAGGAGTCGTCCATCCTAAATACTCTTAGAATGCTGTCAAGTACCCTGATTGGGAAACCACCCAAATCTAGATCTAAGACCATAGATCTAGTAACCAGTATGTCTGATATAAAATCCATTTCCTTTGTGGAGAAACAACTGTGCGACGACCAAAGTATAACCGATCGTAGTGTAGGAGTTTCTTTTCCTACTCTGTGTATATCATCCAAATACCAGGATATCACACCCTACTACCTTCTCAACAGATCCATCCCCTATTCTGATGAAGTCAAACCCATGACTGTCACGTCAGAAATAGATGATCTATCTCCGCTACATCTGCTCTAGTCTATAAATAGACATAAGCAACCTGTCCACCAATGCTTCCGCTGCTCCCACTGACTACGACAACCCTCTGGCAGAGTCATATAGACGTACACTTCTAAAACTGGTTTAGAACGACGCTATACTCATCCTCCCGCCGGGTCTCGTAACCTGGAACAACAGCAATGGCAATTGTGGGTAAACAAGAACTTCCCTGTCACCGTCCTTGAGGCTACCGTAGTGCCACTCGGGTGCCTGAAGTTACCCACCTTATCTGCGGAGTGGCCAATGGAATGTCAATCCAGATTGAATCTTTAGGTTCCTTATCAAATCTTCAGTAATCGTTTGTGGTTCTGGAATCACTTCCAGTTCTACCATACTCCCACTACTGTTTTCTGAAAAAATCCATCTTTAATAAAACTGTGGCGAGTCTAGAACAATATCGCTATTGTTCATCCAGATGGTAGAAAGTCAACCCTCGTCATAGCCTGGGTCAACCCACAAACAGCCATTACAGAAACGTGCCTTGAGTTATCCAGAGTCTGGTTTTAATCATAAGCCGGACAACTCCCCGTACCTTAACAATGTTAAGATATGAACTTTACTATATCCAATATAGAACCAGAGGCACTGATTTAATTGAACCAGATTCAAATCATGCAGCTGTCTCCAGTGCATGTTTACTAAATGGAAAGAGGCCGGTCAGCGTTACTCAACTTAGGAATGCTTCCAATTATGAGTAACCTGAAAGAGAAACAATTTCTCTTTATCATTACTATCAACTGAATACCATACACAAGTATCTACATCTTCGATCACCTTGAAGAATCCCGATACTTGCTACACCTGGTTCTCTACTCTATTCAAATACCTATAACTCCTCAAAACTTAGACCCTGTGTTTCTACGAAACACATGTCTAAGAACTAGAGAAGTTAAAAGTAAACAGAATATAGTATGAGGACCAACCCCTCTGTCCTAATGGACACTGGACAACATACAATACTCTGTATAAGTCCGCTGAGTCTAACAACTCTTTCACTGTGTGTCGTAGGTTGAAAACTGTACTTATGGTTAAGAAGAATTACACCGCTGTTTAATGCTCCTTACCTAACCATCCACTGATATAGGTAAATGTCATAGACATAATTTCAGAAAGGTATATCTCACTCTATGAAAATAGACGTACAGATATATCAATTTGAAATTGGTGCATAACTGTGGATATTCAAAACCAAATATTTGCCAACTGGCAAACAGCCCAGGTGATTTCCTCAAATATCACCGATTACAACGAATCCCGATATAATGAGGACAATCACCTAATTCCCAATAGCTTACTCCCACTCATCATCTGTAAAACCATACAGATGTGAGAATCATACTTGGTAAATACATACCCTGGAGCAAGTGTCTAATCGGGAAATCAGTTTTCCTTTAACTGTACACAGTGAAACTGAAACATTGAAATGTTTCGATGGGGTATCTTGGTATTCTTAGTAATGCCTCTTCCAGATTCACGACTGTAACCGTATAATTCTTTGCCACCTCTCCAAATCCCTTCATATGTCTTTAGTCTTTACCTTCTGTACACCCCTTTAGGCCAAATGGTTTTCTTCCTTCCCTACCGTTCGGCACCAGCCTATGGTTTGGAAGAAGACTATCCAATAAGCATAATGGGTGTACTGTCCCAATCCTAGGAACACTCGCAATGAGAGAGGGTGAAGATAAAAGACAACCGAATAAACCTTATTCCTATTTCTCCTGGACCAGAATCCATCCCCGAACTGGAACAAGTTCCATTCGAGTTCGTATATAACCATACGATGGAGTATCCAAATAAACTGTGGATCTTCGTAGTGATACGGAGTGTCCTGGAGAAATACAAAGGTGATGTGGGAGTGGTAACGAAATATTTGGTTTGGTCGTGAATATCTGTTGCAATTTACTTTGCCCTCTTACTAATCCCTTGCTTTGTCTGAAGTTAATACCTTCTGCACACCATCGTTATGCTAATTGGTTTTCTTCATTCCCTTCCGGTCGGCACCAGCCTAAGGTTTGGAAGAAGACAATCCAATTTGCGTAATAGGTGTACTACCCCTAAACCAAGGAGTACTCGTAACCTGAGAGAGGGTAAAAGGAAAAGACAACTGAATAATCCTGTCCGTTTTCTCCAGAACCAGAAACCATCCTCGAATAAATTCTTTCGAGTTCGTATCTAACCATACGATGGTTTTGTCCAATGGAAGTGGACGTTCGTAGTAAAATGGGGTGTCCTGGAGAAAAGGGTAAAAGTAGGAGTGGCAATGAGGTTTGCAACTCTGACAATCCAAAAGCCGGTGTTAAAGAAGGTTCGGTCAACTTGGTCACTGAGTCAAAGTCTTAGGGTCAGGTCAATGGTCGCTGCCAAAGAGAGAGAGAAAAGAAACACTCAGCGTGCACTCTAACCTAGATCAGAATGGTTACCAATTTATCTAATCTGGAATCCTCCCACTGTACCTCAAATTCTCCTCCAAACCTGAAAGAAGAATTAGTCGGGGTTACCCGAGGAGTAAACTAACTCATCAGTGGGAATCGGGATCCAACTCTCATCGCATGACAACGTGACGGAATCCGCTCACGGTATCACACTCCAGAAGGTATGCGCATATCTGACAAGTTTCAGTACTTTTGAAACTCCCGATGTGATTTCTGCCCCATGCTCTTATGACCTTGACTAAGGCCAACAAATCATAAGTCACATGTCAAGTTCTACCCGTCATTGTCCAGGTTGATTTGAACCCACCCGTACAAGCCCTTGACTAAGGCCAACAAGGCTATACGACTGTCCCAAACCAACGCATCTATCTATGCTGCATATGAATAACCAACAGCTACCAAACACTGTGCCTTGACTAAGGCCAACAAACACAGCTTGAATACTATTGACTACCCATATGAAACGACGGAGGGCTACGAATGGTTTCTGGCGAAAACCTTTAACGTAGTGAACTTGATATCGTTGAAGGAACGGATAGCTTTTTTTTTAGAAAATATAGTGACGGAAACCTTCGCTAAAGAGGTCACTCCCGGTGAAGGGATCTCGGCTCTTTCCCCGTAGAATGGGGTGCTGGATATTCATAACCGAATATCACTGTGCAAAGCAAAAGTAATCGGCTATAGTGAAGTTAATGCCCTGACGCAAACTTCTGTCCAAGGGGTCACTCCCGGTGAAGGGATCTCGGCCCTTGCCTCGTCGACTGAGGAGCAGGATATTCCAAATGAATACCACGATGCAAAACAAAAGTGAACGTCCTTGCAATAACAGCTTTTTGAAAAGTGTTCCAACAACATCAGATTAGGTTTGTTTAAACTTGCATTGATCCGAATCAATGCAGTCCCATCAATTGATCACACCACAAAGAACGAAAATATACTGACGTACGTATATGCCATCTGCATTCGCCACTGGGTCCCGTCATCACCCGTTAGGTTAGCTAACTAACGGCAGAGCGGGGACTGGACTAGCGCGGATGAAAAACATATACAACATCTACTAATATATATACCAATATATAGTATTCGCTCAAGGCGTGAATAAAATGCAACATCACAGAGAATGAACAGCATCACAGAAACAATACAGATATCTGGGATCCCCGGGTTTCACAGAGCCGCTGAAACCCGACGTTCCCCTGGTCGTGTGGATAGCCTGTGCAATGAAATCCTAGACCCCTACGGGCGCGGCAAGTCACCCGCCAAAACCTGAAGCGAGGCAGCCCCCTTCAGCAACGTGAATGGACCACCCAGCACTTCACGGAATCCGGTAACTTGGGCACCCCTCCTGGGTCAACCTGTACCCCCTACGAGTGCGGCGAATAGCCCGCCAATCCTAGAGTGAAGCCCCCTCCGTCTCAATGCCATGAGATGCGGGCTTGTTGCCCTCCAGAACCCGGCTATCCGTGCACCCCTCCGCGGGGCAATCCTAGTACAGAAAGTAAAATATACATACAACGGGTACATCGACCGCAACCAGGTCGTGCCCCAAAATAATAATACAATCAGGCAGTGACGGCAGTCCACATGTCGGACGCTCGCCCCGCAATATCAAATGTACATAATACCACCACAACTGTACTAGCATTGCATCCAGGCTATCCCTACGACCGATCCGCAACAACACAGCAAATACATAGAACATCAACGTGAAAGTCACGTTCGCAAATCCGTCTAACCGGGCTATAGCAGTTAGACAGGATTTACCGATCGAGTGACATTCACGGTCGCAGATATAATGTAAATACTGTGAAAAATGTGTTTAAAATTTTCCGATTGATCAAACAATTAACAAGTGGGCCCCCAATCAAAACTGTAGCACTCACAGAAATCCTGGGCCCAATTTTAATATTCCAAAACCCATATTTTAAGCCCAGAAGGCCTCTGTAAAAAATTGGTGAAGTGATGTGAATAGTGCGCGGCGGAAGGGCCGCACGGGGTTTTCGCGGCGGTTCCACGCTCCAACTGTGGAGTTACTTCGTCAAATTTTTACAGAACTCTTAGATTTTCCAGTACATCAATATTTTATAACCTGAAAAAATTTTCGAGACCAAAAATTTTCAACAGAAACTGATGCGAACTAAAATGCAGTTTTGGAACTTTTTGATCGATCGGAAATGCAAACACATTACACAAAGCTAGACTAAGTTAATGGCGAGGCTCTGATACCACTGTAAGTGCACGGCGGCGCCCCGGCCGTCTACCCGACGCCGGAATGCGGAAGCGGTGAATAACTTAAATTTTTGCGGACTTTGCAAACCGGCACCACCGCGCACTAAACTCCGGATCGTAACCATTAACAAGTCTAAGCTAACTAGAATACGGGTTAGAGATGTACCGACTGATCCGAGTTCTCCGGTCTTCATCTCCACTCCGATCTCCTCGCGGGATCTCCGTCCGTCTCCTCCTCGTCGGAAAGGGCACCACATCGCCTGTAGCTTTTACGGGCTCCCACCTCAATACCGAGGCAACTCGGGCGCGAAGCTGGCGAATCGACGCGTCCAAGATTTGCTGTAGGAAGTGTAGTGTAGAGTGGATGTCTCACTTTGGGGTTTGTTGCCATTTGTAGATGATGGAGGAAACAAGATAAGAAAAATGGTGCTTGCATTTTTCTTGGCATGAAAAGAGATCAAGAATGAAAAACACTCTCAAAGATGAAGCTCTCTCCTTCTCTTTTCTTCTTCTCACTCAACCATGGAAAAACTTCTTCTATCAAGTGAGAATAATGGTGGAGGAAAAACAACATATATCATATGAGGGAGGTGAGTGTAGGAGATGAGAAGAGGTGACCACATCCAAGGGACAAAGAAACATACACCATGCTTCTCACTATTGAACCCATACCCTCACTATATCACAATCAAATCTCATAAAGAAAAAGCATGGTTGAAAAGAAATGAAAGCTATCATAATCAAACATTTACAAGAAACCCCCTCCACAAATGTTATCTGCACAATTGCAAATAACACCCTCCATCGGAAAAGTCCGGCCGGGAAAGAACAAAGGAAAACCGGCCGGAACGGAATGCAAACTGGCAACTCCAGAAAACTGGTCCCGTAATAAATTACAGGAAAACCCCGATACTGTGCATACACACCCGCATCTGTATTCCGTCCGGATACAAATGCAAAAAGACAAAATCTACACTGTACTAAACTAGGACCGGCTTAAACCAAAGCCGGCTAGTAATATCCGTTCAATCCTGATCCGTGCAATACCGCACGTATCTGATCGAACCCTGCCATAAACCTATACGGCTACTAGTACAAACTGTCCGATCCTGATCCGTGCAATACCGCACGTATCTGATCGGACCCTGCCATATCTCCATACGGCCTCTACAGCGTTTCGCCCGAAACTTGAGTAACTGAAAGTGTGGTGGACTCTAAAGACTCGTCAATACTATGGCTGTGGATTTAACCACTAGCACGTCAGAGGTATAAGCCAATACGTGACGGGCCACCAGCTATTGACTAAATGGGACGTCGATGAGGAAGCTCACCCCGACACCCAACTGAGCCTGTCAGTGACAATATCCGTGCAGTCCGGTCCGTTCGTCTATGAGTATCGCATGGCGGGCCTAGGGGGTTGGTAAAAGTCAGACCCCCAAAAGCGGTACAAGTCGTGTCGGAGTGTAGCCCAGAACACCCTGAGATACTACTGGAATACCTACCAGTAAATCTCCTTGCCTTGGCCAAGGACTTTGTGTAATGGCTCTCCTAGACACAGCACGACCTCACCCCCAATACCGGGAGAGACGAACCCCTGAAGATACGCTCACTGCCTCCATGTGGCTCGGGACTGTACCCAACTAAAACCTGTTTGCACGACTCCTTTGAGCCGTGGTAGGGTAGTAATCAAAGTACAGTGGGAACTCACACGAGACAAATGACGATCCCCAGGTCGATGAACTAACCTGCACACATGTCACCAGGGAACTGCCATCTGACGTCTGGTATATGACCAACTAGCATGTTCCCGGCGAGTCCTGTCCGGTGTACTCATAACCCAATGAGCACCTGTATACATCTTAGGTGATCCAACTGACACCAGTGGCTTGTGAGACCGGCCACCGCCCCTCGTCGGGGTCTCGACTGTATACACTAGTCTACTAATGGAGTATCGATGCCCGGTCTCGAAACTCCCACGACTAGGGACCTTTTAAGGATATGCTTGTAGACCCCCAGCTCCCACTTATATGATCGCCCTCATACTGCTGGTGGTCAAGCAAGAATCCTAGGGGCTCTATCAACGTGTAATAGCGACGTTTCAGGTCACCTAAAACAGTACACGATGATAAAGGTAAACCAGATAGCATACCATCATCTCGAGTAAGACTGTCCTACCGGGATAGGTCCTCCCTCAATCATTACAATCACGTACCTGTGACCTAATAATTGACTCTGAGGGCACTATCTCCAACATGGTAGGCCCGGTACGGTACCCCAAGGTGAGAGTGTTTTTGTAGGGCTGACAATGGGCCTGGCTCGGGATGACTACCTACCGGTGATGTCTTGCGCGGCGGATATCCGAAGGATACCGACCGTTGTCGTGAGATTTGATGATATGGGCCGATCCGGACTGATGGAGCCCGAGATATTGAGACTTTGAGATATTGAGGCATTGAGATGTATATGTTTTGTGTCGATGCTTGACAAGGATTTCCATGGATTTCATTGATGATGTTCAGATTATAATACAAATTTTACTATGATAAAAGTTAATATTTTCTTATACAGATATGTCCAGATTTCATGATTGATTGTTTTATATTCATGATGCATGCATACTCATACACATGACATGTTACTACTTGAGGCACTGACACGAACATTGAGCATTGCACTTACGCATAGATTATTACCCTGCCACTACCAGATGACTAGTGTTATATTAAGTATATTATTATAACCTAGGAGAGCGTCGTGCATGCGATTTCTACTCGCAGATGTCTTCTACTCACGAGTTGGCAACTCACCCCAGTTGTGCCAAAATTTCTTACAGGTTTCGATTTACAGGTTTCCTTGGCGGCTTGCTGGAACATCATTTCATTCAGGGTGATTTGCTTGGTAGGTTGGTTCACTTGTATCAGGACCGCCGTTGTACTTTTATTATTTCATTTGTATCTAGTAAGCTCCATCAACCAAACTTGTATTACTTGATAGATTTAGAAGACTAGTTGTTTATTCTTTCGATCTTAGAGTCGCGCTTGTACTATTATGGTTTTCTGGTGGTTTTGATGGTTTTCTTTGAGTTTTGTTCCTCGCCCTTCGGCGTTGTATACTATATTGCCTGTGTGGTTGTTTCTGCCTTTTGGCGTAGAGCTAGCTCCCGTTTGGGGATGCCTTTTTATTGCTTGTATATATTATTCTTGTTTGTACCCGTTTGGGGCCAGTTTTTAAAAAGGAGACTCTGCCGAAATTTTTGAGAAAATTTGATGTTGCTTTTAAAACTTGTTTTCCTACACTTCTTCTTTTAAAAGGTTTAGATTTCTGGGCTTCGGCTAGGTTAGATTACGTTAAGCCTCTAGACATTTCGTAATTTAAGTGCCGGTCACGTTCCGTACCTTCGGGTCGTGACAACATCAAAACCACAAGTAGCGGAATACCCCTCGCTCTAAGTCTCGCAACCACAAGTCTCACTAAGTCTCATTACTTATACAAATACTAGTTTGATTAATGGAGTTGACTAGATACAATATGAATAATAAATACAAGAGGGGTACGATCCAATATGTACCACCTACCAAAGCAATCACCCGAATGCAACTGTGTGCCAGCGATACCGCTACTGATCCTTGCGGTCAACCTGCAAGAACTTTGGCACAACGGGGGTGAGTTGCCAACTCGTGAGTAGAAAAATATCAATAGGTAGAAATCGAATAGACAACGACTCCTAGGTCAACTATATCATAAAGATAATACTATGATATCTAGGGTGACTGTATCTACATATGTGCCAACAAATAATCGATGCCTATCAGCACGTGGATAACATCCAACAATATAATCAATGCCTGTAAGCATGTGGATGTCGTCCACGTGTCAACCGATGACACCACAACATCATGCATGTAAATATCATAAAAGTATATGCATGAAAGTATGAGGATATAAATCAACGTGTGTCCCTCGCGACACATCAAAATCATAGAACCTGAGTGTCCAGCATTGACACTCGAAATATCATGAAACCCGTGTCCAGCATCGACAAGTAATCCTCATATTTCGGGCTCCTTCAGTCCGGATCGGCCCTCGGGCTCGTCTACGGGATCGGCCCGCGGGCTCCGGCAGACAGGTTGGCCCATATCCATCTCTCGATTCCGGTCGGTATCCTCCGGATAACTGTCAGGTCTAACCAATCACCGGTAGGTAGTAGTCGCTCTGCCAGGCTCATCGTCTACTACGCGACATCCCTTTCTTGCCCCGGGGTACCATACCGGGTCCACCATGAACCCGCAAATGGATCGTCCACTCCTCGAATCGGTTTTCACATATCACACGTCTCGGAACTGCGAAAACACATGGTGGACGCACTGAAATATCATATCAAGAGAAACCGGGTTTTTAAAAATAATAAATACTTTCTTTTAAAATGACCACGGTTCTCAAATCCAGAAATCTCATGAAAACAACATATCTCAAAGTGTATAATCGTAAAGCATGATGTATGCGACATATAACAGAAATGTAAGCATATCCCTATATCATGCAACATGGAACAGTAATATGCACATATCAGGGGAAAACCGCTCTTTTAAATAAATCCAGTTTTTAAATATATCGTGCGGTTCCCAATTTCTCCCAAGTCAAATGCAATATCGTATGAAGGTGTATATGTAACTATAGCAGGTAAATCATGCAAGGAGTCATATCATGATGCAACAATTCTACTGTGCAGTAACATAGCAATTATCGATGATGAAGTGTGTGAGCTGGCCAATCTGTGTAAGTGTAGCATACGCATCATTGATAATAGTGTAGGTGTACTAGCACATGTATATATGATGCAATGAGAATGACATGTGCGTAGCATAAATAAATCATAAGCTCAATGTTAAAAGTATACCTGTCTATAATATGTCCGAGTTGGTGAATCTATCAATCGGCATCTAGCCTCACAACACCACGTACGGTATAATCCATCGTACGGCATTCTCTAGTCAAGGGTATGGATCAATCATCAAGTCAAGTCATCACGTACGGAAAATAATCGTACGGCGGCATTAAACCATTAGGGATCCTATCAACTTATATGACAATGAAGGTACGGACCTAACGTCACGTACGGCATAATACTCATGATTCACCACATTATATATATCTATATACCTATATCCCAGGGTCACATCCATAACAATCTCATATCAGGGGAGAGGCAAAGATATCAATCATCTCAAATCGACTCGCATCCGTATACCGACATATCAATCAAGTCGACATATCACATCGTATATTCCTTTCATCGCATTTATATCCCACATCAAGTTAATTATATATATATAGATATATATATATATATTCTACCATATTAATTTAGTTTCAGGCTACTCTAAACTCATACTTATATCTAGAGCAACCCTGTATGCAAAATTCTCTAGTTTGGCCCAGGGTGAAATCTGGAAGTGATTTCCTTCGTTGTTGAATTTGGTTTCCCGATTTTTGAACTTGGGTTTTGGGTAAATGATATTGTATTTTGTTGTTGGGCGTTTGTATGTCAACAACAAGGGTTGTTTGATTGTTTTTGCACGCGTAGGCTATAGGTTTTAACCTATGAGCGCACCATGTGCCGTATCGTTTTTCAGGATTCGATTTTAATAGCGATTGCAATTGTGTATAATTATAGGTACCTTCGGGTGGATTCCGAGGCGACGGAGCATGGCGTCATCGACATCGGAAAGCAAGGATCAATGTGAGTAGATCTATATCTACTGGGGAAATCGGGTGGATGGCGTATAGCACCCCTGCAATTTGATGGAAACCGATCTATAGGATACAGTCGTAGAAACCTAGATTAGGAAACTAGGGATATGGTTAATAAGGATTGTTAGAGACAAATGATTGAATATGAATATCAAGACATGAGATGAAAGCTTTAGGGATATGAAAAGTGAAGGTGACTCACGACTTATAGATATGTAGTTGCACTAGAATAAGTATGATTTTTAGAGTAGCCTGAAACTAAATTAATAAGGTAGAATGTATACATAAAATTGACTTGATGTGGGATATAAATGTGATATGACGACTTGATTGATATGTCGGTATACAGATGCGAGTCGATTTGAGATGATTGATATCTTTGTCGGTCCCCTGATATGAGATTGTTATGGATGTGACCCTGGGATATAGGTATATAAATGTATATAATGTGGTGAATCATGAGTGTTATGTCGTATGTGACTTTAGGTCCATATCCTCATTGTCATATAGGTTGATAGGATCCCTAAATGGTTTAATACCCCCGTACGATGATTTTCCGTATGTGATGACTTGACTTGATGATTGATCCATACCCTTGACTAGAGGATGCCGTACGATGGATTATACCGTACGTGGTATTGTGAGGCTAGATGCCGATTGATGGATTCACCGACTTGGACATATTATGGACACGTATACCTTTAACATTGAGCTTACGATTTATTTATGCTATGCACATGTCATTCTCATTGCATCATATATACCTGTGCTAGTACACCTACACTATAATCGATTATGCGTATGCTACACTTACACAGATTGGATGGCTCACACACTTCATCATCAATAATTGTTGTCACTACACAGTAGAATTGCTGCATCATGATATGACTCCTTGCATGATTTACCTGCTATAGTTACACATACACTTTCATACGATATTGCATTTGACTTGGGAGAAATTGGGAACCACATGATATATTTAAAAACTGGATTTGTTTAAAAGAGCGGTTTTCCCCTGATATGTGCATATTACTATTCCATGTTGCATGATATACGGATATGCTTACATTTCTGTTATATGTCGCATACATCTTGCTTTACGATTATACGCATTGAGATATACTGTTTTCATGAGATTTCTGGATTTGAGAACCGTGTTCATTTTAAAAGAATGTATGTATTATTTTTAAAAACTCGGTTTCTCTTGATAAGATATTTCAGTGCGTCCACCATGCGTTTTCTCGGTTCTGAAACGTGTGATATGTGAAACCCGATTCGAGGAGTGGACGATCCGTTTGCGGGTTCAAGGTGTTGGGATTTCCTCATCACCTAGCCTAGGATTTGCAAGAATCAAACATGCCACAACAAATATTTTAGGGGGTAGTAACCAAACATCCAATGAATCATGCTAGAAAACATGTAATCAACCATTACAAGTAGTGAACAAGGAATACAACCTTTGTAGACCGGTCCTTCACTTCTAAAGCTCCGTGTAGACGTCCCTTCGTTGCGATCATCGATCTCCGGAACTCTAGTATGGGTTCCCTCAGAGAAATGAACAAGTTTGCTCGTAGTCTTCGAGCCCGAATATGATCTACGCCGAGGAGACTCAAACTCAAGCTAACTCTTCACTAGGTAATGAACTTTGTGAATAGAACGTCCTAAACTAAATGGAAAGTAGTAGAGGATGATGAAGTAGGAAGTGGGATAACTTTAGATTTTATTTTCTCACTCATTTTTACCATTTCCATGGAGCTAGAGAGCAAGAGGAAGAAGATGAAGAAAGCAACTCAAGAAAATAAACCAAGGTGAATAAAATCAGTTATGCAACCATAGGTGAGTTAGTATCATATACTAACCATTGTAGAGATATAACCATGGCTAAATAATAATGGTTAGGTTTAAAATATTTTAAGTAAAACAAATCAAGTGGATTTGGTCAATGGTTATCCAAAAGCTTCATGAAGCTTCATGCCATGACCAATTTCCACCTCATTTTGATTTACTAAGATAATTAAAACCCCTCATTATTGGTAGCATGGTGTAAGTCATACACACACCCAAGTTTGCATGTATCATCAAGCATGATACAATCATGTACACAAACATATATTACATATACACTATGTGCACATCAAGTGAGAAAAACAATCTTAAGTGAGCCAATAAAAGTTAATGTAAAGTAGTATATCAAATATATATAATTATACATTAAATCATTAAAACACTTGATTTAATGATCCAGTCATATCACATATTACCGACTAATATCTAGTGTATCAATTTATCGAATCAACTCTTGATTCGATAACGCGGCTGTATCACATATAACCTACCGATGATACAAATTGCGAGAATAGAATACGGTATCACATATGCGTATTAATCTCGGTCCCGCACATATCTCATATGTGCTCCTACTTCATTTCGCTGGAGCCAGGAAAGCTCTGTGTAGGACTCTAAAGACTCGTCAATACGCCGGCAGTAGGTGATGATCGTATCAAACACCCACAAGCCGCAAGTGGTCTGCTAAACGTAACGGCCACCCGGGTATTGAGCGATCAGAAGATCAACAAGCAAGCCTGCTCATACTTCTGCGAATCCAATCAGTAACACTTACCGTACAGTCCGGTCTGTTTGTCTGATATGTCGCATATCTAGTCTAGGGGTGGTAAACGTCAGACCCCAGTAACTTTTTAAGTCATGCCGATGTAAGGTCCATAATGGGCGAGAAACTACTAATAACACTTACCAGTAAATCACATCCACCCTGGACAGGGATTTCAGTTATGGCCAATCGAGCACAGCGCAACATCAACCCCTAATACCGGGAGAGACGAATCCTCTTCTATCGCTCATTGCCTCCATGTGACTAAGGACTGTACCTAAAAACCACCTGTTTGCACGACTCAATAGAGCCCTGGTAGGGTGGAAATCAAAGCACAGTGGGAGACACAGAAGACTCTATGACGATCTCGGGTCGACATACTAACCTGTACTGAGCACCCGTATACCATCTCTGATGTCAAACACCAATAGATATGGGATCATCTATCACCCATCATATAGGTCGAGAAGATATACGCAAGTCTACTCTGGAATATCAATGCCCCGTCTCGATATTCCCATGACTAGGAACATTGAAGGATGAACTCATGGACTAACCAGGCCCCACTAGTATAATCTGCATCATAATCCTGGAAGTCAAGTACACATCCTAAGGGCTTTATCAACATGTAACAGAGAGACAGTAAGTATACATGTTAAGATAAAGAGCAACCAGATAGCGTACTATCATATCGAGCAAGAAAGTCCTCCCAATATATGTCCCAGCATCCACTATAATATACATCTCATGTACAATAATAGCCTCTAAGGCAAACATACAACTAACAATCTTCCACTTGCACTAAGGCCAGTTGTTGTAGTATAATATACCCAGCGTCCTATAAAAGTCTCTCACAGGATAGGCCTCAGTTAGTGGATCCGCCGTGTTTACCCCTGAGTCTACTCTCCTAACCTCAATCTCTTAGAGATCAACCATCTCCATGATCAGGAGATACTGCCTCAGAATATATCTGGGTCACTGATGGGATCGGGGTTCCTAGGCCAAAGCCACACCTCCATTGTCATATAATGGTAGGAACCTTGTTCATCTCATGAACAAATATACACCCAAACTTCCTCTTTGGTAGTATCTTTGATAGCGATGTCTCTAGCCATTATCGTCTAGTTTGTCACGGTATCTAGCTTGGAACTCTTCCAAGATACCGTCCCTCCACTGAGGGTAAGGACAATGCCTGTGACTGACATTCAGTCGTCCTTACCACCCTGGAAGCTATCAAGTGATTCTCCCCAGGATCGATTGATACTATCTTACTACACCTAGTGAGAATTCTAACATCCACTTAGATCTATCTCATAGATCCAAAAACGAGGATTTAGGAGGTATCACCTAGATCCTATATGGAGAATCAATGTAATAAGAGGAGATTGACTGAGTGTAGCATAGGAAACTCCTTTCCTATCAAGAGTATGGCATCCACGTACAATACGAGGAAGACCACCTTACTCTCTACTACCCTTTTGTATATACAAGGTTCATCAACCATTTTGATGAAGTCAAACGCTTTGACTATCACATCAAAATAGACGTTCCAACTCCGCGATGCCTGCTTTATCCCATAAAGCAATATGCACACATCTCCGTTGCTCTCACTGTCTACGAAGCCCTCTGGCTATGTACTTATAGACGCTCTCTTCTAAATCACTATTCAGAAAAGTAGTCATGACACCCAACCGCCTGATATCGTAGTCATGGTATGTAGCAATGGAAAGTAGGATCCGGATGGACTTAAGCATAGCCACTGGAGAAAAAGTTTCATCATTATCCATGCCTGGTCGATGACGAGAACATTTTACAACAAGTCTAGCTTTGGAAGTCTCAACTTTTCCATCTACACCAAGTAATCTTCTCAAGATATACTTGCTTCTGATGGGGGTTTAACCCTTCAGATAAAGAAACCAAAGTCCATACGTTGTTGGTGTAAATGGATTCCATCTCAGATCGCTTAGCATCCAGCCATTCTTACAGAGTCCCTACTCATGATGGCTTGCTCGAAACTAGTTGGGTCATCATCTCATGATGCAATCCTCGCTCCCACTGTCATCGAGAAACCGAAGTATCTCTCGGGTGGATGAGGAACCCTACCAGATCGGCGGAGAGGCTGAGGTTTGTCGAGAACTATTGAATCCTCCGGTTCTACCAAATCATCAGCTGTAGTTTATATAGCTGGAAGTCCTTCCAGTTCTACCTCATGACCACAAATTTATTTCCAAAATAAATTCCTTTTCTAAAAAGGTGGCACGCCGAGAAATAAAACACCTTTTGTTTCTCGGTGTGGTAGAAGATATTCCCTTGCGAAGTCTTGGGATATCCAACAAACTTCCACAGAACTGACCTTGCCTCGAGCTTGTCCGGATTTTGCTTTTAGACATGGGCCAGAAAATCCAAATCTTAAATTGCTTAAGAGATGGGCTCTTCACATACCTTATCTCATATGGAGTGGTAGGCACCTGATTTGGTTGGAACCCAATTAAATAGGTATGCAGCTTCTCAAGTGCATAACACCCAAAAGGAAACATGTAACTCGGTTGTACTCATCATAGAGCGCACCATATCAAATAGGGTGCGATTGATCCGCCCCGATACACTGTTGTGCTGTGGTGTATACAGAGGAGCAATGCTGAGAGAGAATCTCATTCTCCTTTTGAATAGTCCAAGAATTTCATGCACAAGTATTCTCCTCCCTGATCACATCATAGGACATAATACTTATACTTGGTTTTGGTTCTCTACTTCTGACTTATATTCTATGAATTTCTCAAAAGCTTCAGACATACGTTTCAACAGGAATACATGTCCGAATCTTAGGAGATCATCAATAAATGTAATGAAGTATAAAGAACCATTCCTGGCATGTGTAGACGGGGGACCTACATACATCACTATGTATCAGTCCCAAGAGTTCACTAACTCTTTCTCTGTTTCTAATAAATGGAGCTATGGTCAATTTATCTTTGTGATATAACTGGAAAGTTTCATAAGATGCACATACAAACTGATTTAAATAGGCATCTAAATGTTACTTAGCTAGTTGGGTCGCATTAATATGACCTAGCCTACAATGCCTCAAGAAAGATTTGTTCATTTATGAACACTTCCTTTTGTGTGTGCTCAGTACGTTAAGAACTGCGGTTTGATTTAGAACGTATATGCTTTTAGATAACGTGCCTGAACCGATCAACACTTTGATATAGGAAATGTTCAAAACATTATCCAACAATACAAAATTATGTCCTTCTTTATATGATAAAGACACTGATATAATGTTCCATATCAGGTTTGGTATGTGATAACATTCGTTCCGAATCAATGTATTTAGTAATAAAAGGTGATATCTACCAACACCTTGGCTGCAACAATTGCATTATTCTATACACTTAGAGACATATCACTCATTCCCAGTTCTCTACTTATCTGTAGCCCATGTAACAGATTACATATGTAGGATCCTGATCCGGTATCACATACCCAGGACGTAAAGGATACTGAGAAACAGTTCTCTGTAACGAACACACCCGAAGTAGATGTATCAGCATGCACTTTCTTCGTTTGGGCGGCATGGGTATCCTGGTATTCCCCTATTACCTGCTCGGTCTTATAACAATTATAAGTTTGAGCTGGACCAATGTTCCCCAGCTCAGTATAACAAGCGGGTTCGGTCAATACATCCATATTATTATCTTAATTAAGGTGTGACAAGGTCGCTACCTGGAAAGAGAGAGAAGAAAACACTCTGCGTGCGCTCTTGCAAGATTAGATTGGTTGTATATTTTATCTAATCAGAATGGCTCCCACTGTTTTTATCAAATCTTCCTTCAAACCTTAAAAGGAAAGACTAGCCGGGATTAATTATACCCTACAAGTTCGCCAATGTTTTAGCCAGGCCAGTGTCGGTACTTTGAGGGAGGTTCCCCGTGCTTTCGTACAGACCTAATTAAAATAAACCTCGTTTTCCTAGGGGCGTAACCCCGTTGACACCTTTCTAGACACCTACTTGATCGGCTAATTGTAAAGTGCAAAACTCTTTCAGGAGTAACAATTACTCGCAGTGGGTATCTGAATCCAACTATCTCATAGATGGTATACAATCTCATTGCAAATTTCAACACTTGAAACTCTCAATAATGGTTTTTACCCCTAGTGACTTATGACCTTAACTATGGTCACCAAATCATAAGCACTAGTCAAGTTCTACCCGTCATTTCATGATTAATTAGACCCACCCACATGACCCTTAACTATGGTCAACAAAGTCACATGACTGTCCTAATTAATCGCATCATATGCTATGTAGGAAGACATCACTTAGCTACCATACACTGTGCCTTAACTAAGTACTCTACTTCCTAAAATGACGGAGGGTTGCGGATGGTTTTTAAGAAAACCTTTAACGCTTTGAACTTGATATCGTTGCAGAATCAAATGATTTTAAATCGAGTGTTTTTAGGCTTTTGCTAGTTTCTCTAAAGAGGTCACTCCCGATGAAGGGATCTCGGCTCTTTCCTCGTCGAATAAGGTGCAGGATATTCATAATACCACTATGCAAAGCAAGAACTAGAAAAGCAATCAAAAGACAAAACCGAAGGTTGTAGCATCTGCTGGTTATTGCTAAAGAGGTCACTCCCGGTGAAGGGATCTCGGCTCTATCCTTATCGAATAAGGTGCAGGATGTTCTACAAGGAACACCGCTATGCAAAGAAACAACTAGAGCTACCTGTTTTTGAAAATTCGATTCCACAACATCATTAGGTTTATTTTCCTTCATTAATCACATTAATGAATGTCCCATCATTTAAGTTGCCTAAGCATCACAGATAAATACAACGTACGCTTATTCCATCCGCATTCGCCTCGATGTCTCGTCATGTACCGTTAGGTTAGGTAACTAACGGCTGAACGGGGCAGGGCTAGCGCGGGTGTAAAACATAAGCAACGTCTATATAATATATCACATATACTATATACAGTATCTATCTCATTATATCAATTGATCATATCACAGATATCAGCAGCAAAAGACAATATTTGAAATATTGGATATAGTAGGATGTCCGTGTTTTATGTTGAGCCTTTATAAAACACGGATTCCACGGTCGTGATGAATAGCCAAACCAACATCCCTAGACCCCTACGAGAGCAGCAAGCAACCCTACCAATTCTAGAGTTTGGAGACCCGGACTTGACTCCTCAAGATGGTCTCCGACTGGACTCTATAACCCGGTTACTTATGGTCCCCTCCTTCAGTCTATCGTTATGCGGAAAAGTAAATAATATACATCAACGGTGACATCTTCCTCAACCCGGAAGTGCCCCAATAAAAGAATATTATATACAAGTTTTTACATGAAAGAAAAAGAAAAACTCTCATCTCACATAAAAAAAACCCGGCTATTCAAACTCAATGATCCAATATAACATATCTCAGCAACACATAACATCACATGTCATCAACGTATGCAAGTATGCGTATCCCAATTGTCGTTGACGTATAGCAACGAAACCGGTGATACACCACATACTACGCTTACGGTCGGAGAAAAGAGAGTGAAAAACTACAACAATTGGAATCATCACTGACCTTTGACATCATAAACCCGGGATATCTCATATCCAAGATTTCATGCCCAACGATGTAAGTCTTGCATTTAGGTCTCATCCATGAAAACACCTTTTCAAAGTAAGTCGGGTAATTCAACAAGATTTCCGATTATCCCCGAGACCGAAATGCTATATTTACACGCAACAAATAAATGTTGATTCCAATTATTGTATCATAATATACTAGACGATGTTAAATGTTTCGACCAAATCAACCAACACACACATCACCCGATTAGCTCAACACTTGAGCAAAGTTAAAGTATCAAAAACGTGCCACAGTAACTATGATCCGGCCGTAGAAGGGTCAAACCAATGCCTCACCTATGACACCGCGGAACTACGGCAAACCCTAGGGTTCAAGTCGCGGTTCCGAAGGCATAAAATCAAGTTAAGGTTATTGTTCTTCTAGAGGGTCCATAGAGTTACTTGCACGACCATCGAATATAATTAACTTAGAAAATTCCAACTCTTGGAGAATTTTAGAGGGGGTCATGGGGTGATGTTTGAGGTACGTTCGAACTGTTAAACATAGTCTAGGTTACCATTACAATGTTAAATTATACGAATACGAAACACTCCGTTTTAGTCCTATGTCAAAATTTTCATCACATGCAATTTTTGACTAAACAAACAATACATGAAACACCACAATCTAAAGTACAGTGCACAGAACAAAAACAAGACAGTTTTAGGTAAAAATGGTCGGCCAAGAGGGTATGGATCTCGGGTGAAATCCGAGCAAATGCCCTCGAATTTTTTCTGTGCCTATATGTATCATATACATCACTCTGCATTTGTTTGAAAAAAATTTCCAGAACATTAAAAATTCAACGGAGAGCATAAATTGCAGGTTTCAAAAATCGAGTTTACGGAGTTGTTTCAATTTCGTATTAATCTAACATCGTCTAAGTTTCTAGTTTGGCTCTGATACCATGTTGGGATTTCTTCAGCATCTAGCCCAGGGTTTGCAAGCATCAAGCATGCCACAACAAAAATTTTAGGGGTGCTAAGCAAAAATACAAGGAATCAAGCTAGAAAACTCGGGTAACAAAATATGTAATCAACCATTACAAGTAGTGAACAAGGAATACAACCATCGTAGACCGGTCCTTCACTTCTAAAGCTCCGTGTTGACATCCCTTTGCTGCGATCATCAATCTCCCAAACTCTAGTATGGGTTCCCTCGGAGAAATGAACAAGCTTGCTCGTAGTCTTCGAGGCCGAAGATGATCTACGTCAAGGAGACTCAAACTTAAGCTAACCCTTCACTAGGTAATGAACTTTGTGAAGAGAACACCCTAAACTAAATGGCAAGTAGTAAAGGATGATGAAGTAGGAAGTGGGCTCACTTTAGATTTTATTTTCTCACTCATTTTCACCATTTCCAATGAGCTAGAGAGCAAGAGGAAGAAGATGAAGAAAGCAACTCAAGAAAATAAACCAAGGTGAATAAAATGAGTTATGCAACCATGGGTGAGTTAGTATCATATACTAACCATTGTAGAGACATAACCATGGCTAAATAATAATGGTTAGGTTTAAAATATCTTAAGTAAAACAAATCAATTGGACTTGGTCAATGGTTATCAAAAAGCTCCATGAAGCTTCATGTCTTGACCAATTTCCCCCTCATTTTGATTTTCTAAGATAATTAAAACCCCTCATTACTGGTAGCATGGTGTAAGTCATACACACACCCAAGTTTGCATATATCATCAAGCATGATACAATCATGTACACAAACATATATCACATATACACTATGTGCACATCAGGTGAGAAAAACAATCTTAAGTGATCCAATATTAGTTAATGTAAAGTAATATATCAAATATTTATAATTATACATTAAATTATTAAATCAACACTTGATTTAATGATCCGGTCATATCACATATAACCGACTAATATCTAGTGTATCAATTTATCGAATCAACTCTTGATTCGATAACCCGGCTGTATCACATATAACTGACCGATGATATAAATCGCGAGAATAGAATACGGTATAACATACGCGTATTAATCTCGGTCCCGTACATATCTCATATGTGCTCCTACATCGTTTCGGTTGAGCCAGGAAACCTCTGTGTAGGACTCTAAAGACTCGTCAATACGCCGGCAGTAGGTGATGATCATATCAAACACCCACAAGCCGCAAGAGGTCTGCTAAACGTAACGCGCACTCGGGTATTGAGCGATCAGAAGATCAACAAGCAAGCCTGCTCATACTCCTGCGAATCCAATCAGTTACACTTACCGTACAGTCCGGTCTGTTCGTCTGATATGTCGCATATCTAGTCTAGGGGTAGTAAACGTAAGATCCCAGTAATTTGATAAGTCATGCCGATGTAAGATCCATAACGGGCGAGAAACTACTGATAACACTTACCGGTAAATCACATCCACCCTGGCCAGGGATTTCAGTTATGGCCAATTGAGCACAGCGCAACATCAACCCCCAATACCGGGAGAGACGAATCCCTTTCTATCGCTCATTGCCTCCATGTGACTCGGGACTGCACCCAAAAACTACCTATTTGCATGACTCAGTAGAGCCGTGGTAGGGTGGAAATCAAAGCACAGTGGGAGACACACAAGACTCTATGACGATCTCGGGTCGACAGACTAACCTGTACCAGTGTCACCAGAGAACTGCTATCTGACGTGAGGTATAATACCTTCTAGGAGTTCTCGGCGAGTCCGTTCAGTGTACCCAGTCTCCACTGAGCACCCGTATACCATCTCTGATGTCAAACAACAATGGATATAGGATCATCCATCACCCATCACAAGGGTCGAGAAGATATATGCAAGTCTACTCTGGAATATCGATGCCCCGTCTCGATATTTCCACGACTAGGAACATTGAAGGATGAACTCATGGACTACACAGGCCCCACTAGTATGATATGCATCATTATCCTGGAAGTCAAGTACACATCCTAAGGGCTTTATCAACATATAACAGAGAGACAGTAAGTATACATGTTAAGATAAAGAGCAACGAGATTGCGTACTATCATGTCGAGCAAGAACGTCCTCCCAATATATGTCCCAACATCCACTATAATATACAACTCGTGTAAAATAATGGCCTCTAGGGCATACATACAACTAACACATGGTGGACCCGGTATGGTACCCCTTAACAAGAAAGGGATGTCGCACAGTAGACGATTAACCTTGCAGAGGGACTACTATCTACCGGTGATTGGTTAGACCTGGAGGTTATCCGGAGGATACCGACCGGAGTCGAGAGATGGATAAGGGCCGACCCATCTGCCAGTGCCCGTGGGCCGATCCCGCAAACGGAGCCCGAGGGCCGATCCGGACTGACGGAGCCCGAGATATGAGGATTTACGTGTCGATGCTGGACACGGGTTTCATGATGTTTCGAGTGTCGATGCTGGACACTCAGGTTCCATAATTTTGATGTGTCGCGGGGGACACACGTTGATTTATATCCTCATACTTTCATGCATATACTTTTATGATATTTACATGCATGATGTTGTGGTGTCATCGGTTAACATGTGGACGAGATCCACATGCTTACAGGCATTGATTATATTATTGGATGCTACCTATGTGCTGATAGACATCGATAATTTGTTGGCACATATGTAGATACAGTCGCCCTAGATATCATAGTATTACCTTTATGATACAGTTGACCTAGGAGTCGTTGTCTATTCGATTTCTACCTGTTGATATTTTTCTACTCACGAGTTGGCAACTCACCCCGTCGTGCCACAGTTCTTGCAGGTTGACCGCATGGATCAGTAGCAGTATCGCTGGCACACAGTTGCATTCGGATGATTGCTTTGGTAGGTGGTATATATTGGATCGTACCCCTCTTGTATTTATTATTCAAATTGTATCTAGTCAACTCCATCAATCAAACTAGTATTTGTATAAGTAATGGGACTTAGTGAGACTTGTGGTTGCGAGACTTAGAGCGAGGGGTATTCCGCTACTTGTGGTTTTGATGTCTTGCTTATTTCTTTATCTTTTGTGGTGAACTTCGCTGTTGGGCATCGTATACTTATATTTATGCTTTGTGTGGTTGTGAATCCGCCGGTTGGCTAAGAGATAGCTCCCGCTTGGGGATGCCTTTTCTATTATCTTGTATTGTGGTTTTGGATCAAAGTATACAAAGGAGGTGCTGCCCAAATTTTAAAAGACGAAACATGTTTTCAACTACTAAATTTTACTTGCATTTTCATATTCCATTACTTGTGTACTTAAGAAAACTTGTGATTTTTACTATACCTTTATTTCAAAACTTCACCTCTTTTATTTTCTTAAAAAGGTTTAGATTTCTGGGTTTCGGCTTACATGATTTACGTTACGCTTTAAGACGTGGCGTGATTCATGTGCCGGTCATGAGCTAATATTTCGGGTCGTGACAAAGTTGGTATCAGACCGCTAGGTTTAACATTGGTTCGAGTCTATGTTTGACTATGCGGAGTCTAGGGCGTATATATATTTTGGAACCTAGGCTTGACCTTACGGAACTTAGACTTGAATAGGGGTATTAGACCCGAACTTTAGTTTCATAGGCTGACCCTGATTGATGGAGTAGGTAGCTTATGTAGAGTGACGTACACTACGTATGTTCCACGGCATATTTACGATGCTATACTCCACTTAAGAAACCTTAGGATGTACATATTTTGAGACTTATGATTCTCATCGTCCCCTTGATCATACATCCATTTGAGATCCTTGATTCTATTCCTTTCCATGATCATACTCTCATTGATACTGTTCCTTCTTATGATCATGTATCTATTCTGGATCTGTCATTTCCTTTCATGCCTTTGATATGTTTTTATCGATACACGATTGAGGTTCCTGTCACCATGGTTTGAGCGCAGATTGAGCTGCTGCTAGTGATGCAGTTAGGGCGAGCTCGTCATGGACGAGTACTGACCATTATGTTTTCTGGTCACATGGGAATGTCTCGATGTAGTGTTTATGTTGTGATCTATCGGATGAGGCGAGTGTTTGGTTTTGCACCGGACGATCGAGCCATTGATAGAGGCTACCTATTGTGAGAGGACTGTTGATGTACAACATACCTCAGAGATTGTAATGTCGTCTACCGTGCAGACAGATGACCCAACTGTTGCTGAGATTGATAGAATGTCGTTCCATACTTTACGAGCTGAGATTGCTGGAGCTTCCAGGCAGAGATGCGGCAGGTGATAGCTAGTCTATCCTAAGTTGAGAGACAAAGGTGATTCATCAGATTGATGCGCCGACGCAGGCCCAGTTGAGTTGAAGATTTCCAATATGGAGTGTCATACTCAGATCTAGAGTAGACCGATCCAGAGATGACTGTTGATGTAGTGCCTTTCCTGGAGGATTGATGCATTGTTTAGCATGCAGATGAAGGGTATTCGCATGTCGTCTAGGCAAAGATAAATGTTCGAACGAATGTCAGAAACCCATTTTTCCATGTGTAAAGTATTCGAAGGAACATGCAAGTAATTCTGTGGACCCTCTAGAAGAATGAAACCTTAACTCGACATAATGACCATGGAACCGCTTCTGAACCTTAAGGTTTGCAGCAGTTCAGCGGTGCCATCAGTGATGGTTGGGTTTGCCCTTGTACGATTAGTCCATAGGTACTGTAATATGTACTGGATATTATTAGACGGTTCTCAGGTGTTGAGCTTTCGGGGAATTATGGGACTTTGATGAATCAATCGAAACGTTTAACGTCGTCCGGATATCAGGTGATAAGAGATCAGCAAGCTGACCAGCTTCAAATAGAGGACCTCACCCAGATGCATTGTGAGTTGATCGAGAACGGACGAGTATTGAGTATTCCTCCGATGGTTGGGACGAGTTCCCGTGGACGTGAGCTAGAGATCTTCTACAGAGTGATGAAGATACCGAGTTCATGATTTCGAGTCCGTGTGAGAGACTCCGGATTGACTGTAGCCGAGAACCATTGCAGTAAGCAGATAGCGTGACGTGATGTCGAAGTGGACGATAATAAAGACGAGTGGAACCAGAGGTTCGTGCGAGATACTGACGAGCTATTGTTACTCCCCGTCGAGATAAGAGATCTAATGTGTGTACAAAGGCGTTGGGATACGGCCAGTTCCGGAGGAAATGCTGTGCTGAAAACACAGATGTCCAGAAAACGAGAAAAGGTTATGCGAAAGTATCAGCCTCCGTATAGTTCGGTATAGGCGAGATCGGAAGAGACCCTGAGCAGGTTCCTTCTGGGACACTGCTGCTATGAGATTTGCATCGAGGATCTGTTGTGTCACGAGTATTCAGAGGGCCAGAGGCCGACGCCAGTGACGTGCTACTTTACGAGTGGTCATGATCATTGGCCAAGAGATGACCAGAGGGGTACCAGAGCGGAATCGTTTTCGTTAGTACACCTGACCGGGCCAACGAGCTGATGGATTTCGAGATTGGCAATCCACAGAGGAAATGATGACCCAGAGGCAAAAGACGCAAGACTGTGAGCAGGCGGCAAGTGGATGTTCTTTCTCTGCCAGTTTTGGGGGCACCGAAATTTTTGGACATTGTAAGTGTTGGGTTACGGCAGCGCCCCGGCCGCTTTTCTGAGGCCAAATGCGAAACAAAAACTTTTCAAAACATGACGCTACCATAACCTTTACCCGGATCGTACCATTAACACTAAACTACCAATCTACAAAGAAGTTAAAATGGCTATATCGATCGATCCATGTCCTTCGGTCTTTAGCCACCATCTCTAGCTCCTCGCGGCATCTCCGATCTCGCTTGATCTTCGGTCTCCTTGTCGAAGCAACTCGGACATGAAGTTTGCTAGCCGACATGTCCAAGGTGAAGTAGAGAATGTATGTAATAACCTTGTCTCTAACATCCATTGATTCTCAACACATGAGATTTGTAGGGTTGCTGGGCACACGCACAAGGGTCTACGAGGCATCAACCATGCCCGATTTAAAAATTAGCCGTGCCGAACAACCCGATACGAGATCTTTAAACTAGAGATTAGGCGAAAACAAGCATGTTAAACTCTTTAACACTAAGTGAGAGGGGTTACAACCTTTGCAGATCTAATCCTTCACTTCTTAAACTCCGTGTTGAGGTCCCTTCGCTGCGATCATCGTGTCCCGGACTCTCGAGAGGCTCCACGAAGAGAAAGATGCAGTCTTGCTTCCGATCTTCGATAACAAAGATGATATACCTTGAAGTTTCATTAACACAAGCTAACACTCACTAAATGAAGTGAAAACCCTCATCTAAAGGGCAAGGATAGATGAGGATGATGAAGTAGGATTTTTGCTCTCATTTGTTTTCATTTACTCACTCATTTTTCATCACCTTGAAAAAGCTAGAAAGCTTTTTCTATGAAAGAAAGAAGGAAGAAGATGAATAATCAACATAAAACCTTTTGTGATGAATAATGAAAGGATAAATATAATGATTAATGCAACCACGGTCAACTAAACCCATGTAGAGAATTAACTAGGGTTAGGGTTTGGGTCAGGTCAAGGAATGAGTCAAAACAAAATATCTTTCACAAAACAAAACTAAAGCTTCTAGAATCATCTAGAAAGCATTAACCCAAATCAAACCCTAATCTTGTTTAATCTCTACTAAACATGTTGCATTAGTTATCATATCTTGTTACAATATTATATATCACGTTACAATATTATATATCATATATACAATATATTTTGTAACAAAAGAAAATAATACAATTAACATATATCGCATATATATCAATGTAATATTTTAAAAATAATTAAATAATTAATTAAATAAATAAAATCGTTTAAGTGAATTTTATAATTTTCGGTAAAGTAAAACGTAGTTTTCTTAAAACTAAACCGTAATTATTTTTCACTATAAATTTAAAAATACCTATTTTAATTATGTTATTACTAGTAAATGGTGTTTATTTAGCCACTTATAAATTTTTAGTTTAATTAAATATTTTTCTTAAATTAATTATTTTAAATATTAACATAAGCTTTATTTTTACACTAAATTAGTGTAAATTACAAATTTGAATGGGTTAAATTTGAAAAAATGAACCATTGCATCTTAGAATCAAGTGTGTTTCATGCAAAATTTATTTTCAAAATTTTACAATGGTTCTAGACCATTTTAGGTCAAATGGAGTGAAGAAAATAAAGAATTTTTAAATAAATTCATGAAAAGACTTAATTGTGTGATATTTTTGTGAAACCTTCTACACTTTTCTTCACCTTTTCTCACTCTCCTCTCTTTTCCTCACCTCATGGCCGGCCTCACCTCCATGGGCAGCCCCAAAATTTTTCCCCCATCATTTTTGCATTAAAAATCATCAAAAATTCAATAAAAAATCCACAAAATCCTAATAAATTCCTACCCTCTATTCTTTGCTCATCTTTACATGGAATTTGGAGATGGAAAGCATTCATTTTGGAGGCTTATTATCATGTTTGGATTTCATGTTGTGGAGGTATAAATCTTCTTCTTTTGATTTATTGTTATTAGATTTTCATTTAAGCATAATTAGATTTAATAAATAATTTCTATCTACAAGTTTTAAAATTCAAGTTAGGGTTTATAAAATTATGTTATGGTTTTTATTAATTAAGTAGGGTTATAATAACTAGTTTAACATTTTTAGAAGTGGAAAATCTTGTATGGATGATATATTGTAAATTGTTTATCCAAAATTGTTTAAATTAATCCATTTTGCAAACTAGATTTCTATATATTGTATATATTGGTGATATAAAATTCCAATTAATATTTGTAACACTAGATTGTAGTTTTAATGAGAATATTAACTTGTTGGTGGAATGAAAAACTTAAATTGGTTACTAGTTTCTAATGATAATTGAAAAATACTAATAAAAATGCGATTTTGCTAACAAGATTTTGGAAATTCTTAAATAAATGAAATTTAAAATATAATTTATGGTTTCATTATATCATTATCGTCATGAATTGTAGTTTAATGCATTAATTCGTGCAAAATCCAGTTTAGATGTGATATTGTGAAATTTTCCTTAAAAGTATCGAAATCAGGCAAGTTTGCAAACTAGAATTTTCAAACTAATATAAATTAGGGTGTTAAAAATATAGTGATGGATTATATAGTCTAGTTATGCTAATTAATGAATATTATGACCATTAGTTTCTTTTAAACATCAAGTTTTGAAGTAAAACGGTAAATTGGTGTTTTCAGGTTTTACGGAATCGGACGATTTGATCGATTTTTAGGGTTTCGATGGATTAAATCATGTTTTATATTATAAGTAATGAGTTTTTAAACTACAAGTTGTTTGCTGATGTTTATCTCGATCAATCGGCGTTTGTACGCCGACATCGAGCGATATTTGGTTCTTTTGCATGAGCGGGACATAGGTTTTAACCTATGCACGTTCCGTGCGTCGTTTTGACTTTTGTCCATGATTCAGTTTACGATACTATATATATGTTTGCGTATAGGTACCCCTCACATGGACTGCGGGCGATGAAGAAGAGGATGGCGACATCATTTTCGGCTGACAAGGACCAGGTGAGTAGATGTATATCTACGGGGGGAAGTCGGGTGGATGGCGTTTAGCACTCCCGCAAACGTAGAATAGGGATAGTACTTATTGTCATTAGGAAGCCAGACGTGACCTTAGATTCTTGATGAGTAGGACCCTAGGTTGGACTATACTGATTTAGAAAGACCATACCAGAGGATGAATACCTTGGAAGAGATTCGTAGGTTTCAGGTAGATACACACATACGCACACACTGAGACTCGACGTGGTGTATACGTGTATGTAAATATATATATAGGACTAGGTGTAGGTATATATATATATATATATACACAATACGTATATGTGATACAAGGATGTGATATGATACACGGAGATGAAACAATATAACTGGGCTGATGTCGTGATTCTTGGCTATACAGTTGTGTTATGATGTTAGCGGATCATTAGAAAATGAGATAATGGATTTGTATACTTGAACAATAATAAAGGGTGGTGATGATATTGAAGTATATGGGACTCTAAAATAGAACCCGGACCATAACCTGTGCCTGAAATTCTGATATGATATCATATAGGTGTGACTTGATTACAACATCATATAGGTGTGACTTGATTTCGAAATCATATATGTGTGACTTGATTATGATATCATATAGGTGTGACTTGATTACGACATCATATAGGTGTGACTTGATTTCGATATCATATATGTGTGACTTGATTACGATATCATATAGGTGTGACTTGATTACGATATGATCTGTGTGTGACTTAATCACAATATGATACATATGACATGATATTTCTGAGGATAAATTAACAATGTATATTTATGCTGATAATGATATATGATTGATTTATGCGATTACAGTATAGCACCTTGATCTTGACATGTGTTGATGATGATATTATACGAATGATGAGACATGTAGGTGATACTTGACCCGTACCCCGATATTGGGATGCCGTACGATGGATTTTACCGTACGAGGCATAGATATGATGATTGATCCGCACTCTTGATTCGAGGAAGCCGTACTACGTACGTGACGCTATTGAGGCTGGATCGCCGACTATTAGAGATATGGATTCAGATCTTAGGTGGACTCTTATTTCTTATTGACTAGTTTCTCAGGTTTAGTTCCTTAGGAGGGTAGATGGACACTATTTTAGGCTCAAGTCATATAGTTGTAGTTATACTTGTATATCACAGATGGGTGGTTATTACACATCCGTCTTTACATTCATACCGTAATCATAATGGTGCATGTTCATTCATATGTTTCTATAATCAGAATAAAACTTTGTCTGTTAGGACACCAACACCATTACCGATGATGCGCATATTCCACGCACACTTATTTGCCGGCTCACACACATCTTCATCGGTAATTGCTATATCACGTACACTTTAGATCATATTATCTTTTATTGATACAATCAGCTAACAGTTAGATCGATATAATATTGTGATTACTCTCTGGTGTTAGTATAGATATGGTATTTATTGCTTAGACATTTCATGCATTAGCATTTTCATGTTATCATGCAGTATTATGGGGCATATGCCGGCACTTATCATATACTTACTCATGATTTTGGGATTTTGAATTTCTATGAGATTTCTGGATTTTTGGGGAAAACCGCAAGAATATATAAAAACTTCTCTCTCTCTCCTCCTCTCTTTTTAAAACATAAGATGCGGTTTTCTCGTGATGTATGTGTCGTCCACCATGAGATTTCATGTTTTCTGTTGGATTTCGAGACCCGATTCGATGAGTGGATGAACCGTCTCGGGTACATGGTGGGCCCGGTATGGTACCCCGGGACAAGAAGATCGAGTTGTAGACGATGAGCCTGGCAGGGGAGGACTACCTACCGGTGATGTCTGACGCGGCGGATATCTGGAGGATACCGACCGTTGTCGTGAGATTTGATGATATGGGCCGATCCGGACTGACGGAGCCCGAGATATTGAGACTATGAGACATTGAGATTATGAGGTATTGAGACTTGAGATTTACATGTTTTGTGTCGATACTTGACACGGATTTCCATGGATTTCATCGTTGATATTTCAGATTTTTATAAACATTTTACCATGATAAAAGTTAATGATTTCTTATAAAGATATATCTAGATTTCAGGATTGGTTATTTCACATTCATGGTGCATGCATACTCATTCACATGACATAGTTCTATATGAGGCACTGATACAAGCACGGAGCATTTGCACTTACACGTAGCTTATTATCCTGTCTTTACTTGATGACTAGTAGTATATTAGTATATTATTATGACCTAGGACAGCGTCGTGCATTCTATTTCTTTTCGCAGATATCTTCTACTCACGAGTTGGCAACTCACCCCCATTGTGCCAAATTTTATTACAGGTTCAATGTACAGGTTTTCCTGGCAGCTTGCTGGCACATCTTTTCATTCAGGGTGATTTGCACGGTAGGTTGGTTCACTTGTATCTGGACCGCCATTATATTTTTATTATTTCATTTGTATCTAGAAAACTCCATCAACCAAACTTGTATTACTTGATAGATTACTGGACCATTTATTTTGTTTCGACCTTAGAGTCGCGCTTGTATTATTATGATATCTGGTGGTTTTGTTTTCTTTTGAGTTTTAAGCCTCGTCCTTTGGCGTTGTATACTATTGTGCATTGATGTGGTTGTTTCCGCCTTTTGGCGTAGAGCTAGCTCCAGTTTGGGGATGCTTTTTATTGTTTGTATATATATTATTCTTGTTTGTAACCGTTTGGGGCCAGTTTTTATAAAGGAGACTCTGCCAAAAATTTTGAGAAAATTGGATGTTGCTTTTAAACTTGTTTTCTACATGTTTTCCTTTACTTCTTCTTCTTTTTATGGTTTAGATTTCTGGGCTTCGGCTTCCTTAGGTTACGTTGCGCCTCTAGACGCTTCGTAAGCTAAGTGCCGGTCACGTTCCGTACTTTCGGGTCGTGACAAAGTTGGTATCAGAGCGCTAGGTTTAACCTTGTATATGTCTAGGGTGATCCTTGGTTGATGGAGTAGGCGACTTAGGTAGAGTGACGTACCGTGGGTATGATCCGCGGCATACTTACGATACGCTACTCTTCTTAAGTAGCCTTAGGATGTACATTTGTTTGCACCGCATTTCATTCGTTCCTTTGATCTATCTTCATCGATATCGGAGGATGGTTTCTGTTACCACGGGCGCACGGGCAGAAGGAGCTGCGGCTCGAATGCGATAACCATTAGGGTATCGGTTATTCTTGAGGATTGAAGCATTGTTTAGCGTGTGGGAGAAGGGTATTCAAATGCCGTCCAGATGAAGTTAAAGGATTCGAACGATTGTCAGAAACCCATTTTCCCAAGTTTAAAGTATTCGGAAGAACATGCAGGTATTTCGATGGACCTTCTCGAAGAATGAAACCCTAACTCGACATAATGACCACGAGAACGCCCTTGAACCTTAGGGTTTACGGCAGTTCCGCGGTGCCATTAGTGAGGCTTGGGTTTGCCCTTCTACGGCTGGACCATCGATGTTGGGGTATGTACCGGATATTTTTAAACTGTACTTGAGTGTTGAGCTCTCGGAGAATTATGGGATTTTGATGGATCGATCGAAAAGTTTAATGTAGTTCGGATATCAGGTGAAGGGATCGACTACGTGGAAGACATTAGATATGAGTATTGCCGTTGGTAGCGCAGTCAGCAAACCTATGAAGAGACAAGTTCGAAGCAGTCGACACCAGAGGAAAGGGGGAAAGAGGCGCACATTGACGATAGTGTTTACGATTGTGATTTGGTGATTTGAATTTCATATTTCCGTTGATTGGATTTTTTTTGGTATTTTGAGGATTTTGTTCTACGATTGGTATTTCTTATGTGTGCATTCATTACATTCTATTCGTGCTTCATATATCAGTTGTATTGATGTTGTTTTGTACATACCTAGTACACTCGATTTGGTTTTATACATTTTGAGATTTTGATTTGATTTCGTGCATATGGGTTACACATGATTTTGACATATGCTTTGACCTAGTTTTCATGCATTTTCATACCGTGATTTCGATTTTGATATTCGGTGTATGTTTTCGTGCACCATGTGTACCTGATTGAGATTCTTGAGCACATTCGGTGCACCTGATACGATTTGTGCACACCAGATGCACTAAATCGTGGTTTTGTGATGATTAGATGCACCTGATATTAGAGTCGTGCACGCCCGTTGCACTTCACTGATGTTTTTGGTGCACACCTATTGCACTAAGTTTTGTTTTTGTGTGAATTCGTGGCATCTGTATTTGGTTTCGATTTCAGTGCGCATCGGACGCACATGATATTTTTATGATGTGATTGGGATTGATTTCAGTTTGATCAGTATGTTTTTATAATCATTACTATTGATTTGGTAACCAGGAGGGACGTGTATGTTAAATAAAAGATATATATATAGCTATTTTTTTTTAAATAAACGTCCGCTACTTATGCCGTGGCACGTGCATCACACGGCGATTTTCAAAAGGGGTTCTTGCTTCTTTATCTAGATGTTTGGACGATTTTACTATGATGCGCACAATATATAAGTTGTAGTTTTGATGTATATTATGTTGGTTTTCGTATTGGGTTTTGGTATTTTATTTTCGCCATAACTCCGATGATTGTGTTATGCTTGACGGAGTTGATTTTAGTTATGTATTGATGTTTTCGGAACCCGGACGATTTGAGTGTCTTGGCTGAATGTTTTAGTAATTGGGGGGGTTTAATTTAAATTAGGGGACCGAATTTATTAAAGGGGGGAAGATTGTAACATTTTAAAAATAATTAAATAATTAATTAAATAAATAAAATCGTTTAAGTGAATTTTATAATTTTCGGTAAAGTAAAATGTAGTTTTCTTAAAACTAAACCGTAATTATTTTTCACTATAAATTTAAAAATACCTATTTTAATTATGTTATTACTAGTAAATGGTGTTTATTTAGCCACTTATAGATTTTTAGTTTAATTAAATATTTTTCTTAAATTAATTATTTTAAATATTAACATAAGCTTTATTTTTACACTAAATTAGTGTAAATTACAAATTTGAATGTGTTAAATTTGAAAAAATGAACCATTGCATCTTAGAATCAAGTGTGTTTCATGCAAAATTTATTTTCAAAATTTTACAATGGTTCTAGACCATTCTAGGTCAAATAGAGTGAAGAAAATAAAGAATTTTTAAATAAATTCATGAAAAGACTTAATTGTGTGATATTTTTGTGAAACCTTCTACACTTTTCTTCACCTTTTCTAACTCTCCTCTCTTTTCCTCACGTCATGGCCGGCCTCACCTCCATGGGCAGCCCTAAAATTTCCCCCCCATCATTTTTGCATTAAAAATCATCAAAAATTCAATAAAAAATCCACAAAATCCTAATAAATTCCTACCCTCTATTCTTTGCTCATCTTTACATGGATTTTGGAGATGGAAAGCATTCATTTTGGAGGCTTATTTTCATGTTTGGATTTCATGTTGTGGAGGTATAAATCTTCTTCTTTTGATTTATTATTATTAGATGTTTCATTTAAGCATAATTAGATTTAATAAATAATTTCTATCTACAAGTTTTAAAATTCAAGTTATGCTTTATAAAATTAAGTTATGATTTTTATTAATTAAGTAGGGTTATAATAACTAGTTTGACATTTTTAGAAGTGGAAAATCTTGTATGGATGATATATTGTAAATTGTTTATCCAAAATTGTTTAAATTATTCCATTTTGCAAACTAGATTTCTATATATTGTATATATTGGTGAGATAAAATTCCAATTAATGTTTGTAACACTAGATTGTTTTTTTAATGAGGATATTAACTTGTTGGTGGAATGAAAAACTTAAATTGGTTACTAGTTTCTATTGATAATTGAAAAATACTAATAAAAATGTGATTTTGCTAACAAGATTTTGGAAATTCTTAAATAAATGAAATTTAAAATATAATTTATGGTTTCATTATATCATTATCATCATGAATTATAGTTTAATGCATTAATTCATGCAAAATCCAGTTTAGATGTGATACTGTGAAATTTTCCTTAAAAGTATCGAAATCGGGCAAGTTTGCAAACTAGAATTTTCAAACTAATATAAATATGGGTGTTAAAAATATAGTGATGGTTTATATAGTCTAGTTATGCTAATTAATGAATATTATGACCATTAGTTTCTTTTAATCACCAAGTTTTGAAGTAAAACGGTAAATTGGTGTTTTCAGGTTTTACGGAATCGGACGATTTGATCGATTTTTAGGGTTTTGATGGATTTAATCATGTTTTATATTATAAGTAATGAGTTTTTAAACTACAAGTTGTTTGCTGATGTTTATCTCGATCAATCGGCGTTTGTACGCCGACATCGAGCGATATTTGGTTCTTTTGCATGAGCGGGACATAGGTTTTAACCTATGCGCGTTCCGTGCGTCGTTTTGACTTTTGTCCGTGATTCAGTTTACGATACTATATATATGTTTGCGTATAGGTACCCCTCACGTGGACTGCGGGCGATGAAGAAGAGGATGACGACATCATTTTCGGCTGACAAGGACCATGTGAGTAGATGTATATCTACGGGCGGAAGTCTGGTGGATGGCGTTTAGCACCCCCGCAAACGTAGAATATGGATAGTACTTATTTTCATTAGGAAGCCAGACGTGACCTTAGATTCTTGATGAGTAGGACCCTAGTAATGACCCTAGGTTGGACTAGACTGATTTAGAAAGACCATACCAGAGGATGAATACCTTGGAAGAGATTCGTAGGTTTCAGGTAGATACACACACACGCGCACACACTGAGACTCGACGTGGTGTATACGTGTATGTATATATATATAGGACTAGGTGTAGGTATATATATATATACACAATACGTATATGTGATACAAGGATGTGATATGATACACGGGGATGAAACAATATAACTGGGCTGATGCCGTGATTCTTGGCTATACAGTCGTGTTATGATGTTAGCGGATCATTAGAAAATGAGATAATGGATTTGTATACTTGAACAATAATAAAGGGTGGTGATGATATTGAAGTATATGGGACTCTAAAATAGAACCCGGACCGTAACCTGTGCCTGAAATTCTGATATGATATCATATAAGTGTGACTTGATTACGACATCATATAGGTGTGACCTGATTTCGATATCATATATGTGTGACTTGATTATGATATCATATAGGTGTGACTTGATTACGACATCATATAGGTGTGACTTGATTTCGATATCATATATGTGTGACTTGATTACGATGTCATATAGGTGTGACTTGATTACGATATGATCTAAGTGTGACTTAATCACAATATGATACATATAACATGATATTTCTGAGGATAAATTAACGATGTATATTTATGCTGACAATGATATATGATTGATGTATACAATTACAGTATAGCACCTTGATCTTGACATGTGTTGATGATGATATTATACGAATGATGAGACACGTAGATGATACTTGACCCGTACCCCCATATTGGGATGCCGTACGATGGATTTTACCGTACGGGGCATAGATATGATGATTGATCCGCACTCTTGATTCGAGAAAGCCGTACTACGTACGTGACGTTATTGAGGCTGGATCGCCGACTATTAGAGATATGGATTCAGACCTTAGGTGGACTATTATTTCTTATTGACTAGTTTCTTAGGTTTAGTTCCTTAGGAGGGTAGATGGACACTAGTTTAGGCTCGAGTCATATAGTTGTAGTTATACTTGTATATCACAGATGAGTGGTTATTACACATCCGTCTTTACATTCATACCGTAATCATAATGGTGCATGTTCATTCATATGTTTCTATAATCAGAATAAAACTTTGCCTGTTAGGACACCAGCACCATTACCGATGATGCGCATATTCTACGCACACTTATTTGCCTGCTCACACACATCATCATCGGTAATTGCTATGTCACGTACACTTTAGATCATATTATCTTTTATTGATACAATCAGCTAACAGTTAGATCGATATAATATTGTGATTACTCTCTGGTGTTAGTATAGATATGGTATTTATTACTTAGACATTTCATGCATTAGCATTTTCATGTTATCATGCATTATTATGGGGCATATGCCGACACTTATCATATACTTACTCATGATTTTGGGATTTTGGATTTCTATGAGATTTCTGGATTTTGGGGAAAACCGCAAGAATATATAAAAACTTCTCTCTCTCTCTCTCCTCCTCTCTTTTTAAAACATAAGATGCGGTTTTCTCATGATATATGTGTCGTCCACCATGAGATTTCATGTTTTCTGTTGGATTTCGAGACCCGATTCGAGGAGTGGATGAACCGTCTCGGGTAAATGGTGGGCCCGGTATGGTACCCCGGGGCAAGAAGATCGAGTTGTAGACGATGAGCCTGGCAGGGGAGGACTACCTACTGGTGATGTCTGGCGCGGCGGATATCCGGAGGATACCGACCGTTGTCGTGAGATTTGATGATATGGGCCGATCCGGACTGACGGAGCCCGAGATATTGAGACTATGAGACATTGAGATTATGAGGTATTGAGACTTGAGATTTACATGTTTTGTGTCGATACTTGACACGGATTTCCATGGATTTCATCATTGATATTTCAGATTTCTATACACATTTTACCATGATAAAAGTTAATGATTTCTTATACAGATATATCTAGATTTCAGGATTGGTTATTTCACATTCATGGTGCATGCATACTCATTCACATGACATAGTTCTATATGAGACACTGATACGAGCACGGAGCATTTGCACTTACACGTAGCTTATTATCCTGTCTTTACTTGATGACTTGTAGTATATTAGTATATTATTATGACCTAGGACCGCGTCGTGCATTCGATTTCTTTTCGCAGATATCTTCTACTCACGAGTTGTCAACTCACCCCCGTTGTGCTAAATTTTATTACAGGTTCGAGTACAGGTTTTCCTGGCAGCTTGCTGGCACATCTTTTCATTCAGGGTGATTTGCACGGTAGGTTGGTTCACTTGTATCTGGACCGCCATTGTAATTTTATTATTTCATTTGTATCTAGAAAACTCCATCAACCAAACTTGTATTACTTGATAGGTTACTGGATCAGTTGTTTATTTCGACCTTAGAGTCGCGCTTGTATTATTATGATATTTGGTGGTTTTGTTTTCTTTTGAGTTTTAAGCCTCGCCCTTTGGCGTTGTATACTATTGTGCATTGATGTGGTTGTTTCCGCCTTTTGGCGTAGAGCTAGCTCACGTTCGGGGATGCTTTTTATTGTTTGTATATATATTATTCTTGTTTGTACCCGTTTGGGGCCAGTTTTTACAAAGGAGACTCTGCCGAAATTTTTGAGAAAATTGGATGTTGCTTTTAAACTTGTTTTCTACATGTTTTCCTTTACTTCTTCTTCTTTTTATGGTTTAGATTTCTGGGCTTCGGCTTACTTAGGTTACGTTGTGCCTCTAGACGCTTCGTAATCTAAGTGCCGGTCACGTTCCGTACTTTCGGGTCGTGACAATAAATGTATTACCCGAGTGAGAAAAAGAATCTTTTAGTGAGCTAATATTAGTTAATGTAATTTAATATATCATATATATTATTATACATTAAATTATCGAATCAACACTTGATCCGACAATCCGGCTATATCGCATATAACCGACTAATATTTATCCTTACCGATTCATCGAATCAACACTTGATCCGATGACCCGGCTGATATCATATATCGCGAGAATAGAATACGGTATCTCATATCGCATTATCCTCGGTCCCACACATATCGCATATGTGCTCCTACTTCGTTTTTCCTAAGCCAAGAAACCTCTGTGTAGGACTCTAAAGAATCGTCAATACGCCGGCAGTAGGTGATGATCATATCAAACACCCACAAGCTGCAAGCGGTCAGCTAAACGTAACAGCCACCCAGGTATTGAGCGCTCAAAAGATCAACAAGCAAGCCTGTACATTCTCCTGTGAATCCAAACAGTAACACTCCCGTACAGTCCGGTCTCGTCGTCTGATATGTCGCATATCTCGCCACCCGTAAACGTCAGACCCCGGTAACTTGATAAGTCGTGTCGATATGAGGTCTATAACATGTCGAGAAACTACTGATAACACTTACCAGTAAATCTCAGCAACCCTGGCCAGAGATTTCCAGTTATAGCCAATCGAACACAGCACAACATCAACTCCCTATACCGGGAGAGACGAATACCCTCCTATCGCTCATTGCCTCCATGTGATTCGGGACTGTACCCAGAATCCACCTTTTTGCATGCCCTCTTGGACGTGGTATGATGGAAATCAAAGAACAGTGGGAATCACACAAGACTCTATGACGATCTCGGGTCAACAGACTACTCTGTACCAGTGTCACCGGAGAACTGCCATCTGACGTAAGGTATAATACCATTTGGGAGTTCTCGACGAGTCCGTCCAGTGTACCCAGTCTCTACTGAGCACCCGTACACCATCCTTGATGTCAAACACCGATGGATATGGGATCATCCATTGCCCATCATATGGGTCTAGATGCGTATACGCTAGTCTACTCTGGTGTATCGATGCCCTGTCTAGATACACCCTCGACTAGGAACAGTTATAGGATGTACTCGTCGACTACCGTGGCTCCACTAGTATGATCTCATCATAGTCCCAGTAGTCGAGTACATATCCTAAGGGCTTTATCAACATGTAACATAAAGACAACTAGAGTACATGTTAAGATAAAGTACAACCAGATAGCGTACTATCATGTCGAGCAAGAAAGTCCTCCCTATATATGTCCAAGCATCCATTACAATATACATCGTATGTACAGTAATGGCCTCTAGGGCATACATATAACTAACAATCTCCCACTTGCACTAGGGCCATCTGTTGTGGTATCGCATACCCAACAATTAGCTGCGGTTGAAGTATCTCATACTCAACTATCCGATAAAAAGTCCCTACTGGGAAAAAGGCCTTGTGAGTGGATCCGCGCTGTTGTCCTCTGTGTCTACTCTCCTAACCTCGATCTCTTTGGAGATCAACCATCTCCATGATCAGGTTATACTGCCTAAAAATTTATCTGGATTTCTGATGGGACGGGGGTTCCTTGGCATAAGCCACAACTCCATTGTCACACAATGGTAGGAACGAAGTTCATCTCATGAACTTATATATATATCCAGACTGCCTCTTTGGTAGCATCCTTGGTAACGATGTATCTTGCCTTTAATCGTCTAGTATGTCACGGTATCAAGCTTGGAACTCTTCCAACATACCGTCTCTCCACTGAGGGTAAAGACAATGTCTGCGACTGACATTCAGTCGTCCTTATCACCCTGGAACCTTTCCAGTCATTCTCCCCAGGATCGATTGATACCATCTCACTACAACTAGTGAGAATCCTAACATCCAATTAGATCTATCTCATAGATCCAAAACCTAGGATTTAGGAGGTATCACCTTGATCCTATATGGAGAATCCTTATGATAAGCGGAGATTACCCGATCGTAGCATAGGAAACTCCTTCCCTATCAAGAGTATGTTATCCACGTACTCTACGAGGATCACCACCATACTCCCTACTACCTTTTTGTATATACAACGTTCATCTACCATTTCGATGAAGTCAAACTCTTTGACTACCATATCAAAACAGATGTTCCAACTCCGCGATGCCTGCTTTATCCTATAAAGCATCTTCCACACGTTTCCGCTGCTCCCACTGTCTACGAAGCCCTCTGGCTGTGTACTTATAGACGCTCTCTTCTAAAACATCATTTAGAAAAGCAGTCATGACACCTAACTACCAGATATCGTAGTCATGGTATGTAGCCGTGGCAAGTAGGATCTGGATGGACTTAAGCATAGCTTTGAAAGGCTCAAAATAAACCGCGGCCAAAGCTTTCTTGGGCCGTGGCTCCGCGGCCGTACAGAGGCATTAAGGCCTCGTTTTTATACAGTGAACTTCTTACCTGCTTGTAGATATTTTTGGGTATTTTTAATCTGGTTTAAGTGATATATGTTCTGGAGATTGTTTTGGATTCTATGATTTGATCGGAATTTTAATTTCGAGCCTTTTTCGGATAATTTAGAAAGTATTAAAATGTTCGAACGAGTGTCATTAACTCACTTTTTCACGGGGTTTAAATCTTTCGGAAATATGTGCAAGTTAAGTGATGGACCCTCTAGAAGACAACAAACCTTAACTCGATTATGTGACCGTCTTGAACTGCCTTTTGAACCTTAGGGTTTGGGGCAGTACGGCGTGCCACATGTGAGGCGTTGGCTTGACCTTTCTACGGCTGGACCACTGCTACTGTGTCACATTCTGGGATTTTTGAACTCCACTCAAGTGTTGAGCTTTAGGAAATTTTGGGTATTTGATCATTCGAACAAAAAGTTTAATACTGTCTATTTATCTGGAATGTGATACAATATATGGAATTCATATAGTTAGGCATGAAATGCGAAGTATGTGATATTTCGGATTTACGATGTCTAAAGAGAATGTGGATTCCAAATATTGTAGTTTTACACTTTCTTTTTTGTGACCGTAAGTGTAGTATGTCGATTATCGCCGGTTTCTTTGCTATATATCAACGACAATCGGGGTACGCATACTTACTTACGTTGATGATATATGATATTATGTGTTGCTGAGATATGATGTGCAGGAATGTCGTGATTGAATAGCCGGGGGGTTTTATGTGAGATGAGAGTTTTATTTTTCATTCATGTAAAATTCAAATGTAATGTAATATTCTTTTATTTGGGGCACTTCCGGGTTGAGATTGATGTCACCAGTGTTGTATATTATTTACTTTTCCGCATTAGGATAGACCCAAGGAGGGGAGCACAAGTGACCGGGTTCTGGGGTTCAGTGGGAGGCCATCTCGAGGAGTCGAGACCGGGTCTCCTAAACTCCAGGATTGGTAGGGTCTCTTGCCGCTCTTATAGGGGTCTAGGGGTGTGGGCTTGGCTATTCATCGCGACTGTGGAATCCGTATTTTCTTTTGTTGGCTAAATACTAAATACGGACGTCCTAGTATATCCTGCATTATATATATGTTTCTGCTGCCTGTGTTCTGTGATATCTGAGACGAATGATATATTATATATGAGATATATAGTAGACGTTGCTTATGTTTTACACCCGCGCTAGTCCCGTCCCGGTATGCCGTTAGTTAAGTAACCTAACGGTGCATAACGGAACATTGCGGCGAATGCGGATGGCATAAGCGTACGTTGTATTTTCGTTTCTTTTCTGTGATTGGCTTAAGGACTTAAATGATGGGACTATATTAATATGATTAATGTAAAGAAAATAAACCTAAAAAGATGTTGTAGAATCGGATTTGAAAACCACTCGGCTCTTTATGAAAAAGCTACTTTTCAAAACTGCGGAGCACAAGCCACTCCTTTTGAAAACCATTTGATTCTACGACGATATCAAGTTCAAAGCGTTAAAGATTTTCTTAAAAATCATCCGCAACCCTCCGTCATTTTAGGAAGTAGAGTACTTAGTATTCGTGCTACGTTTGTTGACTATAGTTAAGGCGTAGTGTACGGTAGCTAAGTGATGTCTTCCTACACTGCATATGATGCAGATTAATTAGGACATTCATGCGACTTTGTTGACCATAGTTAAGGGTCATATGGGTGGGTCTAATTAATCAAGAAATGACGGGTAGAACTTGACTGGTGCTTATGATTTGTTGACCATAGTTAAGGTCATAAGTACTAGGGGTAAAAATCACATCGGGAGTTTCAAGTGTTGAGATTTGCAATGAGATTGCATACCTTCCATATGATGGTTGGATCCCGATCCCACTGTGGGCAACAGTTGCTCCTAGGGGAGTTTTGCAGTTTACAATTAGCTAACTCATTAGGTGTCTAGAAAGGTGTTAACGGGGCTACGCCTCTGGGAAAACGAGGTTTACTTTAATTAGGTCCGTGCGAAAGCACGGGGAACCTCCCTCAAGTACCGACACTGGCCTGGCTGAACGGTTAGCGAAGTTGTAGACTGTAATTAATCCTGGCTAGTTTTCTTTTTAAGGTTTGAAAGAAAAACTTGATTAAAACAGTGGGAGACATCGATTAGACAAGATAATAACCAATCTTATCTTTGCAAGAGCTTTCGCTGAGTGTATTCTTTTCTCTCTCTTAATGGCAGATACCAATGACTGGACTCAAGCTTCTACTAGATAAAAATAAACTGAATGGGACCAATTATAAAGACTGGTTGAGGAATCAGAAAATAGCCTTGACTTATGATAAAGTATTATATGTCCTCACGGCTTCAGCCCCGCCCGTCCCAGGTCCAAAATCCTCAGTTGCGGACAAAGAAGTCCGCATGACATGGGACGCTGACTGTGCCATGGCCAAATGCCTCGCGCTTGCATCGATGGACAACACACATAAAAGCAGCACGAGAATATGGACATTCTAGCCATATTTCTCCATACAAGGGAGTTGTATGGAGAGCAATCCCGCGTATTACGATACGAAGCATCAAAGAAATTGTTACAGATGCGAATGGCCTCTGGCACATCAGTAGGAGACCATGTTCTGAAGATGAAAGCTCTCATAGAAGAGCTTGAGGACCTTGGATGGACAATGGACAATGAACAATATACGGATATTATTCTGCAGTCCCTCCCCACCACCTTTGCTCAATTCATAGTTAACTTCAACATGCACAACATGGAGAGGGAACTAACTGAACTCCTTAATATGTTAAGGAGTGCAGAGAGCACACTGAAATCAGTGAAAACTCCCGTTATGACTGTTGGACAATCTTCCTCTTCTCGCCCAAAGGCTAAGGCCAAGGGAAAGAAAAAGAAGAAGCCCACCAATCCTAAGGGTGAAGTTAAAAAGGTCAAGGGGAAGGAAAAGTCCAAAGCTGGAGAATCGGGGAAAGGTGAATGTTTTCATTGCAACAAAACATGACATTGGAAGCGCAACTGTACGGAGTACTTAAATCTCAAGAAGAAGAATGGGGATGCTTCCGCTTCAGGTGTGTTTGTGACAGAAAACTGTTTTTCAATAAACTCTGCTTCCTGGGTATTAGATACCGGTTCAGGTTCTCACATTTGCAATTCTATGCAGGGGTTGAGAAATAGCAAGGTTTTGAAGACAGGTGACCATACTCTCCGCGTTGGAAATGGTTCCAATGTACATACAGTCGCAATGGGAGAGTATCACTTGGGGTTGCCATCTGGGTGTATATTGGTTTTGAACCCATGTTATTTTGTACCAAGTATGCTTTGTAATATAATATCTGTTTCTTTGTTAGACAATGAAGGATATAATTTTGTATTGCAGAACAATGTTATGAACATTCATCTGAATCAAATGTTGGTTGGGTATGGTACACTTAATAATGGGATATACGTCCTAAATCAACACACAGTTTTCAGCATACAACACACTAATAAAAGAAAACTTTCAGAAATAAATGAAGCTTTTTTTTGGCACTGTAGACTTGTACATATTAATGAAACAAGACTAAAAAAGTTACACAAAAATGGACATTTAAACCCTTTTGAATATAAATCTTATGCGACTTGCCAGTCTTGTATCAAGGGTAAAATGACCAAAACTCCGTTTACCGGACACGGAGAAAGAGCTACCGAGCTCCTATGACTCATACATAGTTATGTATGTGGGCCAATGTCTACACAGGCTAGAGGCGGTTTTTCATACTTCATTACGTTCACTGACGATTTCTCAAGATTCGGTCATGTATTTTTATTAAAGCACAAGTCCGAAGCTTTCGAGAAATTCACTGAATATAAACAAGAAGTAGAAAAACAAACCGGCTTGAGCATCAAGATGCTTCGATCAGATCGAGGTGGAGAATATCCCAGTACAGAATTTGCAAACTTCCTAAAAGAGAATGGGATTCTCTCTCAGCTCTCTCCTCCTTACACACCACAGCACAACGGTGTGTCAGAACGACGTAATAGAACCCTATTAGATATGGTCCGTTCAATGATGAGTGATGCTGAGTTACCTGTCTCATTTTGTGCGCATGCATTGGAGACTGCAGCGTTTCTACTGAACAGGGTTCCAACCAAAACCGTGTCTACCACGCCATATGAGATATGGCATGGGAAGAGACCATCTCTTAAGAGAATTAAGATTTAGGGTTGCCCGGCCTATGTTAAAAAGCAGAATCCAGACAAACTCGAGACACGGTCAGTCATGTGTAACTTTGTAGGATATCCAAGGTACTCTTATGGATATCTATTCTACCACAAGGAGGAACAAAAGGTGTTTGTTTCTCAGTATGCCACATTCTTAGAAAAAGAGTTTTTAACAGATAAAGATGATGGTAAGGTGGTAGATCTAGAAGAGGTTCTAGAGACACAAACTACAAATGACGACTTGGTTGAACCGTCTGTTGCAATAGAAACTGAGGAACCTCGGCCACTCCGTAGGTCTGGTAGGACTTCTCGCCCACCGGAGAGGTACTACGGTTTCCTCATTGATGGTGACAGAGAAGACTGCATCATGGAGGATGATGATCCTACCAGTTTTCAGCAAGCTATCACGAGTGAAGACTCTGTGAAGTGGCTGGATGCCATGAGATTCGAAATGGAGTCTATGTACACCAACAAAGTATGGACTTTGGACGTTGTACCCCCTAGGGTAAATGGATCTTTAAAAGAAAGATTGGTGTAGATAGGCAGGTAGAGACCTATAAGGTAAGACTTGTGGCGAAAGGTTTTCGTCAAAGACCAGGTTTGGACTATGACGAGACTTTTTCGCCCGTGGCCACGCTTAAATCCATTCGGATCCTACTTGCTATTGCTACTCACTACGACTATGAAATCTGGCAGATGGACGTTAAAACGGCATTTCTAAATGGAGATTTAGAAGAATGCGTTTATATGGATCAGGTAGAGGGCTTCATTGACAGTGGGAGCAGCGGGAAAGCATGTAAATTGCTTAAATCCATATATGGTTTAAAGCAGGCATCACGGAGTTGGAACATCTGTTTCGATGATGTTATCAAAGAGTTTGATTTCATCAAAAATCCAGATGGACCTTGTGTTTATAAGAAGGCTGTAGGGAGAGCTGTCACATTCCTCGTATTGTACGTGGATGATATTCTTCTGATAGGAAATGATATTCCTATGCTACAGTCGGTCAAATCTTTCTTATCACTAAGGTTCTCCATGAAGGACCTGGGTGATGTCACATACATCCTGGGCATTAGGATCTATAGGGATAGATCCAAGAGGTTGTTGGGATTGACCCAAACCAGGAACATTAACACCATCCTAAAAAGGTTTAGTATAGAAAACTCCAAGCGGGGTGCCTTACCCGCTTGCCATGGGGTTACTCTCTCCAAGGACTCTGGCCCAAAGACCGATGAAGAGAGAGCACGCATGAGCATTATACCCTATGCTTCGGCAGTAGGATCTATAATGTATGAGATGTTATGTACACGCCCAGATGTAGCTTATGCACTTAGTGTTGTAAGCAGGTATCAATCCAACCCAGGGGTGAATCACTGGATAGCTGTGAAGAACATTCTTAAGTATTTGCGAAAGACTAAAGAATTGTTCTTGGTGTATGGTAATGGAGATCTCCAAATGGAGGTCTTTACCGATTCGAGCTTCCAGAGCGATAAGGACGACAGCTAATCTATCTCAGGGTTTATATTTACCCTCAATGGAGGGGCGGTAAGTTGGAAGAGTTCCAAACAGGATACCGTTGCAGACTCTGTAAGTGCACGGCGGCGTCCCGGCCGTCTTTCCGAGGACAAAATGCGGAAGCGATGATTTACTTTAAACTTTATAACCGGCTCCACCGTGCACAAAAATCCTGGATCGGGCCATTAAACTAATTCTATCTAACTAAAGAACGGGTAGAGAGATATACCGAGCGATCCGTGTCCTTCGGTCTTCTCGTCGTCGTCCCGATCTCCCGCGGAATGTCCGGTCTCCACCTCTTCGCCGGAAGGGCACCACGTCGCCGGCTTCTTTTACGGGCTCCCACCTCTGGACCGAGGCAACTCGGGCACGAAGTTGGCGAGCCGACATGCCTAAGAGTTGCTGTAGAATAGTGTAGAGAGCTATGTGTCTCATTGGGTTTATGGAAGTTACCCTTTTGTGGAGGAAATGAGATATGAACCTTTTGTGAATGAACTTGGGAATTTTGTAGCATGAAAAGAGCAAAAATTCCCACATACAAATTTTGGACAGCCCACTAGAGAAGTGGCCGGCCATGGCTCATGGAGAGAATGAGAGGGGAGAGTATGAATGAAGTGTGTGAGTGAGTCAATCATCAAAGAGAGAGAAAAGGGGTATCATGATGAAAGAAATGATCATCAACCAAAAAGCAACACTCCACCAACCAATCATCTCATCACAAAGTCAAGCAATCATGAAGTCAAGAAAGTCAAGGTATGGTGCAATCATCATGATGCAATAATATGCAAAGACAACCCTCCAAAATGCTTATTTGCACAAATGCAAATAAGCCCTCCTCCACCAATCTTCAGCCAATGAAAGATACAAAGAAAATTGGTCGAAACGGAAAGCAAACTGGCAACTTCATAAAACTGATCCTGTAATAAATTACAGGAAACCCCGCTACTGTATACACATACCCGCATTTGTATTCCGACCGAATACAAATGCACTGAGACAAAATCTACACTGTACTATACTAGGATCCGGCTTAAACCAAAGCCCGCTAGTATAAACCGTCCGATCGTGATCCGTGCAATACCGCACGTATCTGATCGAACCCTGCCATATCTCCATACGGCCTCTACAGCGTTTCGCCCGAAACTTGAGAAAACGGTTTGTGGGGGACTCTAAAAACTCGTCAATACTTTGGTTATGGATTTAACCACTAGCACGTCAGAGGTATTAGCCTATACGTAACGGGCTACCAGGTATTGACCAAAAGGGACGTCGATGAGCGAACTCATCCTGACACCCTACTGAGCCTGTCAGTGACAATATCCGTACAGTCCGGTCCGTTCGTCTATGAGCATCGCATGTCAGGCCTAGGGGGTTGGTAAAAGTCAGACCCCCAAAAGCGGTGCAAGTCATGTCGGAGTGTAGCCCAGAACACCCTGAGATACTACTGGAATACCTACCAGTAAATCTTCTGTCTTGGCCAAGGACTTCGTGTAAGGGCTCTCCTAGACACAGCGCGACCTCACCCCCAATACCGGGAGAGACGAACCACTGAAGATCCACTCACTGCCTCCATGTGGCTCGGGACTGTACCCAACTAAAACCTGTTTGCACGTCTCCTTTGAGCGTGGTAGGGTAGTAATCAAAGTACAGTGGGAACTCACACGAGACAAATGACGATCCTCAGGTCGATGAACTAACCTGTACACATGTCACCAGGGAACTGCTATCTGACGTCAGGTATAAGACCAACTAGCATGTTCCCGGCGAGTCCTGTCCGGTGTACTCATAACCCAATAAGCACCTGTATACATCTTAGGTGAACCAACTGACACCAGTGGCTTGTGAGACCGGCCACCGCCCCTCATCGGGGTCTCGACTGTATACACTAGTCTACTCTGGAGTATCGATGCCCTGTCTCGAAACTCCCACGACTAGGGACCTTTTAAGGATGTGCTTATAGACTACCAGCTCCCACGTATATGATCGCCCTCATACTACTGGCAGTCAAGCAAGAATCCTAGAGGCTCTATCAACGTGTAATAGCAACCTGTCAGGTCACCTAAAGCCGTGTAATAGCAACCTGTCAGGTCACCTAAAGCAGTACACGATGATAAAGATAAACCAGATAGCATACTATCATCTTGAGTAAGACTGTCCTACCGGAATAGGTCCTCCCTCAATCATTGCAACCACGTGCCTGTGATCCAATAATTGACTCTGAGGGCACTATCTCCAACAATCTCCCACTTGCACTCAAGGCTAATTATTGCGATGTCGCATACTCACTGCCCGTGTGATACCGAACACCCAACTCCTCTACTAGTCAGTCTCACAAATCCCGTTTGCGAAACTATTGCGTTCGAGGAATAGCCTCAGCGAGTGGATCCGCTTTGATGTTTCGTTCTATGTCTCTCCATATCGCAAGTTCGCGGAGAAACCCATCTCCCGAAATGAGCAATACCTGTCTTAGAATGTGTCTGGATATCTGATGGGACCTAGTTCATAAATGAACTCCATATCCAAACTTCTTAGACTGTATCATCAACTGAACTTAATCAGTATCCTGCGCCATCCTTCCCTCAGTATCCTCCTGGAGCACCTGTCCAAAATACTGCCCCTCGTCAGAAGGAAAACTATAACTCTGACAACCTCTCTGTCATCCATGTCACCTTGGAAGCCTGGAATGATAATTGTCTCCTGAATGAGGCTGTCGTTATCATATCCCTAGAACATGCACTTATGTTCTAAAACTACTTCCGATTGTTTCTCCAGGATAGGATCAATATCAACTTATTGCATCTACCGCAAAAACAACATCTGGTGTGGTACTTGACATCTCATGATCGACTCAATTGCCTAAGCAAGTGATCTGCCAATCATGCACATCCCTCTCCCCTTTAGTCTGTAAGACACCTTCAGAGAGGGTGACTCCACCACCTGCAGGTACACTACCGTGCATGGAGTCGTCCATTCTAACACACCTGTAGAATGCTGTCTAAGTACCCAGATTGGGACACTTCCCAAATCTAGATCTAAAACCATAGATCTAGTAACCAGATTGTCTGATATATCCTAGCCTTATGTGGAGAAACTATTGTGTGACAACCAATGTATAACCGACCGTAGCATAGGAATTTCACTTCCCACTCTGTGTATGTCATCCAAATACCAGGATATCATACCCTACTACTTTCTTAATAGATCTATCCCCTTATTCTGATGAAGTCAAACCTATGACTGTCACATCAGAAATAGATGATCTATCTCCGCTATATCTGCTTTTGTCTATAAATAGACATAAGCCACCTGTCCACCAATGCTTCCGCTGCTCCCACTGATCATGACAACCCTCTGGCAGAATCATATACACGTGCACTTTTAAAGACAGTTTAGAACGACGCTATACTCATCCTCCTGCCGGGTCTCACAGTCTGGAACAACAGCAATGGCAAGTCTGGGTAAACAAGAACCTCCCTGTCACCGTCCTTGAGGCTACCGGAGTACCTCTCGAGTGCCTGAGGTTACCCACCAAATCTGCGGAGTGGCCAATGGAATGTCAAACCAGAATGAATCTTTAGGTTCTTATCAAATTTTCAGTAATCGTTTGCGGTTCTGGAATCACTTCCAGTTCTACCATACTCCCGCTACTGTTTTCTGAAAAATCCATTTTTGTTAAAACTGTGGCGAGTTAAGAACAATATCACTATTGATCTTCCAGATGGTAGAAAGTCAACCCTCGTCATAGCCTGGGTCAACCCACAAACAGCCATTACAGAAACGTGCCTTGAGTTATCCAGAGTCTGGTTTTAAGCATAAGCCGGACAACTCCCCGTACCTTAACATCGTTAAGATACGAACTGTTCTATATCCAATATAGGACCAGAGGCACTGATTTAATTGAACCAGATTCAAATCATGCAGCTGTCTCCAGTGCATGTCAACTAAATGGAAGGAGGCCGATCAGCGTTACTCAACTTAGGAATGCTTCCAATTATGAGTAACCTGAAAGAGAAGCAACTTCTCTTAATCATTACTATCAACTGAACACCATACACAAGTATCTACATCTTCGATCACCTTGAAGAATCCCGATACTTGCAACACCTGGTTCTCTACTTTATTCATATACCTACAACTTCTCAAAACTCAGACCTTGTGTTTCTACGAAACACTTATCTAAGAACTAGAGAAGTCATAAGTAAACCGAGTATAGTACGAGGTCCAACCCCTCTGTCCTAATGGACACTGGACAACATACAATACTTTGTATAAGTCCCTTGAGTCTGATAACTCAATCCCTGTATGTCGTAGATTGAAAACTGTACTATGGTTATGAAGAATTACACCGCTGTTTAATGCTCCTTACCTAACCATCCACTGATATAGGTAAATATCACAGACATAATTTCAAAAAGGTATATCTCACTCTATGAAAATAGACGTACAGATATATCAATTTGAAATTGGTGCATAACAGTGGATATTCAAAACCAAATATTTGTCGTCCGGCAAACAACCCAGGTGACTTCCACAAATATCACCGATTACAACGAATCCCGATATAATGAGGATGATCACCCAATTCCCAATAACTTACTCCCACTCATCATCTGTAAAACCATACAGATGTGAAAATCATACCTGGTAAATACATACCCTGGAGCAAGTGTCTAATTGGGAAATCAGTTTTCTTTTAACGGTACACAGTGAAACTGAAACATTGAAATGTTTCGATGGGGTATCCTGGTATTCCTAGTAATGCCTCTTCTATTATCAGATTCACAACTGTAACCGTATATTTCTATGCCATCTCTTCAAATCCCTTCATATGTCTTTAGTCATTACCTTCTCCACACCCCTTTAGGCCAAATGGTTTTCTTCCTTCCCTACCGTTTGGAACCAGCCTATGGTTTGGAAGAAGACTATCCTATAAGCATAATAGGTGTACTGCCCTAATCCTAGGAGCACTCGCAATGCGAGAAAAGGTGAGGATAAAAAACAACTGATTAAACTTTATTCCTATTTCTCCTGAACCAGAATCCATCCCCGAACTGGAACAAGTTCCTTTCGAGTTCGTATATAACCATACGATGGAATATCCAATAAACTGTGGATCTTCGTCGTGATACGGAGTGTCCTGGAGAAATACAAAGGTGAAGTGGGAGTGGTAATGAAATACTTGGTTTGGTCATGAATAGCAGTCGCAATTTACATTGCCCTCCTTCTAATCCCTTTATTTGTCTTTACATAATACCTTCTGTACACCATCGTTAGGCTAATTTGTTTTCTTCATTCCCTACTGGTCGGCACCTGCCTATGGTTTGGAAGAAGACTATCCAATTTGCGTAATAGGTTTACTATCCCCTAATCTAAGTAAGGGGCACTCGCACCCTGAGAGAAGGTAAAAGGAAAAGACAACTGAATAGTTCTATTCGTTTTCTCGAGAACCAGAAACCATCCTCGAATAAATTCCTTCGAGTTCGTATATAACCATACGATGGTTTGGTCCAGTGGAAGTGGACGTTCGTAGTAATACGGGGTGTTCTGGAGAAAAGGGTAAAAGTAGGAGTGGCAATGAGGTTTGCAACTCTGACAATCCAAAAGTCATTCTTATAAGAAGGTTCGGTCAACTTGGTCACTGAGTCATAGTCTAAGGTCGGGTCAATGGTCGCTGCCAAAGAGAGAGATAAAAGAAACACTCAGCGTGCACTCTAACCTATATCAGAATGGTTACCAATTTATCTAATCTGGAAACCTCCCACTGTACCGTCAAATTCTCCTCCAAACCTGAAAGAAGAATTAGTCAGGATCACCCGAGGAGTAAACCAACTCATCAGTGGGAATCAGGATCCAACTATCATCGCATGATAACGTGACGGAATCCGCTCACATTATCACACTCCAGAAGGTATGCGCATATCTGGCAAGTTTCAGTTTCTTTTGAAACTCCCGATGTGATTTTTGCCCCATGCTCTTATGACCTTGGCGTGAGGTCAAAATGTCATAAGTCACATGTCAAGTTCTACCCATCATTATCCAGGTTAATTTGAACCCACCCGTACATACCCTTGACGTAGGCCAAAATAGTAGTACGATTGTCCCAAACCAACGTATCTATCTATTCAATAGATAAATACCCGGCAGTTACTAATCACTATGCCTTGGCGTGAGGTCAAAATACATAGCTTGAGTACTACCGAATATTTAACTGAAATGATGGAGGGCTACGAATGGTTTCTGGCAAAAACCTTTAACGTAATGAACTTGATATCGTTGAAGGAACATGATAGCTTTATAAAAATATAGTGGCGAAAACCTTTGCTAAAGAGGTCACTCCCGGTGAAGGGATCTCGGCTCTTTCCCCGTAGAATGAGGTGCAGGATATTCCAACTGAATACCACTATGCAAAGCAAAAGTAAATGACTATAGTGAAGTTATTGCCCTGACGCAAACTTTTTTCCAAGGGGTCACTCCCGGTGAAGGGATCTCGGCCCTTGCCTCGTCGACTGAGGAGCAGGATATTCCAACTGAATACCACTGTGCAAAACAAAAGAAAACGCCCCTGCAATAACAGATTTTTGAAAAGATTGTTCCAACAACATCAAATAGGTTTGTTTTTAACATGCATTGATCCGAATCAACGCAGTCCCATCAATTGATCACACCAATAAAGAACGAAAATAATGACGTACGTATATGCCATCCGCATTCGCCACTGGGTCCCGTCATTACCCGTTAGGTTAGTTAACTAACGACAGAGCGGGGACTGGACTAGCGCGGATGCAAAACATATACAACATCTACTAGTATATATATCAATATATAATATTTCGCTCAAGGCGTGATAAAATGCAACATCACAGAAATGTAATAAGCATCACAGAACAATACAGATATCTGGGATCCCCGGGTTTCACAGAGCCGCTACTGAAACCCGACGTTCCCCTGGTCGTGTGGATAACCTGTGCAATGAAATCCTAGACCCCTACGGGCGCGGCAGGTTACCCGCCAAAACCTGAAGCGGGCAGCCCCCTTCAGCAACGTGAATGGACCACCCAGCACTTCACGGAATCCGGTAACTTGGGCACCCATCCTGGGTCAACCTGTACACCCTACGAGTGCGGCGAATAGCCCGCCAATTCTAGTGTGAAGCCCCCTCCGTCTCAATGCCATGAGATGGGGGCTCGTTGCCCTCTAGAACCCGGCTATCCGTGCACCCCTCCGCGGGGTAATCCTAGTACAGAAAGTAAAATATACATACAACGGGTACATCGACCTCGACCCGGTCGTGCCCCAAAAGAATAATATACAAACAGGAAGTGACGACAGTCCACATGTCGGACGCTCGCCCCGCAATATCAAATGTACATAATACAACCAAAACTGTACTAGCATTGCATCCAGGCTATCCCATACGACCAATCCGCAACATCACAGCACAATCACAGAATATCAACGTGAATGTCATTTTCGCAAATCCGTCTAACCGGGCTATAGCAGTTAGACAGGATTTACCGATCAAGTGACATTCACGGTCGCAGATATAATGTAAATACTGTGAACTAATGTGTTAAAAATTTTCGATCGATCAAATTTTTCTAAGTGGGCCCCCAAGCACTAGTGTAGCACTTAAAAAAATTCTGGGCCCAAAAAGAATATTCCAAAACCCACATTTCCTTCACAGGAGCTCTCTGTAAAAATTTAGTACACTGAACTGTAAAAGTGGGTGCGGAACCGCGGCCCAAGCATGGGTTTGGCCGCGGTTCCGCAGTGGTATGGTGAGATTACGAGACAAAATTTTCACAGAGTGCTTAGATTTCCCGGCACAGTATTATGCAACAACCTGAAAAAAATTTCGAGCTAAAAAAAATTTCGACAGAAACTGATGCAAATGAAAATACGGTTTTTGGAATTTTGTTCGATCGAAAGTGTAAACACATTAAACCAAGCTAGACTAGGTTAATGGCGTGGCTCTGATACCAGTGTAAGTGCACGGCGGCGCCCCGGCCGTCTTTCCGAGGGCAAAATGCGGAAGCGATGATTTACTTTAAACTTTATAACCGGCACCACCGCGCACAAAAATCCCGGATCGGTCCATTAAACTAATTCTAGCTAACTAAAGAACGGGTAGAGAGATATACCGAGCGATCCGTGTCCTTCGGTCTTCTCGGCGTCGTCCCGATCTCCCGTGGAATGTCCGGTCTCCACCTCCTCGCCGGAAGGGCACCACGTCGCCGGCTTCTTTTACGGGCTCCCACCTCTGGACCGAGGCAACTCGAGCACGAAGTTGGCGAGCCGACGTGCCCAAGAGTTGCTGTAGAATAGTGTAGAGAGCTATGTGTCTTATGGGGTCTATGGAAGTTGCCCTTTTGCGGAGGAAATGAGATATGCTTTTGTGAATGAACTTGGGAATTTTGTAGCAAGAAAAGAGTAAAAATTCCCACATACAAATTTTGGACAGCCCACTAGAGAAGTGGCCGGCCATGGCTCATGGAGAGAATGAGAGGGGAGAGTATGAATGAAGTGTGTGAGTGAGTCAATCATCAAAGAGAGAGAAAAGGGGTATCATGATGAAAGAAATGATCATCAACCAAAAAGCAACACTCCACCAACCAATCATCTCATCACAAAGTCAAGCAATCATGAAGTCAAGAAAGTCAAGGTATGGTGCAATCATCATGATGCAATAATATGCAAAGACAACCCTCCAAAATGCTTATTTGCACAAAAATGCAAATAAGCCCTCCTGCACCAATCTTCAGCCAATGAAAGATACAAAGAAAATTGGCCGAAACGGAAAGCAAACTGGCAACTTCATAAAACTGATCCCGTAATAAATTACAGGAAACCCCGCTACTGTATACACATACCCGCATTTGTATTCCGACCGAATACAAATGCACTGAGACAAAATCTACACTGTACTATACTAGGATCCGGTTTAAACCAAAGCCCGCTAGTATAAACCGTCCGATCGTGATCCGTGCAATACCACACGTATCTGATTGAACCCTGCCATATCTCCATACGGCCTCTACAGCGTTTCGCCCGAAACTTGAGAAATCGGTTTGTGGGGGACTCTAAAAACTCGTCAATACTTTGGTTATGGATTTAACCACTAGCACGTCAGAGGTATTAGCCTATACGTAACGGGCTACCAGGTATTGACCAAAAGGGACGTCGATGAGCGAACTCATCCTGACACCCTACTGAGCCTGTCAGTGACAATATCCGTACGGTCCGGTCCGTTCGTCTATGAGCATCGCATGTCGGGCCTAGGGGCTTGGTAAAAGTCAGACCCCCAAAAGCGGTGCAAGTCATGTCGGAGTGTAGCCCAGAACACCCTGAGATACTACTGGAATACCTACCAGTAAATCTCCTGCCTTGGCCAAGGACTTCGTGTAAGGGCTCTCCTAGACACAGCACGACCTCACCCTCAATACCGGGAGAGACGAACCACTGAAGATCCGCTCACTGCCTCCATGTGGCTCGGGACTGTACCCAACTAAAACCTGTTTGCACGTCTCCTTTGAGCGTGGTAGGGTAGTAATCAAAGTACAGTAAGAACTCACACGAGACAAATGACGATCCTCAGGTCGATGAACTAACCTGTACACATGTCACCAGGGAACTGCTATCTGACGTCAGGTATACGACCAACTAGCATGTTCCCGGCGAGTCCTGTCCGGTGTACTCATAACCTAATGAGCACCTGTATACATCTTAGGTTAACCAACTGACACCAGTGGCTTGTGAGACCGGCCACCGTCCCTCGTCGGGGTCTCGACTGTATACACTAGTCTACTCTGGAGTATCGATACCCTGTCTCGAAACTCCCACGACTAGGGACCTTTTAAGGATGTGCTTATAGACTACCAGCTCCCACGTATATGATCGCCCTCATACTGCTGGCAGTCAAGCAAGAATCCTAGGGGCTCTATCAACGTGTAATAGCGACCTGTCGGGTCACCTAAAGTAGTACACGATGATAAAGATAAACCAGATAGCATACTATCATCTTGAGTAAGACTGTCCTACCGGAATAGGTCTTCCCTTAATCATTGCAATCACGTGCCTGTGATCCAATAATTGACTCTGAGGGCACTATCTCCAACAGACTCTACGATGGAGGCTAAGTATATTGCTGTGAATGATGCCGCCAAGGAAGCCGTCTGGATGAGGAAGTTCGTCTCGGAGCTAGGAGTAGTTCCAACCATTATTGATCCAATTCCATTGTATTGTGATAATAATGGGGCTATGGCATTAGCCAAGGAGCCTAGGTCCCATCAGCGGTCCAAACACATCCTGAGGCGTTTTCATTTGATCCGGGAGATTGTAGATCGCCGCGAGATCGAGATTAAGAGAGTAGACATAAAGAATAACGCCGCGGATCCACTCACTAAGGCCCTCCCTCAGCCGCAGCATGAGCGACTTTTTGAGATTTTGGGTATGAGATACGCCAATAACTGGCCTTAGTGCAAGTGGGAGATTGTTGGATATATGTATGCCCTAGAGGCCATTATGTGATAGTGGATGTATTTGTACATGTATATATATATATATTCAGTGTACATTCTTGCTCGACATGATAGTATGCTATCGGTTCTTCTTTATCTGACATGTTGATTTGATCATGCTTTTATTCATTCATACATGTTGATAAAGCCCTGAGGATATAGGCTTGACTACTGTGATTATGATGGAGATCATACTAGTGGGACATCTGTAGTTTATAAGCATATCCTGGAATGTCCCTAGTCATAGGTGTATCGAGACGGGGCATTGATATACCAGAGTAGACAAGCGTATATAATACTAGACCCATATGATGGGCGATGGATGTTCCCACATTTATCGATGTTTGACATCGAGATCGTATACGGGTGCTCAGTGGTGACTGGGTACACTGGACCGACTCGCCGAGAACTCCTATATGGAATTATATCTATCGTCGGATAGCAGTTCTCAGGTGACACTGGTGCAGGTTAGTCTGTAGACCCGAGATCGTCATAGAGTCTTGTGTGTTCTCCTACTGTGCTTTGATTACAACCCTACCATGGCTCTACTAAGTCGTGCGAACAGGTGGCCATTGGGTACAGTCCCGAGACACACGAAGGCGATGAGCGATAGGAGGGGTTTCGTCTCTCCCGGTATTGGGAGTTGATGCTGTGCTGTGCTCGACCGGCTATATCAGTAAGTCCCTGGCCAGGGCTGTTAGGATTTGCTGATAAGTGTTATCAGTAGTTTCTCGATCTGTTATAGACCATTCATCGGCACGACTTTTCGAGATATTGGCGTTGACGTTACCATCCCTAGACTCGATATGTAGCATATCTGACGAAGAGACCGGACTGTACAGTAGTGTTGCTGGTTGGCTCGACGGGAGTTGTAGCAGGTTCGCTTGTTTTCTTCTGATCGCTCAATACCCGGGTGGCCGTTACGTTTAGCTGAGCGCTTGCGGCTTGTAGGTATTTGATATGATCATTACCTACTGTCGGCGTATTGATGAGTCTTAGAGTCCCACAATGAAGTTTCCTGGCTCAGGCGAAAAGATGTGGTGTGCATATGAGATATGCGCGGGGACCCGATTAAATATGGATATGTGATACCGTATATTAATCGGGCATTTTCTATTGGTCGGGTCGTATGTGATATGACCGGTTTGCAAAATCAAGTGTTGATTTAGCAAATGACTTTTAGATTAATTATTTAATCAAACTCTTTTTCTATTATGTATGCATACATGTATACACATGCTGATGTGCATGGATACATACATACATACATAGTATCATGGTTGTTGATACATGTTTGATGGAAATGCAAGACTTACATTGTAGAATTATCTATATATTTATCATTTTAGAAAAAGAGAAAGGATAATTCACACAAGGTTTAAGCTTATCATCTTTGACCATGCTTCAACCACCATTTAACCTTGAGTTAATTATCCTTTCATCTTTAACTCATTTGATAAAAATCTAGATGATTCTAACCATGGTTGAAATGAGAAAGGATTAAGATATATTATTCTTTTCTCATTTCAATTATTCATTCTCTCATATCTTTTCTTGTGAGAAAAAGCTTAGCCACCATCATCTTCTTCCTCTCTTGAGAATTTCTTTAAGTGAGGTTGATTAAAAGAAAGAGTTTTGATTATAGAAAAACAACCACATCATCATACTACACACATCTAGCCGGTTTGTGTAGGGTGTTTGCTCTACTTCATTGATATATCGAGTAAAGCAAGGAGCTTTGGGCAAAGGAGCATCGGGTGGATCGTCATGGACATTAGAAGACCTCAAGCGAACCTTTTTCCAACCCTCGAGTGGCCAAGGAGTCTAGCGTAGGGAGCTACAAAGGTTGTACTCTCAAAACCCTAGCCTTTGTTACCTGTGATGTTGTTCAAGTTATGAAACCCTAATTCTCTAGTGATGATTCTTTGTATGTTCACTTAGCACCTTAAAAATTTAATTTTGAGACATGTGATGCTTCCAAACCCTTCATTAGGTGCTAGGTAAACCTAACAGTGTGCGGATGTGAACGAACCCCGTCGCAAAACCATGCAACCTCTACTCTGTTTTGCCCAAAGGCGAGTAACCCTCTGTGTGGGACTCTAAAGGCTCGACACTATGCTGGCAGTGGGTTTAACCACATGCCGCAAGCGGTACTAGCTGTACGTAACGGTCCCCAGGTAGATGCCGATAAGAAGACTGATGAGGTGAACCCATCGAACTCTTACTGAGCCTGAATATGACAATCTTCGTACAGTCCGGTCTGTTCGTCTGAGAATATCGCATGGCGGGCCTAAGGGGGCGGTAAACGTCAGTCCCCAAATATCGGTACAAGTCGTGTCGGAGTGTAGCCCAAAACACCCAGAGAATCTACTGGAAAACCTACCAGCAATTCTCGCTTGCCCTGGCCAGGGATGACAATGTGTAATGGCTCTCCTAGACACAACGCGATATCAACTCCCAATACCGGAGAGACGAATCCTGTCTAACTGTCACTACCTCCAAGTGCTTCGGGACTGCACCCAACTACTACTTGTTTGCACGACTCAGTAGAGCCGTGGTAGGGTAGTAATCTAAGAACAGTGGGAACACACTCGAGACGAAGTGACAGTGTCAAGTCAGCGGACTAAGCTGTACTCATGTCACCTGGGAACTGTTAACTGATGATAGGTATAATACCAACCAACAGTTCCCGACGAGTCCTGTCCAGTGTACTCGTAACCCAACGAGCACCTGCATACTATCTCCAGTACGACGTACTGATAGCTTTGGGACAGACCGTCTCCCCGCTGGGAAGAGAAGCGCATGCACCAGTCTACTCTGGAGTATCAATGCCCTGTCTCGATAATCCTACGACCAGGGACAAAAATAAGGAAGTGCTTATAGACCACCCAGCTCCCACTAATGTGATCGCCATCACAACGCTGGTAGTCAAGCAAAAATCCTAAGGGCTCCACCAATATGTTTTTAGCGATATGTTAAAAGAAACATATACACATATTAAGATAGAAACAAACTAAGTAGCATACTACTATATCGAGCAAAACTGTTGTAAAACCATATATATATATCCCAAGCCTCCAAAATGTATTATACAAACTAGTACTATACAATAATGGCCTCTAGGGCATACATATCTAACAATCTCCTACTTCCACAAAAGGCCAGTAATTGGTGTACCGCATACCCAACGTCTGCACTAACGCCAGCTGCTGGCGTACCACATACCCAATAGCTCAAAAAGTCGCTCGAACTGTGTTTGAGGGAGTGTTAGTTATATGTATGCCCTAGAGGCCATTACTGTACATAGGATGTATATTGTAGTGGATGCTGGGACATATATAGGGAGGACTTTCTTGCTCGATATGATAGCATGCTATCTGGTCGCTCTTTACCTTAACGTGTACACTGATTGTCTCTCTGTTACATGTTGGTAAAGCCCTTAGGATGTGTACTTGACTACCTGGACTATGATGCGGATCATACTAGTGGGGACATGGTAGTCCATAGGTACATCCTTCAAGGTCCCTAGTCGTGGGTGTATCGAGACAGGGCATCGATATACCAGAGTAGACTAGCGTATACCTTCTCGACCCATACAGATGGGTGATGGATGATCCCATATCCATTGGTGTTTGACATCAGAGATGATATACGGGTGCTCAGTGGAGACTGGGTACACTGGACGGACTCGCCGAGAACTCCCAGATGGTATTATACCTTACGTCAGATGGCAGTTCTCTGGTGACACTGGTACAGGTTAGTCTGTAGACCCGAGATCATCATAGAGTCTTGTGTGATTCCCACTGTGCTTTGATTTCCACCTTACCACGTCCAAGAGGGCGTGCAAAACGGTGGTTTTTGGGTACAGTCCCGAATCACATGGAGGCAATGAGCGATAGGAAGGGATTCGTCTCTCCCGGTATAGAGAGTTGATGTTGCGTTGTGTTCGATTGGCTATAACCGGAAATCCCTGGTCAGGGTTGCTGAGATTTAATGGTAAGTGTTACCAGTATTTTCTCGAACTGTTATAGACCTCATATCGACACGACTAATCGAGCTATTGGGGTCTGACGTATACCACCCCTAGGCGAGATATGCGACATATCAGACGATCAGACCGAACTGTACGGTAAGTGTTACTGGTTGGATTCACAGGAGTGTGAGCGGGCTTGCTCGTTGATCTTCTGATCGCTCAATACCCGGGTAGCCGTTACGTTTAGCAGTCCGCTTGCGGCTTGTGGGTGTTTGATATGATCATCACCTGCTGCCGGCGTATTGACGAGTCTTTAGAGTCCTACACAGAGGTTTTCTGGCTCAAGCGAAATGAAATAGGAGCGCATATGAGATATGTACGGGACCGAGAATAATAGCAGTACGTGATACTGAATTCTATTCTCGCGATTAGTGACATTGATCGGTTATATACGATATAGCCGGGTTATCGGATCAAGTGTTGATTCGATAAGTTGTTACTATAGATATTAGTCGGTTATATGCAATATGACCGGATCATTAAATCAAGTGTTGATTTAATGATTTAATGTTTAATTATATATTTGATATATTACTTTACATTAACTAGTATTTGTTCACTTAAGATTGATTTTCTCACTTGATGTGCACAAGTAGTATATGTGATATATTTTTGTGCACTTGATTGTATCATGTTTGATGATACATGCAAACTTGGGTGTATGTTTGCCTTAAACTATGATTAGGTTAATGGTTAGGGTTTGATTTATTTGTTTTATTTATTTTCTTTATTCATTTTGGCAAAAATAAAATGGAGGCTTGTTTTGTTTTACCCTTGAAGCTTCATGAAGCTTTGAAAGTCTACCATTTTGTTTTTAACCTAAACCTAACCATTACCTAAACCCTAGTTTATTCTCTACATTAGTTTACTAACCCATGGTTGCTAAATGATAACCATCACATGATTTTCTTTTTGAAGTTTTATATATAATTCTTTTTCTTTCTTCTTCTTCATCTTCTTCATGAAGAAAAAGAAAAGCTTTCTTGAAAATTGTCAAGTGATGAAATCAAGTGAGAAACCCAAATCCAAAGTGAACCCACTTCCTATTTCTTCATCCTCTACCACTTGCCATGTTGTATAGGGTGTTTTCTTCACAAGGTTCATGACCAAGTGAAGATGGAGCTTGAGTTTGAGTCGCCTCGACGTAGATCATCTTCGGCATCGAAGTCAATGACCTAGCCCGCTCGTTTCTCCGACGAAACCATCGCTAGAGTCCGGGATCCGATGATCGCAGCGGAGGGACGTCATCACAGAGATAAAGAGGTGGAGGACCAGATCTACAAAGGTTGTAGTCACTTTCACTTTCTAGTAAAGCTGTTTACTTGTATAGTTTTCGCCTAATCTCTAGTTAACGATCTAGTTTAGGGTTTCTCGGCACCGGAAAATTTTAATTTGGCATGGTTGATGCCTTGTGGAACCACTTGAGTGTGCCTAGGAACCCTACAGTGGTATCAGAGCCTAGCTAGAGCCTTAGGCGAAGTGTAGACGATGTTAGAAACCCGATCGAACCCGAAACCCTAAATTTCACCTCTTTCTGTACATTTTCTGAAATCGTGGATTTTTGTGAATTAAAAATATGCAAAAAAATAAGCAGGGTTTTCTAGGAGTGACTGTGCAAAACGAGCGCCTAAATCGATCAAGGCGCCGCGGAACCGCGGCAATAGCATAGCTAGTGCGGCGGTCCGCGGCCGTACGGTCGCTTCTTTCATCAAATTTTGCACAGTAATGTTAATCTGAATTTCCTGTGTTTTCTGGGAATTTTTAATTTGCACTCAAGAGTTGAGTTATCTAGGGTGTATTGGGGATTCGATGATTCGATCGGAAACTTTAACTGCGTCTATGTGTTTTTCCGGATAATTTAGAATATGTCAAAAAGTTCGACTGGATATAAATACCCACTTTTTCCCATGCCGGGAAATTTCCAATTGTTGGATTTTTCCGTAGTTTAATTACGTTCTAAGTAGTGCAAGTAACGCGATGGTCCCTCTAGAAGACAACAAAGCTTAACTCGATTATATGACCGTCTTGAACTGTCCTTTGAACCTTAGGGTTTGGGGCAGTACGGCGTGCCACATGTGAAGCGTTGGCTTGACCCTTCTACGGCTGGACCGTTGGTGCTGTGGCATGAAGTGAATGTTTTTTAAACTTATTTCATGTGTTGAGCTGTTTCGGGAAAACTTGGGGGTGTTTGATTGTTCGATAGGAAAGTTTAACATATTCTATTTATCTGGAATGTGATACAATATTTGGAATTCACAAGTAGTTATGAGATAACTAATATGAATGTTATAAACATAGCAGTTTGGTCTCACTTGATCGGTTGCCACGGAATTTTGATGTGATCAAAAGTCCGTCGCAATCACGTAGTGTACGCGGATACTCGCCGGGTAAACTTAATAGACAGCCATGCCCCATAGCCCCGACCAAGTGACTGTAGGAGAACCCCGTCGCCGAAAGCATCCGTTCGGGTGCTCGCGGCAGCGGTGTTCCGCCTTGGTGCACTTCGTCGACGGCATCGGGGGTGCGGCCGCCTACTAAAGTTTACGACGATCATTCGATCAAAATGCCGGGAAACTTGTTGAATTGCCCGACTTGATATTGAAAAGTGTTTTCGATAATGAGACTAAAATGCAGGGTTTATAATTGTTAGGCATGTGATGTCTGAGGAATTCAGATGGTTAGGCATGCGATGTCTAAAGAGATTGCGGATTCCAACTGTTGTAGTTTTACACTTTCTTTTCTGCGACCGTAAGTGTAATATGTGATATCGCCGGTTTCGTTGCTATATGTCAACGACAATTGGGATTGGCATATTTACTTACGTTGATGACATGTGATGTTATGTGTTGCTGGATATGTTATATTGGATCGTCGTGTTTGAATAGCCAGGGTTTTTTTTATGTGAGATGAGTGTTTTTCATTTTCATTTATGTAAAAACTTGTATGTAATATTCTTTTATTGGGGCACTTCCAGGTTGCGGAAGATGTCACCGTTGATGTATATTATTTCCTTTTCCGCACTAAGATAGACCCAAGGAGGAGAGCACAAGTAACCGGGTTCTAGAGTCCAGTGGGAGACTAACTCGAGGAGTCGAGTCCGGGTCTCCTAACTCTAGAATTGGTAGGGTTGCTTGCTGCTCTCGTAGGGGTCTAGGGGTATGGGTTTGGCTATTCATCACGACCGTGGAATCCGTGTTTTATACAGGCTCGTATTGAAAACACGGACGTCCTAGTATATCCAATATTTCATATATGATTCTTCTGCTGCGATATCTGTGATGTGATCATTTGATATGTTGTGATAGATACTGTATATAGTATATATGATATATTATATAAACGTTACTTATGTTTTGCACTCGCGCTAGCCCTGCCCCGCTCTGTCGTTAGTTAGCTAACCTAACGGTGCACGAGGGGACATCGAGGCGAATGCGGATGGCATAAGTGTACGTCGTATTTATCTGTGATGTTTAGGTACTTAAATGACGGGACTTCATTAATGTGATTAATGAAAGAAAAGAAACCTAAGATGTTGTGGAATCGAATTTTCAAAAACAGGTAGCAACAGTTCTTGCTTTGCATTGAGGTGTTCCTTGCAGAACATCCTGCACCTTATTCGATGAGGAAAGGGCCGAGATCCCTTCACCGGGACTGACCCCTTTAGCAATAACTGGCAGATGCTACACCCCTCGGTTTGTCTTTTGATTGCTTCTATAGTTTTTGCTTTGCACAGCGATATATATGATATATCCCGCACCTCATTCGACGAGGAAAGGGCCGACGATCCCTTCACCGGGAGTGACCCCTTTAGCAAAACTAGAAAAGCCTCAAAAACACTCCATTTCAAAATTCATTCGATCCTACAACGATATCAAGTTCATTACACAATAGGTTTTCAGAAAAAACTGACGTAGCCCTCCGTCATTTCAGATAAGTCCTGCTTAGTATTCGTGCTGCGTTTGTTGACTTTGTCAAGGGACAGTGTGCGGTAGCTAACACGTATTTATCTGCTTATGCATATGATGCAGATTGGGTTAGGGTAGTCGTACGGCCTTGTTGACCTTGTCAAGGGTCGTGCGGGTGGGTTTGATTCAATCAAGAAATGACGGGTTGAACTTGACTTACGGTCTATGGTTTGTTGACCTTGTCAAGGTCATAGATCGTTTGGGGCAAAATATTATCGGGAATTTCAAGTGTTGAAATTTGCAATGAGATTGCATACCTTCTATGAGATAGTTGGATCCCGATACCCGCTGCGAGTAAGAGTTACTCCTGGGAGAGTTTTACACTTTACAATTAGCCGATCAAGTAGGTGTCTAGAAAGGTGTCAACGGGGTTACGCCTCTGGGAAAACAAGGTTTACATTAATTAGGTTCGTGCGAAAGCACGGGGGACCTCCCTCAAAGTACCGATACTGGCCTGGCTGAAAGATTGGCGAACTTGTAGCGTGTAATTAATCCCGGCTAGTCTTTCCTTTTAGGGTTTGAAGGAAGATTTGATAAAAACAGTGGGAGCGATCCTGATTAGATAAAATATATAACCAATCTAATCTTGTAAGAGCATACGCTGAGTGTTTTCTTCTCTCTCTCTCCAGGTAGCGACCATATCACGCCTTAATCAAGATAATAAAACGGATATTTTGACCGAACCCGCTTGTTATACTGAGCTGGGGAACGTTGGTCCCGCTCCAACTTATAATTGTTATAAGACAGAGCAGGAAATTAGGGAATACCAGATTTCCCGTGCCGCCCAAACGAAGAAAGTGCATGTTGATGCATCATCTTCGGGTGTGTTCATTACAGAGAACTGTTTCTCAGTATTCTTTACGTCCTGAGTATGTGATACCGGATCAGGATCCCGCATATGTAATCTGTTACATGGGATACAGATAAGTAAAGAACTGAGAACGGATGATAAGTTTCATGAGACAGAAAACGGTGCAAGTGTTGCAGCCAAGTCTGTTGGTCACTGTCACCCTGTATTACCAATACATTGATTCTGAACAAATGTTATTAGATACCGAACCTGATGTACAAAATCATATCAGTTTCTTTATTAGTAAAGAAAGGATATAATTTTGTATTGTTGGATAATGTTTTGAACATTTTCTATATCAAATGTTGATCAGTTCAGGCACGTTATCTAAAAGCATTGACGTTCTAAATCTAACTAAGGTTCTTAGTATACAGAACACACACAAGAGGAAGAGTTCAGAAATGAAAAAAATCCTTCTTGAGGTATTGTAGACTAGGTCATATCAATGCGACCCGACTAGCAGAAGTTACATATAGATGCATATTTAAATTAGTTTGAATTTACATCTTGTGAAACTTGCCAGTCATGTCACAGAGATAAGATGACCACAGCTCTGTTTATTGGAAACAGAGAAAGAGTTAGTAAACTCTTGGGACTAATACATGATGATGTATGTAAGGTCCCCTGTCTACACATGCCAGGACCGGTTCTTTGTACTTCATTACATTCTCTGATAATCTCTCAAGATTCAGACATATGTTCCTGTTGAAACACAAGTCCAAACCTTTTGAGATATTCACAGAATATAAGTTAGAAGTAGAGAACCAAAAACGGGTATAAGTATTATGTCCTTTGATGTGATCAAGGAGGAGAATACTTGAGCACGGGATTCCTGGACTATTCTGAGAATGAGATTCTCTCTCAGCATTACTCCTCTGTATACACCACAGCACGTCGGTGTATCGGGGCGGAGCAATCGCACCCTATATGATAAGGTGTGCTCTATGATGAGTACTACTGAGTTACCTATTTCCGTTTGGGAGTTATGCACTTATGAAGTTGCATACCAATTGAATAGGTTCGAATCAAATCAGTGCCTGCCACTCCATATAAGATATGGTATGAGAAGAGCCTATCTCTTAAGTAAGTTAAGATTTAGGGTTGTCCGGCCTATGTCTAAAAGCAAAATCCGGACAAGCTCGAGGCAAAGTCTGTTATGTAGAACTGGAAAGGTTCCAGCTATACAAACTGCAGTAGATGATTTGGTAGAACTGAAGGATTCAATAGAAACCAACAAACCTCAGCCTCTCCGCCGATCTAGCAGGGTTCCTCATCCGCCTGAGAGATACTTCGGTTTCTCGATGACAGTGGGAGCGAGGAATGCATCATGAGATGATGACCCAACTAGTTTCGAGCTGGCCATCAGGAGTGGGATTCTATAAGAATGGCTGGATGCTTAGCGATCTGAGATGGAATCCTTATACACCAACAAAGTATGGACTTTGGTTGCTTTATCTGAAGGGTTAAATCCCCATCAGGAGCACGTATATCTTGAGAAGATTACTTGGTGTACATGGAAAAGTTGAGACTTTCAAAGCTAGACTTGTTAAAAGTTTTCATCATTGACCAGGTATGGATTATGTTGAAACCTTTTCTAAGTAGCTATGCTTAAGTCCATCCAAATCCTACTTGCCACGGCTACATACCATGACTACGATATCTGGCGGTTGGGTGCCATGACTGCTTTTCTAAGTGATATTTTAGAAGAGTGCGTCTATAAGTACATAGCCATGGGCCTCGTAGACAGTAGGAGCAGCGGAAACGCGTGCAAGATGTTTTATGTGATAAAGCAGGCATCGCGGAGTTGGAACGTCTGTTTTGATGTGTTAGTCAAAGAGTTTGACATCATCAAAATGGTAGATGAACCTTGTATAAACAAAAGGGTTGTAGGGAGTATGGTGGTGATCCTCATAGAGTACGTGGATGACATACTCTTGATAAGAAAGGAGTTTCCTATGCTACGCTCGGTCGATCTCCGCTTATCACAATGATTCTCCATACAGGATCAAAGTGATACCTCCTAAATCCTGGGTTTTGGATCTATGAGATAGATCTAATTGGATGTTAGGATACTCACTAGTTGTAGGGAGATGGTATCAATTGATCCTGGGGAGAATCACTGGAAAGGTTCAAGAGTGATAAGGACGACTGAAAGTCAGTCACAGGCATTGTCTTTACCCTCAGTAAAGGGACGGTATGTTGGAAGAGTTCCAAGCTAGATACCGTGGCTTACTAGACGATAAAGGCTGGATACATCGCTACTTAAGATACTACCAAAGAGGCTGTCTGGGTGTATATTAGTTCATGAGATGAACTTAGTTCCTCCCATTGTGTGACAATGGAGTTGTGGTTTATGCCAAGGAACGTCCGTCCCATCAGTGATCCAGACATATTCTAAGGTAGTGTCACCTGATCATGGAGATGGTTGATCTCCAGGGTGATCGAGGTAAGGAGAGTAGACTCAGAGGACAACACGGCGGATCCACTCACAAAGGCCTTTTCCCAGAGAGAGACTTTTATGGGATGGTTGTGTATGAGATACTGCAACCACTGCTACAGATGGCCCTAATGCAAGTGGGAGATTGTTAGTTATATGTATGCCCTAGAGGCCATTACTGTACATAGGATGTATATTGTAATGGATGCTGGGACATATATAGGGAGGACTTTCTTGCTCGACATGATAGTATGCTATCTGGTTGCTCTTTACCTTAACGTGTACACTGATTGTCTCTCTGTTACATGTTGGTAAAGCTCTTAGGATGTGTACTTGACTACCTGGACTATGATGCGGATCATACTAGTAGGGACATGGTAGTCCATAAATACATCCTTCAAGGTCCCTAATCATGGGTGTATCGAGACAAGGCATCGATATACCAGAGTAGACTAGCGTATACCTTCTCGACCCATACAGATGGGCGATGGATGATCCCATATCCATTGGTGTTTGACATTAGAGATGATATACGGGTGGTCAGTGGAGACTGGGTACACTGGACGGACTCGTCGAGAACTCCGAGATGGTATTATACCTTACGTCAGATGGCAGTTCTCTGGTGACACTGGTACAGGTTAGTCTGTAGACCCGAGATCGTCATAGAGTCTTGTGTGATTCCCACTGTGCTTTGATTTCCACCTTACCACGTCCAAGAGGGCGTGCAAAACGGTGGTTTTTGGGAACAGTCCCGAATCACATGGAGGCAATGGGCGATAGGAGGGGATTCGTCTCTCCCGGTATAGGAAGTTGATGTTGCGCTGTTTTCGATTGGCTATAACCGGAAATCCCTGGCCAGGGTTGCTGAGATTTACTGGTAAGTGTTACCAGTAGTTTCTCGAACTGTTATAGACCTCATATCGACATGATTTATCGAGCTATTGGGGTCTGACGTTTACCAACCCTAGGCGAGATATGCGACATATCAGACGATCAGACCGGACTGTACGGTAAGTATTACTTGTTGGATTCACAGGAGTGTGAGCGGGCTTGCTCGTTGATCTTCTGAACGCTCAATACCCGGGTGGCCATTACGTTTAACAGACCGCTTGCGGCTTGTGGGTGTTTGATATGATCATCACCTGCTGCCAGCGTATTGACGAGTCTTTAGAGTCCTACACAGTGGTTTCCCGGCTCAAGCGAAACGAAATAGGAGCGCATATGAGATATGTGCGGGACCTAGAATAATACCAGTATGTGATACTGAATTCTATTCTCGCGATTAGTGACATTGATCGGTTATATGCGATATAGCCGGGTTATCGGATCAAGTGTTGATTCGATAAGTTGTTACTATTGATATTAGTCGGTTATATGCAATATGACCGGATCATTAAATCAAGTGTTGATTTAATGATTTAATGTATAATTATATATTTGATATATTACTTTACATTAACTAGTATTTGTTCACTTAAGATTGATTTTCTCACTTGATGTGCACAAGTAGTATATGTGATATATTTTTATGCACTTGATTGTATCATGTTTGATGATACATGCAAACTTGGGTGTATGTTTGCTTTAAACTATGATTAGGTTAATGGTTAGGGTTTGATTTATTTGTTTTATTTATTTTCTTTATTCATTTTGGCAAAAATAAAATGGAGGCTTGTTTTGTTTTACCCTTGAAGCTTCAAGAAGCTTTGAAAGTCTACCATTTTGTTTTTATCCTAAACCTAACCATTACCTAAACCCTAGTTTATTCTCTACATTAGTTTACTAACCCATGGTTGCTAAATGATAACCATCACTTGATTATCTTTTTGAAGTTTTATATATAATTCTTTTTCTTTCTTCTTCTTCATCTTCTTCATGAAGAAAAAGAAAAGCTTTCTTGAAAATTGTCAAGTGATGAAATCAAGTGAGAAACCCAGAACCCACTTCCTATTTCTTCATCCTCTACCACTTGCCATGTTGTATTGGGTGTTTTCTTCACAAGGTTCATGACCAAGTGAAGATGGAGCTTGAGTTTGAGTCGCCTCGACGTAGATCATCTTCGGCATCGAAGTCAATGACCTAGCCCGCTCGTTTCTCCGACGAAACCATCGCTAGAGTCCGGGATCCGATGATCGCAGCGGAGGGACGTCATCACAGAGCTAAAGAGGTGGAGGACCGGATCTACAAAGGTTGTAGTCACTTTCACTTTCTAGTAAAGTTGTTTACTTGTATAGTTTTCGCCTAATCTCTAGTTAACGATCTAGTTTAGGGTTTCTCGGCACCGGAAAATTTTAATTTGGCATGGTTGATGCCTTGTGGAACCACTTGAGTGTGCCTAGGAACCCTACAGGGAGGGCCTTTGTGAATGGATCCGCCGTGTTGTCTTTTGTGTCCACTCTCCGTACCTCGATCTCCTGGCGATCAATGATCTCCCTGATCAGGTGATACCGCCTGAAGATGTGTCTGGATCTCTGATGGGACCTTAGTTCCTTCGCTAAAGCTATAGCCCCATTGTTATCGCAATACAAAGGTATTGGGTCAACAATGGACGGAACCACCTAAAGTTTACTAATGAACTTCTTCATCCAGACCGCCTCTTTTGCGCCATCGCTTGTAGTAATGTATTCAGCCTCCATTGTCGAGTCTGCGGCGGTATCCTGTTTGGAACTCCTCCAACATACCGCCCCTCCGTTGAGGGTAAACACAAAACTCGAGACAGATTTGCTGTCATCTTTGTCACTCTGGAAGCTTTTATCAGTAAAGGACTCGACCCTGAGGTCTCCATTACCGTAAACCAGGAACATCTCCTTAGTCCTTCTCAGGTACTTGAGAATGTTCTTCACTGCCGTCCAGTGGTCCTCACCTGGGTCTGACTGATACCGGCTCACCACGCTCAGCGCGTAAGCTACATTTGGTCTTGTACATAGCATCGCATACATTATAGATCCTACCGCCGAAGCGTAGGGTATAGTGCTCATGCGAACCCTCTCCTCGTCAGTCTTAGGAGACATCTTCTTGGAGAGGGTAATTCCGTGCAATGCGGGTATGTTACCGCGCTTGGAATCTTCCATACTAAATCTCTTTAGTACGGTCTCTATGTACCTGGACTGCGAAAGTCCCAGTAGTCTTTTGGATCTATCTCTGTAGATCTTGATCCCCAGAATGTACGAGGCATCACCCAGATCCTTCATGGAGAACCGTTGTGACAAAAATAGCTTGACCGATTGTAGCATAGGAATATAATTTCCTATCAAAAGAATGTCGTCCACGTACAAGACTAGGAACACGACAGTTCGTCCTACAATCTTCTTATATACACAAGGTTCATCTTCGTTCTTGATGAAATCAAATTCCTTGATTGCCTCATCAAAATAGATGTTCCAGCTCCGCGATGCCTGCTTTAATCCATAAATGGATTTAAGCAACTTGCACACCTTCCCGCTGCTCCTACTGTCTACGAAACCTTCTGGTTGATCCATGTAAACGCACTCTTCCGAACAGCCGTTTAGAAAAGCCGTTTTAACGTCCATCTGCCAGATTTCATATTCATGGAAGGCAGCAATGGCAAGTAGGATCCGAATGGATTTGAGCATAGCCACCGGAGAAAAAGTTTCGTCATAGTCCACACCAGGTCTTTGACGAAAACCTTTTGCAACGAGTCTAGCCTTATAGGTTTCCACCTGCCCATCTACACCAAGTTTCCTTTTGTAGATCCATTTGCATCCAACGGGTTTTACCCCAGGTGGAGAAATATCCAAGGTCCACACTTTATTGGCGTACATGGACTCCATTTCGGATTGCATTGCTTCCTGCCACTTATCAGAGTTCCTACTGATAATAGCCTGCCTGAAACTGGTAGGGTCATCTTCTTCCAAGATGCAATCCTCTCGATCCCCGTCTATGAGAAAACCGTAGTATCTCTCGGGCGGACGAGAAACCCTACCAGATCTGCGGAGTGGCTGAGGTTCGTCTCGGACTATTGAATTTTCTGGTTCTGCTAAATCCTCAGTTTGAGTTTGTGGATCAGATATTTCATCCAGTTCTACCGTGCTCCCACTTATTTCTTCTGTAAGAAATTGCCACTCTAAAAAGGTGGCGCGACGAGCAACAAACACCATCTGTTCCTCAGTGTAGTAGAACAGATATCCCAGAGAATTTCTAGGATATCCCACAAACTTGCATAAAACTGACCGTGCCTTAAGCTTGTCCGGATTTTGTACTTTTACATAGGCCGGACAACCCCATATCTTAATACGTTCAAGATACGGTTTTTTACCACTCCATATTTCATATGGAGTCTTAGGCACCGATTTAGACGGAACCTGATTCAGTAAGTATGCCGCTGTTTCTAGCGCAAGTCCCCAGAATGAAAGAGGTAACTCAGCATTACTTATCATGGATCGAACCATATCCAATAGGGTACGATTCCTTCTCTCCGATACACCGTTGTGCTGTGGTGTATAAGGAGGAGTAAGCTGAGAGAGAATACCATTCTCTTTTAAGTAATCTCGGAATTCCGTGCTTAAGTACTTCCCTCCTCTATCAGACCGGAGGATCTTGATACTTTTGTCTGTCTGGTTCTCTACTTCGTTTCTGAATTCCTTGAATTTCTCAAAAGCTTCAGATTTGTGTTTCATAAGATACACATATCCGAATTTAGAGAGATCGTCAGTGAATGTGATGAAGTACGAGAACCGACCCTTTGCATGTATAGACATCGGACCACATACATCACTGTGTATGAGTCCCAAGAGCTCTGTTGCTCTTTCTCCATGTCTGGTGAACGGAGATTTGGTCATCTTCCCTTTGAGACAAGACTGACAAGTTTCATAAGATGAAAACTCGAACGTATTCAAGAGTCCATTTTTATGCAACTTAGTTAGTCTTTTCTCTCCGATATGACCAAGTCTACAATGCCACAAGTAGGATTCATTCGTATCTGAATTCTTCCTCTTGCGTGTGTTTTGTATATTGAGAACTGTATTCTGATTTAGAACGTAGATACCATTACACAGTGTACCTTCTACAACCAGTACCTTATGAAGGTAAATGTTCATTATATTTCTATCAATAACAAACTTATATCCATCTTTATCGAGTAAAGAAACTGATATGATGTTGCAAACCATGGAAGGTACATAGTAGCAATCGTTCAAAATCATAGTATTGCCATTTGGCAACACTAGGTGATATTCACCGACGGCTGTAGCATTAACTTGTGCTCCGTTCGCTACTCTGAGCGACATATCACCAGGTGCAACTTTCCTACTTTTTCTTAGTCCCTGCAATAAATTACAGATATGAGATCCTGATCCGGTATCAAGTACCCAGGAGGTAGGGCTGACCGTAAAGCAGTTCTCAATTACAAGAACACCTGAAGTAGATGCAAAACCATGCTTCTTCTTCAACTGGGTATCCTTGGAATCCATACAATCCTCTTTCCCTTGCTCAAACTTATGACTGTCGTCGTAAGTTAGAGCTGAACCAACGTTCCCCAGCCCCGAATAAGAATTCGGATCGGGCAAGCGATACATTTTATTATCTTGATTAAGCCGTGAAATGGTTGCTGCCTGGAGAGAGAGAAAAGAAACACTCAGCGTGTGCTCTTGCAAGATTAGATTGGTTTATTAATTTATCTAACCAGGATGGCTCCCACTGTTTCCTCAAATTCTTCTTCAAACCTTTAAAAGAAGAACTAGTCGGGATTAATTTGCTCGTCACAATACTGGCTTAACCTTTCAGACAGGCTAGTGTTGGTACTTCGAGGGAGGTTTTCCAACGCTTTCGCGAAGTTCCTTAATTAAGTAACCTCTTTTCCCTGGAGGCGTAGCCCCGCTAACACCGTTCTATACACCTACTTGGTTTATAGCATTGATTGTTAAGTGAAATAATCTCCCGAGAGTAGTCTAACTCATCAGTGGGATCGGGATCCAACTATCATTGTGCGATGACCTAGATGGAATCCACTCTAGTCACCATACTCCAGAAGGTATGCTAAATCTTCAAGTTTCAGTTTCTTTAGAAACTCCCGATGTGGATTTTTGCCCCTAACGGTTTATGACCTTGACAATGCGAACATATCATAAACCGCTAGTCAAGTTCGGCCCGTCATTATCTTGATTAACTTAGACCCACCCGTATATCTCTTGACAATGCCAACATAGCTATGCGACTTTCCTAAATAATCCGAAAAATAAAACTGCAAACAAGTAATACTTAGCTACCGATCACTGCGCCTTGACAATGCCAAAATACGCAGCTCGAATACTAAGTAGTACTTGTAGGAAATGACGGAGAGCTACGGCTGGGTTTTTGGCGAAAAACCCGTTAACGTAATGAACTTGATATCGTTGAAGGAACCTGATAACCATTTTGAAAATATAGTGGCGAAAACTTTTGCTAAAGAGGTCACTCCCTGTGAAGGAATCTCGGCTCTTTCCTCGTCGAATGAGGTGCAGGATATTCTAAACTGAATACCACGATGCAAAGCAAGAATAATCGACTATAATGAAGTTATTACCCTGACGCAAACTTTTGTCCAAGGGGTCACTCCCGATGAGGGGATCTCGGCCCTTGCCTCGTCGAATGAGGTGCTGGGCATTCATAACCGAATACTTCTATGTAAAACAAAAGAGAATGTCCTTGCAATAACAGCTTTTTAAAAAATTGTTCCAACAACGTCCTTTTAGGTTTGTTTTCTTGCATTAAATTAATGCGTCCCATCAATTAATCCTACCATTGCAGAAAACAACGAAAATATGACGTACGCTTATGCCATCCACATTCGTCACGGGGCCCCGTCATTACCCGTTAGGTTACTTAACTAACGACAGAGCGGGGGCTGGACTAGCGCGGATGCAAAACATAAGCAACGCCTAAATAGATATCATATAGATATATACACATTCGTCAGATGCAATGATAGCCATTCCAGATCACAGATGAACACATTGGATATACTAGGAATCCGCGTTTCGTTCGAGCTTGCAACGAAAGACGGATTACACGGTCGCGATGATAGCCAATACCCCACCGTAGACCCCTACGGGTGCGGCAAACTACCCACCAAATACCCGAAGTGAAGCAACCTCCCTCAACAACGTGAGTAGGCCACTCAGCACTTCGAGGTACCCGGTGGTTTGTGCACCCCTCCTTGGGTCTATCCTAGGAGCAAAAACAGTAAAAAGAAATTATACAATGGCGGCTACAACCTCATCCCGGATGTGCGGCCAAACAAATAATATTACATCAATTTACATATTACATGAATTGAAAGATAAAGAAAACTCTCATCTCACAACCCCCGGCTATTCATCCGCGACAATCCAATGAATTCATATACACATACCATCAACATTACAGATCACAGATATGTATAACCCCCACTAATCGACGTATAGCAATTAGCAGACGATCAATACATATATCACATCACAGATATAACCATTTAGCCAAAATTTGTAGAACTCCGATCAAAATACAAATTTGTAAATGCCCCCAAAAATAATATTTTTCTCTGGATAATCTGGGCAGAAACAACATATCTCAAAAATCCCAAAACACAAACCTAGGAATTCTGCAACAAATTGGAGCCGCGGACGGTCAACTCGGCCGCGGATCCGCGGCGGAACGCATGGTTCCGCCGCGTTTCCGCGGCGAGTTGGACGAGTCGTGGTCTCAAATTTCTTGGTTATTCCTGTAAAACCCTGCTTGTATTTTTCAGATGTGTGAAATAATTTTTAGAGCAGGTTTTAAAAACGGCAGAAAGCTAGGATTTCGGACATCTTTTTGTGATTTTTGCCGGATCGAAGTTCTAAAACCTTGCTAACTGTTAATTGTTGTTTAGTTAGGCTCTGATACCACTGTTAGGTCCACGTTACCCACCCCGGTCCTTTCGGGGAGGCGGAATAGGTAAAACGAAAATTTTCCCTAGCTAGGTAACATGGACCGTACAAGAAGGATCGTTGCTAAACAAAAACTAACAAATATTCTACAAGTTCTAACTACTATGTAGAATGGTTATACCTTGGTCTTGAACTCCTTCTCTTCTTATTGTGGTTCTTCCTCTTGTTTGCTCCTTATAGTTGCTTAAAAAGATCCTCCTTGTCGTCTCCTCTTTGCCATAGATGGATCCACCCGAGGGTCTCGAAATTGAGCTCCTATCTCAACCTAGAGATGACTAAGGTGTTTGGTTTGCTAAACCTAATATCTTAGATTGAGTAGAGAAGAGTGAATGTGGTTTTGTCTCAAAGGTTCATGATTTCCAACTCACGGAACACTTGAACCTTGAGAGAGGAAGAGGAAGAGGGAGAGCTTTCTTTCTAGGAGAGAGAAAGAGAATGATAGAATGAGCTCTCATAATCCAACCCTTCTCACAAAAGTGAGAATAATGATAATAATAATAATTAAGTATATGGTGATGGTTAGTTTCAATGACCATTATCATTTCATGCTATAATTGCATTATGTAAACAACAAGCAAGCAAAAGTCATACCCATGGAATGATAGCCATGAAATGATAATCGTCAACAAGTCCAAAATGGTCAGCCGGTCAACAAAGTCAACAAGTCAACAAAAGTCAAGCTTTCAACTCAACCATGGCACAATAATACTTAATTAATTTATTAATCATATATCATATTCTCATTAGGGTTAAGAGAAAAGTCAACGGTCAACAAGTCAACCAAAGTCAAATGGTCAACAACCCTAATGAGAATCCTCTGCCTCTGCCTCTGTCAACTGTGCATACACACCCGTATCCGTGCTCCAAGGAACACGAATACACTGAGAGAAAACCAATCCCAAAACAATTACTAGGATCTGGCTTAAACCAAAGCCCGCTAGTAACTACTGTCCGGACACCAAATGTGCACAAGTGCGTGGATGTGAACGAACCCTGTCGCAAAACCATGCAACCTCTACTCTGTTTTGCCCAAAGGCGAGTAACCCTCTGTGTGGGACTCTAAAGACTCGACACTATGCTGGCAGTGGGTTTAACCACAGGCTGCAAGCGGTACTAGCTGTACGTAACGGTCCCCAGGTAAATGCCGACAAGAAGACTTATGAGGTGAACCCATCGAACTCCTACTGAGCCTGAATGTGACAATCTCCGTACAGTCCGGTCTGTTCATCTGAGAATATCGCATGGCGGGCCTAGGGGGCGGTAAACGTCAGTCCCCTAATAGCGGTACAAGTCGTGTCGGAGTGTAGCCCAAAACACCCTGAGAATCTACTGGAAAACCTACCGGCAATTCTCGCTTGCCCTGGCCAAGGACGACAATGTGTAATGGCTCTCCTAGACACAGCGCGATATCAACTCCCAATACCGGGAGAGACGAATCTTGTCTAACTGTCACTGCCTCCAAGTGCTTTGGGACTGCACCCAACTACTTCCTGTTTGCATGACTCAGTAGAGCCGTAGTAGGGTAGTAATCTAAGAACAGTGGGAACATACTCGAGGCGAAGTGACAGTGTCAAGTCAGCGGACTAAGCTGTACTCATGTCACTTGGGAACTGTTAACTGACGATAGGTATAATACCAACCAACGGTTCCCGACGAGTCCTGTCCAGTGCACTCGTAACCCAACGAGCACCTGCATACTATCTCCAGTACGACGTTCTGATGGCTGTGGGACAGACCATCTCCCTGCTGGGAAGAGAAGCGCATGCGAGTATCGATGCCCTGTCTTAATAATCCTACGACCAGGGACAAAAATAAGGATGTGCTTATAGACCACCCAGCCCCCACGAGTGTGATCGCCATCACAACGCTGGTCGTCATGCAAAAATCCTAAGGGCTCTACCAATATGTTTTTAGCGATATGTTAAAAGAAACATATACACATATTAAGATAGAAACAAACCAAATAGCATACTACTATATCGAGCAAGACTGTCGTAAAACCATATATATATATCCCAAGCCTCAAAAATGTATTATACAAACTAGTACTATACAATAATGGCCTCTAGGGCATACATATCTAACAGTTGTTTATTTTGTTGTTTTGGGGTATTATGTGGTTTAGTTTTAAAAGGAAAAGAAAAAGAGAAAAGGTTAAAAGAGAAAATGATTGGAGAAAGAGAAGGAAGGTGAAAATAAGAGAGAGTGAGAGTAGGAGAGAGAGAGGGCAGCCGCCATAACTCCACCCCATTATTTTACTTCATCTCCTTCTTCCTCATCACCCTCCACCTCTACCCCATAAAACCATCTGAAAATATTCACCAAAACCCTATACTTCCTTCACAAAAGTTGATCACCTCCTCACCCTCATCACATTGGACCAAGAAAAGTTTGATTTTGAAGACTTTGAGAAGCTAGTGTTTTTCTTGAATTGCCCAAATGAGGTATATCTTCTTCTTTTTAGTTAGTTTTGAGTTTTCTTGTATTCTAGTTAGTTTAGAAGTTGATTTGGGTTGGTTGTTGTGAAGTTAGAAACCCCTAGAGAGAGTTTGGATAATTGTGTGGAATTGATGATATGTAGTGGCTGTTAACAAGACTTGAGTGGTGTTTTTACTGATCTAGAACAGAGAATAGAACCCAAAACACGGACTTAGAATTTCCCCGACGTCGATATTTGACAGTTTGTGAGTGTAATTAGAAATCTGTGATGACCCGAGAGACCCATAAATTAAGTTCCCTTGACTGTGAGACGTGCAGGCAACTATGAAGCAACACTTGAAACCCTAGACTCAAATGAGACTTTCTGGCCACAGATTTATTGGTATGGGGCACAATTTGCGGCCATGTCGGGAGGAAATGTATTGAAATTTGGACCATGGCTTGGTTATGTTATATCAAGAGCAACCCTGTATGCAAAATTCTCTAGTTTGGCCCAGGGTGAAATCTGGAAGTGATTTCCTCCGTTGCTGAATTTGGTTTTCCGATTTCTTAACTTGGGTTTTGGGTAATTGATATTGTATTTTGTTGTTGGGCGTTTGTACGTCAACAGCAAGGGTTGTTTGATTGTTTTTGCACGCGTTGGCTATAGCTTTTAACCTATGAGCGCACCGTGTGCCGTATCGTTTTTCCGGATTCGATTTTAATAGCAATTGCGATTGTGTATTATTGTAGGTACCTTCACGTGGATTCCGAGGCGACGGAGCATGGCGTCATCGACTTCGGAAAGCAAGGATCAAGGTGAGTAGATTTATATCTACGGGGGAAGTCGGGTGGATGGTGTATAGCACCCCCCAATTTGCTGGAAACCGATCTATTGGATACAGTCGTAGAAACATAGATTAGGAATCTAGAGATATGGTTAAAAAGGATAGTTAGAGACGAGTGATTGAATATGTATATCAAGACATGAGATGAAAGTTTTAGGGATATGAAAAGTAAAGGTGAATCACGACTTATAGATATGTAGTTGCATTAGAATAAGTATGAGTTTTAGAGTAGCCTGAAACTAAATTAATAATGTAGAATGTATGTATGAAATTGACTTGATGTGGGATATAAATGCGATTAAAGGAATATACGATGTGATATGACGACTTGATTGATATGTTGGTATACGAATGCGAGTCAATTTGAGATGATTGATATCTTTGCCGGTCCCCTGAAATGAGATTGTTATGGATGTGACCTAGGGATATAGGTATATAGATATATATAATTTGGTGAATCATGAGTGCTATGTCGTACGTGACGTTAGGTCCGTACCCTCATTATCATATAGGTTGATAGGATCCCTAATGGTTTAATGCCGTCGTACGATGATTTTTCGTATGTAATGACTTGATTTGATGATTGATCCATACCCTTGACTAGAGGATGCCGTACGATCGATTATACCGTACGTGTTGTTGTGAGGCTAGATGTCGATTGATAGATTCACCAACTCAGACATATTATAGACACGTATACCTTTAACATTGAGCATACGATTTATTTATGCAACGCACATGTCATTCTCATTGCATCATATATACCCGTGCTAGTACACCTACACTATTATCTATGATGTGTCTGCTACACTTACCAGATTGGCCGGCTCACACACTTCATCATCGATAATTACTATGTCACTATACAGTAGAATTGCCGCATCATGATTTGACTCCTTACATGATTTACCTGCTATGGTTACATATACACCTTCATACGATGTTGCATTTGACTTGGGAGAAATTAGGAACCGCATGATATATTTAAAATCTGGATTTATTTAAAAGAGTGGTTTCCCCTGATATGTGCATATTACTGTTCCATGTTGCATGATATACTGATATTCTTACATTTCTGTTATATGTCGCATACATCATGCTTTATGATTATACGCATTGAGATATGCTGTTTTCATGAGATTTCTGGATTTGAGAATCGTGGTCATTTTAAAAGAAAATATGTATTATTTTTAAAAACCCGGTTTCTCTTGATATGATATTTCAGTGCGTCCGCCATGCGTTTTCTCGGTTCTGAGACGTGTGATATGTGAAACCCGATTCAAGGAGTGGACGATCTGTTTGCGGGTTCTTGGTGGACCCGGTATGGTACCCCGGGACAAGAAAGGGATGTCGCGCAGTAGACGATGAGCCTGGTAGAGGGACTACTACCTACCAATGATTGGTTGGACCTGGCGGTTATCCTGAAGATACCAACCGAAGTCGAGAGATGGATATGGGCCGACATGTCTGCTGGACCCCGCGGGCCGATCCCACAGACGGAGCCTGAGGGCCGATCTGGACTGACGGAGCCCGAGATATGAGGATTTACGTGTCGATGCTGGACACGGGTTTCATGATGTATCGAGTGTCAATGCTGGACATTCAGGTTCCATGATTTTTATATGCGCGAGGGACACACGTTGATTTATATCCTCATACTTTCATGCATATACTTTTATGATGTTTACATGCATGATGTTCTGGTGTCATCAGTTGACACATGGACGAGATCCACATGCTTACAAGCATTGATTATATTATTGGATGCTATCCATGTGCTGATAGGCATCGATTATTTGTTGGCACATATGTAGATACTGTCACCATAGATATCATAGTATTACCTTTATGATACAGATGACCTAAGAGTCGTTGTTTATTCGATTTCTACCTGTTGATATTTTTCTACTCACGAGTTGGCAACTCACCCCCGTTGTGCCACAGTTCTTGTAGGTTGACCGCATGGATCAGTAGCGGTATCGTTGGCACACAGTTGCATTCAGTTGATTGCTTTGGTAGGTGGTACATATTGCATCATACCCTTCTTGTATTTATTATTCATATTGTATCTAGTCAACTCCATCAATCAAACAATTATTTGTGTATTTAATGAGACTTAGTGAGACTTGTGGTTGCGAGACTTAGAGCGAGGGATATTCCGCTACTTATGGTTTTGATTTCTAGCTTATTTCTTTATCTTTTGTCACGACCTGAAATATTAGCTCGTGACCAGCACTTGAATCACGCAACGTCTAAAGGCGTAACAGAATTCAAGTAAGCTGAAACCCAGATATCTAAACCTTTTTAAGAAAATAAAGGAGGTGAAGTTTTGAAATAAAGGTATGATGAAATCAAGTTTTCTTAAATGCATAGAAAAAACAATGCAAGTGAAATTTACTAGTTTGAAAACATGTTTCTTCTTTTAAAAATTTGGGCAGCACCTCCTTTGTATTTTCTTGATCCAAAACCACAATACATAATAAGAATAATGGCATCCCCAAGCTGAAGCTAGCTCTTCGCCAAACGGCAGATCACAACCACGCAAGACAATATAAGTAAGTATACGACGCCCAACAGCGAAGTTCACCACAAAAAGATAAAGAAATAAGCAAAACATCAAAATAACAAGCAGCGGAAAACCCCTCGCTCTAAGTCCCGCAATCATAATCTCACTAAATCTCATTACTTATACAATTTACTAATTTTGATTGATGTAGTTGACTAGATACAAAATGAAATATAAATACAAGAGTGGGTACGATACAAATATTCCACCTACCAAAGCAAAACACCGAAATGAAGCTATGTGCCAGCGATGTCCCTACTGATCTGTGCGGTCAACCTACAAGAAGTGTGGCACAATAGGGGTGAGTTGCCAACTCGTGAGTTGAAAATTTTCAACAGATAGAAATCGAATAAACAACGACTCCTAGGTCAACTATATCATAAAGGTAATACTATGATATGTAGGGTGACCGTATTTGTATATGTGCCAGCAAGGTAATCAATGCCTATAATCATGTGGATAACATCCAACAGTATAATCAATGTATGTATGCATGTGGATCTCGTCCAACCATATAATCAATGTATGTATGCGTGTGAATTTCGTCCACCCAAATAATAAATGTATGTATGCATGTGGATCTCGTCCACGTGTCAACCACTGACACAATAACATCATGCATGTAAATATCATAAAAGCATATGCTTGAAAGTATGAGGATATAAATCATCGGGTGTCCCTCACGACACATCAAAATCATGGAACCTGAGTGTCCAGCATCGACACTCGAAACATCATGAAAACCGTGTCCAGCATCGACACGTAAATCCTCATATATCGGGCTCCGTCAGTCCGGATCAGCCCTCGGGCTCCGTCAGTCCGGATCGGCCTATATCATCTCTCGACTCCAGTTGGTATCCTCCAGATATCCTCCGAGCCCAAATACTATCACCGGTAGGTAGCAGTCCTGCTGTCAGGCTCACCGTCTGCAACACAGCAATCCGTTCTTGCCCCGAGGTACCATACCGGGTCCACCATGTACCAGCAATCGGCCTCATCCAGCTCCTCGAATAGGGTTTCACATGTCACACGTCTCAGAACCGAGAAAACGCATGGTGGACGCACTGAAATATCATATCGAAAGAAACCGGGTTTTTAAAACAACACATAATCTCTTTTAAAATTTCCACGTTTCTCAAATCCAGAAATCTCATGAAAACAGCATATCACAATGCGTAAAATCATAGAGCATGTTGTATGCGACATATAATAGAAATGTAAGCATATCCGTATATCATGCAATATGGAACAGTGATATGACATATTAAGGGAAAACCGCTCTTTTAAATGATTCCAGTTTTTAAAATATAACATGCGGTTCTCAATTTCCTAATAAAACCAGTTATCTATGTAGGTACAATATATATATGCGCAAGTATGGATGTATCAATGTATATGTGCACCAATATGGATATACAATGTGTATGTGCTCAAATATGGATGTATCAATCTATGGGTGCACCAATATGGATATACAATGTGTATGTGCGCAAATATGGATGTATCAATGTATATGTGCACCAATATGGATATACAATGTGTATGTGCGCAAATATGGATGTATCAATGTATATGTGCACCAATATGGATCTACAAGTGGTATATACGCAAGTATGAGTGTAGAATATGTATGTCATGATGCAGCAATCTTATTGTGTAGTGACATGGCAATTCTCGATGATGAAGTGTGTGAGCCGGCAATCTGTGTACGTGTGACATACGCATCATCGATAATGGTGCAGGTGTACTAGCACAGGTATAAGTAATGCAATGCAAATAACTTGAATGCATCATAAGGTAAATCGTCAGCTAAAAGCTATAGGGTATAAATATCTAACATGGTCGGGTCGGTGAATCTATTGTTAGTGTATATGCCCTAGAGGCCATTACTGTATCATACTAGTTTGTATATTACTTGATGGAAGCTTGGGATATTCACAGTTGTATATACAATCTTGCTCGAAATGGTAGTATGCTACTTGGTTTGTCTCTGCTTTAATATGTGCATGTGTTTCTTTTAGCATATCGCTGATATACATATTAGTAGAGCCCTTAGGATCTTTGCTTGATTACCAGCGTTGTGATGGCGCTCACACTCGTGGGGGCTGGGTAATCCATAAGCACATCCTTACACAGGTCCCTAGTCGTTGGATTATCGAGACATGGCATCGATACTCCGGAGTAGACTAGCGTATGCGTTTCTCATCCCAGCGTGGGAGACGGTCTGTCCCTCAGCCGTCAGTACGTCGTACTTGAGATAGTATGCGGGTGCTCGTTAGGTTACGAGTACACTGGACAGGACTCGTCGGGGACTGTTGGTTGGTATTATACCTATCGTCAGTTATCAGTTCCTAGGTGACATGAGTACAGCTTAGTCCGCTGACTTGACACTGTCACTTCGCCTCGAGTGTGTTCCCACTGTACTTTGATTACTACCCTACCACGACTCAAAAGAGGCGTGCAAACAGGTAGTTTTTGGGTGCAGTCCCGAAGCACTTGGAGGGAGTGACGGTTAGACAGGATTCGTCTCTCCCGGTATTGGGGGTTGACATCGCGCTGTGTCTAGGAGAGCCATTACACGAGTAGTCCCTGGCCAGGGCAAGCGAGATATACTGGTAGGTTTCAAGTGTTATCTCAGGGTGTTCTGGGCTACACTCCGACACGACTTGTACCGCTATTAGTGGACTGACGTTCACCGCCCCCTAGGCCCGCCATGCGATGTATCAGACGAACAGACCGGACTGTACGGAGACTGTCACATACAGGCTCAGTAGGAGTTTAGATGGGGTTCACCTCGTCAGTCTTCTTATCGGCATCTACCTGGGGACCGTTACGTACAGCTAGTGCCGCTTGCGGTCTGTGGTTAAACCCACTGCCAGCGTAGTGTCGAGTCTTTAGAGTCCCACACAGAGAGCTATTCGCCTTTAGGCAAAATGAGTAGAGGTCGCATGGTTTTGCGACAGGGTTCGTTCACATCCGCGCACTTGTGCACGTTTCCTGTCCGGACAGCTTATACTAGCGGGCTTTGGTTTAAGCCGGATCCTAGTATATGATTTGGGATTGGTTTTTTTCTCTTTGTATTCGTGTTCCTCGGATCACAAATACGGGTGCGTATGCACAGTTGCTTGAGACAGAGGGAGAGGACTTTGATTAGGGTTAATGACTATCGTCATTTTATTAACCCTAATGCTTATGTGTGTATTATGGTTAATTGATATTAGTTTAATATAATTGTGCATGGTTATGGTTGTTGACCATTTGACCTTCTTGACTTGTTGACCTAGGTTGACACTTTGACCATCATCATTTCATTTGGAAGATGCTCTTTGATCCTTGCAATTTGCATTAAAAATGAAATGATAATGGTCATGTCTTGATTAACCATGACAATTATCTAGCTAATTATCAATTTATAATAATTCACACATATATGTGAGAATGGTTTATTTTTCTCTCATTCTATTTTTTACTTTCTCTCTCTTGTTCTTCCTCTCCCTCAAGCTCTCCCCTCTCATGTGTTGAGAAACACTTGAGCTTGAGAAAAACCTCTTCTTGATAATCTTTACTCTCATCTAGGGTTTTACGACTAGCACTTCTAGCACCCTAGTTACTTCTAGCTTGAAGTTGAAGCCAAAGGTTGAGGCTTTCGGGTGGATCCTTCTTCGACTCAAGAAGACGACAAAGGTGATCCCTTTCCACTACTCCAAGGAGCAAGGAGAGAAGGAAATAAAGCCCTAGGTATAACCATTCTACCCTTTAGCTAGTTTCTAGTTAGCTTTAGCTTCTTTTTGTTTAGCAAAGATCCTTCTTTGTCTAGTCCATGTTGCCTAAAGTGATAAAAATTTGATTTTTATTCCGTTTTCCGTCTCCCCGCAAGCACCGGGGTGGGCAACGTGGACTTACAGTGGTATCAGAGCCTAACTAAACATAAACTAGCTAGGTAGTAAAGTGTTCAATCGGAAAAAATGGAAAAACCGAGTTTTCAAAACCCTAACTTTCTGTTAATTTTTTTCTGTTCAAAACAAAATAAATCATACTCCAAAAATCATCTCAGGGTTTTGTGAAGAAAGCCACCAAAAACGATCCAGAGATTCGCTCAAAGCGCTGCGGTTCCGCGGCAATAGCAAGCTATTGCCGCGCAACCGCGGCCGTTTTGGCTCGGGTCTGGGTCGAGTTTGGTGCAGTGTTTTTCTGGCTTGGTTTTGGGATTTTTAAGATGGTTTATATGTGCCCAGGTTTTCCAGAAAAGAAATTTGTTTTTGTGGGCCTATAAATCCGTATTTTTGATCGAACTTCAATACACTTTGACTAAAGGGTTATATCTGTGATGTTTATATGTATTGAACGTCGGCTAATCGCTATATGTCGATTAGTGGGGGTTATACGTATCTGTGATCTGTGTTTGATGATGGTATGTGTATATGAATGCGTTGGATTGTCGCGGGTGAATAGCCGGGGTGGATGTGAGACGAGTGTTTCTTTTTCTTTCATTCATTGTAACATGTAAATTGATGTATTATTATTTGTTTGGCTGCACAACCGGGTCGGGGTTGTAGCCGTCATTGTATAATTCTTTTTACTGTTTTTGCTCCTAAGATAGACCCATGGAGGGGGTGCACAAACTACTGGGTATCTCGAAGTGCCGAGTAGCCTACTCACGGTGGAGAGGGAGGTTGCTTCGCTTCGGGTACTTGGCGGGTAGTTTGCCGCACCCGTAGGGGTCTTGGGTGGGGTATTTGGCTATTCACCGCGACCGTGTAATCCACTTTTCGTTGCAGGCTCGAACGGATTGCGGATTCCTAGTATATCCAATGTATTCATCTGTGATCTGTAATGTCTATCATTGCTATATATTTATATTATAACTATTTAGGCGTTGCTTATGTTTTACAGCCGCGCTAGCCCAGCCCCCGCTCTGTCGTTAGTTAAGTAACCTAACGGGTGATGACGGGGCCCCGTGGCGAATGCGAATGGCATAAGCGTACGTCATATTTTGGTTGTTTTCTGCAATGGTAGGATTAAATGATGGGACGCATTAAAAGAACTAATGCAAGAAAATAAACCAAGTAAAAGTCGATTGGAACACTTTGAAAACCACTCGGTTCTTTTCAAAACTAAACATTTAAACGCGGAGCTTGAACCTCTCCTTTTAAAAGCTATCTCGTTCCATCGATTATATCAAGTTCACTACGTTCACGGTTTCGCCAAAACCATTCGTAGCCCTCCGTCATTCCACATGAATGGTCAAAAAGTATTCAAGCTATGTATTTTGGCCAAAGTCAAGGCATAGTGATTGGTAGCTATTGGGTATTCATGTGCAGCATAGATAGATGCGTTGGTTTGGGACAGTCGTGCTGCCATTTTGGCCAAAGTCAAGGGTAGGTACGGGTGGGTCCAAATTAACCAGGAGAATGACGGGTAGAACTTGACATGTGACTTATAATATTTTGGCCAAAGTCAAGGTCATAAGAGCATGGGGCAAAAATCCATATCGGGAGTTTCATAAGTACTGAAACTTGCTAGCGCTGCATATCATTTGGAGTGTGATGATTCTGGTAGGATTCCTTCGGTTTTATCACGCGATGATATTTGGATCCCGATCCTACTGTGATATATGCTACTCCTCGGGAAAACTCTCACTTAACGATCAATGCTATAAACCTAGTAGGTGTCTAGAAAGGTGTTAGCGGGGCTACGCCCACAGGGAAAAGAGGTTACTTAATTAAGGAACTTCGCGAAAGCATTGGAAAACCTCCCTCGAAGTACCGACACTGGCCTGGCTGAACGGTTAAGCAAGTATTGTACGGTGAGATTGATCCCGACTAATCCTTTCTTTACGGTTTGAGAAGGGATTCGAGAGACGGTGGGAGCCATCCTGTTTAGACAAACTAAAAACCACTCTAAACTTGCAAGAGCATCATGCTAAAGTGTTTCTTTTCTCTCTCCTAATTGCAGCGACCATTCAACATGACCGGACTTAAGTTATTACTAGATAAAAACATATTGACAGGGCCAAACTACAAAGATTGGCTCAGGAATGTCAAGATGGCAATCACTTACGACAAGTTGGGGTATGTCCTTACCACCAAAGCTCCCCCTGTCCCAGGTCCCAAAACCGGTGTTGCGGATAGGGAAATCCGTAAGACATGGGAAATAGATTGCGCGAAGGCCAAATGCCTCGTACTTGCCTCGATGGACAACGAACATCAGAGGAGGCACGAGAATATGGACCTAGAGTCCATATTTCTTCATACAAAAGAACTGTATGGAGAGCAGTCTCGTATCGCTAGATACGAAGTGTCGAAGAAGTTGTTTTCGGTAAGGTTGGCCGTCGGATCATCGGTAGCGGAACACGTGCTTAAGCTGATTGGCTACATAGAGGAGCTCGCGGACCTTGGGACCACGTTGGAGAATGAACTCTATACTGATTTGATTCTCCAGTCCCTTCCTTCAACTTACGCCCAGTTTATCCTTAACTTCAACATGCAAGGAAAGGAGGTTGAACTTTCCGAACTTCTGAACATGTTGAGGAGTGCTGAGGACACCCTACAGAAGGGTAGGGAGACATCAACTTTGTTTGTAGGAGGATCTTCCTCTTCTAGGTCCAGGGCGAAAGCCAAGGGCAAGAAGAAGAAAGCCCCCGCCAAACCAAGAGGCGGTGTCAGTAAAGTGATACGAAAGGAAAAGGAAAAGCAACAAAGGTAGCGGGAAAGCTAGTGGGGAAGGAAGAATGCTTCTATTGTCACAAAAGTGGTCACTGGAAACAGGATTGCAAGGCTTGGAAGGCCAGAACACAGGATTTGAAGCGAGTTGCGGCTTCAGCTTCAGGTGTGTATGTTATTGAAAACTGTCTATCAATAAACTCTACATTCTGGGTATTTGATACCGGATCAGGATCTCATATCTGTAATTCTTTGCAGGCGTTGAGAAAGCGTAGAGTTTTGAAGGCAGGTGACATGACCCTCAGAGTTGCAAACGGTGCTAGCATGGATGCTGAGACCGTGGGGGACTATCACCTGGGATTGTCGGATGGACATTTTTTGGTTTTGCGTAGTTGTTATTATGTACCAAATGCAACCTGTAATATCATTTCTGTATCTTTATTATCTAAAAAAGGTTATGAATTTGCATTTGTAAGTAATGTAGTGAACATTCACCTTAATCAAGTTTTGATTAGGTCAGGTACATTGAACAACGGTATATACGTTTTAAACCAACCACAGATTTTCAATGTCCAGAATACACACAAAAGAAAGTCTCCAGAAATCAATAAAACTTTCTTATGGCATTGTAGACTGGGTCACATCAATGAGAGAAGGTTGACTAAGTTACATACAGAAAGATATTTGGATCCGTTCGAATATTAATCGTATGCAACTTGTCAATCTGTCACAAAGGAAAGATGACAAAGACTCCGTTCACTGGACACGGAGTAAGAGCGAGCGAGCTCTTGGGACTCGTACACAGCGATGTGTGCGGTCCAATGTCTACACATGCACGAAGCGGTTATTCTTACTTCATTACTTTTACGGATGACTTTTCAAGGTACGGTTATGTCTTCTTAATGAAACATAAATCCGAGGCTTTTGAAAAATTCCAGGAATATAAGAATGAAGTAGAAAAACAAACCGGCAAAAGTATCTAGGCACTAAGATCTGATCGAGGTGGTGAATACTTGAGTGCCGAGTTCCTGGGTTACTTAAAAGAGAATGGAATTCTCTCTCAGCTTACTCCTCGATACACTCCGCAACACAACGGTGTATCGGAGAGACGGAACCGAACCCTATTGGATATGGTACGGTCCATGATGAGTAACGCTGAGTTGCCGCGATCGTTCTGGGGATATGCGCTAGAATCAGCTGCATACCTTTTGAACCGAGTTCCAACTAAGACTGTGCCACCATATCAGATGTGGTGTGGAAAGAGACCCTATCTTAATCACATTAAGACATGGGGATGTCCAGCTTTTATAAAAAAGCAGCATGCGGACAAGCTCGAGGCACGCTCAGTACAGTGCAAGTTTGTGGGATATCCAAAGAACTCCAAGGGATATTTCTTCTATTGCGAAGAGGAACAAAAGGTTTTTGTTTCTCGCCATGCCCACTTTCTATAACACCAGTTCATAGAAAAAGAAATAAGTGGGAGCGCAATAGAACTGGAAGAAATTCCAGAACCACAAGCTATTACTGAAAGCTTAGTAGAACCAGAGGGTTCGAAAGATCAGGACATTCCCACGCCACTCCGCAGGAGTAGTAGGCAGTCTCATCCGCCCGAGAGATACTACGGTTTTCTCATTGACAGGGATAGAGAGGATTGCATCATAGATTGTGATGAGCCTACTAGCTTCCAGCAAGCCATTCAGAGCGTCGACTCAGTAAAATGGCTGGATGCAATGCGGACCGAAATGGAGTCCATGTACACCAACAAAGTATGGACGTTGGACATTGCTCCAGATGGGGTAAAACCCGTAGGATGCAAGTGGATCTTCAAAAGGAAGATTGGTGTATATGGACAGGTTGAGACCTATAAAGCTAGACTGGTAGCATAGGGTTTTCGTCAGCGACCTGGTTTGGACTATGACGAAACCTTTTCTCCAGTAGCTATGCTGAAATCCATTCGGATCCTTCTTGTCATTGCTGCCTTCCACGATTATGAGATTTGGCAGATGGACGTAAAGACAGCTTTTCTAAATGGACATTTAGAGGAGTGTGTCTATATGGACCAGCCAGAGGGTTTCATTCAGAGTGGGAGCAGCGGAAAGGTGTGCAAGTTGCTTAAGTCCATTTATGGACTAAAGCAGGCATCACGGAGTTGGAACATCTGTTTTGATGAGACGGTCAAGGAATTTGGCTTTATCAAAAATCCAGATGAACCATGCATCTATTGTAGATTTGTAGCGAGAACTGTAGTATTCCTCGTTTTATACGTGGATGACATTCTCTTAATAGGAAATGACATTCCTATGCTACAATCTGTCAAGGGGTTCTTGTCACACAGGTTCTCCATGAAAGACCTGGGTGATGCCTCATACATTCTGGGTATCCGGATCTACCGTGACAGATCCAAGAGGATATTAGGACTTTCACAGTCCAGGTACATCGACACCATACTGAAGAGATTCAGTATGGAAGATTCCAAGCGCGGTAATCTACCGGCTTGTCACGGGATCACCCTCTCCAAAGAGATGTCTCCCAAGACTGATTTGGAGAGGGATCGCATGTCTATTATACCTTACGCTTCTGCGGTAGGCTCTATAATGTATGCGATGTTGTGTACCAGACCGGATGTGGCTTATGCACTGAGTGTGGTAAGCAGGTATCAGTCGAACCCTGGGGAGAAACATTGGATAGCAGTAAAGAACATTCTCAAGTACCTGAGAAGGACTAAGGAAATGTTCTTGGTGTATGGCGGAAAAGACCTCCAGATTGAGGCCTTTGCGGACTCCAGCTTCCAGAGTGACAAGGATGATTCCAAGTCCATGTCGGGTTTTGTCTTTACCCTCAATGGAGGGGCGGTGTGTTGGAAGAGCTCCAAACAGGAAACCGTTGCTGACTCGACTATGGAAGCGGAATACATCGCTGCATCTGATGCCGCAAAAGAAGCTGTCTGGATGAGGAAGTTCTTGAAAGAACTTCAGGTGGTTCCGTCCATTGTTGACCCAATACCTCTGTATTGCGACAACAACGGGGCTATAGCTTTAGCGAAGGAACCCAGGTCCCATCAAAAATCCAGACACATCTTGAGGCGGTATCACCTGATCAGGGAGATCGTGGATCGCTAGGAAATCGAGGTTCGGAGGGTTGCTTCAGAAGATAACACTGCAGATCCATTCACCAAGGCCTTGCCCCAGACTCAATTCGAGCGGCTGATCGAGATGATAGGTCTTCGATACGCCAGTACATGGCCTTAGTACAAGTGGGAGATTGTTAGTGTATATGCCCTAGAGGCCATTACTGTATCATACTAGTTTGTATATTACTTGATGGAAGCCTGGGATATTTACAGTTGTATATACAATCTTGCTCGAAATGGTAGTATGCTACTTGGTTTGTCTCTGCTTTAATATGTGCATGTGTTTCTTTTAGCATATTACTGATATACATATTAGTAGAGCCCTTAGGATCTTTGCTTGATTACCAGCGTTGTGATGGCGCTCGCACTCGTGGGGGCTGGGTAATCCATAAGCACATCCTTACACAGGTCCCTAGTCGTTGGATTATCGAGACAGGGCATCGATACTCCGGAGTAGACTAGCGTTATGCGCTTCTCATCCCAGCGTGGGAGACGGTCTGTCCCACAGCCGTCAGTACGTCGTACTTGAGATAGTATGTGGGTGCTCGTTAGGTTACGAGTACACTGGACAGGACTCGTCGGGGACTGTTGGTTGGTATTATACCTATCATCAGTTATCAGTTCCCAGGTGACATGAGTACAGCTTAGTCCGCTGACTTGACACTGTCACTTCGCCTCGAGTGTGTTCCCACTGCACTTTGATTACTACCCTACCACGGCTCAAAGGAGTCGTGCAAACAGGTAGTTTTTGGGTGCAGTCCCGAAGCACATGGAGGCAGTGACGGTTAGACAGGATTCGTCTCTCCCGGTATTGGGGGTTGACATCGCGCTGTGTCTAGGAGAGCCATTACATGAGTAGTCCCTGGCCAGGGCAAGCGAGATATACTGGTAGGTTTCCAGTGTTATCTCAGGGTGTTCTGGGCTACACTCCGACACGACTTGTACCGCTATTAGGGGACTGACGTTCACCGCCCCCTAGGCCCGCCATGCGATGTATCAGACGAACAGACCGGACTGTACGGAGACTGTCACATACAGGCTCAGTAGGAGTTCAGATGGGGTTCACCTCGTCAGTCTTCTTATCGGCATCTACCTGGGGACCGTTACATACAGCTAGTGCCGCTTGCGGTCTGTGGTTAAACCCACTGCCAGCGTAGTGTCGAGTCTTTAGAGTCCCACACAGAGAGCTATTCGCCTTTAGGCAAAATGAGTAGAGGTCGCATGGTTTTGCGACAGGGTTCGTTCACATCCGCGCACTTGTGCACGTTTGCTGTCCGGACAGCTTATACTAGCGGGCTTTGGTTTAAGCCGGATCCTGGCATATGATTTGGGATTGGTTTTTTCCTCTTTGTATTCGTGTTCCTCGGATCACGAATACGGGTGCGTATGCACAGTTGCTTGAGACAGAGGGAGAGGACTTTGATTAGGGTTAATGACTATTGTCATTTAATTAACCCTAATGCTTATGTGTGTATTATGGTTAATTGATATTAGTTTAATATAATTGTGCATGGTTATGGTTGTTGACCATTTGACCTTCTTGACTTGTTGACCTAGGTTGACACTTTGACCATCATCATTTCCTTTGGAAGATGCTCTTTGATCCCTGCAATTTGCATTAAAAATGAAATGATAATGGTCATGTCTTGATTAACCATGACAATTATCTAGCTAATTATCAATTTATAATAATTCACACATATATGTGAGAATGGTTTATTTTTCTCTCATTCTATTTTTTACTTTCTCTCTCTTGTTCTTCCTCTCCCTCAAGCTCTCCCCTCTCATGTGTTGAGAAACACTTGAGCTTGAGAAAAACCTTTTCTTGATAATCTTTACTCTCATCTAGGGTTTTAGGACTAGCACTTCTAGCACCCTAGTTACTTCTAGCTTGAAGTTGAAGCTAAAGGTTGAGGCTTTCGGGTGGATCCTTCTTCGACTCAAGAAGACGACAAAGGTGATCCCTTTCCACTACTCCAAGGAGCAAGGAGAGAAGGACATAAAGCCCTAGGTATAACCATTCTACCCTTTAGCTAGTTTCTAGTTAGCTTTAGCTTGTTTTTGTTTAGCAAAGATCCTTCTTTGTCTAGTCCATGTTGCCTAAAGTGATAAAAATTTGATTTTTATTCCGTTTTCCGCCTCCCCGCAAGCACCGGGGTGGGCAACGTGGACTTACATCTATCAATCGGCATCCAGCCTCACAAAATCGCGTACGGTATAATCCAGCGTACGGCAACCTCTAGTCAAGGGTAAGGATCAATCATCAAGTCAAACTCATCATGCACGGAAAATCATCGTACGACGGCATTAAGCTATCAGGGATCCTATCAACCTATAAGACGAGGAGGGAACGGACCTAACTTCACGTACGGCTAACACTCACGATTCACAACCCATATAAATATCTCTATATACCTATATCCCAGGTCACATCCGCAATAATCTCATATCAGGGAACCGGCAGGGTATAAATCATCTCAATCGACTCGCATCCGTATACCATCATATCATCAAATCACGTATTAAATCGTATTCTATTTTTATCGCATTTATATCCCTCATCAAGTCAATTTTACAAATACATTCTACCTTTTCACTAAGTATAAGTATCTAATCTAATATACACACCCAAACCACACAAACAGTTTTTTTGAAAGATGCGAATCGTAGTCTTGAAAGTAGGGGTGCGGTGTTTTTAAGGAAAATATATCATTTGAAAATCCGTAACGTCCCTCAAGGTATCTGTTTAAAAGATGCATACGATTCTTCATTTTAGAAATAAGTATGGTTCGGATGACACATCTACGTCGACTGTTAAGTCCTACAGTATCCTAAACGGCAATATCAACAAATATCAACCTCGTGTCCCGTCATCACATACTAGTTGTATCATATCGCTTCTAACTATCCCTAGTTTCTAATATGGTTCTCTAACTACCCTTTTACTGTATCTATAGTTTTCAATTAAAGGTTTCATAAACCATAATCTATATATAAATTGGATTCCATCAAAGTGTGCGGGGGTGCTATACGCCATCCACCCGGCTTCCCTCGTAGATATAGATCTACTCACCTTGGTCTTCGCTTGCCGAAGTCGATGACGCCACGCTCCGTCGACTCGGAATCCACGCGAAGGTACCTACAATAACAACACATATCACAACGCTATAAAAATCATGTTCTGAAATCCAAAACGACACACGGATCGCCTATAGGTTAGAACCTATAGCCCACGTATGCAAAACCAACAAATTACCCCTATTCGTTGATGTACAAACATTCAACAATCAAATACAAATCCAAATATCAAAACTAAACATTTCAAAATACGGAAACATAGCCAAAAACCACACTAAAGCGCTCCTAGATTTTGACTCAGGCCAAAACAAGGTGCACAAACAATACTAGGGTGCTTTATAGGGTGCATATGAGCTATGGAAACAACCTGGACACCCCTACCCGCCAAGTGGCCGGCCACTTCCTCAAAAAGTCTGGCCTCCTCGGGTCCCCCTGCTCAGATTGGGTCCGTCTCGTCAAGGTGGTCTCCTATTGGTAAAATTTGGTCCCTGGTATTGTTTGCTACTCTCAAAAATCTCCCGGGTTGCTCCAGATTTCTCTGCACACCCTAAATCCTCACAAAACAAACATGAACTAAATCCTAAATCCGCATTTTGGTTTCCCATACTCATTCCCATGTCTTAAACAGCCACTCAAGCATCACCAATCTACAATTTCACTCAAACCCTCACTAAGATTTCTAAATATCACCAATCCATCACTAAACGAACTCTAACTTAAACAAAAAAAAGCTAGAAAAACTTGAAAATAAACTAATGGAAGAAATTATACTTCATGGATGTCGCTTAAGCAAACCCTAGAAGTCCTAAAGTTGTCAAAATCCCATTTTGCTTGATTCAATGTGTAGAGGAAGAGATGGGGATTAATTTTTGTGAAGGGAGTAAAAGGTTTTGGGGATTATTTGGAGATGGATCTAGGGTTAGAAGCGGTGGGATGTGAGGTTGGAGGAAGTTGAAGAAGGAGAAGAAAATGAATAATGGTGGACGGAATATGTGGCTGCCCTCTCTCTCTCTCTATCCTTTATTCTCACCCCCTCACTTTTCAAGTCATCATTATGTCCCCCCTCTCTCTCCAACTCATCATTAGACCTTTTTCTCTTCTTTTCTCACCAAAAACACATACATCCAAATGAAACAACACAAATGAAATAACATGTAAAATGTCATGGTGCACTAGCCATGAAAAACTGTAGAAACACGGATTTGGCTTAATCGCGTTTAGCAGTGCACTAATCGGGTTTTTATCCAAATTACATATAATAAATTTTAAAATATGCCAAATTCTTTAAATATATATTTAAATGAATAAATCATTTTAATTTCAAATTATTGGTATATATTTATACCATTTTTCGAAAACCCCAATTTCGCAAATCGGACAGTTTTCGGGAAATATATTATTTTAATATTAAATTCCAAAAATAATATTTTCTATTTTCTGAAATGTTACTATCTTACCCCCTTAAATAAATTCGGTCCCCGAATTTAAATTTAAACCCCCAAAATCTAAAACATTTCAATAATCAGCTCAAATCAACGCGGCTTCGAAATCACGGAAGATGCAGAAACAACACAGCGCGTCAAGTGCGCATGAAAACGAGTACAAAACTCAAACTCGAACTCTGTCAAGCGTCACGCAAATCTTCGGATTTTCATGCATATCCTCGGAGTTACAATGGAGATACAGATCTCGAAATCAACAAATAAAATCCTATATGCACTAGTCAAATACTATAATACGTGTATAGTACGCACCTTCGGAAAACATTCAAGAACTGAATAATAATCATGCAAAAATCTTTTCTAAATTGCCGTGTGAACGCGTAACTCACGGTATAAGTGACGGACGCTCATTTGTAAAATAATAATATATGTCCATATATGTTTTGCTAAATATGCGTTCCGTCGTTTCAAAATGTCCCAAAAGGTTTTCCTTTAAAAACGTTCGTGTCGCTCACGGACACGTAGGAAATAGCGAGACTATAGCTCCTTTTTTAAAAACCTCTTAGTAAACTTTTAATGCATGCAAAGTACTCAGGTACTGTCCTGGGATCAGTCCTGTTTGGCTACTATATAACATAGTGCCCGTCATGAAAACAAAGTGCTCAAAAGCAAAATCAGCCTCAAAAGGCGTATTTAACCATCACGTGCATCTGGTGTGCACGGAAATCAAATCCAAATACACGTACCACCACATGCACGAAAGAAAAACTATGTGCAACGGGTGTGCATGAAAATATCTGTCCAGTGCAATGGGTGTGCACGACAATAATATCAAGTGCACCTTGAGTGCACGAAAATCTCAATCCGGTGCAACTAACATGCACGAATGAAAATCCCAAATCGAGTGCATCCGGTGTGCACAAAATCATGTCTCATATCATGCGCCCAACATGCGCGAAAATCCAAATCAAGTGCATCCATCATACACGAATAAAATCTAAATCAAGTGCATCAAACATGCACGAATACAAGCTAAATAAAGTGCATCCATCATGCACGAATAAAATCTAAATCAAGTGCATACCTCATGCACGAATACTAATACAGTGCATCCTGTGCATGAAATACAAATACAGAGGATCGAGTGCACGAAATATGAATCTATAACTCAAATGCGTATAAAAGCAACACCGAATGTACCAGGGTGTAAAAATCAAAAACGTGTGCAACTACGAGCACAAATCCGTATCAATGCACTACAAGCATATGTGAGCTATACTGAGTGAAAAAGTCACATTATCCGTATGAAATCCATGAAATTATAAACACATGCTACCAAAGTACAAAATCGACATCAAATGCAATGGATATGCACAAATCACAACCCAACACAACGGCGTATAAAATATATATCAAGTGCGATAACTATGCGCAAAATATAAATACCCAGCAGGTGCAGCCATGGTGCACGAAAACAATATCTTGAAACTCAATCCTCAAAACTCAAATCCAAGCGATATAAGCGAGATACTCGGATCACAAACGCAAATCGCAACAAATGACATTGAGGTACACCTCCTACAATGTCGGAAAATAAATCGGTGAGCCTAAAACTGGCAGAGCAAGTACATCCGCTTGCCTACTGCTCACGGTCTGGCGTCCTCAGTCTTTGGGTCCTTATCTTCTCTATAGATTCACCAATCTCGTAATATATCGACTCATCGGCCCGGTCAGGTGTGCTAACAGGAACGATTCCACTCTAGCACTTCTCTCGTCATCTCTCGGCCAATCATCACGACCACTCGTAAAGCAGCACGTTATTGGCGTCGGCCTCTGGTCCTCTGAATACACGTGACACAACTGATCCGAGGTGCAAATCTCATTGCAGCAGTGTCCTGGAAGGAATCCTGCTCAAGGTCTCTTCCGATCTCGCCTATGCTGAACTGTACGGAGGCTGGTACTCTTACATAATCTTTTCTCGTTTTCTGGATATCTGCGTATTCCGCACACATTTCCTCGGGAACTGGCCGTATCCCAACGCCTCTGTATGCATATCAAATCTCTGATCTCAACGGGGATTAATAATAGCTCGCCATCACCTCGCGCGAACCTCGGGTTTCACTCATCCGTATCATCGTACATATTGACGCCACGTCATGCTATCTGCGCACGGCAACTGTTCTCGGCCACGGTCAATCCGGAGTCTCTCACATAGACTCGAAATTACGAACTCGGTATCTTCATCACTCTGTAGAAGATATCTGGCCGAACACGTCCTCGGGAACTCGTCCCAACCGTCGGAGGAATACTCAATACTCGTCCGTCCTCGATCAACTCACAACGCATCTGGGTGATATCCTCTATCCGAAATGGTCACCTTACTGGTCTCTTATCACATGATATCTGGACGACGTCAAACTTTTCGATCGAGTCATCAAAGTCCCAAAATTTCCCGAAAGCTCAACACCTGAGCACCGTCTAAAATATCTGGTACATACCACATTACCTCTGGACCAGCCGTAGAAGGGAAAACACAAGCCTCACTGATGGCACCGCTAAACTGCCTCAAACCCTAAGGTTCAAAGTGGTTCCATGGTCATCATGTCGAGTTAGGGTTTCATTCTTCTAAAGGGTCCACAGAATCACCTGCATGTTCTTCCTAATACTTAAACTGGGAAAAATGGTTTCTTGACATTCGTTCGAACTTTTTAACTTCGCCTATACAATATGTGAAAACCCTTCGCCCGCATGCTAAGCAATGCTTCAATCCTCTAAGAAGAACGATACGTCAACGGTCATCTCTGGATCGATTTGCTCTAGATCTAACTCAACTAGGCCTGCGTCGGTGCATCAATCGGACGAATCACCTTCATCTCTCAACTCGGGATATACTAGCTATCATCTGTCGCATCTCTGCCTGGAAGCTCCAGCGATCCCAGCTCGTAAGCTCTGGAAGCGACATCCCATCATCTCAGCAACAGCTGGGTCATCTGTCTGCACGGTATACGACATCACAATCTCTGAGGTAGACTGTACATCAACTGTCCTCTCGCAACTGGCAGCTCTAACCATAGCCCGATCATCCGGTGTAAAACCAAACACTCGCCTCTACAAGAGGTCACAACACAACACTACATCGAGACGTTCCCATGTCACCAGAAAACACAATGGTCAGCCCTCGTACCAGACGAGCTCGTCCTGACCGCAACACTAGCAGCTTCTCAAACTGCGCTCAAACCATGGTGACCGGAACCTCAATCGAGTATCGATAAAAATAGATCAACGGCATGAATGGAAAGACATATCCAGAATGGATACATAATCATAAGAAGGAACAACATCAATGAAAGTATGATCATGGAAACTAATAGATTCGAGGATCTCAAATGGATGTATAATCATGGGTACAAGAGAATCATAGATCCCAAAATATGTACATCCTAAGGTTTCTTAAGTGGAGTATCGTATCGTAAATATGCCGCGGAACATACGTACGGTACGTCACTCTACTCAAGCTACCTACTCCATCAATCAGGGTCAGCTTATGAAACGAAAGTTCGGGTCTAATAGCCCCCCCATTCAAGTCTAAGTTCCGTAAGATCAAGCCTAGGTTCCGAAATACATACCCGTCCTAGACTACGCATAGTCAAACATAGACTCGAACCAAGGTTAAACCTAACACTCTGATACCAACTTTGTCATGACTCGAAATATTAGCTCGTGACCAGCACTTGAATCATGCAGCGTCTAAAGGCGTAACGGAATTCAAGTAAGATGAAACCCAGAAATCTAAACCTTTTTAAGAAAATAAAGGAGGTGAAGTTTTAAAATAAAGGTATAATGAAATCAAGTTTTCTTAAATGCATGGAAAAAAGGACATAAACAATGCAAGTGAAATTTACTAGTTTGAAAACATGTTTCGTCTTTTAAAAATTTGGGCAGCACCTCCTTTGTATTTTTTTTTATCCAAAACCATAATACATAATAAGAATAATGGCATCCCCAAGCGAGAGCTAGCTCTTCGCCAAACGGCGGATCACAACCACGCAAGACAGTATAAGTAAGTATACGACTCCTAACGGCGAAGTTCATCACAAAAAGATAAAGAAATAAGAAAGACATCATAACCACAAGTAGCGAAAAACACCTCGCTCTAAGTCTCGCAATCACAATATCACTAAATCTCATTACTTAAACAATTTACTAATATTGATTGATGGAGTTGACTAGATACAATATGAAATAAAAATACAAGAGTCGGTACGATACAAATGTCCCACCTACCAAAGCAAAACACCCAAATGAAGCTATGTACCAGCAATGCCGCTACTGATCCGTGCGGTCAACCTGAAAGAACTGTGGCACAACGGGGGTGATTTGCCAACTCGTGAGTATAAAAATATCAATAGATAGAAATCGATTAAACAACGACTCCTAGGTCAACTATATCATAAAGTTAATACTATGATATCAAGGGTGACCGTATCTGTATATGTGCCAGCAAGGTAATCAATGCCTATAAGCATGTGGATAACATCCAACAGTATAATAAATGTATGTATGTATGTGGATCTCGTCCAACCATATAATCAATATATGTATGCATGTGGATCTCGTCCACCCATATAATCAATGTATGTATGCATGTGGATTCCGTCCATTTGTCAACCACTGACACAATAACATCATGCATGTAAATATCATAAAAGCATATGTATGAAAGTATGAGGATATAAATCAACGGGTGTCTCTCGAGACACATCAAAATCATGGAACCTGAGTGTCCAGCATTGAGACTCGAAACATCATGAAAACCGTGTCCAGCATCGACATGTAAATCCTCATATATCGGGTTCCATCAGTCCGGATCGGCTCTCGGGCTCCGTCATTCCGGATCGACCCATATCATCTCTCAACTCCGGTAGGTATCCTCCGGATATCTGCCGAGCCCAAATACTATCACCGGTAGTTAGTAGTCCCACTTCCAAGATCACCATCTGCAGCACAGCAATCCGTTCTTGCCTCGGGGTACCATACCGGGTCCACCATGTACCCGCAATCGGCCTCATCCAGCTCCTCGAATCGGGTTTCACATGTCATACGTCGCAGAACCGAGAAGACGCATGATGGACGCACTGAAATATCATATCAAGAGGAACTGGGTTTTTAAAACAACACATAATCTCTTTTAAAATGTCCACGGTTCCCAAATCCAGAAATCTCATGAAAACAACATATCTCAATGCGTAAAATCATAGACCAAGATGTATGCGGTATATAATAGAAATGTAAGCATATCCGTATATCATGCAACATGGAACAGTGATATGACATATTAAGGGAAAACCGCTCTTTTAAATGATTCCAGTTTTTAAAATATAACATGTGGTTCCCAATTTCCCAATAAAACCAGTTATCTGTGTAGGTACAATATACATATGCGCAAGTAAGGATGTATCAATGTATATGTGCACCAATTTGGATATACAATGTGTATGTGCGCAAATTTGGATGTATCATTGTATATGTGCACCAATATGGATATACAATGTGTATGTGCGCAAATATCGATGTATCAATGTATATGTGCACCAATATGGATATACATTGTGTATGTGCGCAAACATGGATGTATCAATGTATATGTGCACCAATATGGATGTAAAAGTGGTATATACGTATGTATGAGTGTACAATATGTATGTCATGATGCGGCAATCCTACGGTGTAGTGACATGGCAATTATCGATGATGAAGTGCGTGAGCCGGCAATCTGTGTACGTGTGACATACGCATCATCGATAATGGTGCAGGTGTACTAGCACAGGTATAAGTAATGCAATGCGAATAACATGAATGCATCATAAGGTAAATCGTCAGCTAAAAGCTATAAGGTATAAATATCAAACATGGTTTAGTCGGTGAATCTATCAATCGGCATCCAGCCTCACAAAATCACGTATAGTATAATCCATCATACGGCAACCTCTAGTCAAGGGTAAGGATCAATCATCAAGTCAAACCCATCACGCACTGAAAATCATCGTACAGCGGCATTAAGCTATCAGGGATCCTATCAACCTATAAGACGAGGAGGGTATGGACCTAACGTCACATACGGTTAAAACTCACGATTCACAACACATATAAATATCTCTATACGCCTATGTCACAGGTCACATCCGCAATAATCTCATATCAGGGAACCGGCAGGGTATAAATCATCTCAATCGACTCGCATCCGTTTACCATCATATCATCAAATCATGTATTAAATCATATTATCTTTTTATCGCATTTATATCCCTCATCAAGTCAATTTTATAAATACATTCTACCTTTACACTATGTATAAGTATCTAATCTAACATACACACCCGAACCATACAAACAGTTTTTTTTGAAAGATGGGAATCGTAGTCTTGAAAGTAGGGGCTGCGGTGTTTTTAAGGAAAATATATCATTTGAAAATCCATAACGTCCCTCAAGGTATATGTTTAAAAGATGCATAAGATTCTTCAGTTTAGAAATAAGTATGGTTCGGATGACGCATCTACGTCCACTGTCTAGTCCTATGGTATCCTAAACGGCAATATCAACAAATATCATTCTCAAGTCCCATCATCACATACTAGTTGTATCATATCGCTTCTAACTATCTTTAGTTTCTAATATGGTTCTCTAACTACCCTTTTACTCTATCTATAGTTTTCTTTTAAAGTTTTCATTAACCATAATCAATATATAAATCAGTTTCCATCAAAGTGTGCGGGTGTGCTATACGCCATCTATCCGACTTCCCCCGTAGCTATAGATCTACTCACCTTCGTCTTCGCTTGCCGATGTCGATGACGACATGCTCCGTCGTCTCGGAATCCATGTGAAGTTACCTACAATACTAACACATATCGCAACGCTATAAAAATCATGTTCTGAAATCCAAAACGGCACACGGATCACCTATAGGTCAGAACCTATAGCCCACGTATGCAAAACCAACAAATTACCCCTAGTCGTTGATGTACAAACATCCAACAACCAAATATCAAAATTAAACATCTCAAAATACGGAAACATAACCAAAAACCACAGTAAAGTGCTCCCAGATTTTGAATCAGGCCAAAACAAGGTGCACAAACAATACGGGGGTGCTATATAGGGTGCATATTAGCTATGGAAACAATTTGGACACCCCTACCAACCAAGTGGCCGGCCACTTACTCAAAAAATCCGGCCTCCTTCTGTCCCCATGCTCAGATTGGGTCCCTCACATCAAGGTGTTCTCCTATCGGTCAAATTTGGTCCCTGGTATTGTTTGCTACTCTCAGAAATCCTCCGGGTTGCTCCAGATTTCTCTGCACACCCTAAATCCTCACAAAACCGACATGATCTAAATCCAAAATCCGCATTTTGGTTTCCTATACTCATTCCCAAGTCTTAAACAGCCACTCAATAGCCACTCAAGCATCACCAATCCACAATTTCACTCAAACCCTCACTAGGATTTCTAAGTATCATCAATCCATCACGAAACGAACTCTAACTTTAACAAAAAAAGCTAGGAAAACTTGAAACTAAACTAATGGAAGAAATTATACCTGATGGATGTCACTTAAGCAAACCCTAGAAGTCCCAAAGTTATCAAAATCCTATTTTGCTTGGTTCAATGTGTAGAGGAAGAGATGGGGATTAATTTTTATGAAGGGGTTATAAGGTTTTGGGGATTATTTGGAGATGGATCTAGGGTTAGAAGTGGAGGGATGTGAGGTCGGAGGAAGATGAAGAAGGAGAAGAAAATGAATAATGGTGGAGGGAATATGTGGCTGCCCCCTCTCTCTCTGTCCTTTATTCTCACCCCCTCACTTTCCAAGTCATCATTATGTCCCCTCTCTCTCTCCAACTCATCATTACACCTTTTTCCCTTCTTTTATCACCAAAAACACATACACCCAAATGAAACAACACAAATGAAATAACATGTAACATGTCATGGTGCACTAGCCATGAAAAACTGTAGAAATACGGATTTGGCTTAATCGCGATTAGTAGTGCACTAATCGGGTTTTTATCCAAATTACATATATTAAATTTTAAAAAATGCCAAATCCGTTAAATCTATTTTTAAATGAATAAATCATTTTAATTTCCAATTATTGGTATATATTTATACGCTTTTTCGAAAACCCTAATTTCGCAAATCGGGCAGTTTTTAGGAAATATATTATTTTAATATTAAATTCCAAAAATAATATTTTCTATTTTCTGAAATGTTACATCTTTTGTGCTGAACTTCGCCGTTGGGTATCGTCTACTTGTATTTATGCTTTGCGTGGTTGTGAATCCGCCGGTTGGCGAAGAGCTAGCTCCCGCTTGGGGATGCCTTTTCTATTATCTTGTATTGTGGTTTTGGATCAAAGTAAACAAAGGTGGCGTTGCCCAAATTTTTAAAAGACGAAACTTGTTTTCAACTAGTAAAATTTACTTGCATTTTCATATTCCATTACTTGTCTATTTAAGAAAACTTATGATTTTTACTATACCTTTATTTCAAAACTTCACCTCTTTTATTTTCTTAAAAAGGTTTAGATTTCTGGGTTTCGGCTTACTTGATTTACGTTATGCCTTTAGACGTGGCGTGATTCATGTGCCAGTCACGAGCTAATATTTTGAGTCATGATAAAAAAGAACATTTCCATGAACTTGAACCCCAGAAAAAATTTAGAGCACCATATCCATAATTGGGCCGCAGATCCACGGCAAAATGACCTATTTGGCTGCGGATTAGCGGTCCAATTTGGTGATTAGGTGCACAAATTTTTTTCTTCACTCTTAAAAAGCCTGCACATAATTTTAGTATGATTGAAAATATTTTTTAACAACTTTAAATTCGAACAGCGAGTAAGGTTTTTAGAATTGCGATTCGGATTATTTTGTCGATCGAAGTTCTAAATTAGTGCAAATTAGCTGGTCAAGGTATATGGCCCGGCTCTGATACCATGTTGGGTTTCCTAGCGCCTTCGCCGTTTATCGCAGCCATTGCGGAACGAAAAACTTTGACTTTTCAAAATCCGGCGCTAGAAAACACATCTATGAATTTAACTATACACCGAAACTAGCTAGCTAACGACATCTAGCTACTGTGATAAGGAGTTCTACCTAGAGACTCGTGTCCTTCCGGTCTTTACTCTTCTTCTTAAACTCCTTAGGTGATCTTGATCAAACTTGATGTCCGGCCTTCTCGGTCCTAGGTGATCCACCTGAAGGTCCTTGATCCAAACTCCTACCTCTAAAAGAAGTAAACTAAGCAAACTAGTTTGCTATACTAGTTTCTTAGGCAATGTGGTAATGTTTAGTGGTAATTTTCTATCTCAAATCCTTTGGCTCTCAACACATGAGATGGTTAAGGATTTGGAATGAAGATGAACTCAAGAAGAAGGGAGTGAGAGAGCAAGTGATGGATAACTCTCACTTTTGCATGAGAAGAATGATGGCTACGTCATTTTGTCTTTAAAAAAATCCTGCCATACTTCAATAGTATTAGCAATAAATAGCTAAGCCATTCTTCATGTGATGCCTCCCCATACCACCTCATTTTCTATTTTCAACAAAATAGTAAAAAAACAAGATGAGGTGTCATCTTCTAGAAGGTATTTTGTATAAATACAAAATACTTTCTTCCCTATATACATACCCGTATTCGTACCAAAATACGAATACCCATGTGACAGAATAATACCACTAAAATAATTCAAGCATTAAGTCAATATCCGATTTAATGAACCGGCTTAATCCTAAGCCCGGTAGTATTTATCAACCGTCCGATCGAAAATCTGGATAACACTAGAATATACATGTCAAAATATGTACACGTAAATTATTTAATCAATACCTGATTTAATAATCCGGGTTAATCCTAAGACGGCTAGTATTATCATTCGATCGAAAACCTAGATGACACTAGAATATACATCAAAATGTGTATATGAAAATTATCAAATCAATACCTGATTGAATAATCTGGCTTAATTCTAAGCCGGCTAGTATTATCATTCGATCGAAACCCTGCAGGTATAAATATACGGCCACCACATCGTTTCGCCAGAATCAGAGAAACCCTCTGTGTGGAACTCTATAGACTCGACAGTACGCTAGCAGTGGGTTTAACCACAAGCACGTCAGCGGCACTAGCTGTACGTAATGGCTACCCAGGTACCTATCAAATAGAATGTCGACGAGCAAGCTCATCCGAACCCCGACCGATCCTATCCGTGACAATCTTCGTACAGTCCGGTCTCTTTGTTTAAGATGATAGCATAACGGGTCTAGGGGTGGTAAACGTCAGACTCCTACTGACCCGATAAGTCATGTCGATTTGGCTTAGGACCAATCCGAGAAACTACTGATATAACCACCAGTAAATCTCAACAGTCTTGGCCAAGATCTTATGGTTCTGGCCAACCGGACACAGTGCGATATCGACTCCCAATACTGGGAGAGATGAATTTCTGACAATCACTCACTGCCTCCATGTGGCATAGGACTGTAGCCAACCAAAACTTGTTTGCACGACTCAGTAGAGCCGTGGTAGGGTAGTGGTCAAAGCACAGTGGGAACTCACACGAGACAAATAATGATCTCTCGTCCTAAGACTAACCTATACTCATGTCACCTGAGAACCGCTATCTGATGATAGGTATAATACCATCTAGAGGTTCTCGGCGAGTCCGTCTAGTGTACTTACCCCCTGCGAGCACCTGTATACAATCTTAGGTAATCACACCAATGGATGTGGGACCAACCACCACCTCTCATTGGGGTCTAGAAACGTATACACAAGTCTACTCTGAAGTATCGATACCTGGTCTCGATACTCCTGCTACTTGGGACATTTAAGGATGTGCTTATGGACTACCCGGCTCCCACAAGTATGATCGCCATCATAACGCTGGTAGTCAAGCAAAATCCTACGGGCTTTATCAACATGTAACCGCCATATGTTATATCGAGTATAACTTATGCACTTGTTAAGATAAAGTCAAACCATAATAGTATACTACTGTATCGATTAACAATATGTCCAAGCAATATTAAGCATCAATAGAAAGAAATACACATATCAAGATAAAGACAACTGAAATAATATACTATATACAACTTCTAAGTATGCCTTAGCACCACTACTAGGTTTTAAGAAGCATCAAGTATACAATTTTTAAAAAATCTAGTGTGATAATGCATGCTATCCGAGAAACGAACTAGAGAATTAGGGTTTCTATGCATGTAAACAAACTTTACACTAAGTGAATAGAGAATACAACCTTTGTAGACCGGTCCTTCACTTCTAAAGCTCCAAGTAGTAGTCCCTAGAACTCTTCGTAGGCTCCACTTGGCGAAAGGAACGAGCTTTCTTAAGGATCTTTGAGGCCGAAGATGATCCACCTTGAAGTATCTCTAACCCAAGCTACCTCTTCACTAACTAAGGAATTAGTGAAGGAAACAACTTATACTAAAGGGCTAGTTTAGTATAGATTGATGAAGTATGAATTTTTCTCACTTTGGAATTATATTTCTCTTTCTCTTTTCTACTCCAAGAAAATCAAGAAGAGGAAGAAGAAGAACTAGTGAAGAACTAGAACTCATGTAGAAGTAAGGGTGAAAAAATATCTCATAGATATTTGTAGAGAGTTAACCATAGCTAAAGATAATGGTTGGGGTTAAAAAATATTTAGAGTAAAACAAAATTTGTGGAATTAGTCAAGTCTTCTACATGCTTCGATAAGAATCTAAGCCATGCTAATTTCTACCTCATTTGGATTTTACTCTAAATAAATAATTACCCTAATTATCTTTAGTTTGGTGTGAGTCTCATACACCCATGTTCTATGTATCATCCACTATGACATAATAGTATATGTAATATATATATATATATACACACACAAATATATATATATATATACAAATATATATATATATATATCACATAATTATATATATCAACACATATTTATTTATATAGAAGAGAAGAAATTATTTAGTGAGCTAATATTAGTTAATATATATTAATATATCAAATATATAATTATATATCAAATTATTAAATCAACACTTTATTCAATAATCCGGCTATATCATATATAACCGACTAATATCACTTATATGTATATCAATTTATCGAATCGACACTTGATTCAATAACCGGTTATATCACATATAACCGACCAAAATAATATATCGCGGGATTAGAATATGGTATCACATACATGTATTTAATCTAGGTCCCGCACATATGACATATGTGCCCTACTTCGTTTCGCTTGAGCTAGAAAACCTATGTGTGGGACTCTAAAGACTCGTCAATATGCCAGCAGTAGGTAATGATCACATCAATTACCCACAAGCCGTCAGTGGTACTAGCTCGATGTAACGGCTACCCAGGTATTGTGCGAATAGAAGATCAATAAGCAAGCTTGTCAAAACTCCTAACAAAACCTTACAGTCCGGTCTCCTCGTATGATATGTCGCATATCGAGTCTAGGGGTGAAACGTCAGACCCCAGTAACTTGATAAGTCATGCCGATGTATGGCCAATAACGGTTCGAGAAACTACTGATAACACTTACCAGTAAATCTCATCAGCAGCCCTGGCCAGGGACTTCCTGTTATAGCAATCGTGAATAGCGCAACATCAACTCCCAATACCGGGAGAGACAAAACCCCTCCTATAGCTCATTGCCTCCATGTGACTCGGGACTATACCCAAAATACACCTGTTTGCACGACTCCTTTGAGCCGTGGTACGGAGGAAATCAAAGCACAGTGGGAACCACACAAGTCTCTATGACGATATCGGGTCTATGACTAACCTGTACCAGTGTTACCAGAGAACTGCTATAAGACGATAAGCATAGTACCATCTAGGAGTTCTCGGCAAGTCCTGTTCGGTGTACCCATTCTCTAATGAGCACCTGTGTACAATCTCTGATGTCAAACACCAATGGTTATGGGACCAACCATTTCCCCAGACAGGGTCAAGAAACGTAAACACTAGTCCACACTGGAATATCGGTGCCCTGTCTCGATACTCCCTCGACTAGGAACTATTAAAGGATATACTTTTGGACCACCCTAGCCTCACTAGTATGATCTGCATCATAGTCCTGGTAGTCGAGTACATATCTTAAGGGCTTTATCAACATGTTTGAGAGAGACAGTATACTAATTGTTCATACCAGAATAATGCATTTTAATACCGCTCATTCATTATCCATTTATTGTATATACGGATACTGTTAACTAGTGTCTGCTAAGTATTACAGATTATAGGTATCCTTGACAAAATACTGGAAATACGCTTAAAATCATGGATATATTATTTGTAAGCTGACACTACAACCAGAACCGCAAACCGACCAATACTTCATAAGTTTCTTTTTGCAACATTCATGTGTACACACTTTTTAAACAAATGGTCCAACACATATAAGTGGTATAACTAGTTTGTTGGTTCACGAACCTAGTGAAGAGGGCTGCCCATGGCATGATGACTTGGTGCAAGTTGGCATGAGTGTGATGTGCATTTAATGCAAAAAGAGTTGATGTGATTTGAAGCTACAAGTTCCCTCCAAAATACCTGAGTGCATCCAAGGCCTTTACAGACAAATCAAACAACCCCAGAACGATATTGGAGAGCATACAAGTCAACACACCAAGTTCAAGCCAGAGGGCTCGGATTTGGGCCGAGCACTTCCTTGCCAAAACTTGCGACCTCGGTCCCCCAGCCTCCAAATGCCTTCAAACTTCTGTGGGCCCTCCCTTGATGCCACATCAGCTCATTTTTATTGTTTGTTTATTCAGTTTTTGAGCCTATAAATACAGACCAGAGGGCAAGGGATGTGGATACCTTTTGTTTAGTTTTTTTTTATCAAAACTCTTGTAATTTGTAAGCTTGTTTTCCTTTGTAATTCTTGAGCTCTTGCCCATTTGCCTTGACCTTGCAACTTCTTCATTGAACTTGCAAGCTTAAGGTTTAGGTTCTTGACTTCAAGATTAGTGTAACTTGTTTCTGATTCAATAAAAAGTTCTCATTTTTTATTACCATGTCTTGTTCAATGTTTACATATTTGAACTTGTGAAATTCTCGCTTTACTTTGATCTTGCAATCTCTTAAGTGAGCTTGCAACCTTAAAGTTTTCTGTTTGGATTTCACACTTCACCGAGCTTACGAACACTAGGAGATATTCGCACTTGGATTCATTGGTTCTTTCTTTTTCTTTCTTTTCTCGTATTTTTCATTATGTTTCTTACTCTTTCCCTTTTCCTTATTTTTACTTTGAAAATATATGTGAGTAGTCGCTGTGCTTGTTAAGGGCGGAATATGGTTAGATTGTATTTGAAGATGTTATTTGCTAAAAACCTTAAAAACCTTAAATTTGTAATTGAAACTCCATGCAAATCACTCGCAATTCCGCTCCGCTAGGCATCCTATCCTACCATGATAGCGATGATTCCTAATCGTGACCGGATTGCTAGTGGTTTGCCGGAGGCTTGAATCAAGAGATAACAACGGAAGGACAATGGACAAGGAAGACGGATTTAGCGAATTGCCGCAAACACCGTATTTCAAGTTTCCTAATCCGTGTTGTTACCTATTGTTTTAGTGTCCATACCAAAGTTAGGTCTATAAGGACTCGGCAAACTTCACCTTCATACAAGCTAACCTATTACTACCCTTAACAAGTCCTTTTATTATAGATATCCTTGTTGCGACATATAGTTTAATCAACAAATCAAAATACGTTGTTAACTCGTTAATATAAGCCTAAAAACTTACCATCTCCCTATGGACGACCCGAACTCATCGCGGCTCGCTACACGCGACACCGTTTTGATTGCGGTAATTTCTAAACTCTTTCTAAAATACGACACGGCAAAAACGTAACAATCAAATGGCGCCGTTGCCAGGGAGACGGTAACGCTTTTATACTTGTAATCGCGGGTTAATTTTGTAGGGTTCCTAGGCACACTCTAGAGATTCCACAAGGCATCAACCATGCCAAATACAAATTTTCCGGTGCCGAGAAACCCTAAACTAGATCGATTACTAGAGGATAGGCGAAACAAGATGCAAGTAAACAACTTTATTGCTAAGTGAATGGAAATACAACCTTTGTAGATCTGGTCCACCACTTCTTTAGCTCCGTGTTGACGTCCCTCCGCTGCGATCATCGGAATCCCGGACTCTAGCGATGGTTTCGTCGGAGAAATGGGCGGGCTAGGTCGTTGACTTCGATGCCGAAGATGATCTACGTCGAGGCGACTCAAACTCAAGCTCCACCTTCACTAGGTCATGAAACTTGTGAAGATAACACACTCTACTATATGGCAAGTGGTAGAGGATGAAGAAATAGGAAGTGGGTTCACTTTGGATTTGGATTTCTCACTTGGAATCATCACTTGGAATTTTCTAGTTAGGGTTTTCTTTCTTCATGAAGAAAAAGAAGATGAAAGAAAAGAAATGAATTGTCTACTTAGAAAATTCAAGTGATGCTTATCATTTAGCAACCATGGGTGAGGCTAACTCATGTAGAGAATAAACTAGGGTTTAGGCAAATGGTTAGGTTAAGGAAAAAACAAAATGGTTGAAGCTTCATGAATCTTCAAGAATAAAACAAAGAAAAGCTACCACCATTTTGTTTTTGTTTCTTGCCAAAAATATAAATAAATGAAATAAATAAATAAGGCAAATAAAACCCTAACCATTAACTAAACATGGTGTATAGCACACACCCAAGTTTGCATGTATCATCAAACATGATACAATCATGTGCACGAAAATATATCACATATACTACTTGTGCACATCTAGTGAGAAAATAAATCTTAAGTGAACAAATACTAGTTAATGTAAAGTAATATATCAAATATATAATTATACATTAAATTATTAAATCAACACTTGATTTAATGATCCGGTCATACTGCATATAACCGACTAATATCAAGTGTACCAATGTATCGAATCAACACTTGATTCGGTAACCCGGTTATATCTCATATAACCGTCCAATGATACAAATCGTGAGAATAGAATACAGTATCACATACTGGTATTATTCTCGGTCCCGCACATATCTCATATGCGCTCCTATTTCGTTTCGCTTGAGCCAGGAAACCTCTGTGTAGGGCTCTAAAGACTCGTCAATACGCCGGCAGCAGGTGATGATCATATCAAACACCCACGAGCCGCAAGCGGTCTGCTAAACGTAACGGCCACCCGGGTATTGAGCGATCATAAAATCAACGAGCAAGCCCGCTCACACTCCTGTGAACCCAACCAGTAACACTTACCGTACAGTCCGGTCTGTTCGTCTGATATGTCGCATATCTCGTCTAGGGGTGGTAAACGTCAGACCCCAATAGCTCGATAAGTCGTGTCGATATGAGGTCTATAACATTTCGAGAAACTACTGGTAACACTTACCTGTAAGTCCATGCTACCTCTCCCGGTACTTTCGGGCATGCGGAATTTGATGAAAAACAATTTTCTAGAGGCGGTAACATGGACTCAAAACCGGATCTTTGTTAAACATCTAACTAACAACCTAACTAGGAGTTGTTAACTACTCGGTTAGGGGGTTATACCTTTCTTTCTTGAACTCCTTCGTCTTTAAGCCTCGATGGTTGTCTGGATCGGCTTCACCCCGTCGTCTCCTTGCGTTGAAGATCGATCCACTTGAAAGCTTCTATCTTTGGCTTCTTCTTCGAACTTTGAAGAAACTAGTTCACTCGGTTTGCTAAACCTTGTGAACTAGAGTGAGTAGAGGAATGTTTTGGTGTCTTTTTATCTCTAAGGCAATGAGTCTCAACACATGAGAATGGTTTGCCTTGAGGTAGAGAGAGCAAGAGCAAGAGGGAGAGCTTGAGAATGAGAGAGCTCAAGAGAGAGAAAGCAAAATGATAGAATGAACCATACTCATCTCATTCTCACCTCTCATAATCCAAAAGCCATCATAACAAAAATAGTAATCAAGTATTGTGTAAATGGTTTAAGTCAAAATGGCTATATCATTTCATGCACTCATTTTGCACAAGAGATCAAGCAAGCAAAAGTCTTTGCCATGAAATGATAGCCATTGTCATCATGATGGTCAACAAGTCCAACCTAGTCAACCGGTCAACAAAGTCAACAAGTCAACAAAGTCAACCCCTCAACAACCATGTCACTATAATACTTAATTAATATTATTGTCAATTACATATCATATTCTCATTAGGGTTGAACAAAAAGTCAACAGTCAACGGTCAACAACCCTAATGAGAATCCTTTGCCTCTGTCTCTCTGTCAACTGTGCATACACACCCGCATCCGCGTTCCGAGGAACACGAATACAAACGAGATAAAACCAATCCCAAAACGTACACTAGGATCTGGCTTAAACCAAAGCCCGCTAGTGTTAACTGTCCGGACACTGTACGTGCACAAGTGCACGGATGTGACCAAACCCTATCGCAAAACCATGCGACCAGTCGCAAAACCACGCGACCTGTCGCAAAACCACGCGACCTCTACTCTTTTGCCTAAAGGAGAATAACTTTCTGTGTGGGACTCTAAAGACTCGACACTACGCTGGCAGTGGGTTTAACCACAGACCGCAAGCGGCACTAGCTGTGCGTAACGGTCCCCAGGTAGATGCCGACAAGAAGACTGACGAGGTGAAACCCATCTGAACTCCTACTGAGTCTAACTGTGACAGTCTCTGTACAGTCCGGTCTGTTCGTCTGATACATCGCATGGCGGGCCTAGGGGGCGGTAAACGTCAGTCCCCTAATAGCGGTACAAGTCGTGTCGGAGTGAAGCCCAATACACCGTGAGATAACACTGTAAGCCTACCAGTATATCTCGCTTGCCCTGGCCAGGGACTACTCGTGTAATGGCTCTCCTAGACACAGCGCGATGTCAACCCCCAATACCGGGAGAGACGAATCCTGTCTAACCGTCACTGCCTCCAAGTGCTTCGGGACTGCACCCAACTACTACCTGTTTGCATGACTCCTTTGAGCCATGGTAGGGTAGTAATCAAAGTACAGTGGGAACACACTCGAGGCGAAGTGACAGTGTCAAGTCAGCGGACTAAGCTGTACTCATGTCACCTGGGAACTGATAACTGACGATAGGTATAATACCAACCGGTCAGTTCCCGACGAGTCCTGTCCAGTGTACTCGTAACCTAACGAGCACCCGCATACTATCTCCAGTACGACGTACTAACGGCTGTGGGACAGACCGTCTCCCACACTGGGACGAGAAGCGCATGCGCTAGTCTACTCCGGAGTATCGATGCCCTGTCTCGATAGTCCTGCGACTAGGGACCTGCATAAGGATGTGCTTATAGATTACCCAGCCCCCACTAATGTGACTGCCATCACAACGCTGGTAATCAAGCAAAGATCTTAAGGGCTCCACTAATGTGTATAGGTGATATACTAAAATAAACACAAGTACACATTGAAGTAGAAACAAACCAAGTAGCATACTACTATTTTGAGCAAGATTGTATATACAAGGTGAAATCCCAAGCTTCCATTAAGTAATATACAAACTAGTATGATACAGTAATGGCCTCTAGGGCATATACACTAACAATCTCCCACTTGCACTAAGGCCATGTACTGGCGTATCGAAGACCTATCATCTCAATCAGCCGCTCGAACTGAGTCTGGGGCAAGGCCTTGGTGAATGGATCTGCAGTGTTATCTTCTGAAGCAACCCTCCAAACCTCGATCTCCTGGCGATCTACGATCTCGCTGATCAGGTGATACCGCCTCAAGATGTGTCTGGATCACTGATGGGACCTGGGTTCCTTCGCTAAAGCTATAGCCCCGTTGTTGTCGCAATACAGAGGTATTGGATCAACAATGGACGGAACCACCTGAAGTTCTTTCAAGAACTTCCCCATCCAGACGGCTTCTTTTGCGGCATCAGATGCAGCGATGTATTCCGCTTCCATAGTCGAGTCAGCAACGGTTTCCTATTTGGAACTCTTCCAACACACCGCCCCTCCATTGAGGGTAAAGACAAAACCCGACATGGACTTGGAATCATCCTTGTCACTCTGGAAGCTGGAGTCAGCAAAGGCCTCGATCTGGAGGTCTTTTCAGCCATACACCAAGAACATCTCCTTAGTCCTTCTCAGGTACTTGAGAATGTTCTTTACCGCTATCCAGTGTTTCTCTCCAGGGTTTGACTGATACCGGCTTACCACACTCAGTGCATAAGCTACATCCGGTCTGGTACACAACATCGCATACATTATAGAGCCTACCGCAGAAGCGTAGGGTATAATAGACATGCGATCCCTCTCCAAATCAGTCTTGGGAGACATCTCTTTAGAGAGGGTGATCCCGTGACAAGCCGGTAGGTTACCGTGCTTGGAATCTTTCAAACTGAATCTTTTCAGTATGGTGTCGATGTACCTGGACTGTGAAAGTCCTAATATCCTCTTGGATCTATCACGATGGATCCGGATCCCCAGGATGTATGAGGCATCACCCAGGTCTTTCATGGAGAACCCGTGTGACAAGAACCCCTTGACGGATTGTAGCATAGGAATGTCATTTCCTATTAAGAGAATGTCATCCACGTATAAAATGAGGAATACTACAGTTCTCGCTACAAATCTACTATAGATGTATGGTTCATCTGGATTTTTGATAAAGCCAAATTCCTTGACCGTCTCATCAAAACAGATGTTCCAACTCCGCGATGCCTTCTTTAGTCCATAGATGGACTTAAGCAACTTGCACACCTTTCCGCTGCTCCCACTCTGAATGAAACCCTCTGGTTGGTCCATATAGACACACTCCTCTAAATTTCCATTTAGAAAAGCGGTCTTTACATCCATTTGCCAGATCTCATAATCGTGGAAGGCAGCAATGGCAAGAAGGATCCGAATGGATTTCAGCATAGCCACTGGAGAAAAGGTTTCGTCATAGTCCAAGCCAGGTCTTTGACGTAAACCCTTTGCAACAAGTCTAGCTTTATAGGTCTCAACCTGTCCATCTACACCAATCTTCCTTTTGAAGATCCACTTGCATCCTACGGGTTTTACCCCGTCTGGAGCAATGTCCAACGTCCATACTTTGTTGGTGTACATGGACTCCATTTCGGTCCGCATTGCATCCAGCCATTTTACCGAGTCAACGCTCTGAACGGCCTGCTGGAAGCTAGTAGGCTCATCATAATCTATGATGCAATCCTCTCTATCCCCGTCTATGAGAAAACCGTAGTATCTCTCGGGCGGATGAGACTGCCTACTACTCCTGCGGAGCGGCATAGGAATGTCCTGTTCTTTTGAACCCTCTGGTTCCACTAAGCTTTCAGTAATAGCTCGTGGTTCTGGAATTTCTTCTAGTTCTACTGCGCTCCCACTAATTTCCTTTTCTAAGAACTGGTTTTCTAGAAAGTGGGCATGACGAGAAACAAAAACCTTTTGTTCCTCTTCGCAATAGAAGAAATATCCCTTGGAGTTCTTTGGATATCCCACGAACTTGCACTGTACTGAGCGTGCTTCGAGCTTGTCCGCATGCTGCTTTTTGACAAAAGCTGGACTTCCCCATGTCTTAATGTGATTAAGATAGAGTCTCTTCCCACACCACATCTCATATGGTGTAGTAGGCACAGTCTTAGTGGGAACTCGGTTCAAAAGGTATGCAGCTGATTCTAGCGCATACCCCCAGAATGATCGCGGTAACTCAGCGTTACTCATCATGGACCGTACCATATCCAATAGGGTTCGGTTCCGTCTCTCCGATACACCGTTATGTTGCGGAGTGTATGGAGGAGTAAGCTGAGAGAGAATTCCGTTCTCTTTTAAATAGTCCAGGAACTCGGCACTTAAGTATTCTCCACCTCGATCCGATCTTAGAATCTTGATACTTTTGCCGGTTTGTTTTTCTACTTCATTCTTATATTCCTGGAATTTTCCAAAAGCTTCGGACTTATGTTTCATTAAGAAGACATAACCGTACCTTGAAAAGTCATCCGTAAAAGTAATGAAGTAAGAATAACCGCTTCGCGTATGTGTAGACATTAGACCGTACACGTCGCTGTGTACGAGTCCTAAGAGCTCGCTCGCCCTTACTCCGTGTCCAGTAAACGGAGTCTTTGTCATCTTTCCTTTGAGACAGGATTGACAAGTGGCATACGATTGATATTCGAACGGATTCAAATATCCTTCTGTATGTAACTTCGTCAACCTTCTCTCATTGATGTGACCCAGTCTACAATGCCATAAGAAAGTCTGATTGATTTCCGGAGACTTTCTTTTGTGTGTATTCTGGACATTGAAAATCTGCGGTTGGTTTAATACGTATATACCATTGCTTAATGTACCTGACCCAATCAGAACTTGATTAAGGTGAATGTTTACAACATTACTTACAAACGCAAGTTCATAACCTTCTTTAGAAGTCAAAGATACAGAAATGATATTACAAGTTGCGTTGGGTACAAAATAGCAATTACGCAAAACCAAAACGTGTCCATCTGACAACCCCAGGTGATAGTCCCCCACGGCCTTAGCATCCATGCTAGCTCCGTTTGCAACTTTGAGGGTCATGTCACCTGCCTTCAAAACCCTACGGTTTCTCAACGCCTGCAAAGAATTACAGATATGAGATCCTGATCCGGTATCCAATAGCCAAGAAGTAGAGTTTATTGAAAGACAGTTTTCAATAACATACACACCTGAAGCTGAAGCCGCAACCTGCTTCAGATCCTGTGTTCTGGCCTTCCAAGCCCTGCAATCATTTTTCCAGTGTCCCTTCTTATGACAATAGAAGTATTCTTCCTTATCCACAAGCTTTCCGACTTTCTTTGTTGCTTTTTCCTTTCCCTTCGTATCCACTTTACTAACACCGCCTCTTGGTTTGGCGGGGGCTTTCTTCTTCTTTCCCTTGGCTTTCGCCTTGGACCTAGAAGAGGAAGATCCTCCTACAAACAAAGTGGATGTTTCCCTACCTTTCTGTAGGGTGCCCTCTGCGCTCCTCAGCATGTTGAGGAGTTCTGAAAGTTCAACTTCCTTTTCTTGTAAGTTGAAGTTCAGGATAAACTGGGCGTAAGTGGAAGGAAGGGACTGGAAATTAAGTCCGTATAGAGCTCATTCTCCAACGTGGTCCCAAGGTCCGCGAGCTCTTCTATGTAGCCAATCATCTTAAGCACGTGTTCCGCTACCGATGATCCGACGGCCAACCTTGCCGAAAATAACTTCTTCGACACTTCGTATCTTGCGATACGAGACTGCTCTCCATACAGTTCTTTTGTATGGAGAAATATGGATTCGAGGTCCATATTCTCGTGCCTCCTCTGATGTTCGTTGTCCATAGAGGCAAGCACGAGGCACTTGGCCTTCACGCAATCGATTTCCCAGGTCTTACGGATTTCCTTATCCGCGACGCTGGTTTTGGGACCTGGGACAGGGGGAGCTTTGGTGGTAAGAAGATACCCCAGCTTGTCGTAAGTGATTGCCATTTTGACATTCCTGAGCCAATCTTTGTAGTTTGGCCCTGTCAGTATGTTTTTATCTAGGAGTAACTTAAGTCCAGTCATGTCGATTGGTCGCTGCAATTAGGAGAGAGAAGAAACACTCAGCATGATGCTCTTGCAAGTTTAGAATGGTTTTTAGTTTGTCTAAACAGGATGGCTCCCACTGTTTCTCGAATCCCTCCTCAAACCAAAAAGGAAGAATTAGTCAGGATCAATCTCACCGTACAATTCTTGCTTAACCGTTCAGCCAGGCCAGTGTCGGTACTTCGAGGGAGGTTTTCCAACGCTTTCGCGAAGTTCCTTAATTAAATAACCTCTTTTCCCTGGGGGCGTAGCCCCGCTAACACCTTTCTAGACACCTACTTGGTTTATAGCATTGATCGTTAAGTGAGAAATTTCCCGAGGAGTAGCATATACTCACACTAGGATCGGGATCCAAATATCACCGTGTGACGAAACTGAAGGAATCCTACCAGAATCATCACACTCCAAATGGTATGCAACACCAGCAAGTTTCAGTTCTTTTGAAACTCCCGATGTGGATTTTTGCCCCATGCTCTTATGACCTTGACTTTGGCCAAAATATCATAAGTCACATGTCATGTTCTACCCGTCATTCTCCAAGTTAATTTGGATCCACCCGTACCTACCCTTGACTTTGGCCAAAATGGCAGGACGACTGTCCCAAACCAACGCATCTATCTGTGCTACACATGAATACCCAATAGCTACCAATCACTATGCCTTGACTTTGGCCAACATACATAGCTTGAATACTATTGACTATTCATGTGAAACGACGGAGGGCTACGAATGGTTTTGGCGAAACCCTGAACGTAGTGAACTTGATATAATCGATGGAACGAGATAGCTTTTAAAAGGAGTGGCTCAAACTCCGCATTTAAAAGTTGGTTTTGAAAAGAACCGAGTGGTTTTTCGAAAGTGTTCCAACGACTTTTACTTGGTTTATTTTCTTGCATTAGTTCTTTTAATGCGTGATATTCTTGCATTAGTTCTTTTAATGCGTCCCATCATTTAATCCTACCATTACAGAAAACAACCAAAATATGACGTACGCTTATGCCATTCGCATTCGCCACGGGGCCCCGTCATTACTCGTTAGGTTACTTAACTAACGACAGAGCGGGGGCTGGGCTAGCGCGGCTGTAAAACATAAACAACGCCTAAATAATATCATATATAGATATATTGCAATGATAGCCATTTCAGATCACAGATGAACACATTGGATATACTAGGAACCCGCAATTCGTACGAGCCTGTAACGAAAAGCAGATTACACGGTCGCGGTGAATAGCCAATACCCCACCCAAGACCCCTACGGGTGCGGCAAACTACCCGCCAAGTACCCGAAGCGAAGCAACCTCCCTCAACCCCGTGAGTAGGCCACTCGGCACTTCGGGATACCCGGTAGTTTGTGCACCCCCTCCATGGGTCTATCCTAGGAGCAAAAACAATAAAAAGAAATTATACAATGACGGCTACAACCCCGACCCGGTTGTGCGGCCATACAAACAATTATTACATCAATTTACAAATTTACATGAATTGAAAGAAAAGAAAACTCTCGTCTCACAACCCCCCGGCTATTCACCCGCGACAATCCAATGAATTCATATACACATTCCAGCAACATTACAGATCACAGATTTGTATAACCCCCACTAATCGACATATAGTGATTAGCAGACGTTCAATACAAATATCACATCACAGATAAAAACCCCGTCAGCTTAAGTCTTTAGAAGTTCGATCAAAAATATGGATTTTTAGGCCCCAAACACAAAATTTTCGCTCTGGAAAATCTGGGCTGAAAAGACATATTTCAAAAATCCCAAAATACCCCACTGAATATACTGTAGCAAAGAAGATCCAGAGAGGAGCCAATACGGCCGCAGAACCGCGGCAATAGCAAGCTATTGCCGCGTTTCCGTGGCGCTTTGATGAGATCAGAGGACCGTCTTTCTACAGTATACTCTAAAAACCCTGAGTCGATTTTTGAAGCATGATTTATTACTTTTACAGTACTTTGAAAATCGACAGCAAGTATGAATTTTTTTGGTGTATTTCGTGACTTTTTCTTTGATCGATCTTCTAGTTACATTGCTAACATGTTAGATAGAGTTTAACTAGGCTATGATACCACTGTAATTCCATGCTACCTCTCCCGGTACTTTCGGGCATGCGGAATTTGATGAAAAACAATTTTCTAGAGACGGTAACATGGACTCAAAACCGGATCTTTGTTAAACATCTAACTAACAACCTAAATAGGAGTTGTTAACTACTCAGTTAGAGGGTTATACCTTTCTTTCTTGAACTCCTTCGTCTTTAAGCCTCGATGGTTGTCCGGATCGGCTTCACCCCGTCGTCTCCTTACGCCGAAGATCGATCCACCTGAAAGCTTCTACCTTTGGCTTCTTCTTCGAACTTTGAAGAAACTAGTTCACTCGGTTTGCTAAACCTTGTGAACTAGAGTGAGTAGAGGAATGTTTTGGTGTCTTTTTATCTCTAAGGCAATGAGTCTCAACACATGAGAATGGTTTGCCTTGAGGTAGAGAGAGCAAGAGCAAGAGGGAGAGCTTGAGAATGAGAGAGCTCAAGAGAGAGAAAGCAAAATGATAGAATGAACCATACTCATCTCATTCTCACCTCTCATAATCCAAAAGCCATCATAACAAAAATAGTAATCAAGTATTGTGTAAATGGTTTAAGTCAAAATGGCTATATCATTTCATGCACTCATTTTGCACAAGAGATCAAGCAAGCAAAAGTCTTTGCCATGAAATGATACCCATTATCATCATGATGGTCAACTAGTCCAACCTAGTCAACCGGTCAACAAAGTCAATAAGTCAACAAAGTCAACCCCTCAACAACCATGTCACTATAATACTTAATTAATATTATTGTTAAATACATATCATATTCTCATTAGGGTAGAGCAAAAAGTCAACAGTCAACAGTCAACGGTTAACAACCCTAATGAGAATCCTCTGCCTCTGTCTCTCTGTCAACTGTGCATACACACCCGCATCCGCGTTCCGAGGAACACGAATACAAACGAGATAAAATCAATCCCAAAACGTACACTAGGATCTGGCTTAAACCAAAGCCCGCTAGTGTTAACTGTCCGGACACTGTACGTGCACAAGTGCACGGATGTGACCAAACCCTGTCGCAAAACCATGCGACCTGTCGCAAAACCATGCGACCTCTACTCTTTTGCCTAAAGGCGAATAGCTTTCTGTGTGGGACTCTGAAGACTCGACACTACGCTGGCAGTGGGTTTAACCACAGACCGCAAGCGGCACTAGCTGTGCGTAACGGTCCCCAGGTAGATGCCGACAAGAAGACTGACGAGGTGAAACCCATCTGAACTCCTACTGAGTCTGACTGTGACAGTCTCCGTACAGTCCGTTCTGTTCGTCTGATACATCGCATGGCGGGCCTAGGGGGCGGTAAACGTCAGTCCCCTAATAGCGGTACAAGTCGTGTCGGAGTGAAGCCCAATACACCCTGAGATAACACTGGAAGCCTACCAGTATATCTCGCTTGCCCTGGCCAGGGACTACTCGTGTAATGGCTCTCCTAGACACAGCGTGATGTCAACCCCCAATACCGGGAGAGACGAATCCAGTCTAACCGTCACTGCCTCCAAGTGCTTCGAGACTGCACCCAACTACTACCTGTTTGTACGACTCCTTTGAGCCGTGGTAGGGTAGTAATCAAAGTACAGTGGGAACACACTCGAGGCGAAAAGACAGTGTCAAGTCAGCGGACTAAGCTGTACTCATGTCACCTGGGAACTGATAACTGACGATAGGTATAATACCAACCGGTTAGTTCCCGACGAGTCCTGTCCAGTGTACTCGTAACCTAACGAGCACCCGCATACTATCTCCAGTACGACGTACTAACGGCTGTGGGACAGACCGTCTCCCACACTGGGACTAGAAGCGCATGCGCTAGTCTACTCCGGAGTATCGATGCCCTGTCTCGATAGTCCTGCGACTAGGGACCTGCATAAGGATGTGCTTATAGATTACCCAGCCCCCACTAGTGTGACTGCCATTACAACGCTGGTAATCAAGCAAAGATCCTAAGGGCTCCACTAATGTGTATAGGTGATATACTAAAATAAACACAAGTACATATTGAAGTAGAAACAAACCAAGTAGCATACTACTATTTTGAGCAAGATTGTATATACAAGGTGAATATCCCAAGCTTCCATTAAGTAATATACAAACTAGTATGATACAGTAATGGCCTCTAGGGCATATACACTAACATTACCAGTAAATCTCAGGAGCTCTGGCCAGGGATTTCCGGTTATAGCCAATCGAACACAGTGCAACATCAACTCCCTATACCGAGAGAGACGAATCCCCTCCTATCGCTCATTGCCTCCATGTGATTCGGGACTGTACCCAAAACCCACCATTTTGTACGCCCTCTTGGACGTGGTAAGGTGGAAATCAAAGCACAGTGGGAATCACATAAGACTCTATGACGATCTCGGGTCTACAGACTAACCTGCACCAGTGTCACCAGAGAACTACCATCTGACGTAAGGTATAATACCATCTGGGAGTTCTCGGTGATTCCGTCCAGCGTACCCAGTCTCCACTGAGCACCCGTATATCATCTCTGATGTCAAACACCAATGGATATGGGATCATCCATCGCCCATCTATATGGGTCGAGAAGGTATACGCTAATCTACTCTGGTATATCGATGCCCCGTCTCGATACACCCACGACTAGAGACCTTGAAGGATGTACTTATGGACTACCATGTCCCCACTAGTATGATCCGCATCATAGTCCAGGTAGTCAAGTACACATCTTAAGTGCTTTACCAACATGTAACAGAGAGACAATCAGTGTACACGTTAAGGTAAAGAGCAACCAGATAGCATACTATCATGTCGAGTAAGAAAGTCCTCCCTATATATGTCCAAGCATCCACTACAATATACATCCTATGTATAGTAATGGCCTCTAGGGCATACATATAACTAACAATCTCCCACTTGCATTAGGGCCATCTGTAGCAGTGGTTGCAGTATCTAATACTCAACCATCCCATATAAGTCTCTCTCTGGGAAAAGGCCTTTGTGAGTGGATCCGCCGTGTTTTCCTCTGAGTCTACTCTCCTAACCTCGATCTCCTTGGAGATCAACCATCTCCATGATCAGGTGATACTGCCTTAGAATATGTCTGGATCACTGATGGGACGGACATTCCTTGGCATAAGCCATAACTCCATTGTCACACAATGGGAGGAACTAAGTTCATCTCATGAACTAATATATACCCAGACAGCCTCTTGGGTAGCATCTTAAGTAGCGATGTATCCAGCCTTTATCGTCTAGTAAGCCACGGTATCTAGCTTGGAACTCTTCCAACATACCGTCCCTTTACTGAGGGTAAAGACAATGCCTGTGACTGACATTCAGTCGTCCTTATCACCCTGGAACCTTTCCAGTGATTCTCCCCAGGATCGATTGATACCATCTCACTATAACTAGTGAGAGTCTCAACATCCAATTAGATCTATCTCATAGATCTAAAAACCAGGATTTAGTAGGTATCACTTTGATCCTATATGAAGACTCCTTGTGATAAGCGGAGATTGACTGAGCGTAGCATAGGAAACTCCTTCCCTATCAAGAGTATGTCATCCACGTACTCTACGAGGATCACCACCATACTCCCTACTACCTTTTTGTATATACAAGGTTCATCTACTATTTTGATGAAGTCAAACTCTTTGACTACCACATCAAAATAGATGTTTCAACTCCGCGATGCCTGCTTTATCCTATAAAGCAACTTGTGCACGTTTCCGCTGCTCCCACTTTCTACGAAGCCCTCTGGCTGTGTACTTATAGACGCCCTCTTCTAAAACATCATTTAGAAAAGCTGTCAAGACACCCAACGGCCAGATATCGTAGTCATGGTATGTAGCCGTGGCAAGTAGGATCTGGATGGACTTAAGCATAACCACTGAAAAAGGTTTCATCATTATCCACGCCTGGTCGATGATGAAAACTTTTAACATGTCTAGGTTTGAAAGTCTCAACTTTTCCATCTACACCAAGTAATGTTCTCAAGATATACTTGCTCCTGATGGGGATTTAACCCTTCAGATAAAGCAACCAAAGTCCATACTTTGTTGGTGTACATGGATTCCATCTCAGATGGCTAAGCATCCAGCCATTCTTACAGAGTCCCTACTCTCGATGGCCTGCTCGAAACTAGTTGGGTCATCATCTCATGATGCAATCCTCCCTCCCACTGTCATTGAGAAACCGAATTATCTCTCAGGCGGATGAGGAACCCTACTAGATCGGCGGAGAGGCTGAGGTTCGTTGGAATCTACTGAATCCTTTGGTTCTACCAAATCATCTGCTGTAGTTTGTATAGCTGGAACCTTTCCAGTTCTACATAACAGACCTTGCCTCGATCTTGTCCGGATTTTTTCTTTTAGACATGGGCCGGTCAACCCCAAATCTTAACTAGCTTAAGACATGGGCTCTTCCCATACCATATCTCATATGGAGTGGTAGGCTGTGATCTGATTCGAACCTAATTCAATAGGTATGCAGCTTCTCAAGTGCATAACCCCCAAAAGGAAACAGGTAACTCAGTAGTACTCATCATAGAGCGCACCATATCGAATAGGGTGCAATTGCTCCGCCCCGATATACCATCGTGCTATGGTGTATACGGAGGAGTAATGCTGAGAGAGAATCTCATTCTCCTTTAGAATATTCCAGGAATTCTATGCACAAGTATTCTCCTTCTTGATCTCATCAAAGGACATAATACTTATACCCGTATTGGTTCTCTACTTCTAACTTATATTCTGTGAATATCTCAAAAGGTTCGGACTTGTGTTTCAACAAGAACATATGACTGAATCTTGAGAGATCATCAGAGAATGTAATGAAGTACAAAGAACCGGTCTTGGCATGTGTACACATGGGACCATCATACATCAACATGTATCATCCCAAGAGTTCACTAACTCTTTCTCTGTTTCCAATAAACAGAGCTGTGGTCATCTTATCTTTGTGACATGACTGGCAAGTTTCACAAGATGTAAATTCAAACTAATTTAAATATGCATCTAAATGTAACTTCAGCTAGTCGGGTCGCATTGATATGACCCAGTCTACAATATCTCAAGAAGGATTTGTTCATTTCTGAACTTTTCCTCTTGTGTGTGTTCTGTATACTAAGAACTGTAGTTCGATTTAGAACCTCAATGCTTTTAGATATCGTGCCTGAACCGATCAACTTTTGATATAGGAAATGTTCAAAACATTATCCAACAATACAAAATTATATCCTTTCTTTACTAATAAAGAGACTGATATGATTTTGTACATCAGGTTCGGTATCTAATAACATTTGTTCAGAATCAATGTATTTAGGTAATACAGGGTGACGGTGACCAACAGACTTGGCTGCAACACTTGCACCGTTTTCTGTCTCATGAAACTTATCACCCGTCCTCAATTCTCTACCTATCTGTAGCCCATGTAACAGATTACATATGCGTGATCCTGATCCGGTATCTCATACCCAGGACGTAAAGGATACTGAGAAACAGTTCACTGTAATGAACATACCCGAAGAAGATGCATCAGCATGCACTTTCTTCGTTTGGGCGGCACGGGAAATCTGGTATTCCCCAATTTCCTGCTCTGACTTATAACAATTATATGTTGGAGCGGGACCAACATTCCCCAGCTCAGTATAGCAAGCGGGTTTGGTCAATACATCCGTATTATTATCTTGATTAAGGCGTGACATGGTCGCTACCAGGAGAGAGAGAGAGAAGAAAACATTCTGCGTGCGCTCTTGCAAGATCAGATTGGTTATTATTTTATCTAATCAGGATGGATCCCACTGCTTTTATCAAATCTTCCTTCAAACCCTAAAAGGAAAGACTAGCCGGGATTAATTACATGCTACAAGTTCGCCAATCTTTCAGCCAGGCCAGTGTCGGTACTTTGAGGGAGGTTCCCCGTGCTTTCGCACGGACATAATTACAGTAAACCTCGTTTTCCCAAAGGCGTAACCCCGTTGACACCATTCTAGACACCTACTAGATCGGCTAATTGTAAAGTGTAAAACTCTCCCAGGAGTAACAATTACTCGCAGTGGGTATCGGGATCCAACTATCTCATAGAAGGTATGCAATCTCATTGCAAATTTCAATACTTGAAATTCCCGATAATTTTGCCCCTAGCACCCTATGACCTTGACGGAGGTCAACAAACCATAGGCTACTAGTCAAGTTCAACCCGTCATTTCTTGATTGAATCAAAGCCATCCGCACGAGCCTTGACGGAGGTCAACAAGGCCGTACGACTACCATAACCCAATCTGCATCATATGCATAAGCAGTTAAATACTAGTTAGCTACCGCACACTACGCCTTGACGGAGGTCAACAAACGTAGCACGAATACTAAGTAGGACTTATCTGAAATGACGGAGGGCTACGACAGGTTTTTTCTGAAAACCTATTGCGTAATGAACTTGATATCGTTGTAGAATCAAATGATTTTAAAATGGAGTGTTTTTGAGGCTTTTCTAGTTTTGCTAAAGGGGTCACTCCCGGTGAAGGGATCGTCGGCCCTTTCCTCGTCGAATGAGGTGCAGGATATATCATATATATCACTGTGCAAAGCAAGAACTATAGAAGCAATCAAAAGACAAACCGAGGGTTGTAGCATCTGCCAGTTATTGCTAAAGGGGTCACTCCCGGTGAAGGGATCTCGGCCCTTTCCTCATCGAATAAGGTGCAGGATGTTCTGTAAGGAACACCGTGATGCAAAGCAAGAACTGTAGCTACCTGTTTTTGAAAATTCGATTCCACAACATCTTTAGGTTTCTTTTTCTTTCATTAATCATGTTAATGAAGTCCCATCATTTAAGCTACCTAAACATCACAGATAAATACGACGTACACTTATGCCATCCGCATTCGCCTCGATATCCCCTCGTGCACCGTTAGGTTAGGTAACTAACGGCAGAGCGGGGCAGGGCTAGCGCGGGTGTAAAACATTGCCTATATAATATATCATATATACTATATACAGTATTTATCACAGAACATCAAATGATCACATCACAGATATCGCAGCAGAAGAATCATATGAAACATTGGATATACTAGGACGTCCGTGTTTTCAATACGAGCCAGTATAAAACACGGATTCCACGGTCGTGATGAATAGCCAAAACGCACACCCCTAGACCCCTACAAGAGCGGAAAGCAACCCTACCAATTCTAGAGTTAGGAGACCCGGACTCGACTCCTTGAGTTGGTCTCCCACTGGACTCCAGAACCCGGTTACTTGCGCCCTCCTCCTTGGGTCTATCCTAGTGCGGAAAAGTAAATAATATACAAAAGGTGACATCTTCCGCAACCTGGAAGTACCCCAATAAAAGAATATTACATACAAGTTTTTACATGAATGAAAATGAAAAACACTCATCTCACATAAACCCCCCCCGGCTATTCAAACATGACGATCCAATATAACATATCCAGCAACACATAACATCACATGTTATCATCGTAAGTAAACATGCGTATCCCAATTGTCGTTGACATATAGCAACGAAACCGGCGATATCACATATTACACTTACGGTCACAGAAAAGAAAGTGTAAAACTACAACAGTTGGAATCCGCAACCTGCATAGACATCGCATGCCTAATCTAATGAATTCCTTAGACATCGCATGCCTAACAATTATAAACCCCGCATTTTAGTCTCATTATCGAAAACACTTTTCAATATCAAGTCGGGCAATTCAACAAGATTCCCGGCATTTTGATCGAATGCTCGTCGCAAACTTTAGTAGACGGCCGCACCCCCGATGCCGTCGACGAAGTGCACTAAGGCGGAACACCGCTGCCGCGAGCACCCGAACGGATGCTTTTGGATACGGGGTTCTCCTACAGTCACTTGGTCGGGGCTAAGGGGCGTGGCTATCTATTAAGTTTATCCGGCGAGTATCCGCGTACGCTACGTGATTGCGACGGACTTTTGATCTCATCAAATATCCGTGGCAACCGATCAAATTGAGACTAAACTGCTATGTTTATAACATTCATAATCAGTTATCTCATAACTACTTGTGGATTCCAAATATTGTATCATATTCCAGATAAATAGAAAATGTTAAACTTTCCGTTCGAACAATCAAACACCCAAGTTTTCCCAAAAAGCTCAACACATGAAATAAGTTTAAAAACATCCACTTCATGCCACAGTACCAACGGTCCAGCCGTAGAAGGGTCAAGCCAACGCCTCACATGTGGCACGCCGTACTGCCCCAAACCCTAAGGTTCAAAGGGCAGTTCAAGACGGTCACATAATCGAGTTAAGGTTTGTTGTCTTCTAGAGGGACCATCGCGTTACTTGCACTACTTCGAACGTTCTTAAACTACGGGAAAATCCAACACTTGGAAATTTCCCGGCAGGGGAAAAAGTGGGTATTTTATCCGTTCGAACTTTTTAACATGTTCTAAAATATCCGGAAAAACATAAACAAGGTTAAAAAATCCGATCGAATCATCGAATCCCCAATACACCCCAGAAAACTCAACTGTTGAGTATATTTAAAAGCACCCAGAAACATCAGGAATCACATACGGGGGAAACTGTACAAAACTGAAACCCTAACTCTTTAATTTAGCTGCGGAACCGCCGCCAATGGCATGTCATTGCCGCGGTTCCGCGGCCGTTTGGATGAGTTAGAGTCTCGTTTTCTACAGTTAACCTTATATTTATCTGCACTATTTTCTGAGTATTTTTAATTCAAAAAAATCCACAGTTTGAAAAATTGTACAGAGAGGGTTGAAATCGGGGGATATCGGGTTCGATCGCACTTCTAGCTTCGTCTATACATCGCCTAAAGCTCTAGCTAGGCTCTGATACCACTATAGGATTCCTAGGCACACTCAAGAGATTCCACAAGGCATCAACCATGCCAAATACAAATTTTCCAGTGCCGAGAAACCCTAAACTAGATCGATTACTAGGGGATAGGCGAAACAAGATGCAAGTAAACAACTTTAGTGCTGAGTGAATGGAAATACAACCTTTGTAGATCCGGGCCACCACTTCTTTAGCTCCGTGTTGACGTCCCTCCGCTACGATCATCGGAATCCCGGACTCTAGCGATGGTTTCGTCGGAGAAATGGGCGGACTAGGTCGTTGACTTCGATGACGAAGATGATCTACGTCGAGGCGACTCAAACTCAAGCTCCACCTTCACTAGGTCATGAAACTTATGAAAATAACACACTCTACTACATGGAAAGTGGTAGAGGATGAAGAAATAGGAAGTGGGTTCACTTTAGATTTGGATTTCTCACTTGGAATCATCACTTGGAATTTTCTAGTTAGGGTTTTCTTTCTTCATGAAGAAGAAGAAGAAGAAAGAAAAGTAATGAATTGTCTAATTAGAAAATTCAAGTGATGCTTATCATTTAGCAACCATGGGTGAGGCTAACTCATGTAGAGAATAAACTAAGGTTTAGGCAAATGGTTAGGTTAAGGAAAAAACAAAATGGTTGAAGCTTCATGAATCTTCAAGAATAAAACAAAGAAAAGCCACCACCATTTTGTTTTTGTTTCTTGCCAAAAAAATAAATAAATGAAATAAATAAATAAGGCAAATAAAACCCTAACCATTAACTAAACATGGTGTATAGCACACACCCAAGTTTGCATGTATCATCAAACATGATACAATCATGTGCACAAAAATATATCACATATACTACTTGTGCACATCAAGTGAGAAAATCAATCTTAAGTGAACAAATACTGGTTAATGTAAAGTAATATATCAAATATATAATTATACATTAAATCATTAAATCAACACTTGATTTAATGATCCGGTGATACTGCATATAACCGACTAATATCAAGTGTATCAATGTATCGAATCAACACTTGATTCGGTAACCCGGCTATATCTCATATAACCGTCCAATGATACAAATTGTGAGAATAGAATACAGTATCACATACTGGTATTATTCTCGGTCCCGCACATATCTCATATGCGCTCCTATTTCGTTTCGCTTGAGCCAGGAAAGCTCTGTGTAGGACTCTAAAGACTCGTCAATACGCCGGCAGCAGGTGATGATCATATCAAACACCCACAAGCCGCAAGCGGTCTGCTAAACGTAATGGCCACCCGGGTATTGAGCGATCAGAAGATCAACGAGCAAGCCCGCTCACACTCCTGTGAATCCAACCAGTAACACTTACCGTACAGTCCGGTCTGTTCGTCTGATATGTCGCATATCTCGCCTAGGGGTGGTAAACGTCAGACCCCAATAGCTCGATAAGTCGTGTCGATATGAGGTCTATAACATTTCGAGAAACTACCGATAACACTTACCAGTAAATTTCAGTAACCCTGGCCAGGGATTTCCGGTTATAGCCAATCGAACACAGTGCAACATCAACTCCCTATACCGGGAGAGACGAATCCCCTCCTATCGCTCATTGCCTCCATGTGATTCGGGACTGTACCCAAAAACCACCGTTTTGCACGCCCTCTTGGACGTGGTAAGGTGGAAATCAAAGTACAGTCGGAATCACACAAGACTCTATGAGATCTCGGGTCTACAGACTAACCTGTACCAGTGTCACCAGAGAACTGCCATCTGACGTAACGTATAATACCATCTGGGAGTTCTCGGCGAGTCCGTCCAGTGTACCCAGTCTCCACTGAGCACTCGTATATCATCTCTGATGTCAAACACCAATGGATATGGGATCATCCATCGCCCATCTATATGGGTCGAGAAGGTATACGCTAGTCTACTCTGGTATATCGATGCCCCGTCTCGATACACCCACGACTAGAGACCTTGAAGGATGTACTTATGGACTACCATGTCCCCACTATTATGATCCGCATCATAGTCCAGGTAGTCAAGTACACATCCTAAGGGCTTTACCAACATGTAACAGAGAGACAATCAGTGTACACGTTAAGGTAAAGAGCAACCAGATAGCATACTATCATGTCGAACAAGAAAGTCCTCCCTATATATGTCCAAGCATCCACTACAATATATATCCTATGAATAGTAATGGCCTCTAGGGCATACATATAACTAACAAATTTGTGCATATTTTGTATAAAAATTAACTTTCTAACACATTTAAACGGATAAAACCATTCTTTTTCAAAACCAACACAAATACAAAAATATTCTTTTTTCTTCTCTGGATTTGTAATCTGCTAACACTCTGAGGTTTAAAGAAAAAATCAAGTTATAAAAATAGAATGACATTACTTCACTGAGGAAACACATAAAATTTCAGCACATTCCCACACAAAAAAACCGGTGACAAACCGTAAAAATCAGATCTCGCCGGCATGATGGGGACATTTCTACTTTTGGTTTTTTGTGTTGCTTTCAGTGTTCTAATTACATCCCATTTTTATTGTTTGATTTTCTTAATTATTTGTGTTAAGAATTTCAGCTATCTATTATATCGCTTTTTGGCTCAAATATCCGTATTTTTCTGACATTTGCAGATTTGACGGATTCTGAGCAGCGATCGTGCGGAACAAGGGGGCATTTTCAAGTACAAGGGGGGTGAACAGTTTATGCTAAAGATCCGGGTAGTTGGACCCGTGCAAACGAACCATTCGACCACTCGGAAGTAATATCGACACAAGTTTTCTTAAACTCAACACATTTGGTACGTATTTCTCTAAACATTTCCTCTTCTCAAACCCGACGCTCCAATATCCTTGTCTCTGCAGGATTCTTAGCAACATCGCCGCCAAATTCCAAAGAAAAGACTAACCGTATTTGTTGCAGCGCCACATTTAAAGTAAAAAAAACGAATTGATTGTTTGAAAACAAAACTTTTTTGATTTGCGTATTGCATCATTTAATACAGACTTAAGGGTCTCTAACACCAATCCAGATTGGGTGGGGATTTCATCACCCTTCCTAAGACCCTGGAAATCACTAATTGCATAAGTGTCAGCTCAAGCTTAATAAAAAATATCTAGACTCAGTCAACTAAGGACTTGTCGCGCTCAATAGGACAAAAGAAGATTGTGGGCATTCGGTCGTTTATCTAAACATGACTTTTGTGGTGCCTAGGCTAGACAAGTGAGGAGGTAATTTTAAAAGGCCCATCTCACGGTGATTCATGAGCGGAACCCTCCCTACCTTACTTGTGCTTACCTGGCCACAACTGGCTATGAAGAGGCGATTTGAGGGTTATCTCACAGTTTGTAGCTTTGGAACAGTTAGGAGCAAGTCTAGTAGACTTAGAGGACCCTAGTCTAGGTGTTGATTGTGTATTTGTGACTGTGCATTCGTGATTGTGTTTGTTGAACCGTCTTGTCATTTTCCCATTCTTTTGAAACAAACACAAATCTGCCATTTTTACCACCATCACCCAATTTTTCTCCACTTTCGTTTTCTTACCCTCACATTCTACGCTTTGACTACACTAAACTCATTTAGTGTATGTGCGCTTGGACTAGGGACCCTAGTGCCCGTTTAGTCCGCGTTTCGTTAGTCCCTACAGATTACGCGATCAACTCCAACGTCGAAACTCCCTCCACCCTTTTATCACCCTTACCTTTGCTGGCCAACTCCGACGTTGATCGAGATTCTCTTTATACATCTTCATCTTCCCCATCACCAAATTCTTCTTCTGAGATGTCAGGATTTCCTCCTAACATCCCTTTACCTCCCCCGAGACTGATTCCATCTCATCTGGGTGCGAATAAGCCGCAACCACCTCCTGTTGTAGCGCCACAGCGAATCGCGCTCCAGGATCATTTCTATCCCACCTGCTCTGCACTTCCTACCTGTCTTTCACTTCCACCGGCCAATGGGGATAATTTCGAAATTAAGCCCCACTTCATCAACATGTTGCCCAAATTTCACAGGCTGGAATCCGAAGATGCCAATATCTTCATCAACAAATCCAGAATGTCTGTGCAATGATGAAGACAACTCAACTGTCCGACGATGCATACGGCTATGAGTCATTCCATTCACTCTGTGTGACCTTGGTGAGAAGTGGCTGTATAGCACCACATCGCATTCCATGACCAGTTGGGATGAGTTTATAAAAGCGTTTTTGAAAAAATTCTACCCAAATCATAAAACCGCGAGAATCCGAAACGAAATCAACCAATTCTCCCAGCTTCCTACCGAATATTTTTTGAAATGCTTTGACCGATACAAGGACCTTCTGGTTCAGTGCCCTCATCACCGTATTGAGAGATGGCAACTTTGCCAAACCTTATACGAAGGCCTGAACCCAGCAACGAAGCAGCTGTTGGAAACTATTTATCAAGGCCACTTCCTATCAAAATCTGACGAGGAAGCTTGGCAATTCTTCGACGATCTTGCGGAATAGACGCTTCAGTTGGAGAGAACCAGACCGAGTAATTCTTCTTCTTCTTCCACTTCTCCTGGTCAGTTTAGGGCAGGCATTCATTAACTCCATATCTCAATTGCAATGAATGCCGAGATGGCAGCTATCACACGGAAACTGGAAGCAATTGAGAGCAAATTCTCGTCTCCTTCTCCCGCCCCTGCTCCTCCCCCTCGTACCATCTGGGCTTGTTGTTCTGATCCATCCCATTAGACCGAAGAGTGTCCTTATAACCCATCTTCTCAAGGACAGGATCAGGTCATTGCTGCCTTTCAGCAAAGACCAAGAAATGATCCATACTCTTCCACCTACAATCCCGGTTGGAGGAACCACCCCAATTTCGCCTGGAATTAGAACCAGAATCAATTCCAAGGCCACAACAACTTCCAGAGGCTTCCTCCTCCTCAACAACAAGCCTAGCAACAAACTCAACATCAATATCAGCAACCCTTCCAACCCCAACCTTTTCAAAATCCGATGAATAACTTTGCACCCAACAATTCTTTTCCTCAAAACAACTTTGTTCAATCAAACAACGATAAGTTTCCTTTCTAGAACGGAGTCTGGAGGCATTTGTAATGCAATCGACTCAATCCACCGCCAACATCCAGTCTTCCATTCAGTCTTCAGTGCAACACACTACCACCCACGGGCAAAGCATCAAAACCATCAAAGCCTATATAGCATAGCTGAATGCGGCCTTAAGCGAGCGAGAGAAGGGGAAGCTTCTATCTCAACTAGTCCTAAATCCTGGTCACCCACATAATGTACATGTTGCTTTTGAACAATAGAACCATAATGTGAATGCCGTGACTACATTGAGAAGAATACTGCACAACAACATTGGGACACGGATAGATGATGATACCCCGGCCTCTTCTTCTTCTTCGTCTTCTGAGCCTATTCTCCTTTCTTCAAAAGGCTCTTTTTCTTCTTCTGCTCTGAACGGACCCACTTCTCACTCCACGAAAACTCCTGCTCTGGGATCCGTTCTAACTCCACAATCTCCTCCACAAGCATTGGACTCAACCAATTTTAAAAACGTTCCATTTCCAAACCGGTTGAGGTCCAATAAACAAAATCCATAAATGGAGAAGATTCTGGAGTTGTTTAAGCAGGTTAACATCAACATTCCCCTTTTAGATGCTGTCCAAGAAGTCCCTTCCTATGCAAAAATCTTGAACGACTTGTGCACGAAAAAGAGGAATACTCAGGTACCCAAGAAAGGTTTCTTAGCTAGTGCTATGGGTGATGCTCTTACCCAAGCTTTACCTCAAAAACGGAAGGACCGTGGCTGTCCTACGATTTCAATTACCATTGGGGATAAAAACATCAACCGCGCACTTTTGGATCTTGGTGCCAGTGTTAACCTATTTTCATACTATGTATATGAGCAACTAGGTATAGGAGAGCTGAAACCCACACACTGTACTCTCCAAATGGCCGATCGATCTATCACCCACCCTAAGGGTGAGCTACAGGATGTGTTAATAAAGGTTGGGGACTTCATATTCCCCGTTGACTTCATTGTCTTAGACCCACAACCTGTAGCTAACCCCCGAAATCAAATTCCAGTGATACTCGGTCGTCCATTCCTTGCAACCTCTAATGCTGTGATCAATTGTCGAAATGGTTCGATGAACCTATCTTTTGGAAACATGACAATTGAACTCAACATTTTCAGGTTGGGGAATCAACCCTCTGAACCTAATGTTTATATACTAGACGTTTGTTCGATCCAGGAGATCACCTCAGAGGACTGTGAATTCGAGGAGTTTTTGTTTAATCACATCAATCTTGACGCCACTAGTGCGTTCCTCTTCGAACCTGCTGCTGCTTCTGCTCCCGACTGTGATTACGAGTGTTTCATTTTCTCGAACGATCTTGGCCAGTCACCACCCGAGTTTGAATCCTTTGAATTTCCGGATGAGTTAGCTGAACCGTCCAACTCGATCGCTTACAATCATTTTGAACCTCTGCTGGAATCCTTTGAGTTCGAGACCTTTTCACCAATCTTGCCTTCAATCGTTTCACCGCCAACGCTCGAACTCAAGCCATTGCCGTCTCACCTTAAGTACACTTACTTGGGTGAGAACGAGACCCTGCCTATTATCATCTTGGCTTTTCTAGCTCCAGAGCAAGAGAAAGCCCTTCTTACGGTCTTGCACAGCAATCGGCAAGCTTTTGGCTGGTCAATGGCGGACATCAAGGGGATTAGTCCCTTGATCGTTGAACATCATATTCATATGATGAATGATGCCAAACCAGCCAGGGATCCACAAAAGCGACTCAGCCCGGTCATGAAGGAGGCTGTAAAAAAGGAGATCGTAAATTGTTTGGATAGTGGTATCATTTGCCCTATCTCTGATAGCCAGTGGGTTAGCCCCATTCACATTGTCCCTAAGAAGTTGGGCATAACGGTCATAACCAATGAGGCGAACAAGTCAATCCCTACTCGCACCCAGACTGGGTGGCGAGTATGCATCGATTATAGAAAACCCAACGCCGCAACGCGGAAAGACCACTTTCCGCTGTCTTTCATTAACCAAATGCTTGAACGATAAGCAGGACACGAGTACTACTGCTTTTTTGATGGCTACTCCAGCTATAATCAGATTCCCATCGCCGAAAAAGACCAGGACAAGACCACATTCACCTGCCCTTTTGGCACGTTTGCATACCGCCGCATGCCCTTTGGGTTATGCAATGCGCCCGCTACCTTCCAGCGGTGTATGATGGGAATCTTCTCAGACATGGTGGAAAAATTCTTAGAGATCTTCATGGACGATTTCTCCATTTTCGGCGATTCCTTTGATGAGTGTTTGCTGCATCTTGACGCTGTCCATACCTGGTGTAAGGATAAGAATCTCACTTTAAACTGGGAGAAGTGCCACTTCATGGTATGCAAAGGTATTGTCCTAGGACATATCATTTCGCAAAATGGCATTGTGGTAGATAAAGCAAAGATTGAAGTCATTTCCAATCTCCCTCCTCCCAAAAGCGTCAAAGACATCCGAGCCTTCCTTGGCCATACCGGTTTCTATAGACGGTTCATCAAGGACTTCAGCAAGATTGCTAGGCCCTTAGCTCTTTTGCCGGCCAAGGACACGACATTTGACTTCAACTCGAGCTGTGTGATTGCGTTCGAGTCATTAAAAAGATCGCTCACTTCTGCTCCTTTTCTTTCCTCTCCTGACTGGATGTATCCATTTGAGATTATGTGTGATGCATCTAACTTTGCCATTGGTGCGATCCTTGGACAGCACATCAATAAGATGCCGCACGTAATCTATTATGCTAGCCGAACCCAGAACGATGCCCAACAGAACTACACAACAAACGAGAAGGAATTCTTGGCTGTTGTGTTCGCTTTAGAAAAGTTCAGGCCTTACTTGGTCGGCTCTCGAGTCATCGTCTACACGGACCATTCAGCTCTTCACCATCTTTTTGCAAAGGAGGACGCAAAATTTCGGCTGATACGTTGGATCCTCTTACTTCAAGAGTTTGACCTTGTCATCAAGGACAAAAGAGGATGTGAAAACGTAGTCGCCGACCATCTTTCATGACTCCCTTCTTCGCCAACGCTTCAACTTCCGATCAATGACGTTTTTCCGGATCAACAGCTCTTGACAGTATCTTGCGAACTCTGGTTTGAAGATATTGTGAACTATTTGGCCACAAGATTACTACCGACTGAATGGTCAACTCAGGAGAGACTTCGATTCTTATCCCAAATAAAACACTTTTACTATGACGAACCCTATCTGTTCAAGTACTGTCCCGACCAGATTATTCGTCGGTGTGTCCCTGACATTGAATTCAAGAGTGTGCTGTCGTTTTGCCATGATCAAGCATGTGGCAGGCACTTTGGCCCAAGAAAGACAGCCGAGAAGATCTTGCAGTGTCGTTTCTACTGGCTACAACTCTTCAAAAACGCTCAAGACTTCTGTAAGACTTTCTCCCGGTGCCAACACTTGGGCCGGATATCCCGGAGAAACGAGATGCCGCTCCAACCAATCTTGGTTATGGAGATTTTCGATGTTTGGGGGATTGATTTTATGGGGTCGTTTCCCAGCCCTTTTGGGAACTCGTACATTCTTCTCTGTTAGTTATGTATACGCCTTAGAAGACATTGTTGTACATATGTGGTATATTATAATGGATGCTTGGATATATAGAGAGAGGACTTTCTTGCTCGTCATGATAGTATGCTATTTTGTTTTTCTTTATCTTAACATGTTGACTTATATTAGTTTACTGTCTTACTCTCACATGTTGCTAAAGCCCTTGGGATCTGTACACGACTACTGGGACTATGATGAAATCATACTAGTGGGGCCACGGTAGTCGATGAGTATATCCTATAACCGTTCCTAGTCGAGGGTGTATCGAGACAGGGCATTGATACACCAGAGTAGACCAGCGTATACGCATCTTGACCCATTTGATGGGCGATGGATGATCCCATATCCATCGGTGTTTGATATCAAGGAAGGTGTACGGGTGCTCAGTGGAGACTGGGTACACTGGACGGACTCGCCGAGAACTCCCAGATGGTATTATACCTCACGTCAGATGGCAGTTCTCTGGTGACACTGGTACATGTTAGTCTGTAGACCCGAGATCGTCATAGAGTCATGTGTGATTCCCACTGTGCTTTGATTTCCACCTTACCACGTCCAAGAGGGCGTGCAAAACGGTGGCTTTTGGGTACAGTCCCGAATGACATGGAGGTAATGAGCGATAGGAGGGGATTCGTCTCTCCCAGTATAGGGAGTTGATGTTGTGCTGTGTTCGTTTAGCTATAACTGGAAGTCCCTGGCCAGGGCGGATATTGAGTACTACTGGTAGGTGTTATCAGTAGGTTCTCGACCTGTTATGAGCCCCACATCGACACGACTTATCGGTTACTGGGGTCTGACGTATACCACCCCTAGACTAGATATGCAACATATCAGACGAAGAGGCCGGACTGTACGGAAGTTTTACTATTTGGATTCACAGTAGAATGTACAGGCTTGCTTGTTGATATTCTGATCGCTCAATATCTGGATGGCTGTTACGTTTAGCTGACCGCTTGCAGCTTGTGGGTGTTTGATATGATCATCACCTGCTACCGGCGTATTGACGATTCTTTAGAGTCCTACACAGAGGTTTCTTGACTCAGGCAAAACGGAGTAGGAGCACATATGTGATATGTGCAGGACCGAGGATAATAGGATATGAGATACCGTATTATATTCTTGCGATATTTGATATCAGCCGGGTCATCGGATCAAGTGTTGATTCGATGTATCGGTAAATGATATATTAGTCGGTCATATACGATATAGCCGGATTGTCGGATCAAGTGTTGATTCGATAATTTAATGTATAATTATATATGTGATATATTACATTACATTATCTAATATTGGCTCGCTTTATTGATTCATTTTCTCTCCGGATAATACATATATATATATGCGATATATGTTAATTGTATTATTTTATTTTATTACAAATATATATTATATATGTGATATATAATATTGTAACAAATATGATTACTAATGCAACATGTTTAGTGGAGATTAAACAAGGTTAGGGTTTGATTTGGGTTAGTTCTTTCTTGATGCTTCTAGAAGGTTTTAGTTTGTTTCTAGCAAAGATATTATGCTAGATATTTTTGCTAGATATTTCTAACCCAACCCAAACCCTTCACCCTAGGTTAAGTCTCTACAATGGTTAGCCTTTTCATATTCAACCATGGTTGCCTTATTAATCATTATGATATTTTTTTCATTATTCACCACAAAAGGATTCATTCTTCTTCTTCTTCCTTGAGCTTTGAAAAAGCTTTCTAGGTTTTTTTTATGTGATGATTTAGTGTGAGAATATGATAATAAAAGAGAGAATAAATCCTACTTAATCATTGTCATCTAATCTAGCCAATTAGATTAGGGTGTTCACCTCATTAGTGAGAAAGAGCTTGAGTTAAAGGAACTTCGAGGTAGATCATTGGAGAAAAGGAAGACTACAAGCAAGCATAGATCGTTCGGGTTGTGGAGCCTCTCTTGAGTCCGGGAGATCGTGGATCGCGGCGAAGGGACTTCTACTCGGAGCTTATGAAGCGAAGGAGCGGACTACAAAGGTTGTAATCCCTCACTCTTAGTTGTAAAGATGTTTACTTGCATGTTAAACCCTAATAATCTAGCAAAGATCCCGGCTTTGGGTTGTTCGGCACGTCTAAATTTTGAATTGGGCATGGTTGATGCCTTATAGACCCTTGTAAAAGTGCCTAGGAACCCAACAGTGGTATCAGAGCCAAGCTAGAGCATTAGGCAACGTGTATAAGAAGTTAAAACTCCGATCGAACCCCAAAACATCGAAAATGACCCCCTCTCTGGAAATTTTGTAAAAATGTGAATTTTCTACATTAAAAATACTTTAAAAAATCAGCAAGGAATTCTAACGATAACCATCAAACACGAGCCCCCAACTCTCTCAAAGAGCCGCGGAACCGCGGCAAGAACATGCTTGTCGCGGCGGTTCCGCGGGCAGAACAGTGAATTGGGGACACGTGTTTACACAGTAATATCCGTAGGTGCTTGTAGCTGCTTCTGGGTATTTTTAATCTCACTCAAGTGTTGAGTGTTCTGGGGATTATTTTGAATTCGTAGATTCGATCAGAAAATTTAACTTCGTTCTGTTTTCCGGATATTTTAGAAACTGTTAAAATGTTCGAACGGATATCATCAACTCTCTTTTTCCCGGCGCGAAAAACTTTCAATTGTTGAATTTTTCTTGAGTTTAAATCTTTCGGAAAAATGTGCAAGTAACGCGGTGGACCCTCTAGAAGAACACAAAACTTAACTTGATTATGTGACCGTCTGAACCGCCTCTAAACCTTAGGGTTTGGGGCAGTACGGCGTTGCCACATGTGAGGCGTTGGTCTGACCCTTCTACGGCTGGACCATTTGTACTGTGACGTATTCTGGGACTTTTTGAACTCCGCTCAAGTGTTGAGCTATATAGGAAATCTTGGGTATTTGATTATTCGATCGGAAAGTTTAATATTGTCTATTTATCTGGAATGTGCTACAATATGTTGAATTCATATAGTTAGGCATGAAATGCGAAGTATGTGATATTTCGGATTTACGATGTCTAAAGAGATTGTGTATTCTAAATGTTGTAGTTTTACACATTCTTTTCTGTGACCGTAAGTGTAGTATGTAGTTGTATTGCCGGTTTTCGTTGCTATACATTAACGACGATCGGTGTATGCATACTTAGTTACGTTGATGATATGAGATATTATGTGTTGCTGTGATATGTTATATTGGATCGTCGTGTTCTGAATAGCCGGGGGTTTTATGTGAGATGAGAGTTTTTATTTTCATTCATGTAAAATTCATTTGTATGTAATATTCTTTTATTGGGGCACTTCCGGGATGAGGTTGATGTCACCAGTGTATATTGTTTACTTTTCCGCATTAGGTAGACCCAAGGAAGGGAGCACAAGTAACCAGGTTCTAGGGTCCAGTGGGAGGCCATCTCGAGGAGTCGAGACCGGGTCTCCTAACCCTAGAATTACCAGTGTTGCTTGCCGCTCTCGTAGGGGTCTAGGGATGTGGGTTTGGCTATTCATCGCGACCGTGGAATCCGTGTTTTATACAGGCTCGAAATAAAACACGGACGTCCTAGAATATCCAATATTTCATATGTTATCTTCTGCTGCAATGTTCTGTGATGAGATAAAATTATTGCCTGAGTCGAATGCTTATACTATATATATATGCTGATATATAAATATTACTGCTTTCGTTTCTTCTGTTATGCTTAAGAAGCATAAGCTGATGGGATATATTAATGAGATTAATAAAAAGAAAAGAAACCTAAAAGATGTTGTAGAATCAAAACTTTATAAAAAAAAGGTAGCTACAGTCTTGCTTTGCACAGCGGTATATATGAAATACCCTGCACCTTATTCGATGAGGAAAGAGCCGAGATCCCTTCACCGGGAGTGACTTATTTAGCAAAACTGGCAGATGCTACAAACTCGCAGTTTAGTTTTTGACAGCTTATATAGTTTTTGCTTTGCACAGCGGTATATATGATATACCCTGCACCTTATTCGATGGGGAAAGAGTCGAGATCCCTTCACCGGGAGTGACCTCTTTAGCGAAACTAGAAAAGTCTCAAAAACACTCCTTTTCAAAAATCACTCGATTCTACGACGATATCAAGTTCATTACGCTCATAGTTTTCTTGAAAACCTGCGTAGCCCTCCGTCATTTCAGATAAGTACCACTTAGTATTCATGCTACGTTTGTTGACTATGTTAAGGCGTAGTGTGTGGTAGCTAATTAGTGCTTATCTGCTAAAACATGTGATGTAATTGGATTAGGGTAGTCGTACGACTTTGTTGACCATGTTAAGGGTCGTACGAGTGGGTTTAATTCAATCGGAAAATGATGGGTTGAATTTGGCTAGCGCTTATGATTTGTTGACCATGTTAAGGTCATGAGTTGGTAGGGGTAAAAGTATTATCGGGAATTTCAAGTGTTGAAATTTACAATGAGATTGCATACCTTCTATGAGATAGATGGATCCTGATACACACTACGAGTAAGAGTTACTCCTGAGAGAATTTTACACAGGACAATTAGCCGATAAAGTAGGTGTCTCGAAAGGTGTTTACGAGGTTATGCCTCTGGGAAGACGATGTTTATTTTAATTAGGTCCGTGCGAAAGCACGGGAAACCACCCTCAAGTACTAACATTGATCTGGCTGAAAGATTGACGAAATTGTAGGGTGTAATTAATCCCGGCTAATCTTACCATTTAGGGTTTGAAGGAAGATTTGATAAAAACAGTGGGAGACATCCTGATTAGAAAAGATAATAACCAATCTAATCTTGCAAGAGCATACGCTAAATTGTTTCCTTCTCTCTCTCTCCAGGTAGCGACCATGTCAGGACTTAATCAAGATAATAATATGGATGTATTGACTGAAGCCGCTTATTATACTGAGCAAGGGATCGTTGGTCCTGTTCTTTCTTATAAGAGTTATAAGACTGAGCAGGAAATAGGAGAAAGTCTGGATTCTCACGCCGCCCAAACGAAGAACAGGCATGCTGATGCATCTTCTTCGGATGTGTTAGTTATTGAGAACTGTTTCTCAGTTCACCCTACGTCCTGGGTATTAGATACCGGATCAGGATCCCATATATGTAAATTGCTACGTGGGCTACGTAAAGGTAAAGAACTGGGAAAAGGTGATCATTCCGTACAAGTAGGGAATGGTGCAAATATTGCAGCCAAAGCAGTTGGCGAATATCACCTTGTATTACCAAGCAGTAATACAATGATTCTGAACGAGTGCTATTATATACCGAACATGATGTGCAACATTATATCAGTTTCTTTATTAAGTAAAGAAGGATATAATTTTGTAATACAGGATAATGTTATGAACATCTTCCAAAATCAAAAGTTGATTGGATCAAGCTTGTTACATAATGGCATATTCATTCTCAATCAAAATACAGTCCTTAATAAACAAAACACACACAAGAGGAAGAGTTCAGAAATGAACAAATCCTTCTTGTGGCATTGTAGACTTGGTCATATCAATGCGACACGGCTAGCTAAGTTACATAAGGATGGATATTTGAATCCGTTCGAATTATCATCTTATGATACTTGCTATTCATGCCTCAAAGGTAAAATGACCAAAACTCCGTTTAGTGGACACGGAAAAAGAGTTGAGGAACTTTTAGGACTGGTACATAGTGATGTATACGGTCCCATGTCTACACATGCCAGGAACGGTTCTTCCTACTTCATTACATTCACTAACGATCTCTCAAGATACGGACATGTGTTCCAGATGAAACACAAGTCTGAAGCTTTTGAGAAATTCAGAGAATATAAGTATGAAGTAGAGGGACCAAACGGGCAAAAGTATTGAGATTCTTCGATCTGATCGAGGAGGAGAATACTTAAGCAATGAGTTCCTAGATTATCTAAAAGAGAATGGGATTCTCTCTCAGCTTACTCTCCTTATACACCATAGCACATCGGTGTATCGGAGCGGAGGAATCGTACCCTATTAGATATGGTACGCTCTATGATCAGTACAGCTGAGTTACCTATTTCCTTCTGGGGTTATGCGCTTTAGACAGTGGCATACCTATTGAATCAAGTTCCATCTAAATCAGTGCCTTCAACCCCATATGAGATATGGAGGGGAATGAGACCGTATTTTAAAAGATTTAAGTTATGGTGTTGTCCGGCCTATGTCAAAAGGCAAAATCTGGACAAACTCGAGGCACGATCAGTTCTTTGCAAGTTTGTGGGATATCCAAAGAATTCTCAAGGATATATTTTCTACCACGCTGAGGAACAAAAAGTGTTTGTTTCTCAATATGCCACCTTTTTAGAAAAGGAATTTCTTGCAAAAGAAATTAGTGGCAAAGAGGTAGAGCTGGAAGAGGTTCCAGCGACACAAACTGCAACTGAAGATTTAGTGGAACCAGAGGATTCAGTAGTTCCCGACGAACCCCAGCCTCTCCGCCGATCTAGCGGGTTTCTCAGCCACCTGAGAGATACTACGGTTTTCTCATTGATGGGGGAAGCGAGGATTGCATCATTGAAGATGATGACCCCACTAGTTTTGAGCAGGCCATCACGAGTGGTGACTCTGTGAAATGGCTGGATGCAATGCGATCTGAGATGGAATCCATGTGCACCAACAAAGTATGGACTTTGGAAGTTGCTCCTGAAGGGGTAAAACCCATTGGGAGCAAATGGATCTTTAAGAAGAAAATTGGTGTAGATGGAAAAGTTGAGACTTTCAAAGCTAGACTTGTTGCAAAGGGTTTTCGTCAACGACCAGGTGTGGATTATGATGAAACCTTTTCTCCAGTGGCTATGCTTAAGTCCATCCGGATCTTACTTGCCATTGCTGCATACCATGACTACGAAATCTGGCAGATAGATGTTAAGACCGCCTTTCTAAACGGTGATTTAGAAGAGTGCGTGTACATGACTCAGCCAGAGGGCTTCGTAGATAGTGGGAGCAGCGGAAAGGTGTGCAAACTGCTTAAATCCATCTATGGGTTAAAGCAAGTATCGCGGAGTTGGAACATCTGTTTTGATGTTGTAGTCAAAGAGTTTGACTTCATCAAAAACGTAGATAAACCTTGTATTTATAAGACGGTTGTAGAGAGTAAGGTAGTCTTTCTCGTATTGTACGTCGATGACATACTCTTGATAGGAAATGATGTTCCTATGCTGCAATCAGTCAAGCTTTTCTTATCACAAAGATTCTCAATGAAAGATCTAGGTGATGCCTCCTGCATATTGGGAATCAAGGTCTATAGAGATAAATCTAAACGTATACTGGGATTGTCCCAATCCAGGTACATTTACACCATACTAAAGAGGTTTAGTATGGAAGAATCCAAGCGTGGGAACCAACCCACGATCTCTGGACTCACTCTCTCCAAAGAGATGTCTCACAAGACTGATTTGGAGAGAGCTCGCATGCAAGAGATACCCTATGCTTCGGCAATAGGCTCTGTCATGAATGCGATGTGATATACCAGACCCGATGTAGCATACTCACTAAGTGTAGTGAGTCGGTATCTAGCAGATCCTGGAGAGAGTCACTGGAAAGCTGTGAAGAACATTCTTAAGTACTTGTGAAGGACTAAAGAGATGTTCTTGGTGTATGGTAACGGAGAACTCCCGGTGGAGTCCTTTACCGATTCCAGCTTCCAAAGTGATAAGGACGACACTATGTCGCACTCGGGATTTGTCTTTACCCTCAATGGAGGGGCGGTATGTTGGAAGAGTTCCAAACAGGATACCGTTGCAGACTCGACGATGGAGGCTGAATACATCGCTGCTAATGATCCTGCCAAAGAGGCTGTCTGGATAAAGAAGTTCATTAGTGAACTTGGTGTGGTTCCATCCATTGAATATCCAATACCTCTGTATTGCGATAATAATGGAGCTGTGGCTTTGGCCAAGGAACCCAGGTCCCATCAGAAGTCCAGACATATTCTGAGGCGGTATCACCTGATCAGGGAGATAGTTGATCGCCGGGAGATCGAGGTCAGGAGAGTTGATACGAAGGACAACACTACGGATCCACTCACAAAGGCCATTCCCCAGATACAGTTTGAGAGATTATTCGGGATGCTAGGTATGAGATACTACAGCAGCTGGCCTTAGTGCAAGTGGGAGATTGTTAGTTATGTATATGCCCCTAGAGGCCATTGTTGTACATATGATGTATATTATAATGGATGCTTGGATATATATAGAGAGGAATTTCTTGCTCGTCATAATAGTATGCTATTTGGTTTCTCTTTATCTTAACATGTTGACTTATATTAGTTTACTGTCTTACTCTCACATGTTGATAAAGCCCTTAGGATTTGTACTCGACTACTGGGACTATGATGAGATCATACTAGTGGGGCCATGGTAGTCGATGAGTACATCCTATAACTATTCCTAGTCGAGGGTGTATCGAGACAGGGCATCGATACCCCAGAGTAGACTAGCGTATACGCATCTTGACCAATATGATGGGCGATGGATGATCCCATATCCATCGGTGTTTGAAATCAAGGATGGTGTACGGGTGCTCAGTGGAGACTGGGTACACTGGATGGACTCGCCGAGAACTCCCAGATGGTATTATACCTTACGTCAGATGGCAGTTCTTTGGTGACACTGGTACAGGTTAGTCTGTAGACCCGAGATCGTCATAGAGTCTTGTGTGATTCCCACTGTGCTTTGATTTCCACCTTACCATGTCCAAGAGGGCGAGCAAAACGGTGGCTTTTGGGTACAGTCACGAATCACATTGAGGTAATGAGCGATAGGAGGGGATTTGTCTCTCCCGGTATAGGGAGTTGTTGTTGTGCTGTGTTCGATTGGCTATAACTGGAAGTCCCTGGCCAGGGCGGATATTGAGTACTACTGGTAAGTATTATCAGTAGGTTCTCGACCTATTATGAGCCTCACATCGACACGACTTATCGGTTACTAGGGTCTGTCGTATACCACCCCTAGACTAGATATGCAACATATCAAACGAAAAGACCGGACTGTACGGGAGTGTTACTGTTTGGATTCACAGGAGAATATACAGGCTTGCTTGTTGATTTTCTGATCGCTCAATACCTGGGTGGCTGTTACGTTTAGCTGACCGCTTGCAGCTTGTGGGTGTTTGATATGATCATCACCTGCTACCGGCGTATTGACGATTCTTTAGAGTCCTACACAGAGGTTTCTTGACTCAGGAAAAACGGAGTAGGAGCACATATGTGATATGTGCAGGACCGAGGATAATACGACATGAGATACCGTATTATATTCTCGCGATATTTGATATCAGCCGGGTCATCGGATCAAGTGTTGATTCGATGTATCGGTAAATGATATATTAGTCGGTTATATACGATATAGCCGGATTGTCGGATCAAGTGTTGATTCGATAATTTAATGTATAATTATATATGTGATATATTACATTACATTATCTAATATTGGCTAGCTTTATTGATTCATTTTCTCACCGGATAATACATTGATATATATGCGATATATGTTAGTTGTAATATTTTTTCTTTTGTTACAAATATATATTATATATATGATATATAATATTGTAACATGATATAATTACTAATGCAACATGTTTAGTGGAGATTAAACAAGGTTGGGGTTTGATTTGGGTTAGTTCTTTCTTGATGCTTCTAGAAGGTTTTAGTTTGTTTCTAGCAAAGATATTATGCTAGATATTTTTGCTAGATATTTCTAACCCAACCTAAACCCTTCACCCTAGGTTAAGTCTCTACAATGGTTAGCATCTTCATATTCAACCATGGTTGCATTATTAATCATTATAATATTTTTTTCATTATTCATCACAAAAGGATTCATTCTTCTTCTTCTTCCTTGAGCTTTGAAAAAGCTTTCTACGTTTTCTTTATGTGATGATTTAGTGTGAGAATATGATAATAAAAGAGAGCATAAATCCTACTTAATCATCCTCATCTAATCTAGCCAATTAGATTAGGGTGTTCACCTCATTAGTGAGGAAGAGCTTGAGTTAAAGGAACTTCGAGATAGATCATCGGAGAAAAGGAAGACTACAAGCAAGCATGGATCGTTCAGGTTGTGGAGCCTCTCTTGAGTCCGGGAGATCGTGGATCGCGGCGAAGGGACTTATACTCGGAGCTTATGAAGCGAAGGAGCAGACTACAAAGGTTGTAATCCCTCACTCTTAGTTGTAAAGATATTTACTTGCATGTTAAACCCTAATAATCTAGCAAAGATCCCGGCTTTGGGTTGTTCGGCACGTCTAAATTTTTAATCGGGCATGGTTGATGCCTTATAGACCCTTGTAAGAGTGTCTAGGAACCCAGCATTCTCGCTGTTGATTATGTCTCTAAGTTGGTCCAGGCTGTGCCCAGCCGGACTGACGACAACAAGGTTGTCGTTAGATTTCTAAAGGAAAACATCTTTTCCCGGTTTCGGCACCCCCGCGCGATCATTAGCGACAATGGAACACATTTCTGTAATAGGGCTTTCGAGGCCTTGTTGCGGAAATATTCCATTAATCATAAGCTATCAACACCCTACCATCCCTAAACATGTGGGCCAGCCGAAGTTTCAAATCGATAAATCAAGCAGATATTGGAAAAGACGGTTTCCAAGAACCGTAAGGATTGGTCTTTAAAACTCACTGATGCCCTTTGGGCATTTCGAACTGCTTATAAGACTGATCTTGGCATGTCTCCCTATCGGCTTGTTTACGGAAAGGCTTGCCACCTTTCAGCGGAAATAGAGCATCGCGCATTTTGGGCGATAAAGGAGCTGAATCTATCTCTCGAAGGTGCGGGCAGCCATCGGAAGCTGCAGTTAAAGAATTGAGCGAGCTTCGGGATGAGGCTTACGAAAACGCGGTTGTCGTTAAGAACCGAACGAAGGTGTTTCACGATAAACACTTTTTACGCAAAACTTTCTCACCTGGTCAACAGGTACTGCTTTATGTCACCCGGCTACATTCCCATCCAGGTAAGCTCAGATCTCACTGGAAAGGGCCATTTTTTGTGCGGAATGTGTACCCGCAAAGCGCCGTGGATTTGGAAAATCCAAAGGACGGTTCGTTTTTCAAATTAAACTGACACAGACTGAAACCGTACCTTAGCGCTGAACCAACAGAGGAGCTCCTGGTCTTACCGGAGCCGGTTTACCCTGCATAATCTTCCTTTGCCTACCACTGAACTTTGGATATCTAGCCAAACCGTGGACACTATTTCAAATAATTTTAGGGGTATGTATTTACTATTTTGTATATATATATGTGGATATTCTTGTCCGGTGCATATCCATTTTTGACGAGCAATCTTGTCTAGTGATGCTCATTTTTTAAAAAAAATTGTGTATATCTAACCGACAATTTTGACCCTTCAATAATTTTTAATGCAATGACAGTGAGGGCACTGTCTAGTTTAAGTTTGGGGGTATGCTCGGTACACATTTCTAACCTTCGCATTCATGTGTATATTTTGCATCTGCATACTTATTAAATCCCATAAAAATCAGAAATTTTTTTAAAAACATAAAAAGTTTGTTGTCAAGTTTGCTAGTGGGAGAACTTAGATTAAATATTTCGACGACTTTGTTTAATGAGATAGGAACAACTAAATCCTATTTTTAGATTTTGAAAACCTGAAAGATAACTCTCCTTTGATGTTAACTATAGCTAATATACGTCTTTATATCACACTACACGTGTCTGTGAGTTTTGAAAATTAGATGACAGGTCTTTTATGTCTAAAAACTTTTAAATTGATAAACTATTTTCTGAGGATCAAATAAGTTTGTTCTGAAATAAGTAATATCAAGACGAGTTTATAAAGAAAGGTGGATACGAAGGGATATTATTGATGCCTTATAAGAACTAATTTTGAAGAATAACCCATCTGAAACTTGATTGAAGTGATTATACACCTAACCACTAAACACGTCTTTTATCCAAAAATATTTGAACAACCAGTTATATCTCCGTTCACATTAAATCTTTATGATTTTCACGCCAAAATTGGTCTTTTGTTTTAGCGCCTATGTAACTTGAGCAATTAAGTCCGCCGGGGTGTCTTTATACCTAATGCCCTAAAACCAACAGGTTTGGATGCATTGGCCCAAAGCTCGCTACGAAGCCTAGAAAGTCCAGATTAAAACAAAGTCAACCAAGTGTTCTCTCCGAGTTAAAATTTCTAATGGTTCTTTGTGTGAGAATAATCTTGACAAAAGACAGGTTTTTATAAAAATATTTCTAGCGGAGGTATGAAGGTTTTATTCTATGATAAAGACTATTGCACGTTCACAGAGGTGTGTATGAAACGAAAATAAGAATAAGGTGGAGTGAAAAATAAGACATAGTTTCTTGCTAAGGAAGATAGAAATTCTGAATTTAAAACCTAACTGGAAAAAAAACTTGAGATGTACTTAACTCATTATAAAACTTGTGTGATCCTTTTTAAATATTTATCTGGGCTTTATTTTGTTGCATGTCGACTTTAATCGGTCCTTTTGAAACTTAACGACACTATCTGCACTGCACATAAAGACATATAGAATCTTAAGTTAAATAAGAAGCGAGGTGTGAAAACTAAAGGTTCGATAGTTCTAAATTCAGGATAATAGAATTGCTAGCCTTAAAACAAAACCTTGGGATTAGAATCATAATTATTCCGCAAAACTAGCATGACGGGATTTTGTGGGTGTAATCTGCTGAAAACCCTCGGGAGACAACACTCCTCCTATTAGGGACACCTAGAGGTTTAACGGCTTGTTGCACGAGCTCAGTGCAATCGCGTTCCCTACGAAAGTGAGGTCAGGATTCTTTTCTTTTTGTTTTGCTCGGGACGAGCAACAAATAAGTTTGGGGGTATTTGTTTATACCAGAATATTGCATTTTAATACCGTTTATTCATTATCCATTTTTTTGTATATATTGGTACTATTAACCAGTGTCTGCTCAGTATTACAGATTACATATATACGTGGCAAAATACTGGAAATACGCTTAAAATCATGGATATATCATTTGTGAGTCGACACTGCAACCAGAACTGCAAACCGACCAATACTTCATAAGTTTCTTTTTGCAACATTCATGTGTATACACTTTTTAAACAAATGGTCCAACACATACAAGTGGTACAACTAACTTGTTGGTTCATGAACCTAGTGAAAAGGGCTGCCCATAGCATGATGACTTGGTGCAAGTTGGCATGAGTGTGATGTGTATTTAATGAAAATGGAGTTGATGTGATTTGAAGCTACAAGTTCCCTCCAAAATACCTGAATGCATCCAAGGCCTTTACAGACAAAACAAACAACACCAGAATGATATTGGAGAACATACAAGTCAACACACTAAGTTCGAGCCAGAGGGCTCGGATTTGGGCCGAGAACTTCCTTGCCAAAACCGGCGACCTCGGCCCCCCTGCCTCCAAATGCCTCCAAACTTCTGTAGGCCCTCCCTTGATGCCACATCAGCTCATTTTTATTCTTTGTTTATTCAGTTTTTAAGCCTATACAGACCAGAGGGCAAAGGATGTGGATACCTTACTGTTTAGTTTTGTATCAAAACTCTTGTAATTTGTAAGCTTTCTTTCGTTTGTGTAGGGTTCCTAGGCACACAAGTGAGGTCTCACAAGGCATCAACCATGCCAATTTCAAATTTAAACGGTGCCGAGAAACCCTAGAACGGATCGTTGGCTAGAATTCTAGGCGAAAAAGATAACTAGTTAACAATTAACTAAGAGATACGGAAATACAACCTTTGTAGATCCGGTGCTCCACCTCCATAGCTCCGCAACGAAGTCGTCTCCGCTGTCCAAAAGGAATCCGGGCTCTAGAGTCGGCTTCATCGGAGAATGGACGGGCTAGGTCATCGATGTCCATGCCGAAGATGATCTACGTCGAGGCATCGCTAAATCAAGCTCCGACTTCACCAAGTCAAGAAACTTGTGAAGTAAACACACTCTACTACTTGGCAAGAGGTAGAGGATGAAGAAATAGGAAGTGGGTAGACTTTAGTTTTGGATTTCTCACTCTTTTTCATCACTTGCCATTAATAGAGCAAGCTTTCTTCATGTGAAGAAATGAAGAAGAAGAAGAAGCTAATTATGATAAGTTTTTTATAATTGGAAAAAAAAATGAATACTTCTCATATTAGAACCATGGTCAAGTGTAGAGAATTAACTAAGGTTGGATTAATGGTTAGGGTTAAAGATGAAGACAAGAATGGTTACAAAGTCAAAGCTTCATGAAGCTTCAACTAAACTCCAAAATTAGCAACCATTCTTTTCTTATATATTCTAAATAAATAAATAAATAAATAAGTAATAAAAAGAAAACCCTAATCATTAGTTTAACCATGGCTTAATTCATTACACTTAACTATAGTTAAACATGTATCATCAAACATGATACAATCAAGTGTACAAAAGTATATCACATATACAATGTGCACAAACCAAGTGAGAAAATCCGTTTAAAGTGAACCAATACTAGTTAGTGCAAAGTAATATATCAATTATATAATTATGCATTAAATCATTAAATCAACACTTGATTCAATGATCCGGTCATGTCGCACACGACCTACTAGTATTCAATGTATCGGCTTATCGATTCAACGCTTGAATCGATAACTAGGTTATATCGCATACAACCATCCGACACATTTGATCGCGAGAATGAAATACGGTATCACATACACGCATTATTCTCGGTCCCGCACATATCTCATATGCGCTCCTATTTCGTTTTGCTTGAGCCAGGAAACCTCTGTGTAGGACTCTAAAGACTCGTCAATACGCCGGCAGCAGGTGATGATCATATCAAACACCCACAAGCCGCAAGCGGTCTGCTAAACGTAACGGCCACCCGGGTATTGAGCGATCTGAAGATCGACGAGCAAGCCCGCTCACACTCCAGTGAATCCAACCAGTAACACTTCCGTACAGTCCGGTCTGATCGTCTGATATGTCGCATATCTCGCCTAGGGGTGGTAAACGTCAGACCCCAATAGCTCAATAAGTCGTGTCGATATGAGGTCTATAACTATTCGAGAAACTACTGGTAACACTTACCAGTAAATCTCAGTAACCCTGGCCAGGGATTTCCTGTTATAGCCAATCGAACACAGCGCAACATCAACCCCCTATACCGGGAGAGACGAATCCCCTCCTATCGCTCATTGCCTCCATGTGACTCGGGACTGTACCCAAAAACCACCGTTTTGCACGCCCTCTTGGACGTGGTAAGATGGAAATCAAAGCACAGTGGGAACCACACAAGACTCTATGACGATCTCGGGTCAACAGACTACTCTGTACCAGTGTCACCAGAGAACTGCCATCTGACGTGAGGTATAATACCATCTGGGAGTTCTCGGCGAGTCCGTCCAGTGTACCCAGTCTCTACTGAGCACCCGTATATCTCCTCTGATGTCAAACACCAATGGATATGGGATCATCCATCGCCCATCTGTATGGGTCGAGAAGGTATACGCTAGTCTACTCTGGTATATCGATGCCCTGTCTCGATACACCCATGACTAGGGACTTTGAAGGATGTACTTATGGACTACCATGTCCCCACTAGTATGATCCGCATCATAGTCCAGGTAGTCAAGTACACATCCTAAGGGCTTTACCAACATGTAACAGAGAGACAATCAGTATACACGTTAAGGTAAAGTGTAACCAGATAGCATACTATCATGTCGAGCAAGAAAGTCCTCCCTATATACGTCCTAGCATCCACTACAATATACATCATATGTAGAGTAATGGCCTCTAGGGCATACATATAACTAACAATCTCCCACTTGCACTAGGGCCATCTGTAGCAGTGGTTGTAGTATCTCATACTCAACCATCCCATAAAAGTCTCTCTGTGGGAACAGGCCTTTGTGAGTGGATCCGCTGTGTTGTCCTCTGAGTCTACTCTCCTAACCTCGATCTCCCTGGAGATCAACCATCTCCATGATCAAGTGATACTGCCTTAGAGTATGTCTGGATCACTGATGGGACCGGCGTTCCTTGGCATAAGCCACAACTCCATTGTCACACAATGGGAGGAACTAAGTTCATCTCATGAACCAATATACACCCAGACAGCCACTTTGGTAGCATCTTAAGTAGCGATGTATCCAGCCTTTATCGTCTGGTATGCCACGGTATCTAGCTTGGAACTCTTCCAACATACCGTCCCTTTACTGAGGGTAAAGATAATGCCTGTGACTGACATTCAGTCGTCTTTATCACCCTGGAACACTTCCAGTGATTCTCCCCAGGGTCGATTGATACCGTCTCACTACAACTAGTGAGAGTACTAACATCCAATTAGATCTATCTCATAGATCTAAAAACCCAGGATTTAGGAGGTATCACTTTGATCCTATATGGAGAATCATTGTGATAAGCGGAGATTGATCGAGCGTAGCATAGGAAACTCTTTCCCTATCAAGAGTATGTCATCCACGTATTCTACGAGGATCATCACCATACTCCCTACTACCTTTTTGTATATACAAGGTTCATCTACCATTTTGATGATGTCAAACTCTTTGACTACTTCATCAAAACAGATGTTCCAACTCCGCGATGCCTGTTTTATCCTATAAAGCATCTTGCACACGTTTCCGCTGCTCCCACTGTCTACGAAGCCCTCTGGCTGTGTACTTATAGACGCACTCTTCTAAAACATCATTTAGAAAAGCAGTCATGACACCCAACCACCAGATATCGTAGTTCTGGTATGTAGCCGTGACAAGTAGGATCTGGATGGACTTAAGCATAGATACTGGAAAAAGGTTTCATCATAATCCACGCCTGGTCAATGACGAAAACCTTTAACAAGTCTAGCTTTGAAAGTCTCAACTTTTCCATGTACACCAAGTAATCTTCTCAAGATATACTTGCTCCTGATGGGGATTTAACCCTTCAGATATAGCAACGAAAGTCCATACTTTGTTGGTGTATAAGGATTCCATCTCAGATCGCTAAGCATCCAGCCATTCTTACAGAGTCCCACTCCTGATGGCCAGCTCGAAACTAGTTGGGTCATCATCTCATGATGCAATCCTCGCTCCCACTGTCATAGAGAAACAGAAGTATCTCTCAGGTGGGTGAGGAACCCTACTAGATCGGCGGAGAGGCTGAGGTTCGTTGGTAACTATTGAATCCTTTGGTTCTTTCAAATCATCAGCTGCAGTTTGTATAGCTGGAACATTTCCAGTTGTACATAACAGACCTTGCCTCGAGCTTGTTCGGATTATGCTTTTAGACATAGCCCGGACAACCCCAAATCTTAACTAGCTTAAGACATGGGCTCTTCCCTTTCCATATCACATATGAAGCGCTAGGCAACTGATTTGATTCGAACCCTATTCAATAGGTATGCAGCTTCTCAAGTGCATAACCCCTAAAAGGAAATAGGTAACTCAGTAATACTCATCATAGAGCACACCATATCATATAGGGTGCGATTGCTCCGCCCCGATATACCATCGTGCTATGGTGTATTCGGAGGAGTAATGCTGAGAGAGAATCTCATTCTCCTTTAGAAAAGTCCAAGAATTCCGTGCTCAAGTATTCTCCTCCTTGATCTCATCAAAGGACATAACACTTTTACCCGTATTGTGGTTCTCTACTTCTTACTTATATTCTGTGAATATCTCAAAAGGTTCGGACTTGTGTTTCAACAGGAACATATGTCTGAATCTTGAGAGATTATCAGAGAATGTAATGAAGTACAAAGAACCAGTCCTGGCATGTGTAGACAGGGGACCTTGCATACATCATCATGTATCAGTCCCAAGAGTTCACTAACTCTTTCTCTGTTTCCAGTAAACGGAGCTATGGTCATCTTATCTTTGTGACATGACTGGCGAGCTTCACAAGATGTAAATTCAAACTAATTTAAATATGCATCTAAATGTAACTCAGCCAGTCGGGTCGCATTGATATGACCTAGTCTACAATACCTCAAGAAGGATTCGTTCATTTCTGAACTCTTCCTCTTGTGTGTGTTCTGTATACGAAGAACTGTAGTTTGATTTAGAACATCAAGGCTTTTAGATAACGTGCCTGAACCGATCAACTTTTGATATAGGAAATGTTCAAAACATTATCCAACAATACAAAATTTTATCGTTTCTTTACTAATAAAGAGACAGATATGATTTTGTATATCAGGTTCGGTATCTAATAACATTCGTTCAGAATCAATGTATTGGTAACACAGGGTGACAGTGACCGACAGACTTGGCTGCAACACTTGCCCCGTTTTCTGCCTCATGAAACTTATCACCCGTTCTCAGTTCTCTACCTTTCTGTAGCCCTATGTAACATATTACATATCTAGGATCCTGATCTGGTATCACATACCCAGGATGTAAAGAATACTGAGAAACAGTTCTGTATAATGAACACACCCGAAGATGATGCATCAACATGCACTCTCTTCGTTTGGGCGGCACGGGAATTCTGGTAATCCCCAATTTCCTGCTCTGTCTTATAACAATTATAAGTTGGAGCGGGACCAACGTTCCCCAGCTCAGTATAACAAGCGGGTTCGGTCAATATTCCGTATTATTATCTTGATTAAGGCGTGATATGGTCGCTACCTGGAGAGAGAGAAGAAAACACTCAGCGTGCGCTCTGGCAAGAATAGATTGGTTATTATTTTATCTAATCAGGATGGCTCCCACTGCTTTTCATCAAATCTTCCTTCAAACCCTAAAAGGAAAGACTAGCCGGGATTAATTACACACTACAAGTTCACCAATCTTTCAGCCAGGCCAGTGTCGGTACTTTGAGGGAGGTCCCCCGTGCTTTCGCACGAACCTAATTAATGTAAACCTCGTTTTCCCAGAGGCGTAACCCCGTTGACACCTTTCTGGACACCTACTTGATCGGCTAATTGTAATGTATAAAACTCTCCCAGGAGTAACTCTTACTCACAGCGGGTATCGGGATCCAACTATCTCATAGAAGGTATCCAATCTCATTGCAAATTTCAACACTTGAAATTCCCGATAATATTTTGCCCCTAGCAGCTATATGACCTTAACATAGTCAACAAATCATAAGTGCTAGTCAAGTTCAACCCGTCATTTCCCGATTGAATTAAACCCACCCGCACGACCCTTAACATAGTCAACAAAGTCGCACGACTACCCTAATCCAATCACATCATATGCTTATGCAGATAAGCACTAATTAGCTACCGCACACTACGCCTTAACATAGTCAACAAACGTAGCACGAATACTAACCAGTACTTATCTGAAATGACGGAGGGCTACGACAGGTTTTTCTGAAAACCTATTGCGTATGAACTCGATATCGTTGTAGAATCAAATGATTTTAAAATGGAGTGATTTTGAGGCTTTTCTAGTTTTGCTAAAGGAGTCACTCCCGGTGAAGGGATCGTCGGTCCTTTCCTCGTCGAATGAGGTGCGGGATATATCATATATATCACTGTGCAAAGCAAAAACAGTTAAAAGCAATCAAAAGTCAAACCGAGTGTGTAGCATCGGCCAGTTATTGCTAAAGGAGTCACTCCCGGTGAAGGGATCTCGGTCCTTTCCTTATCGAATAAGGTGCAGGATATATCATATATACCTCTGTACAAAGCAAGAACTGTAGCTACCTGTTTTATTTTGAAATTCGATTCTACAACATCTTAGGTTTCTTTTATTTCATTAATCACATTAATGAAGTCCCATTATTTAAGTACCTAAACATCACAGATAAATACGACGTACACTTATGCCATCCGCATTCGCCTCGATGTCCCCTCGTGCACCGTTAGGTTAGGTAACTAACGGCAGAGCGGGGCAGGGCTAGCGTGGGTGTAAAACATAAGTAACGTCTATATAATATATCATATATACTATATACTGTATCTATCACAGAACATCACATGATCACATCACAGATATCGCAGCAGAAGAATCATATGAAATATTGGATATACTAGGACGTCCGTGTTTTCAATACGAGCCAGTATAAAACACGGATTCCACGGTCGTGATGAATAGCCAAACCCACACCCCTAGACCCCTACGAGAGCGGCAAGCAACCCTACCAATTCTAGAGTTAGGAGACCCGGACTCGACTCCTCGAGTTGGCCTCCCACTGGACCCCAGAACCCGGTTACTTGTGCTCCCCTCCTTGGGTCTATCCTAGTGCGGAAAAGTAAATAATATACAAAGGGTGACAACTTCCGCAACCTGGAAGTGAACCAAGAAAAGAATATTACATACAAGTTTTTACATGAATGAAAATGAAAAACACTCATCTCACATAAAAAACCCCGGCTATTCATACACGACGATCCAATATAACATATCCAGCAACACATAACATCACATGTCATCAACGTAAGTAAATATGCGTATCCCAATTGTCGTTGACATATAGCAACGAAACCGGCGATATCACATATTACACTTACGGTCACAGAAAAGAAAGTGTAAAACTACAACAGTTGGAATCCGCAACCATCTCAGACATCGCATGCCTGACCAAATGAATTACATAGACATCGCATGCCTAACAATTATAAACCCCGCATTTTAGTCTCAAAATCGAAAACTCTTTTCAATATCAAGTCGGGCAATTCAACAAGATTCCCGACATTCTGATCGAATGCTCGTCGCAAACTTCAGTAGGCGGCCGCACCCCCGATACCGTCTACGAAGTGCACCAAGGCGGAACACCGCCACCGCGAGCACCCGAACGGATGCTTTCGGCGACGGGGTTCTCCTACAGTCACTTGGTCGGGGCTATGGGGTGAGGCTGTCTATTAAGTTTACCCGGCGAGTATCCGCGTACGCTACGTGATTGCGACGGACTTTTGATCACATCAAAATTCCGTGGCAACCGATCAAGTGAGACTAAAGTTCTATGTTTATAACATTCATTTAGTTATCTCATAACTTTTGTGAATTCCAATTATTGTATCCCATTCCAGATAAACAGAAAATGTTAAACTTTCCGATCGAACAATCGAACACCCAAGTTTTCCCGATACCGCTCAACACATGAAATAAGTCTCACAACATTCCATTCGTGCCTCAGTACCAACGGTCCAGCCGTAGAAGGGTCAAGCCAACGCCTCACATGTGGCACGCCGTACTGCCCCAAACCCGAAGGTTCAAAGGGCAGTTCAAGACGGTCACATAATCGAGTTAAGGTTTGTTGTCTTCTAGAGGGTCCATCGAGTTACTTGCACTACTTAGAACGTCGTTAAACTACGGAAAAATCCAACACTTGGAAATTTCCCGACAGGGGAAAAATTGGGTATTTATATCCGGTCGAACTTTTTAACATATTCTAAAAATTTATCCGGAAAGCCACACAGACAAAATTTGAAACCCCGATCGAATCTTTGATTCCCAATACAACCCAAAAATGCTCAACTCTTGATTTCAGATTAAAAATTCCCAGGAAAACCAGCACTGAAAAATAGGAGTTACTGTGCAAAATTCAATGGCAGATAAGACAAAAGGGCTGCGGAAGGGCCGCATTAGCACGCTAATGCCGCGGTTCCGCCGCACTTTAGAAAGATCATTAGGTAATTTTTGCATCGTAATTCTTAGATTTACCAGCTGATTTTTCTGCATATTTTTAATTTTCAAAAATCCACATTTTACAAAAATGTCCAGAGAGCATTTTAAAGTCGGGGTTTCGGGTCGATCGGACTTCTAACTCCGTCTACGTATCGCCTAAGGCTCTAGCTAGGCTCTGATACCACTGTAGGGTTCCTAGGCACACAAGTGAGGTCTCACAAGGCATCAACCATGCCAATTTCAAATTTAAACGGTGCCGAGAAACACTAGAACGGATCGTTGGCTAGAATTCTAGGCGAAAAAGCTAACTAGTTAACAATTAACTAAAAGATACGGAAATACAACCTTTGTAGATCCGGTGCTCCACCTCCATAGCTCCGCAACGAAGTCGTCTCCGCTGTCCAAAAGGAATCCGGGCTCTAGAGTCGGCTTCGTCGGAGAATGGACGGGCTAGGTCATCGATGTCCATGCCGAAGATGATCTACGTCGAGGCATCGCTAAATCAAGCTCCGACTTCACCAAGTCAAGAAACTTGTGAAGTAAACACACTCTACTACTTGGCAAGAGGTAGAGGATGAAGAAATAGGAAGTGGGTAGACTTTAGTTTTGGATTTCTCACTCTTTTTCATCACTTGCCATTAATGGAGCAAGCTTTCTTCATGTGAAGAAATGAAGAAGAAGAAGAAGCTAATTATGATAAGTTTTTTATAATTGGAAAAGAAAATGAATACTTATCATATTAGAACCATGGTCAAGTGTAGAGAATTAACTAAGGTTAGATTAATGGTTAGGGTTAAAGATGAAGACAAGAATGGTTACAAAGTCAAAGCTTCATGAAGCTTCAACTAAACTCCAAAATTAGCAACCATTCTTTTCTTATCTATTCTAAATAAATAAATAAGTAATAAAAAGAAAACCCTAATCATTAGTTTAACCATGGTTTAATTCATTACACTTAACTATAGTTAAACATGTATCATCAAACATGATACAATCAAGTGTACAAAAGTATATCACATATACAATATGCACAAACCAAGTGAGAAAATCCGTTTAAAGTGAACCAATACTAGTTAGTGCAAAGTAATATATCAATTATATAATTATGCATTAAATCATTAAATCAACACTTGATTCAATGATCCGGTCATGTCGCACATGACCGACTAGTATTCAATGTATCGGCTTATCGATTCAACGCTTGAATCGATAACTAGGTTATATCGCATACAACCATCCGACACATTTGATCGCGAGAATGAAATACGGTATCACATACACGCATTATTCTCGGTCCCGCACATATCTCATATGCGCTCCTATTTCGTTTTGCTTGAGCCAGGAAACCTCTGTGTAGGACTCTAAAGACTCGTCAATACGCCGGCAGCAGGTGATGATCATATCAAACACCCACAAGCCGCAAGCGGTCTGCTAAACGTAACGGCCACCCGGGTATTGAGCGATCTGAAGATCGACGAGCAAGCCCGCTCACACTCCAGTGAATCCAACCAGTAACACTTCCGTACAGTCCGGTCTGATCGTCTGATATGTCGCATATCTCTCCTAGGGGTGGTAAACGTCAGACCCCAATAGCTCAATAAGTCGTGTCGATATGAGGTCTATAACTATTCGAGAAACTACTGGTAACACTTACCAGTAAATCTCAGTAACCCTGGCCAGGGATTTCCTGTTATAGCCAATCGAACACAGCGCAACATCAACCCCCTATACCGGGAGAGACGAATCCCCTCCTATCGCTCATTGCCTCCATGTGACTCGGGACTGTACCCAAAAACCACCGTTTTGCACGCCCTCTTGGACGTGGTAAGATGGAAATCAAAGCACAGTGGGAACCACACAAGACTCTATGACGATCTCGGGTCAACAGACTACTCTGTACCAGTGTCACCAGAGAACTGCCATCTGACGTGAGGTATAATACCATCTGGAAGTTCTCGGCGAGTCCGTCCAGTGTACCCAGTCTCTACTGAGCACCCGTATATCTCCTCTGATGTCAAACACCAATGGATATGGGATCATCCATCGCCCATCTGTATGGGTCGAGAAGGTATACGCTAGTCTACTCTGGTATATCGATGCCCTGTCTCGATACACCCACGACTAGGGACTTTGAAGGATGTACTTATGGACTACCATGTCCCCACTAGTATGATCCGCATCATAGTCCAGGTAGTCAAGTACACATCCTAAGGGCTTTACCAACATGTAACAGAGAGACAATCAGTATACACGTTAAGGTAAAGTGTAACCAGATAGCATACTATCATGTCGAGCAAGAAAGTCCTCCCTATATACGTCCTAGCATCCACTACAATATACATCATATGTACAGTAATGGCCTCTAGGGCATACATATAACTAACACTTTGTAATTCTTAAGCTCTTGCCCCTTTGCCTTGACCTTGCAATTTCTTCACTGAACTTGCAAGTTTAAGGTTTAGGTTCTTGACTTCAAGATTAGTGTAACTTGTTTGTGATTCAATAAAAAGTTCTCATTTTTTATTACCGTGTCTTGTTCTATGTTTCCATATTTGAACTTGTGAAATTCTTGCTTTACTTTGATCTTGCATCCTCTCAAGTGAGCTTGCAACCTTAATGTTTTGTGTTTGGATTTCACACTTCACCGGGCTTACAAACAGTTAGAGATATTCGCACTTGGATCATTGTTCTCTCTTTATCTTTCTTTTCTCGTATTTTTCATTATGTTCCTTACTCTTTTCTCTTTTCCTTATTTTTACTTTGTAAATATGTGTGAGTTGTCTCTGTACTTGTTAAGAGTGGAATATGGTTAGATTGTATTTGAAGATATTATTTGCCGAAAACCTTTAAAACCTTAAACTTTGCAATTGAAACTCCATGCAAGTCGCTCGCAATTCCGCTCCGCTAGGCATCCTATCCTACCACGATAGCGATGATTCCTAATCGTGACCGGATTGCTAGTGGTTTGCTGGAGGCTAGAATCAAGAGATAACAACGGAAGCACAATGGACAAAGAAGTCGGATTTAGCGAAATGCAGCAAATACCGTATTTCAAGTTCCCTAATCCGCGTTGTTACCTATTGCTTTAGTGTCAATACCAAAGTTAGGTCTATAAGGATTCGGCAAACTTCACCTTCATACAAGCCACACCAAGTTAGGTCTCTAAGGATTCGGCAAACTTCACCTTCAACTTCACCTTCATACATATCCTTGTTGCGACATTTAGTTTAATCAACAAATTAAAACACGTTGTTAACTCGTTAATATAAGCCTAAAAACTTACCATCTCCCTGCGGACGACCCGTACTCATCGCGGCTCGCTACACGCGACACCGTTTTGATTGCAGTAATTTCTAAACTCTTTCTAAAATACGACACGGCAAAAACATAACAATCAATAATAATACAAGTGTACATGTTAAGACAAAGTGCAACCAGATAGCATACTATCATGTCGAGCAAGAATGTCCTCTCTCTCTATATATATATATATCTCCAAGCATCCACTATAATATACAATCATGTACAATAATGGCCTCTAAGGCATCCAAATGACTAACACAACTGAGCAAGATTGTCCTGTACATACATATCCCTAGCATCTTATACAATACAGGCCTCTAGGACATATATATCCAACAAAGAAAATGAATAGTGAACAATAATACTAAAATATATATATCAATATCAATATATATATATATATATTTAAATTATTAAATCAAAACCTGATTTAATAATCCGGCTTAATCCTAAACTGGCTAGTATTATCAACCGCCCGATTAAAGTCCGTGTTTCCTGTACACGTATTTAATCGGACCCCTGCATATACCATTGTACAGCTCCTACGTCTATCGCTTGAACCGGGAAAACCCTCTATGTGGGACTCTAAAGACTCAAAAATTCGCTGGTAGTGGGTTTAATCATAAGCACGTCAGCGGCATTAGCTGTACGTAATGGTTACCCAGGTACTTGCCGAAAGGGGGGTCGACAATCAAGTACTTCCTTACCCTACTGATCCTGAATATGACAATCTCCGTACAGTCCGGTCTCTTCGTCAAAGAGTATTGCATATCGGGTCTAGGGGGTAGATAACGTCAGAACCCTACTAACCCGATAAGTCTTGTCTGAGTCAAGCTCATCACCAATAAAGATACTATTGATCAACTATCAGTAAATCTCATCCACCGTGGCCATGGATTTCTGGTGAAATCCATCTGAACACAGCGCGACATCGACTCGTAATACTAGGAGAGATTAATTCTTGACAATCGACCACTGCCTCCATATGGCTCGGGACTATAGCGAACTAAAACCTGTTTGCACGAATCCTTTCAGCTGTGGTAGGGTAGTAATCAAAGTACAGTGGGAACTCACACGAGAAAAATTACAATTTCAGGTCAAAGGACTAACCTGTACTCATGCCACTTGAGAACTTCTATCTGACGATAGATATAATACAATCTAGAAGTTCTCGTCGAGTCCGTCCAGTGTACTCACCCCCAGTGAGCACCTGTATACTATTTTAGGTGACAACACCAATGGCTCGTGAGACCGGAAACCGCCCTTCGTCGGGGTCTAGAAGGATATACACTTGTCTACTCCGGAATATCGATGCCCAGTCTCGATACTCTCATGACTAGGGACATTTAAGAATGTTCTTATGGACAACCCAGCTCCCACATATATGATCACCATCATAATGCTGGTTGTCTAGCAACAATCCTACGGGCTTCATCAATGGTGAAGACAAACCAGATAGCATACTATCATCTCGAGTAAGATTGTTATACCTGTATAGGTCCTTCCTCAATTATCATAATCGCCTACTTGCAATCACAATAATTGCCTTGAGGGCAGTATATCCAATAATCTCCCACTTGCACTTAAGGCCAATTATTGCGGTATCGCGTACCCACAGCTCGTGTGCTACCTAATACCCAACTTCTCTACTAATCAGTTTTCCAAATTATATTTGTGAAACTTAATGTGTTTGAGAAATAGCCTTAGTGAGTGGATCCGCTACAATGTTAAAATTTCATCTCTCTATATCTCAACTTTGCGGATATCAACAATCTCCCAAACTAAGCGATATCCCGCTTCAAGAATTTGTCTGGATACTTGATGGGACCAAGTTCATAAATGAACAACTCCATCCAACAAACTTCTTTGGTTGTATCCTCTGTTGATTTATAACCAGCATCCTGCACTCTGATTACCTCAGTTGGAACACTATCCAATATACTAATCCTCAAAAGAGTCTAAACTCAAAACCCTGACACCATCTCTGTCATCCAGGTCACCTTAGAAGCTTGAACCGATAACCACCTCCCAGAGAATGCTGCCGTTATCTTATACCAGGAACATCCTCTTATGTTAATAATAGCTTCCTTTTATTTCTCCAGGATTGGATTAAGATATGCTTATTGAAGCTAGTGCAAAAGCAATATCTGGCATTGTACAAGACATTGCATGATTGACTCAATTGCCTAAGCAAATGATATGTCATTCGTGCTAGTCCCTCTCTTCATCAGTCTAGTGTTGGATATAGTTCCCTCAAGGCAATTATTGTAATCTCAAGCAAATGATTATGATGATTGAGAGAGGATCTATATGGGTAGAACAGTCTTACTCGAGATGATAGTATGCTATCTAGTTTGTTTCTATCATCATATACATGCATTCTGTGGTATTACAGATCACTATTACATGTTGATAGAGCCCATAGGATTCTTGCTTGACTACCATCATTATGATGGCGATCATATACGTGGGAGCTAGATGGTCTATAAGCACATCCTTAAATATCCCTAGTCGAGAGAGTATCGGGACTTGGCATCGATAGTGTATCAAGTAGACTAGTGTATACTTTTCGAGACTCCGACGAGGGGTGGTGGCTGGTCTCACAAGCCATTGGTGTCAGTTATTCACCTAAGATAGTATACAGGTGCTCATTAGGTTATGAGTTGCACTGGACGGACTCGCCGGGAATATGCTAGATGGTATTATACCTATTGTCAGATAGCAGTTCTCAGGTGACATGAGTACAGATTAGTCTGTCGACCTGAGATCGTCATTTATCTCATGTGAGTTCCCACTGTGCTTTGATTACTACCCTACCATGGCTCAAAGGATTCGTGCAAACAGGTTTTAGTTGGGTACGGTCCCGAGCCACATGGAGGCAGTGAGCAGATCGTCATGGATTCGTCTCTCCCAATATTGGGGGTAGATGCCGCGCTGTACAGGGGTGGCTGTTGGGACTTTACCCATACGCGTTGTTGTAGTTTTGAAACAAACGGTTTTAGGAATACTGTGCACGCGAGCTTGGTCTCATTTTAAAATTTATAAACCGCAAGTGCACGGTGCGTTGTAGCAAGCCGGCAAGTACGGGTCGATCCAAAGGGAATTGGTGATTAGAGATTGTTGTTAAAGGTTCAAAGAGAAAGAATTTGGGTTTTGTCACAAAAATTAGAAAATACGAAAATATTGAACAAGGTTAAGAAAACGTGGCCGTAGCTTCGGATCGGATGGTTGAATCGCGGCGATTTCTTCGTCGCTCCCTTGATCATGAGTTGTTCCGTCCTTGTGTTGATTCCGACATAAAGCATGGCTTATCAAGGTGTTTGCGAAGCACAAGTCATCAAGATGTCGAAGTTCAACGTTTGAAATGAAACGAATCTGTATTGTTCACAATTACCGTTTGTATGTCCAAGCTTGAAGTATCAACACTAAGCATAAGGGTTAGCAAGCACACATCAACAAGACATACATATATTAGCACATGAGAGCAAGTTGTTTTAGCATTAAACTTGCTAAGTTACTTGTGATAGTATAGGGTATATGAATTGAAGAAGTGTGTCAATCAACTTGTTAACAAAATACCCTATCTAGCACTTAACAATTTTAACACTAGTTGATTCTAACTTAAACATTGTAAATTGGAGATTTAGAGAAAATATGGTATATGATGAGTTTACCAAGTAACCATGAAATCAAAAATACCATATCACACCAATACCCTAAAACAATCTTGAAGTTATAATCTCATTTTAAGCATAATAAACATTCACAAGAGGAGGAGGAAGGCAAACCCATTCAACTCACATCCTCACCATCACCACAACCATAAAATTGCTCAAGCATCATAATAAAAAGAAAATCAAAAACAACAACAAGGTTAAGAAGCAAATAAAGAAAGAAAAACAACAATTCTTATTAACAAATGAAGAAGTTGAAACACATGATAGGTTACTTGTTCAACCTCCTTAATGAAGCTCTCAAATGAGAGCTCCAAGAAGGAAGAAGAAGAAGAAAACCATGGCTTGGGCTCCATACAACTCTCTTCACAAACCTAAACTAGAACTTGTAAATAAACTTGGACAAAAGAATATATTTCTCTTTCTGTTCTGAACTGTTGTATTTATAGGCTTTGAAATGAATGTCCAGGGGCATTTTCTAAAGTAATATAAAGTTACAAGAATACCCATGAAACACGGAGATGTTTGGCGCCAACATGGTTGCGCTTCCGCCGCCATTCTTCATATAAAACCACGGTTCCGCGGCCGTATTTTGGAGTTAGGCTACCAAATTTCTTATGTGTTCTTCTGACATGAAATGATAATTTTTGGATATGTTTATATTCTCTAAATCACACTGTATTTCTTATACGAATTTGAAGACAGAGATGAGGGCAACATTTCCCTTTCATACTTCACATCAAGACTTTATCTTGTGATCCACTTGTGCAACTTGCACAAGTCATGATTCACAAATTCATGGTTGTCCCAAATGTGTGCCCACTTGCATATCACATCCAAACTTTCCAAATCATGAGCCATGCCCACTTGTGTATCATGTCATGCTTAAGTCCACTTGCAAAACACCGTGATGTCTTATGCCCACTTGCATGACACCATGACTTGATCACACTTGATCATGTTGGACCAAAACAAGATTTATTTGTACACAACTTTATTTGTTGCAAAACTTATTTAACTTTGATCTGTATTGTGTCCCGTTTGCAGTTCCGGCTGAAAACCGTCGTTTCTGTGCATGTTGTGTACCCTCTCTAGTGTTTTTGCCTGTGTACTTGTATTCTCTACTAATGAGCAGACACAGATTAGATAGCACTATTTATTGACAAAATAATAGGAAATGAGAAGTATTAAAATGTAATAAATCGTGCCGAATAGTGGCCATCACCAGAAATGCTTGACCAAGGTGGACGAGAATTACTGATTTGGATCAGTAGTTTTTCAATGGGTGATGGGCTTCACACCGACACGAAATATCACGTTATTAGCGGTCTGACTTTATCCACCCATAGACCCGATATGCGATACTCTTAAACGAGCAGACCGGACTGTACGGACATTATTACAGACAGGCTCAGTAGGGATACGGATGAGTTTTCTTGTCGTCCTTCCTTTCGCTCAATACTTGGCCAACCGTTACGTACAGCTAGTGTTGCTTACGTGCTTGTGGTTAAACCTATTGCCAGCGTATTTACGAATCTTCAGAGTCCCATACAGAGGATTTTTCTGGTTCTGGCGATATGATGTAGATGACTCATGTTGGTACATACATGTGTCCGATTAGATATGTGTATATGCTATACGGACTTTAATCGGACGGTTGATAATACTAGCGGCTTATGATTAAGACGGATTATAAAATCAAGTTTTGATTTAATAATATATATATATATATTATTCTATGTATTCCAGTATTATTGATCACTATTTATTTTCTCTCTTGGCTATTCGTATTTTTATATGAATACGCGTATATGTATCTCGATAAGTATACCGGATTGTATTCCGTATTTATACAGAATATCTTCTAGAAGATGGACACCTCATTATATGATTTTCTTTCTAGAAAATCATTTGCAAATGAGGTGGAGGGTGAGGTGGCATGAGCATAGTTGGAGGTATGTAGAAAGATATGGCCTTTATTAGTTTATTGAAAATGTTGTGAGATATTTTGCATGGTTATAAAATGTATAATCCATTCTTTCTACATGCTATATTTTTTTGGTTCACACTCTCATTTTTTCTCTCTTGAGTTGCTCATGCCCATGTTTCTTCACCTCCTCCTTCTTCATCTTTAGTTGCTCACATGAGCTTTGGAAATGAGAGAAAAAAATAGTGGAAAATTCCTATATCTCCACTCTCCATTGCTAGCGACCATAGAGCGTCGGTTGCTTCGCTAGGCGAAGCTAGAGTTTCGACCGTTTCCCTCAGGTGGATCATCATCGGCAAAAGAGGACCGACTTGTAAGCGCGATCTGGAGCACATAAAGAAAACTTGAGGATGTGAGTATTCTACACATAGTCGATTAATTTAGCTCACTATGTTTTGTATACAAATCCTAGCTCTTTAGTTCAATTCTTGGTTTCGGAAGTTTAGCATACTAGAAATTTTTGAAATCCATGTTGTTATCTTCTAAAATTAGTTTGCTAGTGAAAGGTTATGCTAACACCCTGACCATCAACCGAGGCCGATTGTGGAACAAAATTTTTTCTTACGTTGTAGACTTGGCGCTAGAATAACCCTAAACCGGATCTACCATAAACCTAACTAGCAACAAAAGAAGCTATCTACTATGAAAAGAGTTTATACCAAGAGGCTCAAGTCCTTCGGGTCTTCACTCCTCTCATTTAGCATGCTCCTAGTGGCCTCCATGATCGAGCTTGATCGACAGCTTCCTCACGTCAAAGATGATCCACCCGAGAGTGTCTACATTGAGCTCCTACCTTTAAACTAAGGTAACTAGGTTACTTAGTGTGCTAGTCTAAACAGCCTAGATGATGTAGAGAGTGATAATGGATTATTTTGCCTCAAGAACCCTAGATTTATCAACACATGAGACTATTAAGGTTTGGGAGAGATGAGAGTGTTGTAGAGAGCAACATTAGAGAATAGAATGAAGAATGGCTATGTCTTGTGACTAATAAAACAAGCATCCCAAAGATAATAATAAAAAATTATCTTCACCACAAAATATCTAGATATTTTCTACAAAATATCTACATGCCACCTTACCTCAATAGTAACCCATGACTCACTAAGTGAGTCACCAAGTAGACATGCTTCATTTAATGAATGATAACACCTCACCCTCCACCTCATTAACCATTTAACTAAATTGTTAAAACAAATAATGAGGTGTCATCTTCTAGAAGCATTCTTGTCAAAAAATTACAAGAATACCCCTCATCCGTATATACATACCCGTATCCGTATTCCGAAAAATACGAATACAAAATAGACGAAAATAATCCAACAATATAATACCAGGATCCGGCTTAAACTAAAGCCCGCTAGTACTATCCTCCCGAACATTATATGTGCACAAGTACACGTATGTGATCGAACCCTGCCGTAAAATCATACGGCCTCTACATCATTTCTTCTGAAGCAGAGAAACCCTCTGTGTGGGACTCTAAATACTCTACAGTACGCCGGCAGTGCTTTACTGGATAAATCCATAACCACAAGCATGTCAGCGGCACTAGCTGTACGTAACGGCTACCCGGGTACTTGTCGGAAAGGAAAGCCGAAGAGCAAACTCATTCGGATCCCAACTGAGGGGATCCGTGACAATATCCGTACAATCCGGTCTCTTCGTCTAAGAGTATCGCATACCGGATCTAGGGGGTGGTAAGCGTCGGACCTTAACAACCCGTTAATTCATGCTGATGCGGCTTAGGACCAATCCGGGAAACTACTGATCAACCTATCACTAAATCCCAACTGTCTTGGCCAAGGTCTTATGGTCCTGACCAATCGAATATAGTGCGATATCAACTCCCAATACCTGGAGAGACGAATCCCTGACAATCACTCACTGTCTCCATATGGCTCGGGACTGTACCCAATCAAAACCTGTTTGCACGACTCAGTAGAGCCGTGGTAGGGTAGTGATCTGTAACGTTCTGAAAATTTGTTTAGGTGAAATTTCCGATAATCGGTAAAATTACTGGTGTTTTCCGTAAAAACCAAGATATAATTATTTTTCAACATAGACTTAAATATACCTATTCTAGCTATGTAATTGCTAGTATTTGGTATTTAATTGGTCATTTATAAATTGCGAGTTTAATTAAATATTTTTCTTAATTAATTATTTTTAAGCTTTCACTTATACATTTAATTAGTGCTAATTACAAATGAGATTAGGTTAATTACACAAATGTGAATCATGACAACCTAGAACCTAGTTTGTAACATGTTCTCTTTTTCTCATTTTGTTTTCCATGGTTCTAGAAAATTCTAGGGTTATATAGAAAAGAAAATTAAAAGAAAATAATAAACAATGAAGTAAGTTTTTTAAATACTTGTGGTATGGGGTTTTTTTGACTTAGAAATTTCCACACACATACACACACCCACACCCCTTTGCTGGCCGAGCCTGCACAGCCCCCCCTCTCCTTCAACTCACTTTCTCATCTCATAAAACAGAAAAAGAAAATAGAATGAAAAGAATAAAGAAAGAAGGCATGGGGTTTAAAAAATGAGGTATGGGTTTTCTTGACTTGGTATTTTTCACTCACCTCACTCTTTTCTCTCTCTCCTCTTGCATGGCCGAGCCATTTCCAGCAGCTCCCCCCCCCAATTCCCCATCTCATTCCACATCAAAACTCTTGTAAAATTCATCAAAAATCAATACAAAGGCTCACAAATTCTTCATTTAACCATTAACCAATTTTATTTGGCCAAACTAGCATGGATCTTGGAGCAAGAGAACCATTTTGGAGGCTAAGTTTGCAAGTGAGATGTACCAAAAAAATTGTGAGGTATAATCCTAACCCAATGTTTACTTGTTGGATAATTATTTTAATCTAAGCTAATTAGGTGTTTACATATGGTTTTAATTGCAAGATCTAGTTTGCAAAGAAAATGGTTTGGCTTCAAGTTAGGATTTTTATCACTTGATTATCTTTGTAATGGGTAGTATAACATGTTAAGACTTGAAAAATCTAATCTAGTTGTTAAGTTTCTAATTGTTATTTTTAAATTGTCTACATACTATTGGAAGACGGCCACGGAAGGATCACTCTATCGTCGTCTGCCAATACTCCAGCTCGTGGACCAAGGAGAAAATGAAATCTCAGTTCAACCTTGGGAAGGATTGCGAACACGATTCCCTGGTGAGACGATACCCCCCGTCCGAACACCCCATTCGCTTTTGACTTCCTTTCGTGCTAGCTGATCAGAGGTCGGAACTCATAACGTCTAGCTTACGGAACGGTAGGTGCCGAAGTGAACTCCTTGTTCTGTTCTATCCGTTCGTTTTGCAAACTAAGTTTTTAATTAGTATGTAATTAGATGAAATTAAAATTTAGTTAAGCTTTGTGTGGCTTAATTAGGTTATTAAATGAATATTGTGGCCACTAGATTTGTTAAAACAATTAGATTTGAAGTAAAATGGTAAGTTGTTGCTTACTAGGTTTTTGGAATAAATCGATTTTAATGAAGTTTGAGATATTGATGATTTACTAGCTATTCCCTAAAATATTTAATGTGTTGTGAATGCGTGATTGGGTTCTAGGCTTGGTAGTTGCCATGTATTGTGCCGCTAGAAGTGCTTTGTGGCGTTGTCGTGAGCGCGTTCTGTGCACCAAGTGCGTGCGCGTCCAGTTGGTGCGCGTGATTGATTTGTATCGTTTGTGTCCGTGACTACTTAGATATCTATTCTCTTATTTACTTGTGTACGTTTCTAGGATCGGGTGCAGAGGCGTCGGATGTGGCGCGGAAAAGGCAAGGTTGAGATCGGATCAGGTTAGCCGAGGCGTCCCGGTGAGTAGATGTACATATCTACGGGGGAATCGTCTGGATGGCACAAGGCGCCCGATAGTCAGGATTACTACTAGTGCTTGTACTTATATGCGTATTCTCCTAATCATTCATCTCATTGCATTGCATCATCATAAATATATATGATATTATCTCATAGGACACTTGCACCATTACCATTGGTTCACGCCACATGCACTATTCATGCGAACACATACGCTTTTGGCAATTTCTATGTCACGAACACTATAGAACTTGCTTAGAATCAGTATCTGTACATTGCATCATATATGATCTGTAAACTTGTACCTGTATAGTCATTTCATCAGGATGGATACGTAGGATTGTTAGTCATATATACAAACCTCATTATATCATGATTCATGCATAGCTTATGGCCGTACTTTGCATGGTATATACTATCGTATCATAGACATCCATCATCACCGACATGTTACATATTGTGATTCTTCTCGAGGATTTCAATATTTATGAGATTTATGGATTTTGGGGAAAACCTCAAGGATTTTATAGACCTATTATCATTTTAAAGTAGAAATTGCGGTTTTCTCGTGATATGATGTGTGTGGTGTCCACCATAGGTTTTCTCGGATCTTGAGCGGTATCATACACCCGATTCGATGAGGGGGAGGGACCGTCTGCAGGTGCATGGTGGACCCGGTACGGTACCTCGGAGCAAAAGGGTCGCAGATGATGGCGTTGAGCCCAGTAGGGGAGCACTACCGACTGGTTATTTTTGACGCGGCGGATATCCGGAGGATACCAACGTAGTCATGATATTTGATGATATGGGTCGATCTGGACTGACGGAGCCCGAGATATTGAGATAGTGAGACATTGAGATATTGAGATATTGAGACATTAAGATATTGAGATATATATTTTGTGTCGATATTTGATACGGATTTTCTGTTGATTTCATTGATGATACTTCATTTTATTGCACAAAGGTTTTTCTAAGATAAGAACAAAGATTTTCTCATACCAGACTTGTTCAGGTTTTGTTTCGATTATGCATTCATGTTGCATTCATGTTAGTACATTGTATCATATCGATATGCGTAGGTTGAGACGCATTTGCGTGCATGCTTACGATAGCCTTATTAGATGTAACTTACTACTCACGAGTTGGCAACTCACCCCCGTTGTGCCACAGTAACTTGCAGGTCTGACCCATCAGCACAGTAGCGGCGGGCGCACTTCCTTATTTTGTTCCTTTTGCTTGGACTTGCAGCATTTCTCGTAGGTGGGTTGAGAGGATATTTTTTTCCATCATGTATATTATTTGTATCTAATATAGTCCATCTACCCTTGTATATTGGACTAGACGGTGAGACTCGTGAGACTTTTATTTGTAGTGTTTGGTGTCCATGCTCATTTGAGCCGACGTGGTATTTTCTTATTTCTTTCTTTCAGATGCTTATTGTGCACTTTTATATACATATTGCATGTAGTTATGATTCCGCCTTTGGTGAAGAGCTAGCTCCCGCTTGGGGATGCCTTCCTCATTATTTATATGTATTGTACCCATTTTGGGGCCAGTATTTACAAAGGAGACTCTGCCGAAATTTACGGGAAAAATTTTGGTGTTTTTTAAAAAAATGTTTAATGCGGCTTAATTGGTTAAAATCGCTTTCTTTAAATAAGTTTTCCTTCATTCTATTTCTTTACATGGTTTCGATTTCTGGGCTTTGGCTTACTTAGATTCTGTACGCCTTGAGACGTTTCGTACTTTAAGTGCCAGTCACGTTCCGTACTTTCGGGTCATGACATGATCAAAGCACAGTGGGAACTCACACGAGAAAAATGATGATCTCAGGTCCAAAGACTAACCTGTACGCATGTCACAAGAGAACCGCTATCTGACGATAGGTATAATACCATCTAGAGGTTCTCAGCGAGTCCTTCCAGTGTACTCACCCCAGTGAGTGTTAGTTATGTTTATGCCCTAGAGGCGATTATTGTACATATGATGTATATTATAGTGGATGCTTGGACATATATAGAGAGGACTTTCTTGCTCGATATGATAGTATGCTATCTGGTTGCTTTTTGTCTTAACATGTTGACTTGTATTGGGTTACTGTCTTGCTCTCACATGTTGATAAAGCCCTTGGGATATGTACTTGACAACTAGGACTACGATGCAGATCATACTAGTGGGGCCAGGGTAGTCTACGAGAACATCCTATAATTGTTCCTAGTCGAGGGTGTATCGAGACAGGGCATCGATACTCCAGAGTAGACTAGCGTATACGCATCTTGACCCATATGATGAGCAATGGATGATCCCACATCCATTAGTGTTTGACAACAAAGATGGTCTACGGGTGCTCAGTGGAGACTGGGTACACTGAACGGACTCGCCGAGAACTCCTAGATGGTATTATACCTATCGTCAGATAGCAGTTCTCTGGTGACACTTGTACAGGTTAGTCTGTAGACCCGAGATCGTCATAGAATCTTGTGTGATTCCCACTGTGCTTTGATTTCCACTTTACCACATTCAGGAGAACGTGCAAAACGGTGGCTTTTGGGTACAGTCCCGAATCACATGGGGGTAATGTGCGATAGGAGGGGTTTCGTCTCTCCCGGTATTGGTGGTTGATGTTGCGCTGTGCTCGATTAGCTATAACTGGAAGTCCCTGGCCATGGCTGATATGGAGATCTTCTGGTAAGTGTTATCAGTAGTTTCTCGACCCGTTATGAGCCTCACATCGGCACGACTTATCGGTTACTGGGGTCTTACGTTTACCACCCCTAGACTGGATATGCGACATATCAGACGAAGTGACCGGACTGTACGGGAGTGTTACTGATTGGATTCACTAGAGTGTGAGCAGGCTTGCTGATTGATCTTCTGATCGTTCAATACCCGTGTAGCTGTTACATTTAGCTAACCGCTTGCAGCTTGTGGGTGTTTGATATGATCATCACCTACTGTCGGCGTATTGACGAGCCTTTAGAGTCCTACACAGAGGTTTCCTGGCTCAGGCGAAATGGAGTCGGAGCACATATGAGATATGTGCGGGACCGAGATTAATACGATATGTGATACCGTATTCTATTCTCGCGATATGTGATATCGGCCGGTTATATACGATATAGCCGGGTCATCGGATCAAGTGTTGATTCGATGAAATGATACAAAATATATATATTAGTCGGTTATATGTGATATAGCTGGATTATCGGATCAAGTGTTGATTCGATAATTTAATGTATAATTATATATTTGATATATTAAATTACATTAACTAATATATGCTCACTTAACTATTTATTATTCTCACTTATGATACATTTAACATATATGTGATATATGTTTATTCTATTGTTTTCTATTGTTACATAAATATTATATATGTGATATATAATATTGTGACATGCTAGGGTATACATGCAATAAGGATGTACGAGAATTATACCTTGCTACATGTAATGTTTGGGTTTAAATTCTTAAGTAATTCAAATTCTGGAAATGAATCATGGTGGAAGCTTCATGAAGCCTGTTGATAACCATTGACAAAGTCTCCCCTTTTTGTTTTGCTTAAGATATTTTCTAAACCCAACCATGACACATAGCCATAGTTAACTTTCTACATGGGTTAGTGGATGACATACACTCACCCATGGTTGCATTTCTAACCTCATCTCATTCATTGATCTTCTTCTTCCTCATCTCATTTTTGCTCTCTAGTTTTTGAGATCATGAAGAAAAATAGTGACAAATTAAATAATAAAGTGAGCAAAATTTCTACTTCATCATCCTCTTCTATACTAGCCATATAGATTAGTGTGTTAGCTTCACTAATTCATAATTAGTGAAGAGTTAGCTTGAGTATATGTTTCCTCAATGTAGATCGTTTTGGATTTCGAAGACTTCAAGTAAGATGCATCATCCACCTCATGGAGCCTCTCTAGAGTCCGGGAGTTTGATAATCGCAGCGAAAGGACCACAACTCAGAGCTTATGAAGCGAAGGAGTGGACTACAAAGGTTGTAATCCCTCACACTTAGATGTAAAGTTGTTTACATGCAAAGTTAACTCTAATTCTCTTGTTAAGATCTTGGTTAGGGTTTCATAGCATGTAACGTTTTAAAAATAATTAAATAAATAACATCCTTTAGGTGAATTTTCAGATAATCGGTAAAATAAACGGTATTTTTCCGTAAAACTTAACTATAATTATTTTTCATCATCGATTTAAAAATACCTATTTTAACTATATAATTTCTAGTATTAGGTATTTAATTGGTCACTTGTAAATTTCTAGTTTACTAGAATATTTTTCCTTAATTAATTATTTCAAAAATTAATATAAGCTTTGAGTTACACATTTAATTAGTGGTAATTACAAATTAGAAATGGGTTAATTTTACAAAGTGAGCCATGACATATTAGAATTAAGTTCTAACAAAATTTTTTTGTACAAGTTATTCAAGATTCTAGTAATTTCTATGGTCAAAGTAAAACAAAATAAAATAAATTAAAAATTTGGAAATTGATGTAACTTGCATTAAATGAGCTTGAGGGATATTTTTGCTATGGAAATTTCTACACTCATCTCACATTTCCCACTCCCACTCATGTGGCCAGCCTCACCTTGGGCAGCCCCCCCATTTCCCCACTTCATTTCCCTTCAAAAATCATAAAAAAATTCATTAAAAATCCAATTAAAACCTCACAAATTCAAAGAAAATTCTTCATCCATTTCTCCTTAGCCAAATCTAGCATGGATCCTGGAGAAAAATTACCATCTTGGAGGTCAAGATGCAAGTGTGATATGAAATTTTAGAGGTATATATCCTGAACCCATGTTTAATTGGTTGCTAGTTACTTCAATCTAGCTTATTAAGTGATTAATTTTGGTTTTAAATTGCAAGTTTAGAAAAATTCATGAGAAGGGTTTCGAATAAAGTTAGGGTTTTTATTAGTTGAGTACGGTTATAATAAGTGGTTTAACATTTTAAGAAATGAAAAATCTAGTGTAGTTGTTGTATTGTAAATTGTTGTTTCAAAATTGTTTAAATTAAACAATTTTGAAAACTAGGTTTTTATAATATATATAAATAGGTGAGATAAAATTCTAGTGAGAATTTTTATCAATTATTCATTGTTTTAATGGGTACATTAACATGTTAATTGAATGCAAAAGTTAATCTAGTTTCTAGTTTCAAATTGTTAGTTCGAAATTATTCTAAATATGCTATTTTTGCTAACTAGGTTTTTAGAAATTGCTTAAATAATTGGGATTAAAATCTAATTAGGGTTTCATGACATTATTAACATTATAAATTGTAGTTTAATAATTTAGTTCATGCAAAACCAAGTTTAGTTGTGGAATTGTGAATTTTTTTCTTTAAAAAGTGTTAAATTTTGATATTTTTGCAACCTAGAATTATGGGTTTAAAAGAAATTGATGAGGTTAAATTATGGTGATGGTTTGTATGACTTAGTTATGATATGTAGTGACTATTATGGCCATTAGTTGGTTTAAAACATCACGTTTAGAATTAAAATGAAAATTTAGTGCTTTCTAGGTTTTTGCGAAATAAAACGATTTGATTAATATTAAGTTTTGATGATTTAAACCCTATTTATATTATAATTAGTGAGTTTTGGAACTACTATTTGTACGTTTGTGTTTTAGCTCGATCAATCAGTGTTTGTACGCCGATATCGAGGGATATTTGGTTCTTTTGCATGAGCGGGTCATAGGTTTTAACTTATGCGCGTTTCATGCGCCATTTTGGATTCTATCCGCGATTTCGGTTTACGATATTATATATGTTTGCGTATAGGTAACCCTCACGTAGACTTCAGACGATGAAGAAGAGGATGGCGGTATCGACTTCGGCAGACAAGGACCTGGTGAGTAGATGTATATCTATAGGGGAAATCGGGTAGATGGCGTACAGCACCCCCGCAAACGTAGAATAAGGATATTACATACAGTTATTAGGAAGTCGGACGTGACCTTAGATTCTTGGCTAGTAGGGTCCTATTGAAGACTTTAAGTTGGACTAGACAGATTTAGAAAGACTTACCCAGAGGATGACTGCCTTGGAGGGAATTCGTAGGTTTCATGTAGACACACACACGCGCGCACACACACCTAAACATGACTTGGTGTATATGTGTGTGTGTGTGTGTGTGTGTATATGAATGTGTGTAGGTATGTATACACACACACACACAACATATACATGTGATATGAGGAGGTTATATGATACATGGGGATGAGTCGATATGACTAGGCTTGATGCCGTGATTTATTGGATAGATGATCGAGTTATGACATGAGATGTGTTATGATAGTAGCGGATCGTTGGGATTATATAAAATATATTTATATAAACGATAATATGTGTTGATGACATTGGAATGAACGACACTCTAGAATAGAACCCAGATTTTAATATGTGACTTAATCACGATATGACATATGACATGATATTTTAGTGGATCTTTTGACAATGTATATTTACACAGACGATGATATATGTTTGATGATATTGGGATGTATGCGATTATAGCACAATACCCTTAATCATGATATTGTTTGATAATGATAATATACGAATGATGATGTATATATGTGATAGTTGATCCGTACCCCGATTTTGGGAAGCCGTACGATGGATTTTACCGTACGAGGCATAGATGTGATGATTGATCCGCACTCCTGACTCGAGGAAGTCGTACTACGTACGTGACGCTATTGAGGCTGGATCGCCGACTACTAGAGTTAACGACTCAGACTTTAGGAGGATTCTTCTTACCTTTCGACTAGTTTCTTTAGTTAGTCCCTTAGCTGGTTAGGTAGATATTAGTTTAGGCTAGAGTCATACTTGATTTCAAAACTAACGTATCATGCGCAATTTTAAAGATAGCCTGAGGGATACTACGGATTTTTCAAAGGACATATCTTTTCATAAAAACCCCGTAGCCCCTAATTTTCTAAAAACCATGATTCGTGCTTTTTCAAAATAACAGACTGTATGACTCGTAATTAGTAGGTATTTTCTAGTTATGCGTTTACTACACATTCACTGTTATATTCATGTTGTATTCATCGCATTGCATGTTCACACATATGTTTCTTTAGCTAATACGAAACTCTGCTTGTTAGGACACTAGCACCATTACCGATGATGCGCATGTTCCACGTACACTTGGTTGCCGGCTCACACACATCATCATCGGTAGTTGCCATGCCACGTACACTTTAGAACATATTATCTTTGATTGATATAATCAGCTAAATACTAGTCTAATATAACATTTTGTGATTACTCTTATGTGCTGGATTAGACATTGCATTTACTACTTAGGCACTTCATGCATTCACATATTCATATTATCATGCAGTATTGTGGGGCTTATGCCGATACTCATTATTTACTTACTCATGATTTTGGGATTTTAGATTTCTATGAGATTTCTGGATTTGGTGGAAAACCGCAAGAATTTAATAAATGCTTATTATTATCATTTTTAAAATGTAATGTTGCAGTTTTCTCGTGATGTATTGGTCGTCCACCATGAGTTTTCATGTTTTCTGTTAGATTTTGAGACCCGATTCGAGGAGTGGAGGAACCGTCTTGGGTACATGGTGGGCCCGGTACGGTACCCCGGGGCGAGAGTGTTTTTGTAGGGATGACGATGAGCCTGGCTGGGGAAGACTACCTGCCGGTGATGTCTAGCGCGGCGGATATCCGGAGGATACCGACCGTTGTCGTGAGATTTGATGATATGGGCTGATCCGGACTGACGGAGCCCGAGATATTGAGACTTCGAGATATTGAGACTTTGAGATATTGAGACATTGAGTTGTATATGTTTTGTGTCGATATTTGACACGGATCTCCATGGATTTCATTGATGATGTTTCAGATTACCATACAAATTTTACTGTGATAAAAGTTAAAGATTTCTTATATAGATATATCCAGATTTCATGGTTGATTGTTTTACATTCATGGTGCATGCATACTCATACACATGACATGTTACTATTTGAGGCACTAACACGAGCATTGAGCATTTCACTTATGCATAGATTATTACCCTGCCACTACTAGATGACTAGTGTTATATTAAGTATATTATTATGACCTACGAGAGCGTCGTGCATGCGATTTCTACTCGCAGATGTCTTCTACTCACGAGTTGGCAACTCACCCTCGTTATGCCAAATTTTCTTGCAGGTTTCGATGTACAGGTTTCCTTGGCAGCTTGCTGGCATATCATTTCATTCAGGGTGATTTGCTTGGTAGGTTGGTTCACTTGTATTAGGACCGCCGTTGTAGTTTTATTATTTCAATTGTATCTAATAAGCTCCATCAACCAGACTTGTATTACTTGATAGATTTAGAAGACCAGTTGTTTATTCTTTCGACCTTAGAGTCGCGCTTGTATTATTATGTTTTTCTGGTGGTTTTGATGGTTTTCTTTGAGTTTTGTTCCTCGCCCTTCGGCGTTATATTTTATATTGCTTGCGTGGTTGTGACCACCAATTGGCGAAGAGCTAGCTCCCGCTTGGGGATGCCTTTTTATTGCTTGTATATATTATTCTTGTTTGTACCCGTTTCGGGCAGGTTTTTACAAAGGAGACTCTGCCGAAATTTTTGAGAAAATTTGATGTTGCTTTGAAACTTGTTTTCCTACACTTCTTATTTTAAATGGTTTAGATTTCTGGTCTTCGGATTACTTATATTACGTTATGCCTTTAGACGTTTCGTAATTTAAGTGTCGGTCACGTTCCGTATCTTCGAGTCATGACATAGCACCCTAAAATTTTATAAAATGATATGGATGATACCTTCCTAAACCTTGTTGTCGTGCTATACAACCCTACAGTGGTATCAAAGCCAAGCTAGAGCAATAGGCGTTGTCTAGACGAAGTTAGTATTCCGATCGAACTTCGAATACCCGATTTAGAACCCCTTTCTGGAAATTTTTCCAAAAGTTGGATTTTTCAACGTTAAAAATATTCAGAAAATCATGCAGGGAATTCTATGGACACACCTGCAGAACGAAACCCTAACTCGTCTAAGTGACAGTGGATCCGCGGCACCACTTGAGAGGCTTGGGTCGGGCCTCAAGCTGTACGTCCGTTGGTGATGTAGGATGTCTCTGGTTAAGTTTAACTGTGCTCAAGTGTTGAGCTCTCTGGGAAATTTTGGGTATTTGTTGATTCGATCGGAAAGTTTAACATCGTCTAGCTTTTTTTGTAATGTTATACAATATGTGGAATTCATATAGTTAGGCATGAAATCCGTAATATGTGATATTTCGGGTTTATGTTGTCTAAGGTGATTGTAAATTCCAAATGTTGTAGTTTTACATTTTCTTTTCTGCGACCGTATATGTAATATGTGGTGTATCGCCGATTTCGTTGCTATACATCAACGACAATTGGGATACGCATATTTACTTACGTTGATGACATGTGATATTATGTGTTGCTGTAATATGTTATATTGGATCGCCGTGTTTTGAATAGCCGGGGGTTTTATGTGAGATGAGAGTTTTTCATTTTCATTCATGTAAAATTCATTGTATGTAATATTCTTTTATTGGGGCACTTCCGGATTGAGGATGATGTCACCATTGTATATTATTTACATTCCCGCATTAGGATAGACCCAAGGAGAAGAGCACAAACAACCGGATTCTAGGGTACAGTGGGAGACCAACTCGAGGAGTCGAGTCTGGGTCTCTTAACCCTAGAATTTATCACATCCCGATATAGCACGTGAATGACCCTTAAATCATATGAAGTCTATAGGACCCCATCTAATTCAAGTAAGCCAAAATCCCAGAAATCTAAAACCATTTTTAAATAATAAATGAAGGAAAACTAGTTTTAAAGAAGTGGTTTTAAAAGCATAAGCCGAATTATGCGTTTTTAAAATCCCAAGTCTTTTCTGAAAATTTCGGCAGAGTTTCCTTTGTAAAAACTGGCCCCAAACGGGGTACAACATGAATAATATATGCACAATGATAAAAGGCATCCCCAAGCGGGAGCTAGCTCTTTGTCAATCGACGGTCACAACCACGCAAACAATATAATATACAACGCCGAAGGACGAGGATCAAAACTCAAAGAAAACTCAAAATCATCAAGAAAACCATAATACTACAACGCGCGACTTTAAGGTCAAAATAATACACAACTGGTTTTCTAAGTCTGAAATAAATATACAAGTCTGGTTGATGGAATTACTAGATACAACTGATTAAAATAAATACAAAGGTGGTAACGATTCGAGTGAACCCACCTACCAAAGCAATCACCCCAAAAGGAAGCAGTGTGCCAGACAGCCGCAACGAAACCTGTACAGCAAAACCTGCAAGAACTGTGGCACAACGGGGGTAAGTTGCCAACTCGTGAGTAGAAAAACATCACAGAGCAGAAATCATAAGTATGACTCAATCCTAGGTCAAATACGATCAGTAATAATATATATCCTCAATATGCTAAAGTCTAAAGCATGATAAGGTGGCAAGGGTAAACATATATACCAAGTGTAATAGCTCTTGTCAGTGCCTCAGGTAGCAACATATCATAAATATGAAGTATGATCAATGTAATCAACATGAATCAATGTCAACTCTATCATGAAGTCCATAAGTATGCGGATATCATCCAACTATGTAATCAATGTCTGTATGCATGTGGATCTCGTCGACATGTCAACCAATGACACAAAACATCATGCATGTAAATATCATAAAGCATATGCATGGAAGCATAAGGATATAAATCAACGTGTGTCCCTCGCGACACATCAAAATCATGGAATCTGTGTGTCCAGTATCGACACTCGAAAACATCTTGAGACCTGTGCCCAGCATCGACAAATAAATCCTCATATATATATAGGGCTCCGTCAGTCCCCGGATCGGCCCGTATCATCTCTCAACTCCGGTCGGTATCCTCCGGATATCCACCGAGCTCAAATACAATCACCGATAAGTAGTAGTCCCTCTGCCAGTCTCACTGTCTGTATACACAGCATCCCTTTCTTGCCTCGGGGTACCATACCGGGTCCCACCATGTACCTGCACACGGCCCACGACTCTTCCTCCCATGGGGTATATATACATAAGAACCGATAAAACACATGGTGGACGCACTGAAATATCATATCAAAAGAAACCGGGTTTTTAAACAATACATACTTTCTTTTGAAACAGCGACGGTTCTCAAATCCAGAAATCTCATGAAATCAGCATATCTCAATGCGTATAATCACAAAGCATGATGTATGCGACATATAATAGAAATGTAAGCATATCCGTATATCATGCAACATAAAACAGTAATATGCACACCTCGAGGGAAAACAGCTCTTTGAAATGAATCCAGTTTTAAAATATATCTTGCGGTTCCCAAATCTCCAAAATCAAGCTAGAATCATATATGTATGTGCAAATACGTATTTATGCAAGTATGGGTGTACAAAATGTGTGTACGCAATATGTTATACAAGGAGGTATATCCTGATGCAACAATCCTACTGTGTAGTGACATGGCAATTATCGATGATGAAGTGTGTGAGCCGACAAGCAGGTGTACATGGAACATACGCATCATCGATAATGGTGCTGGTGTCCTGACAGTATGGGTTTAATATAACAATAAACACATTTACACATGCAATGTGATGCAAATAGGAAGTAATGCGGAAATCGAATAATAAACGCAACAGTGAAGAATCTACATTAATATATATGTGTATATATAGTTTTGCCATTTGAAATAACACGAATCGTGGTGTTTAGAAAAATAAGTGCTACGGTGTTTTTAAGAAAAGATACGTCTTTTGAAAATGTCTTTTGAAAATATCCGTAGAATCCTTTGACCTGTCTTTAAAATACCCACGATTCATTAGTTTTTGAAATAAGTATGACCCGGGTCTAGTCTAACATTTACTAAGTAAACAACATATCTAACTAACAAGCTAATCGAAAGGGTATGTAAACCACCTAAATCTGAGTCGATATATATACATATAATAGTCGGTGATCCTGACTCAATAGTATCACATAATATACGATATACAATATGACATCCTCGAGTCAAGAGTGCGGATCTATCATCAATATATAGCTCGTACATAAATCCGTCATACGGCATCCCAAATCTGGGTACGGGTCAAATATAACATTCATCACAACATTTATCTGGTATCCTTATCATCATATCTCATGAACCGGGGTACTGATCTAAGTCTAGTACAAACTGATACCATATATATATACATATGCCTGTGTAACACACACATCCAAAGGCCCATTAAAATCTCATGTCGTATCTCATAAAACGAACCACATCATATCACCGATCTCATGGCACCATGCCCAATTTCATCGACTCATCTCCAATATCATCCACTATCCTCATCATCCAAGTGTAGGTATACGAGTATATATATATACAGAGTCACATACCTATGTGTATGTGTATATATCTCTCTTCCCATATACACACAAGTATAACAGTAAGCATGTGTGTGCGTGTGGGTGTAAACCTATTCTATGGTTCGCAACTAAGAAGTTATACTAGTTCACATCTACCAACCCTAATCTAACCATTGAACACCTAATCATATCCGAATATCCATGTCACACTTAAAAGATATCATATATATAGTATATATATAGCATACTATACGTCGAACTGCGGGGGTGCTATACGCCATCCACTCGACTTCCCCCATAGATATAATCTACTCACTTTGCTCTTCGCTTTCCGTTGCCGTCGTCTCCACGTGCTTTCTTGTCGTCTCGAAGTCTTCGTGGGGTACCTACACATCATAACGTATCGCAAATGCGTATTAAAATGACATCAAAAAAACCAAAACGACACGCTAAAGGCCTATAACACTTGATTTCTACGTACAAACGTCAAGCGATCGAATACGACAAAAATCACAAAAATCCAGAATTCAAAATATGCAAAACGAAACACGAATCAAAATAGCAACTCTTGAAAATGGTTCCAGATTTTACCCTAGGTCAAATCAGGAAATTTTGTATATGCCAATGGTCTAGTTTACTGGAGATAAAGCTATAGAACAAATAAGAGTCCATTCCTCACTGCTATGGCCGCAAATTGCGGCCAGAATGAATTTATTTGCGGCCTGGGTAGAGGGTTAGGGGTTAGGGTTTCAGGGGGGTCCTAGGTTGCCTGCATGTATCACTGTCTTTGCTAAATAATTTTCAGGTCACCTAGGTGTTAGCAGATTACAATATACTCTCACAGAATCCATAATTCTTCCGATATCGGGTTTCTAAATCCGTTTTCCGGGGTTCTAGTCTCTGGTTTAGGTCTCCAATCAATCACCACAGGGGTTGTATAGCCTCTAGTAACCTTAATTTCACCTATGGGTTCAACTCAAACCCTAATCCTTTAACTTAAAGTTTTCAAAGTTCCCAAAGCCACACAATATCAGTTCTAATTTTACATGAATGCTAAAGGAATGGAAATTCTACATTATAGATTGAATAATTACCTCGTTTTGCTCTCATAAATCCCCTAGGGCACCAAAATCAAATTTTTCTTAGTCCTTAGTATAGCTTGTGAGCTTATGCACAAAGTTCGTGAAGAGGAGATGAGGTTTCGGTGTTGCTTTGAGGTTGTATGTGATGGTGAAGAGGTGATGAAGGGAGAGGGATTGCTGCTGGAGATGGGGTTGCTGCAGAGCAAGGAGGGAAGTGAGGGGGAGAGAGAGAGAGGCAAAGTCAAGTCTCCCCCATGCCTAATAAATGCCCCATGCCTCTCTTTCTTTACTCATTTTCTTTTCTTTCATTTTCTTTCCTTTTCTTTTCTATTCTAAACAAAACAAAACCATACATGAGAAAGGAAAACACATGATAGGAGAAAAAAATGTAATACAAGTGTAAAAATGATATGGTGCATGTTTTGCACAAAACAAGGTTAATCCGCGATTAGCGATATTTAATCGCGATTAGCACTAAATAGCGTATAATTAATCATAAAAATTTATAATTTGCATAATTCATATAAAACACCCTCTTTTTAGTAATTTCCATAATTTTCCAAATTTTTTTCCAATATATTGGTATTTAATTATACCGCATTATTAAAATATTCAATATTTTATTATTTAATTATATTTCTCAAAATATTTTATTTTTTTGAAATGTTACAATCTTCCCCCCTTAAAGAAATTCGGTCCCCGAATTTAAATTTAAACCCCTCAATACTAAAACATTTCAGAAAAAAGTCCAAGTCGTCGGGGCTCCGAAATTATCAATACATAAAACGCATCATAGCACAATGCATGCGCATGAACAATGAGCAGATAACTCAAAATCAAAACTCCGTCAAGCATCCCGCAATCATCGGAGTCATGGTGAAGACACCAATGTCAAATCCAATACGAAACCCAACGTGATATACATTAAAACTATACATGTAAACATCAAAAAAAATTTTACATGTAAATATCTGAAGGAAAAGCATGCCAAACCCTTTTTAAATCGCTGTGCGATGCGCATAACACTGCACAGTGGCGGAAGTCTATTTTTAAGAAAATAAACATATATGTATATATCCTTTGTTTAATATGTACGTTCCGCCGTTTTGAAAAAAATTTAGAAGGGTTTCCTTGTTTTAAACGTTTCGTATCATATCAGACACGTAGGTAAATACTGTGACTATAGCTCTCTTTTTGGAAATCCCTTCGATAACTATCAATGCATGCAAAATATATCCAGGTAATGTCCTCTGACTAGTTCTGCTCAGTACGAAAACAGTAGCAAATATCATAAAAACGTATTGCTCCATAAGAAATCAATCCCAAAATGTGCATATGAATGCTACGTGCGTCTGGTGCGCACGGAAATCAAAATCCACAAATGTGCTATACAGGTGCATAGAAATAACATCTAAGTGCAACGGGTGTGCACGAAACACCTGTCAGATGCAACGTGTGTGCCTAACAGCAAAATCAGGTGCATCAGATATGCACGAAGAATTCCGATTTAGTGCATCTGGTGTGCACCAAAATCGCATCTCATAACATGCGCCCAACATGCGCGAAAATCCAAATCAGGTGTATCCATCATGCACGAATAAAATCTAAATCATGTGCATCCAACATGCATGAAATCACAAAATCCAATATCAAGCGCCGAACATGCGCAAAATCCAATCCAAACGCGCCAAATATGCGCAAGAATCCAAATCAAATGCACAGAGTGCACGAAATCAACATCAATATCAGAATCGAAATCGACGCTATACAATACTGCTCAATCTAAATCAGGTATACCGCGGTATAAAATCTCACAACCATGTGCATCAGCGTGCACAAATCAAATCAAAACACTAAAAGTGCGTGAAAACTATGCTGAAAGCATAAGGAAAATCACATACATAACATAGGCATGAAATCAAAATCAACATATCGAATGACATCAAACCGTAGTCAGGTGTAACTGTGGTGCACAAATACGTATCAATGCACTGCAAGCATTTGTGAACTATACCGAGTGCAAAAACCAAATCGTGTGCGTATCATATGCACAAAATATGAATACCCAGTAGGTGCAACCCTGGTGCACGAAAACAAATATCATGAAACTCGGTCATCAACACTCAATCATGCGAATAGATCGCCTAAAATACCGAAATCCAAGGTGACGGATGCGTGATAATCGAACACCCAATCACAAATCATAAATACCGTTGTCGATAGTTCCTTCTTCAAAGTCGAGAAGGTGTCGGTGCATCCAATGCTAGCAGAGCAAGATATCTACTTGCCTCATGTTCATGGTCTGGCGCCTGGTGCTTTTAAGCTCTTGTCTCTTACTGTGCATTGCTAGATATATAGGTCCTCGGCTCAACGGCCCAATATGGAATGACGACGGAAACAGTCCCGCTATGGCACATCCTCTATAGATCTCTGGCCAACTATCTCGTCGACGATGCCGAACTCTGGCCTGCTAGGTGTGCGCAATATGACCGCTCCTGGGTCCAAGTCTTCTCTTATAGTATTCCAGAAAGGTCCTGTCGAGGTCTCTCTCAAATCTCGTTTATGCCGAATTGCCCAGAAGTTACCACCCTTTTGCTATATATGTTTCTTATTCCGGAACGGCTGCATACTCATCGTGATTCCTTCTGGAAGGTATATCCATATACAACGCCTCTGCATACGTATCGCATCTATGATGTCAGCGGAGTGGAACGTCATCTCGTCGAAATCACGTGCTAACTCTTTACTCCACTTTTCTCTAATGTCGACCGCTTCGGACTCGTCTCTTCATGGCTGGTTGGACTGTGCTCCAACGGCTATACTCGTATCTGGAGTCTCCCAAGCAATGCATCCCATCACATGATATCCGAAACATGTCAAACCTTTCGATCGATTTGTCAAGGTTCCATAATCCCCCAAGAGCTCAACATCTTGGGTACAGTTTAATAGTACTTTAGTACATGCTACAGCACCCGTGGACTAACCGTAGAAGGGCAAACCCAAGCCTCACAAATGGCACCGCTAAACTGCCACAAACCCTAAGGTTCAAAGGCGTTCCATGGTCAATACGTCGAGTTAGGGTTTCATTCTTCTAGAGGGCCCATAGCATTACTTGCATTGTCTCCCGAATACTTTAAACTTGGAAATGGTTCCTGACATTTGATCGTCTCCGTCGTCTCTAGCTGGAATCAATCTATCTGATGACCTCGCATCGAGGTAGGCGAACGGACCACATGTCCTAGTCATTCAGCCTCGAATGACTAGAGACCTTCAATCATATCTCTAAGTGCATCTCGTACTGCAATAGCTCCAACAACTGGGGCAATATCTCGTCGTTCGCAGCAACAACTGGCTCATTCGTCTGCACACTGAACAGCGCCTCAATTATCATGAATAAGTGATACTTCAATGGTCATCACCTTCTAGCTGGTATCTATTAGAGGCCCAATCCTCTGTTGCTGATCTGCACGTCCGAGAAATCTCGTAAAAGCGATCCGTCCAACGCTTATGATGCGAAAACACAATAAAACAACGCCTCTCTATGCAATCGTATGTCTCTGGAATCACGCCCTGGTCAGTCCTCGTCCGTGACGAGCTCGTGCTGACGCAACTCTAGCCGTAGTTCTCTCTGCCCGTATAATCGTGGCAGCAAAATCAAAACCAATATCGATGAGGATAGATCATAGGAATGAATATAATACTGTGCAAGGAAATATACATCCTAAGGCTCCTTAAGAGGAGTGGCGTGTCGTACGTATGCCGCGAAACATACACACGGTACGTCACTCTCCTCAAGTCACCTACTCCATCAACCAAGGTCAACCTACATGATGAAAGTTCGGGTCTAATACCCCCTCGACTAAGTCTAAATTCCGTAAGGTCAAGCCTAAGTTCCGAATATATACAAATGCTCTAGGCTCCATATAGTCAAACTTAGATTCGAACCAAGGTTAACCTAGCGCTCTGATACCAACTTTGTCACATCCCGAGATAGCACGTGACTGGCCCTTGAATCATATGAAGTCTATAGGACCCCATCTAATTCAAGTAAGCCAAAAGCCCAGAAATCTAAAACCATTTTTAAATAATAAATAAAGGAAAACTAGTTTTAAAGAAGTGGTTTTAATAGCATAAGCCGAATTATGCGTTTTTAAAATACCAAGTCCTTTAGAAAATTTCGGCAGAGTTTCCTTTGTAAAAACTGGCCCCAAACGGGGTACAACATGAATAATATATACACAATGATAAAAGGTATCCCCAAGCGGGAGCTAGCTCTCCATCAATCGACGGTTACAACCACGCAAACAATATAATATACAACGCTGAAGGGCGAGAATCAAAACTCAAAGAAAATTCAAAATCATCAAGAAAACTATAATACTACAACGCACGACTCTAAGGTCGAAATAATACACAACTGGTTTTCTAAGTCTGAAATAAATATACAAGTCTGGTCGATGGAATTACTAGATACATCTGATTAAAATAAATACAAGGGTGGTCACGATGCGAGTGAACCCACATACCAAAGCAATCACCCCGAAAGGAAGCAGTATGCCAGAAAGCCGCAATGAAACCTGTACGGCAAAACCTGCAAGAACTGTGGCACAACGGGGTGAGTTGCCAACTCGTGAGTAGAAAACATCACAGAGCAGAAATCGTATGTATGACTCAAGCCTAGGTCAAATACGATCAGTAATAATATATATTCTCAATATGCTAAAGTCTGAAGCATGATAAGGTGGCAAGGGTAAACATCTATACCAAGTGTAATACCAAGTGCTCGTGTCAGTGCCTCAGGTAGCAACATATAATAAATATGAGGTATGATCAATGTAATCAAAATGAATCATTGTCAACTATATCATGAAGTCCATAAGTATGTGGATATCATCGAACTATGTAATCAATGTATGTATGCATGTGGATCTCATCTACGTGTCAACCAATGACACAAAACATCATGCATGTAAATATCATAAAGCATATGCATGGAAGTATGAAGATATAAATCAACGTGTGTCCCTCGCGACACATCAAAATCATGGAACCTGAGTGTCCATCATCGACACTCAAAAACATCATGAGACCTGTGCCAAGCATCGGCACGTAAATCCTCATATATATATAGGGCTCCGTCGGTCCGGATCGGCCTACGGGCTCCGTCAGTCCGGATCGGCCCGTTTCATCTCTCAACTCCGTTCGGTATCCTCCGGATATCCACCGAGCTCAAATACAATCACTGGTAGGTAGTAGTCCCTCTGCCAGGCTCACCGTCTGTATACACAGCATCCCTTTCTTGCCCTCGGGTACCATACCGTGTCCCACCATGTACCCGCACACGGTCCACGACTCCTCTTCGCATGGGGTATATACATATCAGAACCGATAAAACTCATGGTGGACGCACTAAAATATCATATCAAGAGAAACTAGGTTTTTAAACAATACATACTTTCTTTTGAAGCGGCCACAGTTCTCAAATCCAGAAATCTCATGAAATCAGCATATCTCAATGCGAATAATCACAAAGCATGATGTATACGATATATAATAGAAATGTAAGCATATCCATATACCATGCAACATAAAATAGTAATATGCACACATCGAGGGAAAACCGATCTTTGAAATGAATCCAGTTTTAAAATATATCTTGCGGTTCCCAAATCTCCAAAATCAAGCCAGAATCATCTATATATGTGCAAATACGTATGTATGCAAGTATGAGTATACAATACGTGAGTACGCAATATGTTATACAAGGAGGTATATCCTGATGCAACAATCCTACTGTGTAGTGACATGGCAATTATCGATGATGAAGTGTGTGAGCCGGCAAGCAGGTGTACGTGGAACATACGCATCATCGATAATGGTGCTGGTGTCCTGACAGCATAGCTTTAATATATCAATAAACACATTTACACATGCAATGCGATGCAAATAGCAAGAAATGCGGAAATCGAATAATAAACTCAACAGTGAAGAATCTACATCAATATATATGTGTATATACGGTGTTTTTAAGAAAAGATGTGTCTTTCGAAAATATCTGTAGAATCCTTTGACCTGTGTTTAAAATACCAACGATTCGTTAGTTTTTGAAATAGGTATGACTCGGGTCTATTCTTACATCTACTAAGTAAACTACAGATCTAACTAACAAGTTAATCGAAAGGATATGGAAACACCTAAATCTGAGTCGATATATATATATATATATACATATAATAGTCGGTGATCCCGCCTCAATAGTATCACATAATATACGATATACAATATGACATCCTCAAGTCAAAAGCGCGGATCTATCATCAATATATAGCTCGTACGTAAATCTGTCGTACGGTATCCCAAATCTGGGTACGGGTCAAATATTGCATTCATCTCATCATTTATCTGGTATTCTTATCATCATATCTCATGAACCGGGGTACTGATCTAAGTCTAGTACAAACCGATACCATCTATATATACATATGCGTGTGTAACACACACGTCCAAAGGCCCGGCCGCTAAAATCTCATGACGTGTTTCATAATACGAACCACATCATATCACCGATCTTATGGCACCATGCCCAATTTCATCGACTCATCTCTAATATCATCCACTATCCTCATCATCCAAGTGTAGGTATACGAGTATATGTATATATATACACACATAGTCCCATACCCATATGTGTATATATATATATCTCTTCCCATATACGTACAAATATAACAGTAAGCATGTGTGTGCGTATGGGTGTAAATCTATTCTAGGGTTCGCAACTAAGAAGCTATACTAGTTCACATCTAACAACGCTAATCTAACCATTGAACACCAATCATATCTTGAATATCCATGTCACACTTAAAAGATATCATATATATAGTATATATATAGCATACTATACATCGAACAGCGGGGGTGCTATACGCCATCCATCCGATTCCCCCGTAGATATAATCTACTCACCTTGCTCTTCGCTTTCCGTTGCCGTTGTCGCCACGTGCTTTCTTGTCGTCTCGTAGTCTTCATGGGGTACCTACACATCATAACGTATCGCAAATGCGTATGAAAATAACATCGGAAAAACAAAAACGACATGATTGATTTGTTTTCTTGTTGTGTATGTAGAAAATGTATAGAAATCACAACCAAAAATTATTTGACCGCAATCAATAACGGTATCGATTGTAGCGCATTAGTAAGTGCGGATCGTCCACAGGGAAAGTGTAATCGTTCGTATTTCGAATTAGATGAGTCGAAAATTTAAAGAACAGAAAAGAAACAATTCATGATTTGTAAAATTGAATTTCAAGAACTAGAAAAGCTAGGTCTAAATCAAGAAAACAATAAAATCAAGAATTGAGATGTGATGATTTCCAAACCAACAATCAAGATTCGAAGTGAGGCTCGTAGGAGTAGATCGGATCTATAGATGTGATGAGATCTAATGATTACATACACTTATCCATTAACGAATTGATACTAGATCGATGACGATTTATCGAGGTTAAGGATCTTGCGAAGAAACTACGGTTTCCTCATCTTATCCTTTGTCCTTTCGATGAATCTCATTCGCAAACTAGCTTCTAAAAAATCAAATGATCGATCGTTGATCTCTAGTTTTGAGCGAACACAATCAAGAAAGTATCGCATCGAAACTAGGTCATCGATCGCTTGATTTACAAGAATTTACAAACGTTATAGGATTTAAGAATTGTAAAAGAATCTAAATCGTCATCATTCTATTGATCGTCTCGACTCTTTTACGAGCGGAGTTTTACTCAAACATTATCGCAAAACAAACATTCAAGAATCTAGATTGAATCATAATGCTCGAATTCAAAAGATAAGCAAGATAAAAGAATTGTCACCTTTATTATTCAACAATTAGTTACAACTCTCAAGAACTACAAGAGGAAGGAACTTTGATCGTTGAATCTAGCGTCGCATCGTCTCCTTGAGTCGCGGATCGGCTTGGATCACTTGCTCGGATGAAGATCGGCTTCGCTCTCTAAAGGATCTCGGCTTCTTGCTTTGATTGAACTCGGAATTCTTGATCTTGGATTAGAATTGGAATTAGGGTTAGGGTTTACAAGTTGTGTCACTCAACTTGCAACAATTTACGGGAGGTAGGAGATTGAACAACCTTTTTAAGTGAAGCCTAGGGTCCCTTTTATAGCCTTAAGAGTAGTTAGGTTCCTTAAGAAGCTTGGATTAGGTTAGCTTCCCTAGTAAGCTTAGTTTAGTTTAGCTTCTCTTATAAGCTTGGTAGTTAGGAGGAGGGTTCTAGAATTAGTTAGTTAGGGTTAGCTTCCTTCCTAAGCTTGGAGGTTAGGGAGAAGCTTCTAGGCTTTAAGGTAGTTAAGGGGGAAGCTTGCTTTGGAAGCTTGAAAGTTTAGTTTGCACAAGGAGCTTGCTGATCTGGCAGAAGACTCTGGAAAATTCTGGAAATTGCAGTGGGTTTCTGGGGTGTAGGAACAGAGAGGAGAATAATGGAGCAAAGAAGAAGTGATGACGTGGCATACCCACCGCGGATCCGCGGCACGTTCCTGCTCAGGCCGCGGATCCGCGGTCACGTGAGGGCATTGTTGCTTCAACTTTTTAGTACTTCTTCCTTACAACTTAAAGGTATTTTTCTGATATGTTGAATTTTATAATTCTCTCTGTATCAATGCCAGATCAAAAAGCTTAGACTTGGCGCATCTTTTATCAGCACTTTGACAATTTTGCTCGGTTCCAGGAATTTCCTGCACAAACTTCGAAACAACTGTTGCGCTATACAAGGATGATGCAATGCCATGATAAACAGTCAATTTCCCTTAAAAATGCCGGTTTTAGTATACAACACAGGTAATATGGTATTTTACGACTGTTTTGCTAATATGTGCAATACTTAACCGGAATACCTTTAGATGAATGCAAATGATAGGGAAATTGACGTGTTAAAAATACATTATTTTCGACTGATCAAATTCCCTCAAACTTATTTTCGGTCGTCTCGAGCGAATTGTTTTATTAAAAAGAGAAGGAGAAAATAAAGAAAGAAAAACTAACAAGCACACTTTCGTAGGCAACACGATTGCACTGAGCATGTGCAACAAGCCTTTAAACCTCTAGGTGTCCCTAGTAGGAGGAGTGTTGTCTCCTGAGGGTTTTCAGCGGATTGCACCCACAAAATCCAATAATAAAAGGAAGATCATGAATATTACATTTAAAGATAAGAATCGTAAAAGAAAAGCCTTGAAATTTAGGGTTTCCAACTAAGCTAGCTTTTTGGTTGTCATGAGCCCTATCTTAATAGTCATGAAAAGATGTCAGAAATCATGTCCTCCCTCAATAAAACATCGTCTTATTCTTCATTCCTATCTTTCTTCCAAACATCGATCATATAACCCTACGTGTGTGTAAATACATCCCTACACCCGGAGAATTCAATTCAAGCTATCATACTCTTGTCCATCTGCCTCAGTACTTTTTTAATTAATGATATTTAGATGAATTTGCTCACACACTTTCATGCGACCGTTAATACTTCTTGAGGTACTAACCGACCGATTACTCATGTGCTTGCTTATTTGGTGTATTTCCTCGTCTTGCACTACCTAAGGCTTAGCAGTGACTCCCAGACCAGTTTGCCTTAGGGCACTAGGTGAAGAGTCACCCTCGCTATATTTTTTTATTGCTGCCTTGTCGATAACAAAATCAGTGTCCATTTTTCTCACCATTTTATATTTTCTTCATTCATTTTTTATTATTTCCTTCATACATCGGCTTTTTGACAAGAGCATTCAAGGTATCCTCTACTATCCCGAGTTTCAAGACGTGTGTAAGTGCGAATAGCAGGGTATCAACGTTCAAAATGTTTGGCTTTCAGAATAGGAACTATTTTTCAGACTTATTTTTATCCTCAGATTAGTGACTTCCTTCATCTTACTAACCCTTGGGACAATGGCTCATAACTACTTTTTACTAGTTCGTACAAGAAAACTTCTAATTTTCTTAAATTTTTCCAATCTTATGGATGTAATTTTTCACTATCTAATCTTTTATTATCTTATTTATGTACAAAAATATTTTTATTTTTTGAAAATTTTTAATTTTTTATTGGTTTTTGAAAATGTTTTGTGCTTATGCAAAGTGATATGCAAATGATGCGAAAATAAGCACAAACCTCCCCCAAACTTGTTTTCAACAGTGTCCTCACTATTGCCATCCGCTAAATCTCAAAAACCTGTAAGCTTGGGATGAAATTTATTAATGGAGACAAAATATTTAAGTGAAAAACCTCCCCCAAACGTATTTTTGGCTCATTATTTTATGTAAAAATTTTCTTTTCAAGAGCCTGATTACACCCCCCCCCCAAAATTGAGTTAAGCCATGTTAATCTTTGAAAATCACATGAGGGGGTCAAGATCAGTGGTCGATGCCAAGCTTTGCAAAGACCGAAAGTTAACACCAACCATTCGAAAATTTTATCAATGCAGTGCTCTGGTTGGTGGAAGAAGAAGTGGAGAAAGGGTAAGTGGTGGAATAGAATGTGTGTGCGTCTCATTTTGGAGAGACGATGCAGTGAATGTGATGGATTACTCGCATTCTTTTTACAGTCCAGAAGAAGAGGTGGAAGTTCAATTTCATTGATTGGGAGATGATTCATTTCAACACCCGTGCTTTTCAAAAATGCGAGTTCATCAGCGAAAATTTCCTCAAAAGTTCCATCAATACCCCGGAAAATAATGTCATCATAAAGTACGGGGTGATCTTCAGACTCTAAAAGCAGCTCATAATCAGTGTTAGTTGACCCGGACAACTCAGTGGAAGAGTCCGTATGTGTATGATACATAGTCGGGTCAAACAACAACATATGAAAAGAGTCTAGATCAGTATCATGAGGATCATCAAATTCGCTGCTGTCGACATCCATTAATTCGACAAAACAGACTTGAGCTGTAGGTTCGGAGGGTACACTTCCCAACTTGTAAATGTTCAGCTCAATTGACCTATCCCCGAAGGATAGGGTCATAGAGCCATTACGACAGTTGATGATAGCATTGGAAGTGGCCAAAAAGGGGTGATGTAAAATCACCGGAATTTGATTCTGTGGGTTCGCTACAGGCTGTGTATCAATTACAATAAAGTCTACAGGGAATACAAATTCCCCGATTTTTATTAACACATCCTCCAGTTCACCCCTAGGTTTGGTGATTGATCGGTCAGCCATCTGGAGAGTTATGCCCGAGGGCTTTAACACTCCAATACCTAGTTGCTCATAAACTGAATATGGAAGCAAGTTAACACTAGCACCAAGGTCTAGTAGAGCACGGTTGTTGTGTTTTTCCCCAATAGAAATAGAAATAGTAGGACAGCCAGGGTCCTTACGTTTCTTCGGTAATTGCAGGGGGAAAGCTGTGTCTACAGTCTTTGCCATGAATATCTTCTTGGGCACTTGAGTCTTCCTCTTCCTAGTGCACAAGTTCTTAAGAGTTTTCGCATAGGACGGAACTTGTTGGATAGCATCTAGGAGAGGGATGTTGATGTTAACTTGCTTAAACATGTCCATAATTTTCTCCATATGTGGACTCGATTTGTTACTCCTTAACCGATTCGGGTAAGGAGCTTTAGCAATAAGCGCTGGGTCGATCATAGGAGAAGGAAGTGGGGGTAGACGTGATCCTAAAAGAGGAGTGGGGATCGTCTGTGAAGGACTAGAAGAGGGTTGCTGAGGTGTCGAGCCTAGTGGGAAACGGAGAATAGGCTCACAAGAAGGTGGTGGGGTAGAAGAACAAGGATCAGAAGTAGAAGTGTGTGTGTGAGGAAAGGTCTCAGCTGGGGTGTTATTGATAGGATTTTCAATATCATCAATTTCTTCCCCAACATGGTTATTTAGCACTCTTCCTGATCTCAACGTTGTGATGGCATTTACATTGTAATGCCCAGGATTCGGTAGGGGTTGAGACGGAAGTTTCCCTTTTTCTCTCGCACTCATTTCGGCTTTAAGTCGTGCAATTTCTGCTTCCATCGTTCTGATACTCTCAGCTTGGAACGCCGAGTTTTTCTTTGTCTCACTGACGGAAGACCTAACCTCAGCCGACACTTCCATGAAATTTGACAAGAGTGACTTCATGGTTTGAGTGAATTGAGAGAACTCGTCAGAACAGGTCAACTGCATAGGATTAGACGGTGCAGGTGGGTTGACCTGGTTTTGAAAATTTTGTGACTGGTAGCGGTGCTGAATGAGTTGAAGTGGTTGCTGTTGTGGTGGAATGGCCCTTTGAAAATTGTTTTGGTTTGGAACCGTGTTTTGAGTTTGTGATTGGTTCCAAGCAAATTTAGGGTGATTCCTCCAACCCGGATTGTATGTGGAAGAATATGGATCGTTTCAAGGTCTTTGAAAAGCGGCATTGGTATTCTCGTGACCTTGAAACGTAGAATTCAATGGACATTCTTCCGTCAAATAAGAAGGATCAGAACAGCATCCACATACAGTTTTGGAGAGTGACATTTGATTTAGGGCGGCAGCTAAATATTTGTTTTCTATAGTCTCGAGTTTCTTATGTATAGCTGAAATTTCAGCTCTAACTCCTATGGTAACTTTCGATTGGTTATTGCCACCCCTAGATGATTGACTCACACCCTCCCACTGTAAAGTTTTTTCAGCGAAATCTTCTAGGAATTTCCAGGCTTCCCCATCATCTTTGGTCATGAAATTGCCTTGACACATGGATTCAAGGGTCTGTTTTGTGTTAGGATTAATGCCCTCATATATGATTCGGCACAGATCCCATCTGGGGATTCCGTGATGTGGACATTGAACTAACAGATCCTTAAATCGTTCAAGACATTTTGAGAATGGTTCATTTGGAAGCTGGGTGAATTGATTAATTTCACTACGGACTCGAGCTGTTTTATGATAGGGGTAAAATTTCTTTAGGAATGCTTTGACGAATTCTCCCCAGTTTGAAATGGAATGTGCGGTAGTGTTATACAGCCACTTCTCGGCTATATCGCACAAGGTGAATGGGAGAAGACGAAGACGCATAGCATCAACAGAAAGCTGTGAAGTACCCATCATTGCGCATACAATTTCAAATTTGGTGATAAAATCATACGCGTCTTCAGACTCGAGACCATGATATTTGGGTAGAAGGTTGATGTATTGGGGTTTAATCAGAAAGTTGTCCCCGTTGGCTGGTGGAATGGAGAGACAGGTCGAAAGAGGACCTTGAATAGGATAGCACCTCTCTTGGAGAGAGATGCGGGGTGGATTCTGCGCACCTACGGACGGCAGCAGAGTTGTGGGAAAGAAGTTCGATAGAGAAGGATCCATCGATGTAGGTGTGGTGGTGGGTAAAGAAAAGGTAAATGTAGAAATACCGACTTCGGAGTCGATCGGGGGGACGCGGACTAAACGGGCAGTAGAATACCGTGTCCAGCCTATTTCGCACTAAAAAGGATTAGTACAAGTGGCAGCGTGACTTATAATTAGGGGAAATGATTGAAGTGTTGGTGTTTGTTTTGAAAAATATACGGATTTTTAAAAAAATGATGCAAATCACAACAAATGCAACAAGCAAAACCCTAATTCTAGTGGTCTCCTAGGTCAAAACTCTGGACCGCTCCTAACTGCCAAAAGACCAGTCGCAGGATCAATCCTCCACTGCCTCTTTGTCTCCCCTGTGGCCAGGTGAGTGCCTGGTAAGTGGGAAGGTACTCCACTACGTAAGTAGTGGGCCAATTAATAACCACTAGCCTTAGACATACTTGCCTTAGACACCACAAAAGAAACGCGGATAAGCAATGAATTACCCATGGCCTTCTTCTGTCCTAAGTGAGCGCGACGGTCCTTAGAGTCATCTCTAGATCTTTTTTTAGTTAATGAGGGTAAATGCGGATGCAAGTTTGTGATTTTTGGGGCTTAGGAAGGTTAATGAACTCCCCACCTAATCTGAATTTCGTCGTGCCCCTTAATTTCCGTATTAATATGCAAACAACCAAAAAACCAAAAACACACACAATTTTTTATTTGCTTTTGCAACGCTGCGATTTATTTGCAAAGAAATCTGCAACAAATTGTTAATTGGAGCAGATGAGGGAAGAGATAAGAAAGTATAAGAGTCACCTGAGAAATTTTGTACACTGTAGCTCTAGGATGGCCGCGTTTCCGCCTCGGGAGTCGCCTAATGCCGTGGATCCACCGCCGGTGAAGAAGAACACTGTACAAAATTTTCACAGCAGGCTCCTGTTCACTTACACAGCTCTCTGGAATGCACTGAAATTTTTTTCCACAGCTCCACAAATTCCAGATTTCCTCGCAACAAATCACAACAACACGTTTAGAGTTTGTGCGAATTTTGATGTAAAAATATAGATGGAATAAAGTTTTCAACTCAAATTTCAAAAACAAACGAATTAGCGCACTATCCCCGGCATCGGCGCCATTTGATTGATTTGTTTTCTTGTTGTGTATGTAGAAAATGTATAGAAATCACAACCAAAAATTATTTGACCGCAATCAATAACGGTGTCGATTGTAGCGCGTTAGTAAGTGTGGATCGACCACAGGGAAAGTGTAATCGTTCGTATTTCGAATTAGATGAGTCGAAAATTTAAAGAAAAGAAAAGAAACAATTCATGATTTGTAAAATTGAATTTCAAGAATTAGAAAATCTAGGTCTAAATCAAGAAAACAATAAAATCAAGAATTGAGATGTGATGATTTCCAAACCAACAATAAAGATTCGAAGTGAGGCTCGTAGGAGTAGATCGGATCTATAGATCTGATGAGATCTAATGATTACATACTCTTATACATTAATGAATTGATACTAGATCGATGGCGATTTATCGAGGTTAAGGATCTTGCGAAGAAACTACGGTTTCCTCATCTTATCCTTTGTCCTTTCGATGAGTCTCATTCGCAAACTAGCTTCTAAAAAATAAAATGGTCGATCGTTGATCTCTAGTTTCGAGCGAACACAATCAAGAAAGTATCGCATCGAAACTAGGTCATCGATCGCTTGATTTACAAGAATTTACAAACGCTATAGATTTAAGAATTGTAAAAGAATCTAAATCATCATCATTCTATTGATCATCTCGACTCCTTTACGAGCGGAGTTTTACTCAAACATTATCGCAAAACAAACATTCAAGAATCTAGATTGAATCATAATGCTCGAATTCAAAAGATAAGCAAGATAAAAGAATTGTCACCTTTATTATTCAACAATTAGTTACAACTCTCAAGAACTACAAGAGAAAGGAACTTTGATCATCGAATCTAGCGTCGCATCGTCTCCTTGAGCCGCGGATCGGCTTGGATCACTTGCTCGGATGAAGATCGGCTTCGCTCTCTGAAGGATCTCGGCTTCTTGCTTTGATTGAACTCGGAATTCTTGATCTTGGATTGGAATTGGAATTAGGGCTAGGGTTTACAAGTTGGGTCACTCAACTTGCAACAATTTAGGGGAGGTAAGAGATTGAACAACCTTTTTATGTGAAGCCTCGGGTCCCTTTTATAGCCTTAAGAGTAGTTAGCTTCCTTAAGAAGCTTGGATTAGATTAGCTTCCCTTGTAAGCTTAGTTTAGGTTAGCTTCTCTCTTAAGCTTGGTAGTTAGGAGGAAAGTTCTAGAATTAGTTAGTTAGAGTTAGCTTCCTTCCTAAACTTGGAGGTTAGGGAGAAGCTTCTAGGCTTTAAGGTAGTTAAGGGGGACGCTTGCTTTGGAAGCTTGGAAGTTTAGTTTGCACAAGGAGCTTGCTGATCTAGCAGAAGACTCTGGAAAATTCTGGAAATTGCAGTGGCTTTCTGAGGTGTAGGAACTGAGAGGAGAATAATGGAGCAAAGAAGAAGTGATGACGTGGCATACCCACCGCGGATCCGCGGCACGTGCCTGCTCAGGCCGCGGATCCGCGGTCACGTGAGGGCATTGTTGCTTTAACTTTTCAGTACTTCTTCCTTACAACTTTATGGTATTTTTCTGATATGTTGAATTTTATAATTCTCTCTGTATCAATGCCAGATCAAAAATCTTAGACTTGGCGCATCTTTTATCAGCACTTTGACAATTTTGCTCGGTTCCAGGAATTTCCTGCACAAACTTCGAAACAAGTGTTGCGCTATACAAGGATGATGCAATGCCATGATAAACAGTCAATTTCCCTTAAAAATGCCGGTTTTAGTATACAACACAGGTAATCTGGTATTTTACGACTGTTTTGCTAATATGTGCAATACTTAACCTGAATACCTTTAGGTGAATGCAAATGATGGGGAAATTGACGTGTTAAAAATACATTATTTTCGACTGATCAAATTCCCCCAAACTTATTTTCGGTCATCTCGAGCGAATTGTTTATTAAAAAGAGAAGGAGAAAATAAAGAAAGAGAAAAACTAACTAGCACACTTTCGTAGGCAACACGATTGCACTGAGCACGTGCAACAAGTCTTTAAACCTCTAGATGTCCCTAGTAGGAGGAGTGTTGTCTTCTGAGGGTTTCAGTGGATTGCACCCACAAAATCCAATAATAAAAGGAAGATCATGAATATTACATTTAAAGATAAGAATCGTAAAAGAAAAGCCTTGAAATTTAGGGTTTCCAACTAAGCTAGCTTTTCGGTTGTCATGAGCCCTATCTTAATAGTCTTGAAAAGATGTCAGAAATCACGTCCTCCCTCAATAAAACATCGTCTTATTCTTCATTCCTATCTTTCTTCCAAACATCGATCATATAACCCTACGTGTGTGTAAAGACATCCCTACACCCGGAGAATTCAATTAAAGCTATCATACTCTTGTCCATCCGCCTCAGTACTTTTTTAATTAATGATATTTAGATGAATTTTCTCACACACTTTCATGCGACCGTTAATACTTCTTGAGGTACTAACCGACCGATTACTCATGTGCTTGCTTATTTGGTGTATTTCCTCGTCTTGCACCACCAAAGGCTTAGCAGTGACTCCCAGACCAGTTGGCCTTAGGGCACTAGGTGAAGAGGCACCCTCGCTATATTTTTTTATTGCTTCCTTGGAGATAACAAAACCAGTGTCCATTTTTCTCACCATTTTATATTTTCTTCATTCATTTTTTTTTATTTCCTTCATACATCGGCTTTTAAACAAGAGCATTTCAAGGTATCCTCTACTATCCTGAGTTTCAAGACATGTGTAAGTGTGAATAGCAGGGTATCAACGTTCAAAATGTTTGGCTTCCAGAATAGGAACTATTTTTCAGACTTATTTTTATCCTCAGATTAGTGACTTCCTTCATCTTACTAACCCTTGGAACAATGGCTCATAATTATTTATTACTAGTTCGTATAAGAAAACTTCTAATTTTCTTGGTTTTCGTAAATTTTTCCAATCTTATGGATGTAATTTTTAACTATCTAATCTTTTATTATCTTATTTATGTAAAAAAATATTTTTATTTTTTGAAATTTTTTAAATTTTTATAGGTTTTCGAAAATGTTTTGTGCTTATGCGAAGTGATATGCAAATGATGCGAAAATAAGCACAAACTTCCCCCAAACTTGTTTTCAACAGTGTCCTCACTGTTGCCATCCGCTAAATCTCAAAAACCTGTAAGTTTGGGAGGAAATTTATTAATGGGGGCAAAAAATTAAAGTGAAAAACCTCCCCCAAACTTATTTTTGGCTCATTATTTTATGTAAAAATTTTCTTTTCAAGAGCCAGATTACACCCTCCCAAACTTGAGTTAAGCCATTTTAATCTTTGAAAATCACATGAGGGGGTCAAGATCAGTGGTCGATGCCAAGCTTTGCAAAGACCGAAAGTTAACACTAACCATTCGAAAATTTTATCAATGCAGTGCTCTGGTTGGTGGAAGAAGAAGTGGAGAAAGGGTAAGTGGTGGAATAGAATGTGTATGTGTCTCATTTTGGAGAGACGATGCAGTGAATGTGATGGATTACTCGCATTCTTTTTACAGTCCAGAAGAAGGGGTGGAGGTTCAATTTCATTGATTGGGAGATGATTCATCTCAACACCCGTGCTTTTCAAAAATGCGAGTTCATCAGCGAAAATTTCCTCAAAAGTTCCATCAATACCCCGGAGAATAATGTTATCACAAAGTGCGGGGTGATCTTAAGACTCTAAAAGCAGTTCATAATCAGTGTTAGTTGTTGACCCGGACAACTCGGTGGAAGAGTCCGTATGTGTATGATACATAGTTGGGTCAAACAACAACATATGAAAAGAGTCTAGATCAGTATCATGAGGATCATCAAATTCGCTGCTGTCGACATCCATTAATTCGACAGAACAAACCTGAGCAGTAGGTTCAGTGGGTACACTTCCCAACTTGTAAATGTTCAGCTCGATTGACCTATTCCCGAAGGATAGGGTCATAGAGCCATTACGACAGTTGATGATAGCATTTGAAGTGGCAAAAAAGGGGCGACCTAAAATCACCGGAATTTGATTCCGTGGGTTCGCTACAGGCTGTGTATCAATTACAATAAAGTCTACAGGGAATACAAATTCCCCAATTTTTATTAACACATCCTCCAGTTCACCCCTAGGTTTGGTGATTGATCGGTCAGCCATCTGGAGAGTTATGCTCGAGGGCTTTAACACTCCGATACCTAGTTGCTCATAAACTGAATATGGAAGCAAGTTAACACTAGCGCCAAGGTCTAGTAGAGCATGGTTGATATGTTTTTCCCCAATAGAAATAGAAATAGTAGGACAGCCAGGGTCTTTACGTTTCCTCGGTAATTGCTGGGGGAAAGCTGTGTCTACAGTCTTTGCCATGAATATTTCTTGGGCACTTGAGTCTTCCTCTTCCTAGTGCACAAGTTCTTAAGAGTTTTCGCATAGGACGGAACTTGTTGGATAGCATCTAGGAGAGGGATGTTGATGTTAACTTGCTTAAACATGTCCATAATCTTCTCCATATGTGGACTCGATTTGTTACCCCTTAACCGATTCGGGTAAGGAGCTTTAGCAATAAGCGCTGGGTCGATCATAGGAGAAGGAAGTGGGGGTAGAAGTGATCCCAAAAGAGGAGTGGGGATCGTCTGTGAAGGACTAGAAGAGGGTTGCTGAGGTGTCGAGCCTAGTGGGAAACGGAGAATAGGCTCACAAGAAGGTGGTGGGGTAGAAGAACAAGGATCAGAAGTAGAAGTGTGTGTGTGAGGAAAGGTCTCAGCCGGGGTGTTATTGATAGGATTTTCAATATCATCAATTTCTTCCCCAACATGGTTATTCAGCACTCTTCCTGATCTCAACGTTGTGATGGCATTTACATTGTAATGCCCAGGATTCGGTAGGGGTTGAGGCGGAAGTTTCCCTTTTTCTCTCGCACTCATTTCGGATTTAAGTCGTGCAATTTCTGCTTCCATCGTTCTGATACTCTCAGCTTGGGACGCCGAGTTTTTCTTTGACTCACTGAAGGAAGACCTAACCTCAGCCGACACTTCCATGAAATTTGACAAGAGTGACTTCATGGTTTGAGTGAATTGAGAGAACTCGTCAGAACAGGTCAACTGCATAGGATTAGACGGTGCAGGAGGGTTGACCTGGTTTTGAAAATTTTGTGACTGGTAGCGGTGCTGAGTGAGTTGAAGTGGTTGCTGTTGTGGTGGAAGGGCCCTTTGAAAATTGTTTTGGTTTGGAACCGTGTTTTGAGTTTGTGATAGGTTCTAAGAAAAGTTAGGGTGATTCCTCCAACCCGGATTGTATGTGGAAGAATATGGATCGTTTCAAGGTCTTTGAAAAGCGGCATTGGTATGCTCGTGACCTTGAAACGTAGAATTCAATGGACATTCTTCCGTCAAATGAGAAGGATCAGAACAGCATCCACATACAGTTTTGGAGAGTGACATTTGATTTAGGGCGGCAGCTAAAAATTTGTTTTTCATAGTCTCGTGTTTCTTATGTATAGCTGAAATTTCAGCTCTAACTCCTATGGTAACTTCCGATTGGTTATTGCCACACCTAGAGGATTGACTCACACCCTCCCACTGTAAAGTTTTTTCAGCGAAATCTTCTTGGAATTTCCAGGCTTCTCCATCATCTTTGGTCATGAAATTGCCTTGACACATGGATTCAAGGGTCTGTTTTGTGTTAGGATTAATGCCCTCATATATGATTCGGCACAGATCCCATCTGGGGATTCCGTGATGTGGACATTGAACTAACAGATCCTTAAAGCGTTCAAGACATTTTGAGAATGGTTCATTTGGAAGCTGGGTGAATTGATTAATTTCACTACGGACTCGAGCTGTTTTATGATAAGGGTAAAATTTCTTTAGGAATGCTTTGACGAATTCTCCCCAGTTTGAAATGGAATGTGCGGTAGTGTTATACAGCCACTTCTCGGCTATATCGTACAAGGTGAATGGGAGAAGACGAAGACGCATAGCATCCATAGAAAGCTGTGAAGTACCCATCATTGCGCATACATTTTCAAATTTGGTGATAAAGACATATGCGTCTTTAGACTCGAGACCGTGATATTTGGGTAGAAGGTTGATGTATTGGGGTTTAATCTGAAAATTTTCCCCGTTGGCTGGTGGAATGGAGAGACAGGTCGAAAGAGGACCTCGAATAGGATAGCACCTCTCTTGGAGAGAGATGCGGGGTGGATTCTGCGCACCTACGGACGGCGGCAGAGTAGTGGGAAAGAAGTTCGATGGAGAAGGATCCATCGATGTGGGTGTGGTGGTGGGTAAAGAAAAGGTAAATGTAGAAATACCGACTTCGGAGTCGATCGGGGGGACGCGGACTAAACGAGCACTAGAATCCCGTGTCCAGCCTATCTTGCACTAAAATGGGTTAGTACAAGTGTCAGCGTGACTTATAATTAGGGGAAATGATTGAAGTGTTGGTGTTTGCTTGGAAAAATATACAGATTTTTAAAAAAATGATGAAAATCACAACAAATGCAACAAGCAAAACCCTAATTCTAGTGGTCGCCTAGGTCAAAACTCTAGACCGCTCCTAACTGCCAAAAGACAAGTCGCAGGATCAATCCTCCACTTCCTCTTTGTCTCCCCTGTAGCCAGGTAAGTGCCAGGTAAGAGGGAAGGTACTCCACTACGTAAGTAGTGTGCCTAATTAATAACCACTAGCCTTAGACACACTTGCTTTAGACACCACAAAAGAAACGCGGATAAGCAATGAATTACCCACGGCCTTCTTCTGTCCTAAGTGAGCTCGAAGGTCCTTAGAGTCATCTCTAGATCTTTTTTTAGTTAATGAGGGTAAATGCGGATGCAAGTTTGTGATTTTTGGGGCTTAGGAAGGGTAATGAACTCCCCACCTAATCTAAATTTGGTCGTGCCCCTTAATTACCGTATTAATATGCAAACAACCAAAAAACCAAAAACACGCACAATTTTTTATTTGCTTTTGGGGCGCTGCGATTTATTTGCAAAGAAACCTGCAACAAATTGTTAATTGGAGCAGATGAGGGAAGAGATAAGAAAGTACAGGAGTCACCTGAGAAATTTTGTATACTGTAGCTCTAGGATGGCCGCGTTTCCGCTTCGGGAGTCGCCTCATGCCGCGGATCCACTGCCGGTGAAGAAGAACACTGTACAAAATTTTCACAGCAGGCTCCTGTTCACTTACACAGCTCTCTGGAATGCTCTGAAAAAATTTTCCACGGCTCCACAGATTCCAGATTTCCTCGCAACAAATCAAAACAACACGTTTAGAGTTTGCGCGAATTTTGATCTAAAAATATAGATGGAATAAAGTTTTCAACTCAAATTTCAAAAACAAACGAATTAGCGCACTATCCCCGGCAACGGCGCCATTTGATTGATTTGTTTTCTTGTTGTGTATGTAGAAAATGTATAGAAATCACAACCAAAAATTATTTGACCGCAATCAATAACGGTGTCGATTGTAGCGCGTTAGTAAGTGCGGATCGTCCACAGGGAAAGTGTAATCGTTCGTATTTCGAATTAGATGAGTCGAAAATTTAAAGAAAAGAAAAGAAACAATTCATGATTTGTAAAATTGAATTTCAAGAATTAGAAAATCTAGGACTAAATCAAGAAAACAATAAAATCAAGAATTGAGATGTGATGATTTCCAAACCAACAATCAAGATTCGAAGTGAGGCTCGTAGGAGTAGATCGGATCTATAGATATGATGAGATCTAATGATTACGTACTCTTATCCATTAACGAATTGATACTAGATCGATGACGATTTATCGAGGTTAAGGATCTTGCGAAGAAACTACGGTTTCCTCATCTTATCCTTTGTCCTTTCGATGAATCTCATTTGCAAACTAGCTTCTAAAAAATCAAATGATCGATCGTTGATCTCTAGTTTCGAGCGAACACAATCAAGAAAGCATCACATCGAAACTAGGTCATCGATCGCTTGATTTACAAGAATTTACAAACGTTATAGGATTTAAGAATTGAAAAGAATCTAAATCATCATCATTCTATTGATCGTCCCGACTCCTTTACGAGCGGAGTTTTACTCAAGCATTATCGCAAAACAAACATTCAAGAATCTAGATTGAATCATAATGCTCGAATTCAAAAGATAAGCAAGATAAAAGAATTGTCACCTTTATTATTCAACAATTAGTTACAACTCTCAAGAACTACAAGAGGAAAGAACTTTGATCGTCGAATCTAGCGTCACATCGTCTCCTTGAGTCGCGGATCGGCTTGGATCACTTGCTCGGATAGAACCCGGTTACTTGTGCTCCCCGCCTTGGGTCTACCTAATGCAGAAAAGTAAATAATATACAATGGTGATATCATCCTCATCCCGGAAGTGCCCCAATAAAAGAATATTACATACCAATGAATTTTACATGAATGAAAAAGAAAAACTCTCATCTCACAAAAAAAACCCGGCTATTCAAAAACGCGATGATCCAATATAACATATCACAGCAATACATAATATCTCATATCATCAACGTAAGCAAGTATGCGTATCCTGATTGTCGTTGATGTATAGCAACGAAGCCGGCGATACACCACATACTACGCTTACGGTCACAGAAAATAAAGTGTAAAACTACAACAGCTGGAATCCGCAACCTCCTTAGACATCGCATGCCTAACAAAATGAATTCCTTAGACATCGCATGCCTAACAATTATAAACCCCGCATTTTAGTCTCTTTATCGAAAACTCTTTTCAATATCAAGTCGGGCAATTCAACAAGATTCCCGACATCCTGATCGAATGCTCGTCACAAACTTTAGTAGACGGTCGCACCCCCGGATGCCGTCGACGAAGTGCACTAAGGCGGAACACCGCTGCCGCGAGCACCCGAATGGATGCTTTTGGCGACGGGGTTCTCCTACAGTCACTTGGTCGGGGCTATGGGGCGTGGCTATCTATTAAGTTTACCCGGCGAGTATCCGCGTACGCTACGTGAATGCGACGGACTTTTGATCACATCAAAATCCCGTGGCAACCGATTATCTGAGACTAAACTGCTATGTTTATAATATTCAAATTAGTTATCTCATAACTTCTTGTGGATTCTAAATATTGTATCACAATCCAGATAAATAGAAAATGTTAAATTTTCCGAACGAGTAATCAAACACCCAAGATTTCCCCAATATATCTCAACACTTAAAATCAGTTTAAAAAACATCCATCACATGCCATAGTACCAATGGTCCAGCCGTAGAAGGGTCAAGCCAACGCCTCACATGTGGCACGCCGTACTGCCCCAAACCCTAAGGTTTATAGGCAGTTCAAGACGGTCACATAATCGAGTTAAGGTTTGTTGTCTTCTAGAGGGTCCACCGCGTTACTTGTATGACTTTACGAAAGTTTCAAACACGAGAAAAAAATCCAACTTTTGAAAATTTTCGGACAGGGGAAAAAGAGAGTTATTGATATCCGTTCGAACTTTTTAACAGTTTCTAAAAATTACCCGGACAAAATTAAACGAAGTTAAATTATCCGATTGAATCAACGAGTCCCCAATACAACCTTAGAAAACTCAACACTTGAGTAGAATTAAAAAATTCCCAGAAAAAAATGACAATAAAGGACCTAAGAATAAATATATGAAATATGAGGGACTAAGTCCAAATTGTGGCCGCGGAACCGCCGCCAAACCAATGGTTTGGCCGCGGTTCCGTGGTCACGTGAGCAACTTAGTGGATCGTACTTCACAGTAATTCTTAGTTTTTCCTGCTTGTTTTTCTGAGCAGTTTTAATTCATAAAAAAACACATTTTTGAAAAATGTACAGAGAGGGGTAAACATCGGGGTTTCCGGGTTCGATTGGACTTTAAACTTCGTCTAGACTTCGCCTAAAGCTCTAGCTTGGCTCTGATACCACTGTAGGGTTGCTAGGCACGCTCACAAGGTTGTACGAGGCATCAACCATGCCCGATTAAAAATTTAGCCGTGTCGAAAAACTCAAAGCCGGATCTTTAAACTAGAGTTTAGGTGGAAACAAGCATGTTAAACAGTTTAATACTAAGTGAGAGGGATTACAACCTTTGTAGATCCGGTCCTTCACTTCTTAAGCTCCGTGTTGAAATCCCTTCGCTGCGATCATCGAGTTCCGGACTCTCGAGAGGTTCCACGAAGAGAAAGATGCAGTCTTGCTTCCAATCTTCGATACAAAGATGATCTACCTTGAAGTTTCGTTAACACAAGCTAACACTCATAATATGAAGTGAACACCCTCATCTAAATGGCAAGGATAGATGAGGATGATGAAGTAGGATTTTTGCTCTCTTTTATTATCTTTTTCTCACACTCATTCATCACTTGGGAAAAAGCTAGTAAGCTTTTTCATGAAAGAAAGAAGAAGGAAGAAGATGAATGAATCAATTAGAATCCTTTTTTGATGAATAAAGCAAAGGAGATGATGATGAATAATGCAACCATGGTTGACTAAACCATTGTAGAGACTTAACTAGGGCTAGGGTTTGGGTTAGGTCAAGGAATGAGTCATAACAAAATATCTTTCACAAAACAAAACTAAACCTTCTAGAATCATCTAGAAAGCATTAACCCAAATCAAACCCTAATCTTGTTTAATCTCTACTAAACATGTTGCATTAGTTATCATATCATGTTACAATATTATATATCACATATATAATATTTATTGTAACCAAATAAAATAATACAATTAACATATATCGCATATATATCAATTTATTACCCGAGTGAGAAAAAGAATCTTTTAGTGAGCAAATATTAGTTAATGTAATTTAATATATCACATATATTATTATACATTAAATTATCGAATCAACACCTGATCCGACAATCCGGCTATATCGCATATAACCGACTAATATTTATCCGTACCGATTCATCGAATCAACACTTGATCCGATGACCCGGCTGATAACAAATATCGCGAGAATAGAATACGGTATCTCATATCGTATTATCCTTGGTCCCGTACATATCACATATGTGCTTCTACTCCGTTTTGCCTGAGTCAAGAAACCTCTGTGTAGGACTCTAAAGAATCGTCAATACGCCGGCAGTAGGTGATGATCATATCAAACACCCACAAGCTGCAAGCGGTCCGCTAAACGTAACAACCACCGAGGTATTGAGCGCTCAGAAGATCAACAAGCAAGCCTGCACATTCTCCTGTGAATCCAATCAGTAACATTCCCGTACAGTCCGGTCTCGTCGTCTGATATGTCGCATATCTCGCCTAGGGGTGGTAAACGTCAGACCCCAGTAGCTCGATAAGTCGTGTCGATATGAGGTCTATAACAGTTCGAGAAACTAATGATAACACTTACCAGTAAATCTCAGCAACCCTGGACAGGGATTTCCGGTTATAGCCAATCGAACACAGTACAACATCAACTCCCTATACCGAGAGAGACGAATCCCCTCCTATCGCTCATTGCCTCCATGTGATTCGGGATTGTACCCAAAAGCCACCTTTTTGCATGCCCTCTTGGACGTGGAATGATGGAAATCAAAGCACAGTGGGAATCACACAAGACTCTATGACGATCTCGGGTCAACAGACTACTCTGTACCAGTGTCACCGGAGAACTGCCATCTGACGTGAGGTATAATACCATCTGCGAGTTCTCACCAAGTCCGTCCAGTGTACCCAGTCTCTACTGAGCACCCGTACACCATCCTTGATGTCAAACAGCGATGGATATAGGATCATCCATCGCCCATCATATGGGTCAAGATGCGTATACGCTAGTCTACTCTGGTGCATCGATGCCCTGTCTCGATACACCCTCGACTAGGAACAGTTATAGGATGTACTCGTCGACTACCGTGGCCCCACTAGTATGATCTCATCATAGTCCCAGTAGTCGAGTACATATCCTAAGGGCTTTATCAACATGTAACATAGAGACAATCAGAGTACATGTTAAGATAAAGTACAACCGGATAGCATACTATCATGTCGAGTAAGAAAGTCCTCCCTATATATGTCCAAGCATCCATTACAATATACATCGTATGTACAGTAATGGCCTCTAGGGCATACATATAACTAACACAAAACACCTACTTCACCATCCTACACTAGATTAGCACTCAAGTGTAGTGTGTTTCCTTCACTAAGGTGTTTAGTGAAGAGGTAGTTTGGATTAGTGGAGCTTCGGGTGGATCATCTTCGGCACGAAGGTCATCAAAGGAAGCTTGTTCATTCTTCAAGTGGAGCCTAGTGGAGCCGTAGGGACTACTACAAGGAGCATTTGAAGCGAAGGACTCGATCAACAAAGGTTGTTGATTCTATCCTTAGCTTAGTTTTTGTTAATATCATCATAGTTAACCCTAATTATCTAGTTAGATTCTTGGTTAGTTTAGTTTAGCACCCCAAATTTTTAAAGTTGCATGCTTGATGCCGGTTTTGACCTCATGCTGGTGCTAGGGTAAACTTTCAGGCATGGCGCAGGATACGGATTAAATTCAGTGGATGATACAGTCTAAGAAGTTTTTTAGATTTAGAGTTCATTTGTGAACTGGGTCCCATCAGATATCCAGACAAATTCTGAGACATGTATTGCTCATTTCGGAAGATAGTCTTTCTCCGTGAAGTTGAGATATAGAGAGATAAAGATAGAAACATTAGAGCGGATCCACTCACTAAGGCAATTTCTCGAAAGCAATATTTTCACAAACGGGCTTTATGAGACCGATTAGTAGAGAAGTTGGGTGTTCGATATCACACTGGCTGTCAGTATGGGGCCCCACAATAATTAGCCTAAAGTGCAAGTAGGAGATTGTTGGTTATAGTGCCCTCAAGTCAATTATTGTAATCGCAGGCATGCGATTGTGATGATTGAGGGAGGACCTATACTGGTAGAACAGTCTTACTCAAAATGATAGTATGCTATCTGGTTTGTCTTTATCATCATGTACATGCATTATGTGGTATTACAGATCACTATTACATGTTGATAGAGCACATATGATTCTTGCTTGACTACCAGAATTATGATGGTGATCATATACATGGGAGCTGGGTGATCTATAAGCACATCCTTAAATGTCCCTAGTCGAGCGAGTATCGAAACTGGGCATCAGTACTTTGGAGTAGACCCGTGTGTACTTATCGAGACCCCGACGAGGGGCGGTGGCCGATCTCACAAGACATTGGTGTCAGTTAGTCACCTAAGATAGTATACATGTGCTCATTGGGTTATGAATACTCTGGACGGACTCGCCGGGAACTTACTAGTTGGTATTATACCTATTGTCAGATAGCAGTTCCTAGGTGACATGTGTACAGGCTTAGAATGAGATTAGTGTTAATTAAGCGATAATGCTTGTTTTTAGTAAAAAGTTAACCAAATTAGTTTTCACATATTTTATAAAAATTAATTAATATTTTATTATTATTTGTTTTGGGTTGCATACACTTGTGCATGTTAACTTGGGGGTTATGCAGGTGTTAACCATGCTTAAGTAGCCATGGCACTCTAAACCAATTTCTTGCCTTGTTAACCCTTTTCATTATTCTTTTGACCAAGGGTTGACTTGAGAGAGAAAGAGGAGGGTCTGTCGGCCTGATATCGTCATTTGTCTCGTGTGAGTTCCCACTGTACTTTGATTACTACCCTACCACTGCTTAAAGGAGTCGTGCAAACAGGTTTTAGTTGGGTACAGTCCCGAGCCACATGGAAGCAGTGAGCGGATTGTCGGGGATTCGTCTCTCCCGGTATTGGGGGGATGTCGCGCAGTGCACGGGTAGCCATCACCAGAAATCATTGGCCAAGGTACACGAGAATTATAGATTTGGATCAGTAGTTTCTTAGGAGGTGATAGGCTTCAAACCGACATGAATTATAGTATTATTAGGGGTCTGACATTATCCACCCCCCAGACTTGATATGCGATATTCTTATACGAACAGACCGGACTGTACGGAGATTTTCACTGACAGGCTCAGTAAGAGTTCGGAAGAGTTTGCTTATCGGCCTTCTTTTCGCTCAATACCTGGATAGCCGTTGCGTACAGCTAGTGCCGCTGACGTTCTTGTGGTTAAACCCACTGCCAGCGTATTGACGTGTCTTTAGAGTCCCACGCAGAAGGTTTTCACGGTTCAGGCGATATGATGTAGATGACGTATGTTGGTATATACAGGTGTCCGATTAAATATGTGTACAGGCTACACAGACTTTTATCGGACGGTTGATAATACTAGCGGCTTAGGATTTTGCCGGATTATTAAATCAAGTTTTGATTTATTAATTTATATATATTTTTTATATATGTATTCTTGTATTATTCTTCCCTATTATTTTTCCCTCTTGGCTATTCGTATTTTTATACGAATACGCGTATATGTATTTCGATATGTATACCAGGTTGTATTCCGTATTTATACGGAATACATTCTAGAAATTGGACACCTCATTATATGATTTTCTTTTTTAGAAAATCATTTGTTATTTGTAAATGTGGTGGAGAGGTGAGGTGGCTTGAGCATGTTGAAGTATGTAGAGAGGTATGGCACTTATTTGTTTATTGTAAAGTGGGTGAGATATTTTTCTTGCATGGTTGAAAAACTATTAGCCATTCTATCTACATGCTACACTCATTCATTTGATTCACTCTTGATTCATTCTTTCACTCTCTTGGAGACTTAGTCATTTTCTTGAGTTTCTCATGCCCATGGCATTCCAAACCTCCTCCTCCTCCTCCTCCTTCTTTGATTGCTCATTTGAGCATGAGGTATGAGAGAAAAAGATAGTGAGATATTCCTAGACCCTACACTCCATTGCTAGTGACCATAGAGCGTCGGTCTCTTTTCTAGGCGAAGCTGGAGCCTGCATAATTTCCCTCGGGTGGATCGTCTTCGATAGAGGGAGACCGGCAATCAAGATTGACCCAGGACACCTCTAGGAGCTAAGGATGATGGTAGAAGACCGAAGGACACGGATCATTCGGTATAACACTTCTATCACTATAGTTTAGCACTTTGTAGATTGCTAGTAAAGGTTTATGGTTCGATCTTGACGGGTTCTTTAGAGTAAAAGTTTTTAAACGTTATTTTTGTTCCACATCAGCCACGGTAGATGACCAGGGCAGTATCGTAACCCAACACGTTTCCTTCAGGTGGATCATCTTTAGCAAAGGAGGACCGGCTTGCAAGCGCGATCTGGAGCACTTGAAGAAAACTTGAGGATGTGAGTTTTCTACACATAATAGATTAGTTTAGCTCACTATGTTTTGTTTATAAGTCTTAGCTCTTTAGTTCGATTCTTGGTTTCGGAATTTTAGCAAACTAGAAATTTTTGAAATCTATGTTGCCATCTTCTAAAAACAGTTTCCGAGTGTGCCTAAGTTCCCAGCATCTAGAAGACATATTTTTTAGAGAGGGTGACTCCATCACCTGTGGGTACACCACCATGCTAGGAGTCGTCCATTTTAAAATACTTTTAGAATGCTTTCCATGTACTCGATTGGGAAACTTCCCAAATCTAGATCTAAAACCGGAATCCCTGACACATTATCCATCTGGTTTTGTACAAGACATTGCATGATTGACTCAATTGCCTAAACAAATGATATGTCATTCATGCCAGTCCCTCTCCTCATCAGTCTAGAAGACATCCTTTTTAGAGAGGGTGACTCCATCACCTGCGGGTACTCCACTACACCAGCAGTCATCCATTCTAAAATACTTTTAGAACGCTGTCTAAATTACCTATTTGGGAAACATCCCAAATCTAGATCCAGTCACCAGAATTCCTGATATATTATCCATATCCAACATAGACAAAACACCTTGTGACAACCAAAGTCTGACCGATTGTAGTATAGGAACATCTCTTCCTATTTAGAGTATGTCATCCAAATTCCAAGACAGTACTCCCTACATCCTTCTTACTAGGTTCATCTATTGTTTTGATGAAGTCAATCACCTTGACTGTCAAATAAAAACGGATGATTCGTCTCCGCTATCCATGCTTTAGTCTACGAATAGACATAAGCAACTTGCACACCTTCCGCTACTCCCACTAACTACGATAACCCTATGGCATAGTCATATACACGTGCACTTCCAAATTCCCATTTGGAATGACGTTATAGTCATCCATCTGCCAGATATCATAGCCATGAACTGTATCAACGCTAAATCATATCCATATAGACTTCAGCGTAGATACTGAAGTAAAGGTCACATCACAATCCACAACGGGTATTTGATGAAAACTCTATAAAACAAGTCAGCCTTATTAGGTTAGTACTTTTCCACCTGCACAGGTCCCGAAAGATCTACCTGCTCCTAATGGGTAGCAAAGTCTTAAATCTATAATTTGCTGAAGTGCATGGAGTCTATCTTGGATATGAAGTATCTGGTCACCTGGAACTTACCACTTCTTATGACCTGCTGATAACAAGTAGGGCAAATCCACAACAGGTACTTGATGAAAACTCTTTACAACATGTCTAGCCTTATTAGGTTAGTACCTTTCCACTTGCACAGATCCTAAAAGATCTACTTTCTCTTAATGGGTTTTACCCCTTCAGGAGCATACAGGAAAATCCAAAATCCATGATTTGCTCAAGGGCATGGAGTACATCTTGGATACGAAACACCTGGTCACTTAGAAGTTACCACTTCCTATGACCTACTTATAACTATAACTAGTAGGGCCATCATCACCATGATGCTGACCTCCCTGTCACCGTCTACGAGAAAACCTAAGTATCTCTCGGGTGTTTTAGGTCACCTACTGAAATCTGCAGAGTGGTTAATGGTCTGTCAAGTCCAATTGAATCCTTAACTTCTACTAAATTTTCGGTAACCGTTTATGGTTCTGGAATCACCCCCAATTCAACTATACTCCTACTAGTTTCTATTGTAAAAAGATTCCTTTTATAAAAATGTTGACGAGTCAAGAACAATGTAACGATTGATCTTGGAAATGGTAGAAAACAAAATCCTAGCAAATGCTTGGGATAATCCACAATCAGCCATTACCGAAGCGTGCCTCGAGTTTGTCCGTATTCCGCTCTTAAATAGAAATCGGATAACTCCATATCTTAACAACCTCATGATATGTAACCATTCTATGTCCATATAGAATCAAGGCACTAATTTAGATGGAACCAGATCCAAATGTCATGCAGCTGTTTCCTGTGTATATCACCTAATAGAAAAAGGCCAATACAACATTACTCATCATGGAGCGCATCCACAGATGAGTAACCTACGAGAGAATCAAGTTATCAATACTATGATGGAATACTTAGCATTAGTATCTACATCTTCGAATACCTTGAAGAATCCTGATACTTCCTATGTATGGTTCTCTATTTTATTCTTACACCTATAAACTTCTTAAATTCTTTGGACCTTGCATTACAACGAATGTGTGTCTAAAATTAGAGAACTCATAGGTAAACTTGAATAAAGTAAGAGTACCAACCCCTTGTCTCGAAGGATACTGGACAACATACATTTCCATCTATTAGTCCCAAGTGTATACCAACTCAAATTTTGTGTTTTGTAAATTGAAAACTGTATCTTGGTTAAGAATGTCTTACACCGTTATTCAGTGCACCTTACCATATCCTCAACTGATAAAGGTAAACATTTATAACACAATTTTCAAAATGTATATATCACTTTATAAAATAAAGGTACAGATATTTCATTTTAAAATTTGGTGCATAACAACGGTTATTCGAAACCAAATATTTGCCGTTAAGCAAAACCAGGCGATTAAATCCAATATCACACATTGCAACGCATTCCGATATTGAGGATCAAATCACCTATTTCCCAATATACTACTCCTACTCATCATCTGTAACACCGTACAGATGTGAGATTCAAATCTGGTAAATACATACTCTGGAGTAACAATTTGATTGGGAAAAGTGTTCTCTTTTACAAGTACACAGAAATACTGAAACATGAAAATGTTTCATAGGGCGTGGTCATGTATTCCTACTAATGCCTTTTCCATTATACAGATTCATGACAGTAGTCACAATTTCCTTTGCCCTCACTTCAATCCCTTTATATGTCTCTACATCTTAACTTCTACACACCATCCATAGGCTGATTGATTTTCTTCCTTCCCTACCATTTGGCACCAGCCTAAGCTTTGGAAGAAGACCATCCAATAAGTATAATAGGTGTACTCTCCTAATACAAGGAGCTCTCGCAACCTCAGAGAAGGTAAAGGAAAGAGACAACCAAATAATCCTATTAAATTTATCCAGAACCTGTGGCCATCCTCGATTGAAGTAACTTCTTCGAGTTAATATGTAACTATACGATGGCCGTTTCAAGCAATATAGATCATCAAAGTGATACGAAGTGTTCTGAAGAAATGCAAAGGGTAATGTAGGAGTGGTAGGGATATATGCGACTTTGTCGCAAATCAAGACAAGCCAAAGCCAAATGGTGTAAGAAGGTTCGGTTAACTTAGTTCATGAGTTTTTAAGGTAAGTCATGAGTCACTTTGTTGGTATACCTAGCGCGGCAGCATGGTTTCGGGAGGCATCGTCTATGCCAATTTAAAATTTCGCCGTTATAGATAACCCTAACCATGAATCTTTAACTAGAGATTTAAACTAAACTTCATGTTAACAACTTAACATCTAAGTGATAGGTATTACAACCTTTGTAGTCCATTCCTTCGCTTCATAAGCTACGAGTCGAGATCCTTTTGCTGCGATCATCAAGCACCCGACCTCTTCAGAGGCTCCATGAAATGAATGATGCATCCTTGCTTGAAGTTTTCATTATCCAAAATGATCTACCTTGAGGAGTCACAAACCCAAGCTATCTCTTCACCAATTAGGGATTATTGAAGCTAACACACTAATCTATATAGCTAGTACAGAAGAGTATGATGAAGTAGGAATTTTGCTCTCTTTAGTTTTCTTTTTCTCATAATATTTTATCACAAATGAAAAAGCTAGCAATCTTTTGGAGGAAGAAGAAGATGAAGTGATAAAAGAATAATTGTTGTGGTTAGAAATGCAACCAAGGGGTTAAGAATATCATGCTTAACCCTTGTAGAGACTTAACCATGAGCTAGGGTTAAAGGTAAGGTCAAAAAATATCTTAAGCTAGACAAAAAGAGTGGACAAAGTCAATGAAGCCTATAAGCTTCTACAAGCTTTCACCAAATATCAACCATGACAAAATCCACAATATTTGAATTACTTAATGATAAATATAAATCCTAATTTTAACCCTAGCATGGTTTAATTCTCATAAACTCTAGTTGCATTTATAACCTAGCATGTTACAATTATACATATTACACACAAACACACACACACACACACATATATATAATATTGTAAAGAAAAGAATACATTTAACATATATCACATATATATCAATGCATCCTAAGTGAGAAAAAGAATCATTTAAGTGAGCTTATATTAGTTAATATAATATAATATATCATATATACAATTATACATTAAATTATTAAATCAATACTTGATTTAATAATCCGGCTATATTGCATATAACCGACCAATATAACATGTATCATTTTATCGAATCAACACTTGATCCGATAACCTGGCTATTGTTGGGTTTATCTAGCACCTCACAAGGGTTTGTAATGCATCAAACATTCTACAGTTTAATTTTTAAGAGTGCTAAGCAAACTAACCTAGGATTAAACTAGAAATTTAAAGTAACAAATAAATTAGTATCACATACTACAAGTAATATAACACAAAGTAAAGAGAATACAACCTTTGTAGTTCTCTTTGCTTGACTCCTTGGCAACTTGAGAGTTTGAACGGGCTTGCTAGTGATCTTCCGAGTCCACGATGATCCACCCGGAGTCCTCTTTGTCTAAGCTCCAAGCTCCACTTGATCAAAAGATGAAGATGAAGCTAACACTCTAAACTAATTGGGTAGACTAGTGTAGAATGATGATGTGGTTTGTTTTCTCACTTCAAAACCCTATCTTTATCACTATCTCACTCACTAACAAAGTCAAGAGAGCAAGAGAGAGGAGGAAGAAGATAATAGCAACTCAAGAGCTCAAAGGTTGTGATGAATAATAATAATGATATGAGAATGAATAATATATATATATATATATATATATTAAATCACTCTCACTAGTAACCATAGGTTAATAAATGTAACATTTCAGAAAATATAAAATATTATTTTTGGAATTTAATATTAAAATAATATATTTCCCGAAAATTGGCGATTTGCGAAATCGGGGTTTTCGAAAAAGAGTATAAATATATACCAATAATTGTGAAATAATTGAAATTAAAAAGATTTATTCATTTAAAAATATATTTAAAGGATTTGGCATTTTTAAAATTTATTATATGCAGTTTGGATAGAAACCCGATTAGTGCACTGCTAATCACGATTAAGCCAAATCCGTGTTTCTACAGTTTTCCGTGGCTAGTGCACCATATCATGTTATATTTTGATTACATGTTGTATTCTTGTGTTATTTTTGGGTATTATGTGATTCGGGTTTAAAAGAGAAAAGAAAATGAAAATGGCATAAGGGTAAATATTGAGAGAGAGGGTTAGAATAAGTGAGGAGAGAGAGAGGGGCTGCCTCATTTCTTTTCCTCCCCATTTCTTTTCATCTTCTTCATCTTCACCTTCCCTCCACCTTCACCCCAAGGTATCATCTCAAAAACTCCATCAAAACCCTAAACACCTTTCATTAAAGTTGATCCCCTCTTCACCCTCTACACTTTGGACCCATCAATATTGGATTTTGAGGACCTTGGCAAACTAGGGATTTTCTTGAGTTGCATTCATGAGGTATATCTTCTTCCATTTAGTGTAGTTTTTAGTTCTTTATATTCTAGTATAGTTTAAAAATGGTTTAAGTGTGTAATGGTGAAGTTAGAAATTTCCTAGAGAAGGATTAGGGTTGGAATTTGTGTTGTGGTGATGGAAGTTGCTGTTATAAGACCCTAGTGCTGTTTTACTGGCCAAGACCTAAGTTAGAAACTAATATACAAACTTTAGATTCGTCGATATCGGAAAATTGTGAGAATTTTGATGGTATTTAGGAATCTGTAATGACTCGGGGACCTGGAAAATTGTTTAGCAAAGACAGTGAGATGAGCAGGTGACTGTGAGTGTACACTAGAGACCGGAGACCCTAATTCAACTGCTGGGCCGCAGAATTATTTTTTGTGGCCGCAAATTACGGCCACATTAGGAAATTTGGGGTTGGTTCTTGGTATATGGTTCACTTATCTGATAATTAGACCCCCTATATGTGCAGAATTGGCCAATTTTACCTAAGAGAGAATCAGGGATCACATTGGGGTGTTTGGGGGATACGTTTTCCTTATTTTGGATTGCTTGGATTTGGTATTTGGATTTGTGTTTGGTTGTTGGATGTTTGTACATCAACGACTAGGGGTAATTAGTTGGTTTTGCATGCGTGGGCTATTGGTTCTAACCTATAGGCGATCCGTGTGCCGTTTCGGTTTTCAGAACTTTTTTTAATAGCGTTGCGATATGTGTTATTAATATAGGTACCTTCGCGTGGATTCCAAGGCGACGGAGCATGGCGTTATCGACTTCGGCAAGCAAAAAGCAAGGTGAGTGGATCTATATCCACGGGGGAAGTCGGATGGATGGCGTATAGCACCCCCGCACACTTTGATGGAAAACGATTCATAGTATATGGTTAAGAAAACCTTTAATAAAAAACTATAGATAGAGTTAAAAGATAGTTAGAGAACTATATTAGAAACTAAAGGATAGTTAGAAGTGATATCAAACGATTAGTATGTGATGACGGGACTTGAGGATCATATTTGATGATATTGCCGTTTAGGGTACTATAGGACTAGATAGTCGACGTACATGTGTCATCCGAACCATACTTATTTCATAACTGAAGAATCATATGCATCTTTTAAACAGATACCTTGAGGGACGTTACGGATTTTCAAATGATATCTTTTCCTTTAAAACACCGTATCCCCTAAATTCAAAACTACGATTCGCATCTTTTAAAAGTTGATTGTATGATTCGGGTATGTATGTTAGATTAGATATGTATGCTTAAAGTAAGATAGAATGTTTAGGTAGAATTGATTTGATGTGAGATATAAATGTGATGAAAAGAATGCAAGATGTGATATGATGACTTGGTGATATGTTGGTATACGGATGCGAGTCGATTGAGATAACTGATACCTTGCCGGTCTCCTGATATGAGATTGCTGTGGATGTGACCAGGGACATAGGTATACTGATATATTCATATATGTTGTGCATCATAAGAGACTGCCGTATGAGACGTTAGGTCCGTACCCCTCTTTTGTCATATAGGATGATATGATCCCTATTGGTTTAATGCCGTCGTACGATGATTTTCCGTACGTGATGAGTTTGACTTGATGATTGATCCATATCCTTGACTAGAGGATATCGTACGATGGATTATACCGTACGTGATGTTGTGAGGCTGGATGCCGATTGATAGGTCCTCCGACTCGGTCATATTAGATACGTGTACCTGTCAGCATTTGCATGTGATTTACCTTATGATGCACTCATGTTATTCGCATTGCATTACTTATACCTGTGCTAATACATTTACACCATCATCGATGATGCGTATGTTACACGGACACAGATTGCCGGCTCACACACTTCATCATCGATAATTGCCATGCCACTACACAATCGGATTACTGCATCATGATATGACTCTTTGAATAATTTACTTGCTATAGTTACCTATGCACCTTCATACGATGTTGCATTTGACTTTGGAGATATTGGGAACCGCCGGACATATTCTCAAAACTGGAACATTTAAAGGAGCGGTTTTCCCTTAATGTGATACATCACTGTTCCATGTTGCATGATATACGGATATGATTACATTTCTATCATATGTCGCATATATCATGCTTTATGATTTTACGCATTGAGATATCTTGTTTTCATGACATTTCTGGATTTGAGAACCGTGGTCATTTTAAAAGAAAGTATGTATTGTTTTAAAAACCCGGTTTCTCTTGATATGATATTTCAGTTCGTCCACCATGCGTTTTCTCGGTTCTGAGACATGTGACATGTGAAACCCGATTCGAGGAGCTGGATGAGGCCGATTGCGGGTACATGGTGGACCCTGTATGGTACCCCGGGGCAAGAAAGGGATGATCTGCAGTAGACGGTAAGCCTGGAAGATGGACTACTACCTACCGGTGATAGTATTTGGAATCGGCGGATATCCGGAGGTTACCGAACGGAGTCGAAAGATGATATAGGCCGATCCAGACTGACGGAGCCCGTGGGCCGATCCGGACTGACGGAGCCCGTGATATGAGGATTTACATGTCGATGATGGACACGGGTTCTATGATGTTTTCGAGTGTCAAGGTTGGACACTCCGGTTCCATGATTTTTATGTGTCGCGAGGGACACCCGTTTATTTATATCCTCATATTTTCATGCATATGCTTTTATGATATTTACATGCATGATATTGTTGTGTCAACGGTTGACACGTGGACGAGATCCACATGCATACATACATTGATTATATTGTTGGATGATATCCACATGCTGATTGATATTGATATTAGTGTTGGCACATATACAGACCCGGTCACCATAGATATTATAGTATTATCTTTATGATATAGTTGACCTAGGAGTCGTTATTTATTCGATTTCTACTTGTAGATGTTTTTCTACTCAAGAGTTGGCAACTCTCCCCCGTTGTGCCACAGTTCTTGCAGGTTGACCGCACGGATCAATAGCGGAATCGCTGGCACATAGCTACTTTTGGGTGGTTTGCTTGGTAGGTGGGACATTCGCATCATACCCACTCTTGTATTTACTATTTCACATTGTATCTATTAAACTCCATCAATCAAAATTAGTAAATTGTATAATTAATCAGACTTAGTGAGATTGTGGTTGCGAGACTTAGAGCGAGGGGTTTCCGCTACTTGTGGTTTTGATGTCTTGCTTATTTTTTTTTATCCTTTTTGTGGTGAACTTCGCCGTTGGGCGTCGTATACTTACATATATTGTCTTGCGTGGTTGTGATCCGCCGTTTGGCGAAGAGCTAGCTCCCGCTTGGGGATGCCATTATTCTTATTTTGTATTTGTGGTTTTGGATCAAAATATATAAAGAATGTGCTGCCCAAATTTTTAAAAGACGAAACACGTTTTCAAACTTTTAAATTTCACTTGCATTTTTATGTTTCTTTTCTATGCATTAAGAAAACTTTATTTCATTATACCTTTACTTCAAAACTTCACCTTCTTTATTTTCTTAAAAAGGTTTAGATTTCTGGGTTTTCAGCTTACTTGAATTACGTTACGCCTCTAGACATTGCGTGATTTAAGTGCTGGTCACGAGCTAATATTTTGGGTCATGACAAAGTTGGTATCAGAGTGCTAGGTTTAACCTTGGCTCGAGTCTATATTTGACTATGCGGGGTCTAAGGCGGGTATGTATTTCGGAACCTAGGCTTGACCTTACGGAACTTAGACTTGAACGGGGGGGTATTAGACCTTAACTTTCGTTTCATAGGTTGAACCTGATTGATGGAGTAGGTAGCTTGAGTAGAGTGACGTACTGTACGTATGTTCCGCGGCATATTTACGATACGATACTCCACTTAAGAAACCTTAGGATGTACATATTTTGAGATCTATGATTCTCTTCGTACCCATGATTATACATCCATTTGAGATCCTTGATTCTATTCATTTCCATGAGCATACTCTCATTGATTCTGTTTCTTCTTATGATCATATATCCATTCTGGATCTGTCGTTCCCTTTCATGTCTTTGATCTGTTTTCGTCGATGCACGCTTGATGTTCCTGTTACCATGTTTGAGCACAGATTGAGCTGCTGCTAGTGTTGCGGTCAGAGCGAGCTCTTCTGGTACGAGGACTGACCATCATGTTTTCTGGTGACATGGGAACGTCTCGATATTGTGTTTTGTGGTGACCTCTTGTTGAGGCGAGTGTTTGGTTTTTCACCGGATGATCGGGCCATTGAGAGAGACTACCTGTTGTGAGAGGACTGTTGATGTACAACCTAACTCATAGATTGTGATGTCTTCTACGTGCAGACAGATGACCCAGCTATTGCTGAGATTGATAGGATGCCGCTTCCAAAGCTTACGAGCTGAGATCACCGGAGCTTGCAGGCAGAGATGCGACAGATGATAGCTAGTCTATCCCGAGTTGAGAGACGAAGGTGATTCGTCAGATTGATGCGCCGACGCAGATCAAGTTGAGTTGTAGATTTCCAGTGTGGAGAGTCTTACTTAGGTATAGAGATGACCGATCCAGAAATGACCGTCGATGTATCGCCTTTCCTGGAGGATTGAGGCATTGTTTAGCATGCAGACCAAGGGTATTCGCATGTTGCCTAGACGAAGTTAAAAAGGTTCGAACGAATGTCAGGAAATCGATTTTTCCCCAAGTTTAAAGTGTTCGGAGTAACATGCAAGTGATTCTGTGGACCCTCTAGAAGAATGAAACCCTAACTCGACATGATGACCATGGAACCGCTTTTGAACCTTAGGGCTTGCGGCAGTTTAGCGGTGCAATCAGTAAGGCTTGGGTTTGCCCTTCTACGGCTGGTCCAGAGGTACTGTGGTATGTACAAGATATTTTTAGACTGTGCTCAGGTATTGAGCATTCGGGAAATTTTGGGACCTCAATGACTCGATCGAAAAGTTTAATGTCGTCCTCATAACATGTGATAAGAGATCAGCAAGCTGACCAGCTTTGGATAGAGGACCTCACCCAGATGTGTTATGAGTTGATCGAGAACGGACGAGTATTGAGTATTCCTCCGATAGTTGGGACGAGTTCCCGAGGACGTGTTCGGCCAGATATCTTCTACAGAGTGATGAAGATACAGAGTACGCGATTTCGAGTCCGTGTGAGAGACTTCGGATTGTCCGTGGCCGAGAACAGTAGCAGTACGTAGACCGCAAGACGTGACGTCGAAGCGGATGATGATAAAGACGAGTGGAGCCAGAGGTTCATGCGCGATGCTGACGAGAGTTGCTACTCCCTGTCGAGATTAGAAATCTGATATGCATACAGAGGCGTTGGGATACGGCCAGTTCCCGAGGAAATGTGTGCAGAACACGCAGATGTCCAGAAAACGAGAAAAGATTATATAAGAGTACCAGCCTCCGTACAGTTCGGCATAGGCGAGATCGGAAGAGACCTTGAGCAGGATTCCTTCAAGGACACTGCTGCAATGAGATTTTCGCCCAGGATCAGATGGGTCATGTGTATTCAGATGACCAGAGGCCGACGCCAGTAACGTGCTTCTTTACGAGTGGTCGTGATGATTGGCCGAGAGATGACTAGAGAAGTGCTAGAGCGGAATCATTCCCGTAGCACACCTGACCGGGACGATGAGCCGATGGGTTGCGAGATTGGTGAATCTGCAGAGAAGATAAGGACCCAGAGACTGAGGACGCCAGACCGTGAGCAGGAGGCAAGCCGATGTTCTTGTTCTGCCAGTTTTAGGCGCACCGATTTATTTTTCGACATTGTAGGAGGTGTACCTCAATGTCATTTGTTGCGATTTGAGTTTGTGATCCGAGTATCACGCTTATATCACTTGGATTTGAGTTTTGATAATTGAGTTTCATGATGTCGTTTTCGTGCACCATGGCTGCACCTACTGGGTATTTCTATTTTGTGCAGAGTTATTGCACTTGAGATATGTTTTTTTTATATACACCGTTGTGTTGGTTTATGATCTATGCATATCGATCGCACTTGATATTGATTTTTGTGTCTTGGCTGCACATGTTTATAATTTCGTGGATTTCATACGGATGATGTGATTTTTGCACTCGGTATAGCTTATATGTGCTTGCGGTGCACTGATATGTATTTTGTGCATGCAGTTGCACACATTTATGATTTTATACACCTTGGTGTACTTGGTGTTGCTTTTTATGCGTTTGAGTTATTGATTGTATTTCCTGCATTTGATACACCAGATGTTGTTTTCGTGCACAATAGATGTGCCAGATGTGTTTTCGTGCACACCCGTTGCACTGGACAGATTTTTTCGTGCATACCTGTTGCACTTAGTTTTGAATTTTGTGCATATTGTGGCACCTGTATTTGGATTTTATTTCCATGCGCACCAGACGCACGTGATTGTTGGATACGCCTTTTGAGGCTGACTTTGCTTTTTGAGCACTTTGTTTTAGTGATGGGCACTATATTATGAAGTAGCCAAACATGACTGATCCGAGGACAGTACCTGTGTACTTTACATGCATTAAAAGTTTACCAAGAGGTTTGTGAAAAAGAGCTATAGTCTCGCTATTTCCTACGTGTCCGTGAGCGACACGAACGTTTATAAAGGAAAACCTTTTGGGATATTTTGAAAAACGACTGAACATGTATTTAGGAAGAACATATATGTGCGTATTATAACATTTCAGAAAATTAAAATATTATTTTTGGGAATTTTTATAATTAAATAATAAAATATTAAATATTTTAATAGGGTGGTATAATTAAATACCGATAAATAGGGAAAAAATTTGGAAAATTATGGAAATTACTAAAAAGAGTGTACTTTTTGTGATTCATGCAAATTATGAAAGTTTATGATTTATTATGCACTAATTTTGTGCTAAACGCGATTAAAAATCGCTAATCGGGCTTTAAGCGTCTTTTGTGCACATGACATGCACATGTTATTTCTAACACTTGTTACATTTTCCTACATGGTTTTCTTCATTTTCTAGCATGGTTTGTTTTGGAATGAATTAAGGAGAAAAGAAAAGAAAAAGAAAATGAATGATATTATAATGAGGTATGGGCAAGTGAGAGAAAGTGAGGGGTCAAGAGAAAGCCATGCCCACTTGTTCCCGTCTTCTTAGTTCATCATTTTCTCCCCCATTTCCTCTTGTGCTGCTGCCCTTCTCCTCCTTCCTCCATAAATCACCCCACTTCATATCCAAAACAAACCCAAAACCCTACTCCCACTTCACAAAAAATGTGCACAAGCTCTCAAGCTACACTTTGGAGAAAGAAAAATCATATTTTGGTGCTGTAGGGAATTCTTGTTAGTTATATGTATGCCCTAGAGGCCATTACTGTACATGCGATGTATATTGTAGTGGATGCTTGGACGTATATAGGAAGGACTTTCTTGCTCGACATGATAGTATGCTATCTAGTTGCACTTTATCTTAACATGTAAACAAATACTGGTTTGTGATCATATGTTGATAAAGCCCTTAGGATGATTACTTGACTACCAGGATTATGATGCAGATCATACTAGTGAGGATAGGTTAGTCGATAAGTACATCCTTCAAATTTTCCTAGTCGTAGGAGTATCGAGACAGTGCATCGGTACTCCAGAGTAGACTAGCGTATGCGCTTCTTTAACCCATATGATGGGCAATGGATGATCCCATATCCATTGGTGTTTGACATCAGAGAAGGTATACGGGTGCTCAGTGGAGACTGGGTACACTGGACGGACTCGCCGAGAACTCCTAGATGGTATTATACCTATCGTCGGATAGCTGTTCTCTGGTGACATTGGTACAGGTTAGTCTATAGACCCGAGATCGTCATAGAGTCTTGTGTGATTCCCACTGTGCTTTGATTTCCACCATACCACGGTCAAGAGATCATGCAAAACGGTTGCTTCTGGGTACAGTCCCGAATCATATGGAGGCAATGAGCGATAGGAGGGGTTTCGTCTCTCTCGGTATTGGGGGTGGATGTTGCGCTGTGCTCGATTGGCCATAACATGAAATCCCTGGCCAGGATTGCTGAGATTTACTGGTAAGTGTTACCAGTAGTTTCTTGAACCGTTATAGACCTTGCATCGACATGACTTACCGGGCAATTGGGGTCTGACGTTAAACCACCCCCAGGCTGTGATGTGCGACATATCAGACGAAGAGACCGGACTGTACGGTAGTGTTACTGATTGGATTCGCAGGAGTTATAGCAGGCTTGCTTGTTGATCTTCTGATCGCTCAATACCCGGGTGGCCATTACATTTAGCAGACCGCATGCGCCTTGTGGATGTTTGATATGATCATCACCTACTGCCGGCATATTGACGAGTCTTTAGAGTCCTACATAGAAGCTTCCTGGTTCATGCGAAACGGAGTAGGAGCACATATATGATAAGTGCGGGACCGAGATTAATACGAGTATGTGATACTGTATTCTATTCTCACGATAAATGATATTAGTCGGTTATATGTAATATAGCCGGATTATTAAATCAAGAATTGATTTAATAATTTAGTGTATAATTATATATTTGATATTTTAAATTACATTGACTAATATTAGTTCACTTAAGATTTCTTTTCTCACTTTTTGATACATTGATATATATGTGATATATATTAATTGTATTTTTTTAGCATATAATATATATATGATATATATTATTGTGTCATGCTAGGTTATACATGAAACATGTATGTATGAGACTTACACCATGCTAGGGTTTATGTTAGGGTTTTATTTATCATTAAGTAATTACAAATTAGTGGATTAAATCTTTGCTAGAAGCTTGTAGAAGCTTGTGGATAAGCATTGACTAAGTCCACTCCTTTATTTTCCTTAAGATATTTTGTGACCTAACCTTTAACCCCTTACTATGGTTAACTCTCTACATGGGTTAGATATATGATATACTCACCCATGGTTGCATTTCTAACCTTATGAGTTCATTCTTCTTCTTCTTCTTCATCAAGTGAGAAAAGCTTGCTAGCGTTTTGAAAAGTAATGGAAACTTGTGAGAAATATATATCTAAAGTGAGCACACTTCCTACTTCATCATCCTATACTATTAGCCATTTAGTTTAGGGTATTTGCTTCACTAATCTACATAATTAGTGAAGATATAGCATGAGCTAGTGTCTCCTCGACGTAGATCATCTTCGGCCTCGAAGACTTCGATGCAAGCTTGTTCGTTTCTTCGTGGGAGCCTCTCTAGAGTCCGGGGGATCATGATCGCAGTGAAGGGACTTCTGCACGGAGCTATTGAAGTGAAGGACCGGTCTACAAAGGTTGTATTCCTTGTTCACTTAGAAGTAAAGTGTTTACATACTATGTTTTACCCTAATTCTCTAGATAAGATCTTGGTTAGGGTTTGTTTAGCACCACAAAAATTTTAAAGTAGCATGATTGATGCTTGCCAAAACCTTGCTAAGGTGCTAAGCTAACCCTACAGTGGTATCAGAGCCAAGCTAGAACATTAGGTGTTGTCTAGATGAAGTTTAAATTCCGATCGAACTTCGAAACCCCGAAAAATCCTACTTTCTGGAAAAAATTTCAAAAGTTGAAATTTTTCATATTAAAAATACTCAGAAAATCATGCACGGAATTCTAGGGAATACTGTGAAGTACGAAACCATAACTCACTCAAGAGACCGCGGAACCGCGGCCAAACCATGCGTTTGGCGGCAGTTCCGTGGCCAACTTTGGGAGTTAGGGGCTAATACTTCAGGGTTTATTCTTGGTTACTTTTTCATGCTTCTGAGAATTTTTAATTCTACTCAAGCGTTGAGCTTTCTGCGAAATATTGGGAACTCGTTGATTCGATCGGAAAGTTTAACTTCGTTTAAGTTTTTTCCGGGTAATTTAGAACGTGTTAAAAGGATCGAACGGATATCAATAACTCACTTTTTCCCCTGTCGGAAAACTTTCAAGTGTTGAATTTTTCCTGAGTTTAAAACTTTCAGAAAATCATGCAAGCAAATCTGTGGACCCTCTAGAAGAACGTAACCATAACTCGATTATGTGACCGTTAAAACCGCCACTGAACCATACGGTTTGTGGTAGTTTAGCGGTGCCACATGTGAGGCGTTGGTTTGACCCTTCTACGGCTGGTTCATAGCGGCTGTGACATGTTCTGGGACTTTTTGAACTCCGCTCAAGTGTTGAGATATTTGGGAAATCTTGGGTGTTTGTTTATTCGATCGAAAAGTTTAACATTGTCTATTTATCTGGAATGTGATACAATATGTGGAATTCATATTGTTAGGCATGAAATGCGAAGTATGTGATATTTCGGATTTAAGATATCGAAAGTGATTGTGGATTCCAAATGTTGTAGTTTTTCACTTTCTTTTCTGTGACCGTAAGTGTAATATGTGGTGTATCGCCGGTTTCGGTGCTATATGTCAATGACAACTGGGATACGAATATTTACTTACGTTGATGATATGTGATGCTATATGTTGCTGTGATATGTTATATTGGATTGTCGTGTTTTGAAAAGCTCGGGGTTTTCATGTGAGATGAGTGTTTTTCATTTTCATTCATGTAAAATTCATTGTATGTAATATTCTTTTATTTGGGCACTTCCGGGTTGAGGATGATGTCACCATTGTATATTATTTACTTTTCCGCATTAGGATAGAGCTAAGGCGGGGAGCACAAGTAACTAGGTTTTAGGGTACGGTGGGAGACCATCTCAAGGAGTTGAGACCGGGTCTCTTAACTCTAGAATTGGTAGGGTTGCTTGCCGCTCTCATAGGGGTCTAGGGATGTGGGTTTGGGTATTCATCGTGACCGTGGAATCCGTGTTTTATACTGGCTTAACTTAAAACACGGAATTCTAGTATATCCAATATTTCATAAGTGATTCTTCTGCTGCTGATATTCTTTGATGTGATTATTTTATATGCGTAAGACGAATGCTTATACTATATATATTTGATATATAAATATTATTGTTTTTGTTTCTTCTGTGATGCTTTGGATGCATATATAAATGGTGTTGGATATAATGCCCTCAAAGTCAATTATGGGATCGCAGGCACGTGATTGCAATGAATGAAGGAGGACCTATACCGGTAGGACAGTCTTACTCGAGAGGTTTGTATACTATCTGGTTTGTCTTTATCATCGTGTACAAGCTTTAGATGACATTGTAGTTCACTATTACATGTTGATAGAGAATAGTATGCTACCATGGTTTATCTTTATCATCGTGTACTGCTTTAGGCGATCTTATAGGTCGCTATTACACGTTGATAGAGCCCTATGGATTCTTGCTTGACTGCCAGCAATATGATGGAGATCATATACGTGGGAGCTGGGGACTATAAGCACATCCTTAAAGTGGTCTTTAGTCGTGGGAGTTTTCGAGACTGGGCATCGAAACTCCATTAGTAAACTAGTGTATACAGTCGAGACCCCGACGAGGGGCGGTGGCCGGTCTCACAAGCCATTGGTGTCAGTTAGTTCACCTAAGATGTATACAGGTGCTCATTGGGTTATGAGTACACCGGACAGGACTCGCCGGGAACATGTTAGTTGGTATTATAGCTGACGTCAGATAGCAGTTCTCTGGTGACATGTGTACAGGTTAGTTCATCGACCTGAGATCGTCATTTGTCTCGTATGAGTTCTCACTGTGCTTTGATTACTACCCTACCACGGCTCAAAGGAGTCATGCAAATAGGTTTTAGTTGGGTACAGTCCCGAGCTACATGGAGGCTGTGAGCGGATTGGTAGGGGTTTCGTCTCTCCCGGTATTTGGGGTGAGATCGCGCTGTGTCTAGGAGAGCCATTACACGAAGTCCTTGGCCAAGGCAGGAGATTTACTAGTAGGTATTCCAGTAGTATCTTAGGGTGTTCTGGGCTACACTCCGACACGACTTGTACCGCTTTTGGGGGTCTGACTTTTACCAACCCCCTAGGTCCGCCATGCGATGCTCATAGACGAACGGACTGGACTGTACGGATATTGTCACTGACAGGCTCAGTAGGGTGTCAGGATTAGTTCGTTCATCGACCTCCCTTTTGGTCAATACCTGGTATCCCGTTACGTACGGCTAGTACCACTGACATGCTAGTTGTTAAATCCACAGCCAAAGTATTGACGAGTCTTTAGAGTCCCCTCCAGACAGTTTTCAAGTTTCGGGCGAAACGTTGTAGAGGTCATATGATATATGGCAGGGTTCGATCATATATGTGCAGTAGTGCACGGATCATGATCGGACGGATCATACTAGTGGGCTTTGGTTTAAGCCGAATCCTAGTATTAGATTTATTGGATTGCTTTAGTCTCATCGCATTCGCATTCAGTCGGAATGCGGATGCAGGTATGTATATACAGGTGAGGGGTATCCTTGTGATCCGTCACGAGTTTACTTTAGATGTTGCCGTATCTTTTTTTGTTGTAAACATTTGGGTTAATGTTTACAAATGGAAATTATGAGCTAGAAATCATGATTAGGAGCATTAATTATGACACATGCATAAGTGGTGACTCATGGTCTCTTTCTTTGTGCATGTATCACATATTGTGATTGATTTGTGGTTGATATGATAAGAAGAGAGAGGGAGGGCTGCCATAAGATGAGTTTTGGTCTTGTATTTTTGATAACACTCTCTCATTTTTATCATCTCAACACAAAAGAAAAAGAACCTACTCATCTTCTTCTTCCTCTAGCTCACAACCTCCATTAATGGCATCATCTCTAACCTCCATCCATACACTCTCATATGATGAGAATCAATGGATGCTTGAGACAAACTTATCACACACATTCTCTACATCGCCTTGGACACGTCGGCTAGCGAACTTCATGCCCGAGTTGCTTTGGATGAAGCGGGAGCCCGTAAAAAGAATCGAAGATGTGGTGCCCTTTCTGACGAGGAGATCGAGACCGGAGATGCCGCGAGGAGCTTGGGATGGTGGCCAAGACCGAAGGACACGGATCGATCGGTATAGCTTTTCCAACCCTTCTATTGTTAGCTAGTTGTAGGTTAATGGTTCGATCCGGGTTTTAAGCATACGATAGCGCCGGTTTCTAGTTTAAGAAAAGTTTTCGTTTCCGTATTTTGGCCTCGGACAGACGGCCGGGGCGCTACCGTACACTTACAAATGGGACTTCATTAATGAGATTAATGAATAAAAGAAAGCTAAAGATGTTGTAGAAACTTGTTTAAAAACTGGTAGCTCTAGTTCTTGCTTTGCATAGCGGTATTCCTTGTAGAATATCCAGCACCTTATTCGATAAGGAAAGAGCCGAGATCCCTTCACCGGGAGTAACCTCTTTAGCGAAACTAGCAGATGCTACAAACACGGTTTGTCTTTTGATTACTTCTATAGTTTTTGCTTTGTATAGTGATATTTGTGAAATATCCTACACCTTATTCGATAAGGAAAGAGCCGAGATCCCTTCACCGAGAGTGACCTCTTTAGCAAAACTAGTAAAATCTTAAAAAACACTCCTTTTCAAAATCACTCGATTCTACAACGATATCAAGTTCTTTACGCTCATGGTTTTCTTAAAAACCTGCGTAGCCCTCCGTCATTTCAGATAAGTACTACTTAGTATTCATTCTGCGGTAGTTTGACATGTGTCAAGGCGTAGTGTACGGTAGCTAACTAGTGCTTATCTGCTACCATACGATGCGATTGGATTAGGGTATTCGTACGGCGTTGTTTGGCATGCGTCAAGGCTCGAACGGGTGGGTTTAATTCAATCAGGAATTGCACGGGTTGAACTTGACAAGCGGACTATGGGTTGTTTGGCATTGTAACGCTTTGAATTTCGTTTAGGTAATTTTTCGATAATCGGTAAAATAAACAGTATTTTCCGTAAAATGTCAAAATAATTATTTTTCAATATAGGCCTAATTATACAAAATTTAGATAAGAAATTGCTAGAAATTGGTTAATAAATTGTCACTTAAAAATTTCTAGTCATTTAAAAATTTCTCCTTAATTAATTAATTTTTAAGCTTTTAAAAATACATTGAATTAGTGATAAATACAAATTTAAATGGGTAAATTACATACTTAAGAACCATTATAAACTAAAATCTAGTAGTAACAAAAATGTTAGCAAGACTTTTCATGAGTTGTTGTTTCTATGGTTTAAAATGATTTAAAATGAAATTTTAAATAGAAAAAATGATGTGATATGCATTAAATGAGCTTAAAAGATACTTTTTATGTGGAAATTTCCACACACTTCTTCCATTCTCCCCTCCCACACCCCTTGGCCGAGAGTATCATCCTGCAGTAGTCCCTATTTTTCCCCTCTCTTTTTTCTTCAAATTCCATCAAAATTCATCAAAAATCCATTAAAATTTCACAAATTCCTTCACAAATTTAAAGCAAATCCATATTCTATCTCTTCTCAAACCCAAATTAGTTTAAAACTTGGAGAAAAGAGGCAACTTTTGAGGTTAAGTGCAAGAGGTTCACAACTTGGGAGGTATAATTCTAATTTAATTGTTAAATTGCAGTTTAAATACACTAAATTAGAAATTTAAAGTGTGAAATTTGGTTGAAATTGCTTGCTAATGAAATTCAAGAAAAAGTTTGAAATTTTAATTAGGGTTTGAGGCATTGTAATTGGGTTAAAATTTGTGTTGTGGCCATCTAGTAGTTTGAATTGGACGTTTGTGTTAGTTGTGATCGCTATATCGTTAATCCGTGATGTTTGCATCGAATTTGAGTTGTTAATGCTTACTAGGCTTTTCATAAAATTAGGAAGTGATTTAGTTGAGATATCTTGACGATATTATTGGCATCTTCTATGACTTTTAGGGTGTGCGAATGCGGAATTTAGTTTAATCGGGTTTTAGTTTTGATGGTTGCTCCGAAACGACAATTTTAGTTAAGGTTTTAGTGGTTTTCGTGTGTGTTCCGCGCACCTAGTGCACGTTGTGCCTAACTTGTGAATGTTGATTCTTTTATTTTGTGACTTGCGTCATTTCAGGAATATGTAATCTTATGTTTGTGTAGTGTAATTTTAGGATCGTTTGCGGAAACATCGGACGCGACGCGCAAAGGCAAAGCGGTGGTTGGAGAAGATTATCGAGGCGTCCGGGTGAGTAGATGTATACATCTATGGGGAAAATCGTCTGGATGGCGCGAGGCACCCCATCGTTAGGATCACTTTATTACTTGCACACTATATGCATAGTTAGTTAGTTACCCATCTCATTCATATGTATATCTTTCTAGTTGTTCGTCTGCTGACATTGCATGGTTATCTACATACCTACGTGGGATATCACCTCTTAGGACACTTACGCCATTACCATTGGCTCATGTTGCACGCGCACTATTCATGTGAACACACACGCCTTTGGTAATTGCTATGCCACGAGCATTGTAGAACCTGCTTAGTTCTGTATCAATCACTTGCATTATACATGATACATTAAATTGCATAGCATGTATATACCTCACATCATCATCATGCTTATATAGATTCCTAGCCACAAATCACATTACATACCTTTGATATCATAAGCATTTATCATATACAACATGTTGGGTATTATGATTTTCTTGAGGATTTCAGTATTGATGAGATTTCTGGATTTTGGGGAAAACCGCAAGAATTTAACAAAAACTAATTATCATCATTTTTAAAATAAAGTTGCGGTTTTCTCGTGATGTATGTGTCGTCCACCATGAGTTTTCATGTTTTCTGTTGGATTTCGAGACCCGATTCGAGGAGTGGATGAACCGTCTAGGGTACATAGTGGGCCCGGTATGGTACCCCGAGGAAAGAAGATCGAGTTGTAGACGATGAGCCTGGCAGGAGAAGACTACCTACCGGTGATGTCTGGCGCGGCGGATATCCGGAGGATACCAACCGTTGTCGTGAGACTTGATGATATGGGCTGATCCGGACTGACGGAGCCCGAGATATTGAGATATTGACATAGTGAGACATTGAGATAGATATATTTCCATATTTGGTGTCAGTGCTTGACACGGTTTTCAGATGATTTCATTGATGGTACGTTAGCTATTGCACAGATATTTTTTTAAGTTAACAATGCAGAGATCATCGTGTTTTGAACACTTACAGATTTCGTATGGATGTTACGTACATGTGCATACATACTAGTGGCATTACATTGCATCTAGACATACATGTTGTGACGCATTTGCATGCATTCTTACGATAGCCTTATTAGATGTTATTTTCTACTCATGAGCTGGCAACTCACCCCCGTTGTGCCACAGTGTTTTGCTGGTCAGACCCCTAAGCTTTGCAACGGCGGGTGTATCTTTTCATTGGCTTCTTTTGCTCAGACTCGCGACATTGCTCTTAGGTGGGTCGCGAGGACACTTTGTCTCTTTTTGTACTATCATTGTATCTAGTATTCTCCATCTACCACTTCTTATTTGTATATGCGACCTAGTGATGAGACTGAGAGATTTGTGTATATGTGGTTTCTCTGGGGTCGACCTCACTTGAGCCCACGTTGTGTTTTTCTTATTTTTGTGCTTCTTTAGGCTTATTTGCTTGGTATTGCATATATATTGAGTGTAGTTGTGATCCGCCTTGGGCGAAGAGCTAGCTCCCGCTTGGGGATGCCATTATTTCATTACATGTTTATATATCTTGTTGTACCTGTAGGGTTCTTGGGAAGTCATACAAGGGTCTATAAGGCATCAACCATGGCCGATTTAAAATTTAGACGCGCCGAACAACCCAAAGTTAGGATCTTTGCTAGATTATTAGGGTTTAACATGCAAGTAAACATCTTTACAACTAAGAGTGAGGGATTACAACCTTTGTAGTCCGCTCCTTCGCTTTATAAGCTCCGAGTAGAAGTCCTTTCGCCGCGATCCAAGATCTCTCGGACTCAAAAGAGGCTCCACAACTCGAATGATCCATGCTAGCTTGTAGTCTTCCTTTTCTCCGATGATCTACCTCGAACTTTCTATAACTCAAGCACTCTCTCTCTCTAATGAGGTGAACACCCTAATCTAATTGGCTAGATTAGATGAGGATGATGGAGTAGTATTTGTGCTCTCTTTTTATACCAAATTCTCACTTTAATTCATCACCTAAAGAAAACCTAGAAATCTTTTTCAAAGCTCAAGCAAGAAGAAGAAGAAGGAAAATCCGTTTGTGATGAATAATGAAATTGAAGTGATAATTACAAATGCAAGCATAGTTGATAATGAGTAGACTAACCCATGTAGAGACTTAACCTAGGGTGATGGGTTTGGGTTGGGTTAACAATGAGTCACTAAAATATCAACCAAAATATCTTAGCACAAAACAAAAGAAAACCTTCTAGAAGGTTCATGAAAGAACTAACCCAATTCAAACCCTAACATTGTTTAATCTCCACTAAACATGTTAAATTAGTAATCATATTATGTTACAATATTATATATCACATATATAATATATTTTGTAACAAAAGAAAATAATACAATTAATATATATCAATGTATTATCCGGTAAGAAAATGGATTAATAAAGCGAGCCAATATTAGATAATGTAATGTAATATATCACATATATAATTATACATTAAATTATCGAATCAACACTTGATCCGACAATCCGGCTATATCGAATATAACCGACTAATATATCATGTTCTGATTCATCGAATCAACACTTGATCCGATGACCCGGCTCATATCAAAGTATCGCGAGAATATAATACGGTATCTCATATCGCATTATCTTCGGTCATGCACATATCACATATGTGCCCCTACTCCGTTTTGCCTGAGTCAAGAAACCTCTGTGTAGGACTCTAAAGAATCGTCAATATGCCGACTGTAAGTGATGATCATATCAAACACCCATAAGCTGCAAGCGGTCTGCTAAACGTAACTGCCACCTAGGTATTGAGCGATCAGAAGATCAACAAGCAAGTCTGTACATTTCCTGTGAATCCAATCAGTAACACTCCCGTACAGTCCGATCTCTTCGTCTGATATGTTGCATATCTAGTCTAGGGGTGTTATACGTCAGACCCCAGTAACCGATAAGTCGTGTCGATGTGAGGCTCATAACAGGTTGAGAAACTACTGATAACACTTACCAGTAAATCTCTATATCAGCCCTGGCCAGGGACTTCCGGTTATAGCCAATTGAACACAGCACAACATCAACTCCCTATATCGGGAGAGACTAATCCCTTCCTATCGGTCATTGCCTGCATGTGATTCGGGACTGTATCCAAAAGCCACCGTTTTGCACGCCCTCTTGGACGTGGTAAGATGGAAATCAAAGCACAGCGGGAATCATACAAGACTCTATGACAATCTCGGGTCTACAGACTATCCTGTACCTGTGTCACTGGAGAACTGCCATCTGACGTGATGTATAATACCATCTGGGAGTTCTCGGCGAGTCCGTCCAGTGTACCCAGTCTTCACTGAGCACCCGTACACCATCTATGATGTCAAAACACCGATGGAAATGGGATCATCCATCGCCCATCATATTGGTTAAGATGCGTAAACGCTAGTCTACTCGGGTGTATCGATGCCCTGTCTCGACACACCCTCGACTAGGAACAGTTATAGGATGTACTCATCGACTACCGTGGCCCCAATAGTATGATCTCATCATAGTCCCAGCAGTCGAGTACAGATCCTAAGGGCTTTATCAATATGTGAGAGTAAGACAGTAAACAAATACAAGTCAACATGTTAAGATAAAGTGAAACCAAATAGCATACTATCATGACGAGCAAGAAATTCCTCTCTATATATATCCAAGCATCCATTATAATATATATCATATGTACAACAATGGCCTCTAGGGCATATATATAACTAACAATCTCCCACTTACACTAAGGCCAGCTGTTGTAGTATCTCATACCTAGCATCCCGAATAATCTCTCAAACTGTATCTGGGGAATGGCCTTCGTGAGTGGATCTGTAGTGTTGTCCTTCGTATCAACTCTCCTGACCTCGATCTCCCGGCGATCAACTATCTCCCTGATCAGGTGATACCGCCTCAGAATATGTCTGGACTTCTGATGGGACCTGGGTTCCTTGGCCAAAGCCACAGCTCCATTGTTATCACAATACAGAGGTATTAGATGCTCAATGGATGGAACCACACCAAGTTCAGTAATGAACTTCTTTATCCAGACAGCCTCTTTGGCAGCATCATTGGCAGCGATGTATTCAGCCTCCATCGTTGAGTCTGCAACGGTATCCTGTTTGGAACTCTTCCAACATACCGCCCCTCCATTGAGGGTAAAGACAAATTCCGATTGTGACCTACAGTCGTCCTTATCACTTTGGAAGCTCGAATCGGTAAAGGACTCCACCTCGAGTTCTCCGTTACCATACACCAAGAACATCTCTTTAGTTCTTCTCAAGTACTTGAGAATGTTCTTCACAGCTATCAAGTGACTCTCTCCAGGATCTGCTTGATACCTAGTCACTACACTTTGTGAGTATGCTACATCGGGTCTGGTACATAGCATTACATACATGATAGAGCCTACTGCCGAAGCATAGGGTATCCCTTGCATGCGAGCTCTCTCCAAATCAGTCTTGGGAGACACCTCTTTGGAGAGAGTGAGTCCAGAGATTGTGGGTAGGTTCCCACGCTTGGATTCTTCCATACTAAACCTCTTTAGTATGGTGTCAATGTACCTGGATTAGGACAATCCCAGTATCCCTTTAGATCTATCTCTATAGATCATAATTCCCAGTATGCAGGAGGCATCACCTAGATCTTTCATTGAGAATCTTTATGATAAGAAGAGCTTGACTGACTGCAGCATAGGAACATCATTTCTTATCAAGAGTATGTCATCGACGTACAATACGAGGAAGACTACCTTACTCTCTGCATCCTTCTTATAGATACAAGGTTCATCTACGTTTTTGATGAAGTAAACTCTTTGACTACAACATCAAAGCAGATGTTCCAACTCCGCGATGCTTGCTTTAACCCATAAATGGATTTAAACAGTTTGCACACCTTTCCGCTGCTCCCACCATCTATGAAGCCCTCTGGCTGAGTCATGTATACGCTCTCTTCTAAATCTCCGTTTAGAAAGGCGGTCTTAACATCCATTTGCCAGATTTCGTAGTCATGGTATGCAGCAATGGCAACTAAGATCCGGATGGATTTAAGCATAGCCACTGGAGAAAAGGTTTCGTCATAATCCACACCTGGTCGTTGACGAAAACCCTTTGCAACAAGTCTAGCTTTGAAAGTCTCAACTTTTCCATCTACACCAATTTTCTTTTTAAAGATCCATTTGCTCCCAATGGGTTTTACCCCTTCAGGAGCAACTTCCAAAGTCCATACTTTGTTGGATTACATGGATTCCATCTCAGATCACATTGCATCCAGCCATTTCACAGAGTCACCACTCGTGATGGCCTGCTTGAAACTAGTCGGGTCATCATCTTCCATGATGCAATCCTCGCTCCCACCATCAATGAGAAAACCTTAGTATCTCTCAGGTGGATGAGAAACCCTACTAGATCGGCGGAGAGGCTGGGGTTCGTCGGGAACTACTGAATCCTCTGGTTCCATCAAATCTTCTGTTGTAGTTTGTTCTGCTGGAACTTCTTCCATTTCTACCTAAGAGCCACTAATCTCTTTTGCAAGAATTTTCTTTTCTAAAAAGGTGGTGTGTTGAGCAACAAACACCCTTTGTTCCTCACTATGGTAGAAGATATACCCTCGCGAATGCTTGGGATATCCAACAAACTTACACAAAACAGATCATGCCTCGAGTTTGTCCGGTTTTTGTCTTTTGACATAGGCTGGGCAACCCCATATCTTAACAAAATTAAGATATGGTCTCTTCCCTTCCCATATCTCATATGGAGTGGTAGGCACAGATTTCGTGGGAACTTTATTCAGTAGGTATGCCGCTGTCTCAAGCGCATATCCCCAGAAGGAAATAGGTAACTCAGCATTGCTCATCATAAAGCGTACCATATCTAATACGGTGTGATTCCTCGGCTCCGATACACCGTTGTGCTGTGGTGTATAAGGAGGAGTAAGCTGAGAGAGAATCCCATTCTCTTTTAGATAGTCCAGGAACTCATTGCTCAAGTATTCTCCTCCTCGATCAGATCGAAGGATCTTAATACTTTTGCCTGTTTGGTTCTCTACTTCGTTCTTATATTCTCTGAATTTCTCAAAAGTTTCAGACTTGTGCTTCATCAGGAACACGTGTCCGTATTTAGAGAGATCGTCAGTGAATGTAATAAAGTAGGAAGAACCGTTCCTGGCATGTGTAGACATAAGACCACATACATCACTATGTACCAGTCCTAAAAGTTCCTTAACTCTTTCTCCGTCTCCACTAAACGGAGTTTTGGTCATTTTACCTTTGAGACATGAATGCCAAGTATTATAAGATGATAATTCGAACAGATTCAAATATCCATCCATATGTAACTTAGCTAGCTGTGTCGCATTGATATGACCAAGTCTACAATGCCACAAGAAGAATTCGTTCATTTCTGAACTCTTCCTCTTGTGTGTGTTTTGTATATTAAGGACTGCATTTTGATTAAGAATGAATATGCCATTATGTAACGAGCCTGATCTAATCAACTTTTGATTTAGGAATATGTTCATAACATTATCCTGTATTACAAAATTATACCCTTCTTTACTTAATAAAGAAACTGATATAATGTTGCACATCATGTTCGGTATATAATAGCACCCATTCAGAATCAATGTATTACTATTTGGTAATACTAGGTGATATTCGCTAACTGCTTTGGCTGCAATATTTGTACCATTCCCTACTTGTACAGAATGCTCACCCTTTCCCAGTTCTCTACCTTTACGTAGCCCACGTAATAATTTACATATGTAGGATCCCGATCCGGTATCTAATACCCAGGACGTAGGGTGAACTGAGAAACAGTTCTCAATAACTAACACACCCAAAGAAGACGCATCAGCATGCTTGCTCTTCGATTGGGCGTCCTGAGAATTCAGATATTCTCCTGTTTCCTGCTCAGTCTTATAACTCTTATAAGAAAGAACGGGACCAACGATCCCCTGCTCAGTATAATAAGCGGGTTCAGTCAATACATCCATATTATTATCTTGATTAAGTCCTGACATGGTCGCTACCTGGAGAGAGAGAGAAGGAAACACTTTAGCGTATGCTCTTGCAAGATTAGATTGGTTATTATCTTATCTAATCAGGATGTCTCCCACTATTTTTATCAAATCTTCCTTCAAACCCTAAAATGTAAGATTGGCCGGGTTTAATTACACTCTACAATTTCGTCAATCTTTCAGCCAGATCAGTGTTGGTACTTGAAGGAGGTTCCCCGTGCTTTCGCACGGAACTAATTAAAATAAACCTCGTCTTGTCAGAGGCATAACCCCGTAAACACCTTTCTAGACACCTACTTGATCGGCTAATTGTCCTGTGTAAAATTCTCCCAGGAGTAACTCTTACTCGTAGTGGGTATCAGGATCCATCTATCTCATAGAAGGTATGCAATCTCATTGCAAATTTCAACATTTGAAATTCCCGATAATATTCTGTCCCAAGCATCCCATGACCTTGACGGAGGTCAACAAATCATAGGGTGCTAGTCAAGTTCAACCCGTCATTTCTTGATTAAATCAGATCCACCCGCGCGACCCTTGACGGAGGTCAAGAAGGCTGTACGACTACCTTAATCCAATCTGCATCATATGCATTAACAGATAAATACTAGTTAGTTACCGCACACTACGCCTTGACGCAGGTCAACAAACGTAGTACGAATACTAAGTAGGACTTATCTGAAATGACGGAGGGCTACGACAGGTTTTTAAGAAAACCTATTGCGCAATGAACTTGATATCGTTGTAGAAACAAGTGATTTTTAAAAGGAGTGTTTTTGAGGCTTCTAGTTTCGCTAAAGAGGTCACTCCCGGTGAAGGGATCTCGGCTCTTTCCTCATCGAATAAGGTGCAGGGTATATCATATATACCGCTGTTCAAAGCAAGAACTATATAAGCTGTCAAAAACTAAACCGCGAGTTTGTAGCATCTGCCAGTTCTGCTAAAGAGGTCACTCCCAGTGAAGGGATCTCGGCTCTTTCCTCATCGAATAAGGTGCAGGGTATATCATATATACCGCTATGCAAAGCAAAACTGTAGCTACCCTTTTTATAAAGTTTTGATTCTACAACATCTTTTAGGTTTCTTTTCTTTTATTAATCTCATTAATAAATCTCATCAGCTTATGCTTCCTAAGCATAACAGAAGAAACGAAAGCAGTAATATTTATATATCAGCATATATATATAGTATAAGCATTCGTCTCAGGCAGTAATATGATCTCATCACAGAACATTGCAGCAGAAGATAACATATGAAATATTGGATATACTAGAACGTCCGTGTTTTATTTCGAGCCCGTAAAAAACACGGATTCCACGGTCGCGATGAATAGCCAAACCCACATCCCCAGACCCCTACGAGAGCGGAAAGCAACACTGCCAATTTTAGGGTTAGGAGACCCGGTCTCGACTCCTCGAGATGGCCTCCCACTGGACCCTAGAACCCGGTTACTTGTGCTCCCCTCCTTGGGTCTACCTAATGCTGAAAAGTAAATAATATACACTGGTGACATTAACCTCATCCCGGAAGTGCCCCAATAAAAGAATATTACATAATGAATGAAAATAAAAACCCACATCTCACATAAAACCCCCGGCTATTCAGAACACGACGATCCAATATAACATATCACAGCAACACATAATATTTCATATCATCAACGTAAGTAAGTATGCATACACCGATCGTCGTTGATGTATAGCAACGAAAACCGGCAATACAACTACATACTACACTTACGGTCACAGAAAAGAAATTGTAAAACTACAACATTTGAAATCCACAATATTTTTAGACATCGTAAATCCGAAATATCACATATTTCGCATTTCATGCCTAACTATATGAATTCCACATATTGTATCACATTCCAGATAAATAGAAAATATTAAACTTTCCGATCGAATAATCAAATACCCAAGATTTCCTATATAACACAACACTTGAGCGGAATTCTTAAAGTCCGAGAATAAGTCACAGTACCAATGGTCCAGCCGTAGAAGGGTCAAGCCAACGCCTCACATGTGGCAACGTCGTACTGCCCCAAACCCTAAAGTTTAGAGGCGGTTCAGACGGTCACATAACCGAGTTAAGGTTTGTGTTCTTCTAGACGGTCCACCGCATTACTTGCACATTTTTCCGAAAGATTTAAACTCAAGAAAAATTCAACACTTGAAAGTTTTTCGTGCTGGGAAAAAGTGAGTTAATGATATCCGTTCGAACATTTTAACAGTTTCTAAAATATCCGGAAAACAAAACGAAATTAAATTTTCCGATCGAATCAATGAGTACCAAAAGATCCCCAGAAAACTCAACACTTGAGCCAGATTAAAAATACCCAGAAGCAGCTACAAATACATACGGATGCACTGTGCCAAAATCCTAACCCTAATACTACTGTGCTTCCGCGGAACCGCCGTAGAAGGCATGGTACGACCGCGGTTCCGCGGCGCTTTAGTGGTATTTTGGTGTCGTTTTGCACAGTAACTCTTATAATTCCCTGCTGATTTTTTTGAGTATTTTTAATGCAGAAAAAATAACAATTTTACAAAATTTCCAGAGAGGGGGTCATTTTCGATGTTTCGGGGTTCGATCGGAGTTTTAAATTCGTTTACACGTCGCCTAATGCTCTAGCTTGGCTCTGATACCACTGTAGGGTTCCTGGGCAGTCATACAAGGGTCTATAAGGCATCAACCATGCCCGATTTAAAATTTAGACGTGCCGAACAACTAAAAGTTAGGATCTTTTCAAGATTATTAGGGTTTAACATGCAAGTAAACATCTTTACAACTAAGAGTGAGGGATTACAACCTTTGTAGTCCGCTCCTTCGCTTCATAAGCTCCGAGTAGAAGTCCCTTCGCCGCGATACACGATCTCCCAGACTCAAGAGAGGCTCCACAACTCGAATGATCCATGCTAGCTTGTAGTCTTCCTTTTCTCCGATGATCTACCTCGAAATTTCTATAACTCAAGCTCTCTCTCTCTAATGAGGTAAACACCCTAATCTAATTCGCTAGATTAGATGAGGATGATGGAGTAGTATTTGTGCTCTCTTTTTATATCAAATTCTCACTTTAATTCATCACCTAAAGAAAACCTAGAAAGCTTTTTCAAAGCTCAAGCAAGAAGAAGAAGAAGGAAAATCCTTTTGTGATGAATAACGAAATTGAAGTGATAATTACAAATGCAACCATAGTTGATAATGAGTAGGCTAACCCATGTAGAGACTTAACCTAGGGTGAAGGGTTTGGGTTGGGTTAACAATGAGTCACTAAAATATCAACCAAAATATCTTAGCACAAAACAAAAGAAAACCTTCTAGAAAGTTTATGAAAGAACTAACCCAATTCAAACCCTAAGCTTGTTTAATCTCCACTAAACATATTGCATTAGTAATCATATTATATTACAATATTATATATCACATATATAATATATTTTATAACAAAAGAAAATAATACAATTAACATATATCGCATATATATCAATGTATTATCCGGTGAGAAAATGAATTAATAAAGTGAGCCAATATTAGATAATGTAATGTAATATATCACATATATAATTATACATTAAATTATCGAATCAACACTTGATCCGACAATCCGGCTATATCGAATATAACCGACTAATATATCATGTTCCGATTCATCGAATCAATATTTGACCCGATGACCCGGCTCATATCAAAGTGTCGTGAGAATATATTACGGTATCCCATATCGCATTATCTTTAGCCATACACATATCACATATGTGCCCCTACTCCGTTTTGCGTGTGTCAAGAAACCTCTGTGTAGGACTCTAAAGATTCGTCAACACGCCGGCAGTAGGTGATGATCATATCAAACACGCACAAGCTGCAAGCGGTCAGCTAAACGTAACAGCCACCCAGGTATTGAGCGATCAGAAGATCAACAAGCAAGCCTGTACATTCTCCTGTGAATCCAATCAGTAACACTCCCATACAGTCCGGTCTCTTCGTCTGATATGTTGCATATCTAGTCTAGGGGTGGTATACGTCAGACCCCAGTAACCGATAAGTCGTGTCGATGTGAAGCTCATAACAGGTCGAGAAACTACTATTAACACTTACCAGTAAATCTCTATATCATCCCTGGCCAGGGACTTCTGGTTATAGCCAATCGAACATAGCACAACATCAACTCCCTATACCGGGAGAGACGAATCCCCTCCTATCGCTCATTTCCTCCATGTGATTCGGGACTGTACCTAAAAGCTGTTGGATATATATGCCCTAGAGGCCTACATTGTATAGGATGCTTGGAATATGTATGTGCATGACAGTCTTGCTTGATATGATAGTACGCTATTTGGTTTGTCTTTATCTTAACGTATGATATATTTTACTTGGTGTTTATATATATATATATATGTGTGTGTGTGTGTGTGTGTGTGTGTTGATAAAGCCCATAGGGTGTTTGTCTGACTACCGGCGTTGTGATGGCAGTCATACTAGTGGGAGCTGGATAGTCAATAGGCACACCCTTAGATGTCCCTGGTCGTAGGAGTATCGAGACTGGGCATTGATACTCCGGAGTAGACTAGTGTATACATATCTAGACCCTGAGGAGAGGCGATGGATTGGTCCCGCAGCCATTGGTGGAGTGCACCTAAGATTGTATACAGATGCTCACTGGATATGAGTACACCGGACAGGACTCGCCGAGAACTGACTGGATGGTATTATACCTAACGTCAGATAGCAGTTCTCAGGTGACATGTGTGCAGATAGTCCGTTGACTTAAAGTCATCATTTGTCTCGTGTGAGTTCCCACTGTGCTTTGATTATTTCCCTACCATGGCTCAAAGGAGTCGTGCAAACAGGTTTTAGTTGGGCACAGTCCCGAGCCATGTGGAGGCAGTGAGTGACTGTTAGGGATTCGTCTCTCCCGGTATAGGGAGTTGATATCGCACGTGTTAGTTATATGTATGCCCTATAGGCCATTACTGTACATTGGATGTATATTGTAGTGGATGCTGGGTCATATATAGGTAGGACTTTCTTGCTCGACATGATAGTATGCTATCTGGTTGCTCTTTATCTTAACATTTATACTTTCTGTCTCTCTGTTACATGTTGATAAAGCCCTTAGGATCTGTACTCGACTTCCAGGACTATGATGAAGATCGTACTAGTGGGGCCTGGGTAGTCCATGAGTACATCCTTCAATGTTCCTAGTCGTGGGAATATCGAGACGGGGCATCGATATTCCAGAGTAGACTAGCGTATATCTTCTCGACCCATGTGATGGGCGATGGATGATCCCATATCCATTGGTGTTTGACATCAGAGATGGTATGCGGGTGCTCAGTGGAGACTGGGTACACTGAACGGACTCGCCGAGAACTCCCAGATGGTATTGTACCTCACGTCAGATGGCAGTTCTCTGGTGACACTGGTACAGCTTAGTCTGTTGACCCGAGATCGTCATAGAGTCTTGTATGTTTCCCACTGTGCTTTGATTTCCACCCTACCACGGCTCTACTGAGTCATGCAAACATGTGGTTTTTGGGTACAGTCCCGATTCACATGGAGGCAATGAGCGATAGGAGGGGATTCGTCTCTCCCGGTATTGGGGGTTGATGTTGCGCTATGCACGACTGGCCATAACAGGAAATCCCTGGCCAGGGTTGCTGTGATATACTGGTAAGAGTTATTAGTAGTTTCACGATTGTTATGGACCTTATATCGGCATGACTTATCGAGCTACTGGGGTCTGATGTTTACCACCCCTAGGCGAGATATGCGACATATCAGACGAACAGACCGGACTGTACGGTAAGTGTTACTGGTTGGATTCACAGGAGTGTGAGCGGGCTTGCTCGTCGATCTTCTGATCGCTCAAAACCCGGGTGGCCGTTACGTTTAGCAGACCGCTTGCGGCTTGTGGGTGTTTGATATGATCATCACCTGCTGCCGGCGTATTGGCGAGTCTTTAGAGTCCTATACAGAGGTTTCCTGGCTCAAGCGAAACGAAATAGGAGCGCATATGAGATTTGTACGGGACCGAGAATCATGCGTGTATGTGATACCGTATTCCATTCTCGCGATGAATGTATCGATTGGTTGTAAGCGATATAACCTAGTTATCGAATCAAGGATTGATTCGATAAGCCGATACATTGGATATTAGTCGGTTATATGCGATATGACCGGATCGTTAAATCAAGTATTGATTTAATGATTTAATGCATAATTATATATTTGATATATTACTTTGCATTAACTAGTATTGGTTCACTTTAAATGGATTTTCTCACTTGAAGTGCACATTGTATATGTGATATACTTTTGTACACTTGTTTGTATCATGTTTGATGATACATGCAAACTTGGGTGTGTATGATTAAATCATGGTTATGTTAATGGTTAGGGTTTTGATTTACTTATTTATTTATTCTTTTTATTTTTTTTGGGCAAAATAAATCATGGTGGCTTTCTTTGTTTGCTAGTTGAAGCTTCTTGAAGCTTTGAAAAGTCTAGCTAGTTTGTCATTTGCCTTAACCCTAACCATTCAACCTAACCCTAGTTTAGTCTCTACACTTAACCATGGTTGAAAATATGATAAGTATCATCTTATTTTCTTTTTTCAAAAATACTTATCATATTCTTTTTCTTCTTCTTCTTCTTCTTCTTCAAGAAGAAGAAACCATTCTAGTTTCAATGGTGCCTTGAGAAAAAGAGTGAGAAATCCATTTCTAAAGTGAACCCACTTCCTATTTCTTCATCCTCTACCACTTTCCATGTAGTATAGGGTGTTGTCTTCACAAGTTTCATGACTTGGTGAAGTTGGAGCTTGATCTTGAGTTGCTTCGACGTAGATCATCTTCGGCTTCAAAGTCGACGACCTAGCCCGATCATTTCTTCGACGAAACCATCGCTAGAGTCCGGAATCCGATGATCGCAGCGGAGGGACGTCAACACAGAGCTTTGGAGGTGGAGGACCGGATCTATAAAGGTTGTATTTTCCGTTCACTCTTAGTTAAGTTGTTAACTTATATTGTTTCGCCTATACCTCTAGTCACGATCTTGCTTAGGGTTACTTGGCACATAAAAAAATATTGAATTGGCTATGTTTGATCACTTGATGAACCTCATGGGTGTGCCTAGGAACCCTACAGTGGTATCAGAGCCTAGTTAGAGCTTTAGGCGAAGTGTAGACGAAGTTAGAAGTCCGATTGAACCCGTAAACCCCGACAAAACCCTTCTCTGTACATTTTTTAAAACAGTGAGATTTTTCAAATTAAAAATATGCAGAAAAATCAGCAGGACTTTCTAAGAATTACTGTGAAACACGAGCACCCGATTCGATCAAAGAGCGGTGGAACCGCGGCATTAGCATGGCTAATGCGGCGGTTCCGCGGCCACTTAGTGTCTTCAGCCAGTCGTTTTTGCACAGTAACTTCTTTCATTCATTGCTGAGTTTTCTGGGAATTTTTAAAGTTTACTCAAGAGTTGATTTTTCTGGGTTGTATTAGGAGTTCGTAGATTCGATCGGATTATCAAACTTTGTCTGTGTTTTTCCGGATAATTTTAGAATATGTTAAAAAGTTCGACCGGATATAAATACCCACTTTTTCCCCTGCCGGGAAATTTCCAATTGTTGGACTTTTCCGTAGTTTAATAACGTTCTAAGTAGTGCAAGTAACGCGATGGTCCCTCTAGAAGACAACAAACCTTAACTCGATTATGTGACCTTCTTGAACTGCCCTTTGAACCTTTGGGTTTGGGGCAGTACGGCGTGCCACATGTGAGGCGTTGGCTTGACCCTTCTACGGCTGGACCGTTGGTACTGAGGCATGAAGTGAATGTTTTTGAACTTATTTCATGTGTTGAGCTGCTTCGGGAAAACTTGGGTGTTCGATTGTTCGATCGGAAATTTTAACATTTTCTATTTACCCGGAATGTGATACAACATTTGGAATTCACAAGTAGTTATGAGATAACTGAGTGAATATTATAAACATAGCAGTTTAGTCTCACTTGATCGGTTGCCACGGAATTTTGATGCGATCAAAAGTCCGTCACAATCACGTAGTGTACGCGGATACTCGCCGGGTAAACTTAATAGACAGCCTCGCCCCATAGCCCCGACCAAGTGACTGTAGGAGAACCTCGTCGCCGAAAGCATCCGTTCGGGTGCTCGCGGCAGCGGTGTTCCGTCTTGGTGCACTTCGTCGACGGCGTCGGGGGTGCAGCTGCATACTAAAGTTTGCGACGAGCATTCGATCAGAATGTCGGGAATCCTGTTGAATTGCCCGACTTGATATTGAAAAGAGTTTTCGATAATGAGACTAAAATGCGGGGTTTATAACTGTTAGGCATGCGATGTCTAAGGAATTCATTTGGTTAGGCATGTGATGTCTAAAGAGTTTGCGGATTCCAACTGTTGTAATTTTACACTTTCTTTTCTGTGACCGTAAGTGTAATATATGATATCGCCGGTTTCGTTGCTATATGTCAACGACAATTGGGATGCGCATATTTACTTACGTTGATGACATGTGTTGTTATGTGTTGCTGGATATGTGATATTGGATCGTCGTGTTTGAATAGCCGGGTTTTTTCATGTGAGATGAGTGTTTTTCATTTTCATTCATGTAAAAACTTGTATGTAATATTCTTTTATTGGGGCACTTCCAGGTTGCGGAAGATGTCACTGTTGATGTATATTATTTACTTTTCCGCATTAGGATAGACCCAAGGAGGGGAGCATAAGTAACCGGGTTCTGGGGTCCAGTGGGAGACCATCTCGAGGAGTCGAGTCCGGGTCTCCTAACCCTAGAATTGGTAGGGTTGCTTGCCGCTCTCGTAGGGGTCTAGGGATGTGGGATTGGCTATTCATCACGACCGCGGAATCCATGTTTTATTCAGGCTCAAAATAAAACACGGACGTCCTAGTATATCCAATATTTCATATGATATTTTCTGCTGCGTTATCTGTGATGTGATCATATGATATGTTCAGATAGATATTATATATAGTATATATGATATATTATATAGACGTTGCTTATGTTTTACACCCGCACTAGCCCTGCCTCGCTCTGGCGTTAGTTACCTAACCTAACGGTGCAGACGGGACATCGAGGCGAATGCGGATGTCATAAGCGTACGTTATATTTATCTGTGATGTTTAGGTGGACTTAAATGATGGGACATTCATTAATGAGATTAATGAAAGAAAATAAACCTAATTGATGTTGTGGAATCGAATTTCAAAATAAAACAGGTAGCTACAGTTCTTGCTTTGCATCGCGGTGTTCCTTGAAGAACATCCTGCACCTTATTCGATGAGGAAAGGACCGAGATCCCTTCATCGGGAGTGACTCCTTTAGCAATAACTGGCAGATGCTACACACTCGGTTTGTCTTTTGATTGCTTCTATAGTTTCTGCTTTGCACAGTGATATATATGATATATCCCGCACCTCATTCGACGAGGAAAGGGCCGACGATCCCTTCACCGGGAGTGACCCCTTTAGCAAAACTAGAAAAGCCTCAAAAACATTCCATTTAAAAACCATTTGATTCAGCAACGAGATCAAGTTCAAAGCGTTAAAGGTTTTCTTAAAAAAAAACCATTCGCAACCCTCCGTCATTTTAGGAAGTAGAGTACTTAGTATTCGTGCTGTGTTTGTTGACCATAGTCAAGGCACAGTGTACGGTAGCTAAGTGATGTCTTCCTACACCGCATATGATGCGATTAGTTAGGACAGTCGTGTGACTTTGTTGACCTTAGTTAAGGGTCATGTGGGTGGGTCTAATTAATCACGAAATGACGGATAGAACTTGACTAGTACTTATGATTTGTTGACAATAGTTAAGGTCATAGGTGCTAGGGGTAAAAACCTTTATCGAGAGTTTCAAGTGTTGAAATTTGAAATGAGATTGCATACCTTCTATGTGATAGTTGGATCCCGATACCCACTGCGGGTAATTGTTACTCCTGGGAGAGTTTTGCACTTTGCAATTAGCGATCAAATAGGTGTCTAGAAAGGTGTCAACGGGGTTACGCCTATGGGAAACGAGGTTTACTGTAATTAGGTCCGTGCGAAAGCGCGGGGAACCTCCCTCAAAGTACCGACACTGGCCTGGCTGAAAGATTGGCGAACTTGTAGAGTGTAATTAATCCCGGCTAGTCTTTCCTTTTAGGGTTTGAAGGAAGATTTGATAAAAAACAGTGGGAGCCATCCTGATTAGATAAAATATATAACCAATCTGATCTTGCAAGAGCGCACGCAGAGTGTTTTCTTCTCTCTCTCTCTCCAGGTAGCGACTATATCACGCCTTAATCAAGATAATAATACGGATATTGACCGAACCCACTTGTTATACTGAGCTGGGGAACGTTGGTCCAGCTCCAACTTATAATTGTTATAAGACAGAGCAGGAAATAGGGAAATACCAGAATTCCCATGCCGCCCAAACGAAGAAAGTGCATGAGATGCATCTCCTTCGGGTGTGTTCATTACAAAGAACTGTTTCTCAGTATCCTCTGCATCCTGGGTATTTGATACTGGATCAGGATCCCAGATATGTAATCTGTTACATAGGGCTGCAAAAAGGTAGAAAACTGAGAACGGGTGATAAGTTTCATGAGACAGAAAACGGGGCAAGTGTTGCAGCCAAGTCTGTTGGTCACTGTCACCCTGTATTACAAATACATTGATTCTGAACAAATGCTATTAGATACCGAACCTGATATACAAAATCATATCAGTCTCTTTATATATTAAAGAAATGATAAAATTTTGTATTGTTGGATAATGTTTTGAACGTTTCTTATATCAAAAGTTGATCGGTTCAGGCACGTTATCTAAAAGCATTGACGTTCTAAATAAAACTACAGTTCCTAGTATACAGAACACACACAAGAGGAAGAGTTCAGATATGAACGAATCCTTCTTGAGGCATTGTAGACTAGGTCATATCAATGCGACCCGACTGGCTGAAGTTACATTTTGGATGCATATTTAAATCAGTTTGAATTTACATCTTGTGAAACTTGCCAGTCATGTCACAAAGATAAGATGACCATAGCTCTGTTTATTGGAAACAGAGAAAGAGTTAGTGAACTCTTGGGACTGATACATGATGATGTATGTAAGGTCTCCTGTCTACGCATGCCATGGCCGGTTCTTTGTACTTCACTACATTCTCTGATAATCTCTCAAGATTCAGTCATATGTTCCTGTTGAAACATAAGTCCGAACCTTTTGAGATATTCACAGAATATAAGTTAGAAGCAGAGAACCAAAATACGGGTATAAGTATTATGTCCTATGATAAGATCAGGGAGGAGAATACTTGTGCATGACATTCCTGGACTATTCTAAAGGAGAATGAGATTCTCTCTCAGTATTACTCCTCTGAATACACCACAGCACAACGGTGTATCGGGACGGAGCAATCGCACAATATTAGATATGGTGTGCTCTATGATGAGTATTACATAGTTACCTATTTCCTTTTGGGGTTGTGCACTTGAGAAGCTGCATACTAATTGAATTAGGTTCGAATCATATCACTGCCTACCACTCCATATAAGATATGGTATGGGAAGAGCCTATCTCTTAAGTAAGTTAAGATTTGGGATTGTCCGGCCTATGTCAAAAGCAAAATCCAGACAAGATCAAGGCAAGGTCAGTTCTGTAGAACTGGAAAGGTTCCAGCTATACAAAACTGCAGCTGATGATTTGACGGAACCAAAGGATTCGATAGTCTCCGACGAACCTCCGCTTCTCCGCCGATCTAGCAGGGTTCCTCATCCACCTGAGAGATACTTTGGTTTCTCGATGACAGTGGGAGCGAGGATTGCATCATGAGATGATGACCCAACTAGTTTCGAGCAGGCCATCGAGAGTGGGGACTCTGTAAGAATGGCTGGATGCTTAGCGATCTGAGATGGAATCCATGTACACCAACAAATTATGGACTTTGGTTGCAATATCTGAAGGGTTAAATCCCCATCAGGAGCAAGTATATCTTGAGAAGATTACTTAGTGTAGATGGAAAAGTTGAGACTTTCAAAGCTAGACTTGTTAAAGGTTTTCGTCATCGACCAGGTGTGGATAATGATGAAACCTTTTCCAGTGCCTATGCTTAAGTCCATCCGGATCCTACTTGTCATTGCTACATACCATGACTACGATATCTGGTGGTTGGGTGCCATGACTACTTTTCTAAATAATGATTTAGAGGAGAACGTCTATAAGAACACAGCCAGAGGGCTTCGTAAACAGTGGGAACAGCGGAAACGTGTGCAAGTTGCTTTACAGGATTAAAGCAGGCATCGCGGAGTTAGAACATCTGTTTTAATGTGGTGGTCAAAGAGTTTGACTTCATCAAAATGGTAGATGAACCTTGTATGTACAAAAGGGTAGTATGGAGTATGGTAATGATCCTCGTATAGTACGTGGATGACATACTCTTGATAGGAAAGCAGTTTCCTATGCTACGATCGGTCGATCTCCTCTTATCACATAGATTCCCCATATAGGATCAAAGTGATACCTCCAAAATCCTGGGTTTTGAATCTATGAGATAGATCTAAATGGATGTTAGGATTCTCACTAGCTATAGTGAGATAGTATCAGTTGATCCTGGGGAGAATCACTGGAAAGGTTCAAGGGTGATAAGGACGACTGAATGTCAGTCGCAGGCATTGTCTTTACCTTCAGTAAAGGGACGATATGTTGGAAGAGTTCCAAGCTAGATACCGTGGCAAACTAGACGATAAAGGCTGGTGAAATTGCTTCATAAGATGAACTAGGAGGATCCTACCATTGTATGACAATAGAAGTGTGGCTTTGGCCCCGAAAGCCTGGTCCCATCAGTGACCCAGACATATTCTGAGGCAGCATCACCTGATCATGGAGATAGTTGATCTCCAGGGTGATCAAGGTTGGGGGAGTAGACTTAGAGGACAACACGGCAGATCCACTCACAAAGGCTTTTTCCCAGAGAGAGACTTATATGGGATGGTTGAGTATGTGATACTGCAACCACTGCTACAGATGGCCCTAGTGCAAGTGGGAGATTGTTAGTTATATGTATGCCCTAGAGGCCATTACTATACATTGGATGTATATTGTAGTGGATGCTGGGTCATATATAGGTAGGACTTTCTTGCTCGACATGATAGTACGCTATCTGGTTGCTCTTTATCTTAACATGTATACTTTCTGTCTCTCTGTTACATGTTGATAAAGCCCTTAGGATGTGTACTCGACTTCCAGGACTATGATGCAGATCATACTAGTGGGGCCTGGGTAGTCCATGAGTACATCCTTCTCGACCCATGTGTTGGGCGATGGATGATCTCATATCCATTGGTGTTTGACATCAGAGATGGTATGCGGGTGCTCAGTGGAGACTGGGTACACTGAACGGACTCGCCGAGAACTCCCAGATGGTATTATACCTCACGTCAGATGGCTGTTCTCTGGTGACACTGGTACAGCTTAGTCTGTTGACCCGAGATCGTCATAGAGTCTTGTGTGTCTCCTACTGTGCTTTGATTTCCACCCTACCACGGCTCTACTGAGTCGTGCAAACAGGTGGTTTTTGGGTACAGTCCCGATTCACATGGAGGCAATGAGCGATAGGAGGGGATTCGTCTCTCCCGGTATTGGGGGTTGATGTTGCGCTATGCACGACTGGCCATAACAGGAAATCCCTGGCCAGGGTTGCTGTGATATACTGGTAAGAGTTATCAGTAGTTTCACGATTGTTATGGACGTTATATTGGCATGACTTATCGAGCTACTGGGGTCTGACGTTTACCACCCCTAGGCGAGATATGCGACATATCAGACGAACAGACCGGATTGTACGGTAAGTGTTACTGGTTGGATTCACAGGAGTGTGAGCGGGCTTGCTCGTCGATCTTCTGATCGCTCAATACCCCGGTGGCCGTTATGTTTAGCAGATCGCTTGCGGCTTGTGGGTGTTTGATATGATCATCACCTGCTGCCGGCGTATTGACGAGTCTTTAGAGTCCTACACAGATGTTTCCTGGCTCAAGCGAAACGAAATAGGAGCGCATATGAGATTTGTACGGGACCGAGAATCATGCGTGTATGTGATACCGTATTCCATTCTCGTGATGAATGTATCGATGGTTGTATGCGATATAACCTAGTTATCGAATCAAGGATTGATTCGATAAGCCGATACATTATATATTAGTCGGTTATATGCGATATGACCGAATCGTTAAATCAAGTATTGAGTTAATGATTTAATGCATAATTATATATTTGATATATTACTTTGCATTAACTAGTATTGGTTCACTTTAAATGGATTTTCTCACTTGAAGTGCACATTGTATATGTGATATACTTTTGTACACTTGTTTGTATCATGTTTGATGATACATGCAAACTTGGGTGTGTATGATTAAACCTTGGTTATGTTAATGGTTAGGGTTTTCATTTACTTATTTATTTATTCTTTTTATTTTTTTTTTGGGCAAAATAAATCATGGTGGCTTTCTTTGTTTGATAGTTGAAGCTTCTTGAAGCTTTGAAAAGTCTAGCTAGTTTGTCATTTGCCTTAACCCTAACCATTCAACCTAACCCTAGTTTAGTCTCTACACTTAACCATGGTTGAAAATATGATAAGTATCATCTTATTTTCTTTTTTCAAAAATACTTATCATATTCTTTTTCTTCTTCTTCTTCTCCTTCAAGAAGAAGAAACCATTCTAGCTTCAATGGTGCCTTGAGAAAAAGAGTGAGAAATCCAATTCTAAAGTGAACCCACTTCCTATTTCTTCATACTCTACCACTTGCCATGTAGTATAGGGTGTTTTCTTCACAAGTTTCATGACTTGGTGAAGTTGGAGCTTGATCTTGAGTTGCCTCGACGTAGATCATCTTCGGCATCGAAGTTGACGACCTAGCCCGATCATTTCTTCGACGAAACCATCGCTAGAGTCCGGGATCCGATGATCGCAGCGGAGGGACGTCAACACGGAGCTATGGAGGTGGAGGACCGGATCTACAAAGGTTGTATTTTTCGTTCACTCTTAGTTAAGTTGTTAACTTATATTGTTTCGCCTATACCTCTAGTCATGATCTTGCTTAGGGTTACTTGGCACATAAATTTTTTTTGAATTGGCCATGTTTGATCACTTAATGAACCTCATGGGTGTGCCTAGGAACCCTGCAGCACGGTGATCGGTTGGTCATTACCATAAATCCCTGGCCAGGGCTGATTGAGAATTACTGATGGACTGATCAGTAGATTCTCGGATGGTCTTGAGCCATACCGACACGACTTGTACGGTTATTAGGGGTCTGACGTCCACCGCCTCCCTAGACCATACATGCGATACTCTTAGACGAACAGACCGGACTGCGCGGATATTGTCACGGACAGGCTCAGTAGGATTTCGGATGGGTTACCTCATCGGCTTTCTTATCGACAACTACCTGGGGACCGTTACATACAGTTAGTGCCGCTTGCGGTCTGTGGTTAAACCCACTGCCAGCGTAGTAGTCGAGTCTTTAGAGTCCCACACAGAGATTTCCCAAACCCAGGCGAAAAGATATAGAGGTCATATGGTTTTACGACAAAGGTTCGGACGCATACGTGTTTAAACGCACGTACGACATTCGGACTGTTTTTACTAGCCGGCTTTGGTTTAAGCCAGATTCTAGTATCGTGTTATTGGATTTATACAGTCTAAAGTTTTTCCGTGTTTTCACGGATGCGAGGGGCGTTCTCGTAATTTCCGAGATGCTTCTAGAAGGATGTGACATGAGGGGTTAAGGTGGCATTTTCATTAATTGCTTTAGTGACTCATTCATATGAATCATCATATCATTAAATGCATCATTAATGCATCATTAATGCATCTAATGACTTACATGATGAATCACTCTTCTTGAATAAATGAAGCATGGTGAATAATCATTTAATTGATATTATTTGATATTTCATTATGTTTTATATATTCAAGTTAGAAGCTTTTCTCATATCATTATCATCTCCGCCTTCTCTCTCCTCAAGCTCTCTCTCCTTCACCAAACCCTAATCCTACCACTCATGAGTTGAGAACAAGGATTAGGAAAGACTAAACACTCCATAACCAATCTCTGCATCATCTTAGTTCCTTTATTAGCAACTAGAGAAACTAAGTAACCTCAAATTTAGAGGTTATGGCTTGGATTAGGGTTCTCGGGTGGATCTTCTATCACGGAAAGGAAGCCGAGGAGGACGTGGAGATCCAAGGAGGCCATAGAGATCGTAAAGACGAAGGAGTAGAATCGTATGGTATAATCTTTTAACATAGTAGCTTAGAACTCTATGCTTATTATTAATTATCGTTTAGCAAAGATCTTCGGTTAGTCGACGTTCGCTTAATAAACAAGATCGTTTTTCATATTTCTGCCTCCCCGCAACTCGTGGGGTATTGCACATCGACTTACAGTGGTATCAGAGCCTCACTAAACAATAATTAACTCACTTGCAAAGTCGTATGAATTTCGAACGCGAAACAAACCGGAAAATACACCGATATTTCATAGTTTCTGTCGATTTTAAAATGAGGTCCAAAAATTTTTCAGGGACCTCCAGAATGACCAGTAAGAATATATAAGAACACACAAGAAAAATGGGCTCCTGAATCGGCCAAAGAGCTGCGGAACCGCGGATCCGTGGCCGAGTTGGGGCCGATTCAGCCCATTTTTCTTGTGTGCATCTTTTGTGATATTTTGTATTTTCTGGTATGATTTAATTTTTGCTCAGGTTTCAGGTTTGCAGAGAAGTATTGGAGCAAAATTTAATGTGCTTAATCGATCGAAATTATACGATGTTTGCTTGTTTGATTATATCTGTGATATTGTCACGACCCGAAAGTACGGAACATGACCGGCACTTAGACTACGAACGTCTCAAGGCGTACGTAAGCTAAGTAAGCCGAAACCCAGAAATCCAAACCAAGTGAAGTAGTAGAGAATAGGAAGAACCATATCAAATCAACCTGTAAGCAACACAATATACAACGCTTAAAGGCGAGGATCACAACAGAAATGAAACTCAACCAGCAAGAACCCATCGAAATATAACACGCGACTCTAAGGTCGAAAGAATAAACATCACTGGTCTCTATCTCAAATAAGTACAAGTTTGGTTGATGGAAATTCTAGATACAACTGAATTATAATATACAAGATATAATGATGGGTAAGATACAATAAACCCACCTACTAACAAGTCACCCGAAAGGTACAGTGCCCGCAAAGCCGTAATGAAATCCGTACGGCAACACCTGCAAGAAACTGGGGCACAACGGGGGTGAGTTGCCAACTCGTGAGTAGAAAAAGATCTACGAACAGAAAATCGCATGTATGACGCAACCTAGGTCATACGATCATAATATAAATAATCCTCAAATATATAACCAGCAATCTCTAACCATGGCTAGTATAAATCTCTAACCCCAGTGTAAACCCATATGTCTGTGCCAGTGCATCAGGTGGCAATATATCAAATGAATATGTATGAATGCATGTAACAGAATGCATGTACTGAAGAAAACTGCTGTCATAATTTGTGAGATTTATGTATTTTTAAAATGAGGTATCATAAATGAAATCAGCATAAACAGTGCCCAGCATCGGCACAAAACATAAGTCTCGGTATCTCGATACCTCTGTATCACAATCTCTGTACCTCAATGTCTCGAAATCTCAATGTCTCAATCACAAAATCTAGGGCGCCGTCAGTCCAGATCGGCCCCTACCATCCATCTCATGACTACGACGGTATCCTCCGGATATCCGACGTGTCGGGTAATATCACCGGTAGGTAGTGCTCCCCTGCACAGGCTCAACGCCATCATCTGCGATCTTCTTGCCCCGGGGTACCGCACCGGGTCCACCATGTACCCGCAATCGGTCTCATCCGCCTCCTCGATTCGGGTTTCACATGTCACTCTCAGCACCAAGAAAACACATAGTGAACGCACTGAAATATCATATCAAGGGTAACCGGGTTTTTAAAACATTAACATAATTTCTTTAAAATACCCACGGTTCCTAAATCCAGAAATAACATAGAAACAGCATATCTCAATGCGTATAATCAGGAAGCATGATGTATGTGACATATAAATGGAATGCAAGTGTAACAGTATGTCCTGCAACATGAAATAATAGTATGCACATACAAGGGTCATATCCTGATGCAATAATACTACTGTGTAGTGACATGGCAATTACCGATGAAGATGTGTGTGAGCTGGCAAGTAAGTGTATGTGGATCATACGCATCATCGGTAATGGTGCTGGTGTCCTAACAGCACGATATCAATAATAGAATATGAATCATAACAGTATGCGATGCAGAGCAACAATAATAATATGCGGGAGCTGAAATACTGAACACCATGATCGCTAAACTGCATCTAATGTCATAAAGGTCATATAGCTACACTACTACAAGGCTGAGCTAAAGCTAGTAGTAGGTAAGGTAAACCGCCTAACCTCTGAGTCGATACATATAAATATATATATATAGTCGGTGATCCCGCCTCGATAATATCACATCCGATATCATATCTCTAAAATCAGTTATTCCCAAGTCAAGAGTGCGGATCAAAACATCAAATTATAGCTCGTACGTAAATCCGTCGTACGGCATCCCCAATCTGGGTACGGGTCAATATCACATTTGTCATATTAATCATCAAGTATTCTCTTTATCAATATCATCATCGGGGTACTGACCTATGTCTGGTACAATTCTAACATCATTACTATAATCAAGATCTAACTACTGGTCGACAATCCCGTATAAATCGATATCATCAGCACATATCATCTCAAGGAGTATACCCCGCCCAAGGCGGCCTATTATAAATTTCCTGTCATATCATATCATATCTCGTATCATAATCACATGTCGATCATTTACATATTTATGTCGCTATTACTATGGCATCATTATCCCCAAAATCCTCTAAAGTATCAAGGTGTATCTAAATCATGAATTTTACCATCATAATAGGTCATATCGCCGATATCATAATCTCAGATCAACTCATCGACTCATATCAATACCATGTATCATCCTCAAATCCGTAATAAACACATAGCCTCATACCCAAGTGAACACATGTCCATAACGAATCCCATAAGCATATATGAAGTGAGGATGTATGCAAGTATGTATATGTGTGCATGTTTGTGTAGTGTACCCACTACCCTATGGTTTCGTAACTTTTCACCAATCCAATATACCAATATCCATTTAACATCAATAATAATCCCAACAACATAATATTTATAGGTGTGTATACGCATCCGTATACACCACCTCGGACTGCGGGGGTGCTATACGCCATCCACCCGACTTCTCCCCGTAGATATAAATCTACTCACCTAATTATGTGTTCCGGTGCCGATGTCGCCATTTGCATCTCCAACGCTTCGACGTCACGTGAGTACCTACAAGGATATCACATGCTAAAACTCATAAAAATCACATCGGAAACCAAAATGGTGCACACTACGCCCATAGGTAAAAACCTGTGACCTTGTGGGCAAAAACAGCCAATATCCACTGTCGTCGACGTCCGAACGCCACCCGACAGATACGAATCATCGAATATCAAAATCCATACAAAAACACGTCGTAAAACATACGCCAACTCATGAAAATGAACCCAGATTTTACCCTAACAGGAAACAGTCAAAACTGGACATGCCGGGGGTCAATTTTACATGAAAAAGGGGCTGTGCACGCAAAACGAGGCAGTTTTATGCTGGTCTGGCCGCAAATTGCGGCCAGAATGATGAAATTTGCGGCCGGGGTTTGGAGATGGTGGCTAGGGCTTTTGGTAGGGGTTCCATGGTGCCTGCACAGCTCTCTGCCAAGTCAATTTTTCCCTAGGAGGCCCCGGGTGAAAGCAGATCTCAGAAAGGCCTCAAAATCGACAAAAACGGTAAAATACGCCAAGTCGAATAACTCTGGTAAATACTTGGATTCTAGAGTAATATTGGTTACAATGGTCTCAAAAACATCTAATATGGTTATACTAACGATCAAAACCAATACTAGGTCAAGTTTCACTCAAAATTGCCTAAACTAGCACAATGTCACAAATAAAACAGTGAACTTTCAGATATATAACCTAACTGAGCAAGAACCGAGTTGGGATGCGAGATTATACCTCCAGGGGGTCCTAGAATGTAGGAGAAGGGAAGACGAAGGAAGGAGGAGTGGGTTGGTGTTGCTGGAATGCCCTGGTTGAAGTTGTTGTTGCAACAGATGTTGTTGTTGTTGGTTGGTCCAGTGGCTGCTGCTGCTGCTGCTTGGAAATTCCTTTGGTTGTAGCAGCAGTTGGGGCTATGGTTGTTGTTGTTTCTTGTTGATGATGATGATGTAGGGTGTTATGAAGTGTGAGGTTGTGGTATGCTATGAGGGTGTGGAGTTGTGGAAGGAAACTGATATCTTTTTTTTTTTTGTTGCTGATGCTACATCTGCTGCTTGCATTCTTCTTTCTTTTCCTTTGCTGTTGTTGTGGTTGTTTGATGTTAGGGTGATGTTGTAGTATGAGGATGGTGTGGGTTTGTTTTGAAATGGAGTTGCTGCTGAGGCTGTTCTTTTTCTTATTGCTGATTTGGAGCTGATGCAGCTGAGGTATATTGGTGGCTGATATGGTGATAAATGGGGCTGCTGCTTTGTCGATACCATGGGCTGAAGTGCATGGTTTCAGCTGCTGGTGTGAGGGGTTTGGGGTGTAGGTGTAGGGGGCTGTTCTGGTGGATGAAGTTAGGCAGAATTTGGGCTGATTGGTAGCAAAAAGTCAGCCATTGGGGGCTGAAAAATGATGATGGGAGATTGTAGATCAGCTAGGGGCTGAAGTTTGACATTGGGGGCTGAAACACCATGATCAGGGTGTGCAATTCAGCTATGGGGGGTTGAAATGTGTTAGGGGCTGATGTAGATCAGATATGGGGTTGAAAAGTGTTGATGGGGTGGGCTGATGTTTACATCAGCTGCTGAATTTGCGCCGATGTAGCTGCTGTAGCTACTGTTCTGGTGGCTAAAAATGCGCTGTTGATGTTGGATGTGAGGCTGTTGGTGTTGCAGCTTGTAGCAGCAGCTAGAGTGGCTGATGTGTGGGTGTATATGTTTGGTGTAGACAGGTTGGTATATGTGTGTTTGAGAGGCAAACCAAAGTTTTTAAATGAGATGAGTCAACTCTCATCATCTCATTCACCATGAACCAAACCAACCCTGATTAACCCACTTAACTTAGCCAAATGGTTTAAAACTCACCCTGGTCATCTAAACATGGTTCAACCCTAGGCCACCATGAGTCCAAAACATGAAACAGGTGTAGAAAATATCATGTGCACATTTTTGCACAAAAAGCCAAAAATCCACTTAGCGATTGTCAATCGCGATTTACACCAAAATAACATATACGTAACCATAAAAGCTTAAAAATGACATACTTCCACAAAATACCCTATTTTAGAATTTCTAAAATTTTCTCCGGAATTTTCACCATTTATCGGTATTTAATTACACCGACTATTAAAATATTCATTAAAAATTATGAAAATTCCCAAAAATAATATTTTATTTTTTTGAAATGTTACAATCTTCCCCCCTTAAAGAAATTCGGTCCCCGAATTTAAATTTAAACCTCCCAATTCTAAAACATTTTAAATAAATGTCCAAACCAATGGGGCTCCGAAATCATCAATACATAAAAGGCATCATAGCGCAATACATGCGCATGAGTAACGAGCAGATAACTCGAAGTCAATACTCCGTCAAGCGTCTCGCAATCATCGGAGTCATGACGAAAACACGACTGCCAAATCCAAAGCAAAACCGATATGCTAGAAATCGGAATTTTTACATGTAATTAATGAGACTATAGCTCGCCTTTGGAAATCCCTTTAAAATCTGTCAATGTATGCAAAATATACCCAGGCACTGTCATCTGATCAGTCCTGCTCAGTACGAAAATCAATCGCAATATCATAGAAATGTACTGCTCCCTAAGAAATCAATTCCAAAAATGTGCATATAAAAACCCTGTGCGTCTGGTGCGCACGGAAATCAAAATCCATGAATGTGCCATACATGCGCACAAAAACAATATCTAAGTGCATCGGGTGTGCACGAAACATCTGTCAAGGCAACAGGTGTGCCTGACAGCAAAACAGGTGCATCTGACATGCACGAAGAATCTCGGTTTAGTGCATCTGGTGTGCACCAAATCACATCTCATAACATGCGTCCAACATGCGCTAAAAATCCAAATCCGGTGCATCCATCATGCACGAAACAATTATCGAGCATCACCATCGAAATAGAAGTCCAGTGCATCCAAGTGCACAAAATATATGTCACTGCACTGCAAGCATATGTAAACTATACAGAGTGCAGGAACCAAATCGTGTGCGTGCATACGCACAAAATCAACTCAAATGTCTAAGCCCCATAAAATCACAAACATGTGAAACCAAGGCACGAAAACGATATCAAGTGCAACAACTGTGCCACAATCGTAAATCCTCAATCATCAAAATCAAATCATGCGAATAAATTACCCAAAACATCGAAATCAAGTATGGCGGAATAGCTCCGCTCACGCACGTCCTCCAATAATCTCGGGCCAACTGTCGTGGTCGTCATAGCATATCTCGTCGACGATCCTAAACTCTGGCCTACTGGTGTGCATAACATGACCACTCCTGGGTCCAAGCCTTCTCTGTAGATTACCAATCTCACGATCCATCGGCTCATCGGCCCTGTCAAGTGTGCTAACGGGGTCGATTTCGTTCTGACACTTCTCTGGTCATCTTTCGGGCAATCATCGTGACCATTTGTAAACAGCATGTCACTGGTGTCGGCCTCTGGCTCTCTGAATAGCACGTGACATATCCGATCCTGGGTACAAACATCATTGCAGCAGTGTTCTGGGAAGAATCCTGCTCAAGGTCTCTTCCAAGTCTCATCTCTGCCAATTGTCCGGAAATCATCGCCCTTTACTATATCTGTTCCTTGTTCCGGAACGGCTGCATATTCATCGCGACTCCTTCTAGAAGATATATCCAGTTACAATGCCTCGGTATGCGCATCGCATCTCTGATGTCGGCAGAGTGGAACGTCGTCTCATCCAGATCTTGTACGAACCTCTTACTCCACTTTTCTCTAATGTCGACTGCTTCGGATTCGTCCCGTCATGGCTGCATGGACTGAGCTCCAACGGCTATCCTCGTATCTGGAGTCTCCCAAGAATGCATCTCACCATCTAGCATCCGAATTCAGTCAAACCATTCGATCGATTCATCAAAACCTCATAATCCCCTAAGATCTCAACATCTTGGGTACAATATAATAGTATCGCGTACATACCACAGCATCGGTGGCCCAGCCGTAGAAGGGAAAACCCAAGCCTCACTAATAGCGTCGCAGAACTGCGGCAAACCCTAAGGTCAAAAGGCTTTCACACGGTCATTATGTCGAGTTAGGGTTTCATTCTTCTAGAGGGTCCATAGAATTGCCTGTATGTTTCTTCCGAACACTTTAAACTTAGAATAATAGGTTTCTGACATTCGATCGTCCCTGTCGACTCTCAACGCCTCTGTGTGAAGTCGTCTCTAGCTGGAATCAATCTATCTGATGACCTCGCATCGTGGTAGCGAACAATCCACCTGTCCTAGTCATTTATTCTTGGTGACTAGCGATTTTATATCATCTCTTAGTACAATCTCGTACTATAATAGCTCCAATCATCTGGGGTAATAGCTCGTCGTTCGCAGCAACAACTAGCTCACTCGTCTGCACGCTGAACCGTGCCTCAATCATCATGAGCAAGCAATACGCCAACGGTCATCAAAGTCTAGCTGGCCTCTGTCAGTGGCTCAATCCTCTGGTGCTAATCTGCACGTCCGAGTAATCTCATACAGCGATCCATCCAACGCTCGTGGCACAAAGCACAGTCAAAAGACACATCTCTACAATCGTGTGTCGCCAGAATCACGCCCCGGTCAGTCCTCGTTTGCAACGAGCTCATGCTGACCACAACTCTTAGCCGTAGCTCTCCCTGCCCGTAATCATGGCACCAAAACCAAAACTGGTACCGATGAGGATAGATCAGGAAGGAATATGATACTGAACAAAGAAATGTACATCCTAAGGCTTCTTAAGTGGAGTGGCGTATCGTAAATATGCCGCGGACATACCACGGTACGTCACTCTACTTTAGTTACCTATTCCATCAACCAAGGGTTATCCTATACTCCGAAGGTAAAACCTAACGCTCTGATACCAACTTTGTCACGACCCGAAAGTACGGAACATGACCGGCACTTAGACTACGAACGTCTCAAGGCGTACGTAAGCTAAGTAAGCCGAAACCCAGAAATCCAAACCAAGTGAAGTAGTAGAGAATAGGAAGAACCATATCAAATCAACCTGTAAGCAACACAATATACAACGCTTAAAGGCGAGGATCACAACAGAAATGAAACTCAACCAGCAAGAACCCATCGAAATATAACACGCGACTCTAAGGTCGAAAGAATAAACATCACTGGTCTCTATCTCAAATAAGTACAAGTTTGGTTGATGGAAATTCTAGATACAACTGAATTATAATATACAAGATATAATGATGGGTAAGATACAATAAACCCACCTACTAACAAGTCACCCGAAAGGTACAGTGCCCGCAAAGCCGTAATGAAATCCGTACGGCAACACCTGCAAGAAACTGGGGCACAACGGGGGTGAGTTGCCAACTCGTGAGTAGAAAAAGATCTACGAACAGAAAATCGCATGTATGACGCAACCTAGGTCATACGATCATAATATAAATAATCCTCAAATATATAACCAGCAATCTCTAACCATGGCTAGTATAAATCTCTAACCCCAGTGTAAACCCATATGTCTGTGCCAGTGCATCAGGTGGCAATATATCAAATGAATATGTATGAATGCATGTAACAGAATGCATGTACTGAAGAAAACTGCTGTCATAATTTGTGAGATTTATGTATTTTTAAAATGAGGTATCATAAATGAAATCAGCATAAACAGTGCCCAGCATCGGCACAAAACATAAGTCTCGGTATCTCGATACCTCTGTATCACAATCTCTGTACCTCAATGTCTCGAAATCTCAATGTCTCAATCACAAAATCTAGGGCGCCGTCAGTCCAGATCGGCCCCTACCATCCATCTCATGACTACGACGGTATCCTCCGGATATCCGACGTGTCGGGTAATATCACCGGTAGGTAGTGCTCCCCTGCACAGGCTCAACGCCATCATCTGCGATCTTCTTGCCCCGGGGTACCGCACCGGGTCCACCATGTACCCGCAATCGGTCTCATCCGCCTCCTCGATTCGGGTTTCACATGTCACTCTCAGCACCGAGAAAACACATGGTGAACGCACTGAAATATCATATCAAGGGTAACCGGGTTTTTAAAACATTTACATAATTTCTTTAAAATACCCACGGTTCCCAAATCCAGAAATAACATAGAAACAGCATATCTCAATGCGTATAATCAGGAAGCATGATGTATGTGACATATAAATGGAATGCAAGTGTAACAGTATGTCCTGCAACATGAAATAATAGTATGCACATACAAGGGTCATATCCTGATGCAATAATACTACTGTGTAGTGACATGGCAATTACCGATGAAGATGTGTGTGAGCTGGCAAGTAAGTGTATGTGGATCATACGCATCATCGGTAATGGTGCTGGTGTCCTAACAGCACGATATCAATAATAGAATATGAATCATAACAGTATGCGATGCAGAGCAACAATAATAATATGCGGGAGCTGAAATACTGAACACCATGATCGCTAAACTGCATCTAATGTCATAAAGGTCATATAGCTACACTACTACAAGGCTGAGCTAAAGCTAGTAGTAGGTAAGGTAAACCGCCTAACCTCTGAGTCGATACATATAAATATATATATATAGTCGGTGATCCCGCCTCGATAATATCACACCCGATATCATATCTCTAAAATCAGTTATTCCCAAGTCAAGAGTGCGGATCAAAACATCAAATTATAGCTCGTACGTAAATCCGTCGTACGGCATCCCCAATCTGGGTACGGGTCAATATCACATTTGTCATATTAATCATCAAGTATTCTCTTTATCAATATCATCATCGGGGTACTGACCTATGTCTGGTACAATTCTAACATCATTACTATAATCAAGATCTAACTACTGGTCGACAATCCCGTATAAATCGATATCATCAGCACATATCATCTCAAGGAGTATACCCCGCCCAAGGCGGCCTATTATAAATTTCCTGTCATATCATATCATATCTCGTATCATAATCACATGTCGATCATTTACATATTTATGTCGCTATTACTATGGCATCATTATCCCCAAAATCCTCTAAAGTATCAAGGTGTATCTAAATCATGAATTTTACCATCATAATAGGTCATATCGCCGATATCATAATCTCAGATCAACTCATCGACTCATATCAATACCATGTATCATCCTCAAATCCGTAATAAACACATAGCCTCATACCCAAGTGAACACATGTCCATAACGAATCCCATAAGCATATATGAAGTGAGGATGTATGCAAGTATGTATATGTGTGCATGTATGTGTAGTGTACCCACTACCCTATGGTTTCGTAACTTTTCACCAATCCAATATACCAATATCCATTTAACATCAATAATAATCCCAACAACATAATATTTATAGGTGTGTATACGCATCCGTATACACCACCTCGGACTGCGGGGGTGCTATACGCCATCCACCCGACTTCTCCCCGTAGATATAAATCTACTCACCTAATTATGTGTTCCGGTGCCGATGTCGCCATTTGCATCTCCAACGCTTCGACGTCACGTGAGTACCTACAAGGATATCACATGCTAAAACTCATAAAAATCACATCGGAAACCAAAATGGTGCACACTACGCCCATAGGTAAAAACCTGTGACCTTGTGGGCAAAAACAGCCAATATCCACTGTCGTCGACGTCCGAACGCCACCCGACAGATACGAATCATCGAATATCAAAATCCATACAAAAACACGTCGTAAAACATACGCCAACTCATGAAAATGAACCCAGATTTTACCCTAACAGGAAACAGTCAAAACTGGACATGCCGGGGGTCAATTTTACATGAAAAAGGGGCTGTGCACGCAAAACGAGGCAGTTTTATGCTGGTCTGGCCGCAAATTGCGGCCAGAATGATGAAATTTGCGGCCGGGGTTTGGAGATGGTGGCTAGGGCTTTTGGTAGGGGTTCCATGGTGCCTGCACAGCTCTCTGCCAAGTCAATTTTTCCCTAGGAGGCCCCGGGTGAAAGCAGATCTCAGAAAGGCCTCAAAATCGACAAAAACGGTAAAATACGCCAAGTCGAATAACTCTGGTAAATACTTGGATTCTAGAGTAATATTGGTTACAATGGTCTCAAAAACATCTAATATGGTTATACTAACGATCAAAACCAATACTAGGTCAAGTTTCACTCAAAATTGCCTAAACTAGCACAATGTCACAAATAAAACAGTGAACTTTCAGATATATAACCTAACTGAGCAAGAACCGAGTTGGGATGCGAGATTATACCTCCAGGGGGTCCTAGAATGTAGGAGAAGGGAAGACGAAGGAAGGAGGAGTGGGTTGGTGTTGCTGGAATGCCCTGGTTGAAGTTGTTGTTGCAACAGATGTTGTTGCTGTTGGTTGGTCCAGTGGCTGCTGCTGCTGCTGCTTGGAAATTCCTTTGGTTGTAGCAGCAGTTGGGGCTATGGTTGTTGTTGTTTCTTGTTGATGATGATGATGTAGGGTGTTATGAAGTGTGAGGTTGTGGTATGCTATGAGGGTGTGGAGTTGTGGAAGGAAACTGATATCTTTTTTTTTTGTTGTTGCTGATGCTACATCTGCTGCTTGCATTCTTCTTTCTTTTCCTTTGCTGTTGTTGTGGTTGTTTGATGTTAGGGTGATGTTGTAGTATGAGGATGGTGTGGGTTTGTTTTGAAATGGAGTTGCTGCTGAGGCTGTTCTTTTTCTTATTGCTGATTTGGAGCTGAAAATGGTGGCATATGGCTGAGTCTTGGGGCTGATGCAGCTGAGGTATATTGGTGGCTGATATGGTGATAAATGGGGCTGCTGCTTTGTCAATACCATGGGCTGAAGTGCATGGTTTCAGCTGCTGGTGTGAGGGGTTTGGGGTGTAGGTGTAGGGGGCTGTTCTGGTGGATGAAGTTAGGCAGAATTTGGGCTGATTGGTAGCAAAAAGTCAGCCATTGGGGGCTGAAAAATGATGATGGGAGATTGTAGATCAGCTAGGGGCTGAAGTTTGACATTGGGGGCTGAAACATCATGATCAGGGTGTGCAATTCAGCTATGGGGGGCTGAAATGTGTTAGGGGCTGATGTAGATCAGATATGGGGTTGAAAAGTGTTGATGGGGTGGGCTGATGTTTACATCAGCTGCTGAATTTGCGCCGATGTAGCTGCTGTAGCTGCTGTTCTGGTGGCTAAAAATGCGCTGTTGATGTTGGATGTGAGGCTGTTGGTGTTGCAGCTTGTACCAGCAGCTAGAGTGGATGATGTGTGGGTGTATATGTCTGGTGTAGACAGGTTGGTATATGTGTGTTTGAGAGGCAAACCAAAGTTTTTAAATGAGATGAGTCAACTCTCATCATCTCATTCACCATGAACCAAACCAACCCTGATTAACCCACTTAACTTAGCCAAATGGTTTAAAACTCACCCTGGTCATCTAAACATGGTTCAACCCTAGGCCACCATGAGTCCAAAACATGAAACAGGTGTAGAAAATATCATGTGCACATTTTTGCACAAAAAGCCAAAAATCCACTTAGCGATTGTCAATCGCGATTTACACCAAAATAACATATACGTAACCATAAAAGCTTAAAAATGACATACTTCCACAAAATACCCTATTTTAGAATTTCTAAAATTTTCTCCGGAATTTTCACCATTTATCGGTATTTAATTACACCGACTATTAAAATATTCATTAAAAATTATGAAAATTCCCAAAAATAATATTTTATTTTTTTGAAATGTTACAGATATGTATTATGTGTTCGTAAACCTCCCCTAACTGCTAGTATGTCGGTTGGCAGGGGGTTGCACATATCTGTGATGTTATTTATAACTGTTTGTGGATATGAACTGTATTGGACTGTTGTGATGATTAGCCGGGTTTTGTGATGGGTTATTGTATTAATTCATTCGATGTAAATGTAATAAGTTGTAATATTATTTCGCGGGGCACATCCAGGTTGCGGTTGTAGCCACCGTTGTATTATTTCATTTTACTGTTTTTGCTCCTGGGATAGACCCAAAGTGGCGTGCACAAATTACCGGGTATTTTGAAGTGTTGAGGTAGACCGCTTCACTTCTGGTACTTGGCGGGTAGTTTGCCGTACCCGTAGGGGTCTGGGGTGGGGTAATCGCTATTCATCACAACTGTGTAATCCGTCTTTCATTGCAGGCTCAATTGAAACGCGATTTGCTTGCAAATCCAATATTATTTATCTGTGATCTGGAATGCCTATTATTGCGTCTGATGAATGTACAGTATCTATATATGATAGCTATTTAGACGTCACTTATGTTTTACACCCGCGCTAGCCCAGTCCCCGCTCTGTCGTTAGTTAAGTAACCTAACGGGTGATGACGGGACCCAGTGGCGAATGCGGATGGCATAAGAGGACGTTGTATTTTCGTTGTTATCTGTAATGATAGGTTAATTGATGGGACGAATTATTATTAATGCAAAGAAAATAAAACCTAAACTGAATCGTTGGAACAATTTCTAAAACCACTCGGTTTTCTTGAAAAAGCAAATTTTAAATGCGGAGCTTAAACCACTCCTTTTAAATAAAAGCTATCTTTGTTCCTTCGATCATATCAAGTTCATTACGTTAACGGTTTTTTGCCAACAACCAGCCGTAACCCTCCGTCTTTTCAGATAGACAGCACATCGTATTCATGCTATGCTTGTTGGCCTACATCGAGGCATAGTGTATGGTAGCAGTGTGTGTGCCTGTTTGTTGCATAGATAGATGCATTAGTTTAAGACAGACGTACACCTTGTTGGCCTACGTTAAGGGCTTGTACGATGTACTTAAGTTGATCAGGACAACGACGGATAGAACTTGACTTGCGTCTTATGACTTGTTGGCCTACGTCAAGGTCTATAAGAGCTTGGGGTAAAAATCACATCGTGAGTTTCAAACATAAAGGAAACTTGCAGATTTAGCATACCTTCTGGAGTGTGGTGACTAGAGTGGTTCCATCTAGGGCATCATGCAATGATAGTTGGATCCCGATCCCACTGATGAGTAGGATTACTCTCGGGAATTTTTCTCACTTAACAATCCATGCTATAAACCAAGTAGGTGACTAGAAAAGTCTTAGAGGGACTATGCCTCCAGGGAAAAAGAGGTTATTTAATTAAGAAACTTCGCGAAAGCGTTGGAAAACCTCCCTCGAAGTACCAACACTAGCCTGGCTGAAAGGTTAAGCAAGTATTGTGACGTGTGATTAAATCCTGACTAGTTCTTCTTTTAGGTTTTGAGGAAGGATTTGAGGAAACAGTGGGAGCCATCCTGTTTAGATAAATTAATAAACCAATCTAAACTTGCAAGAGCATATGCTGAGTGTTTTCTTTTCTCTCTCTCTGGCAGCTACCATGACTGGACTAAAACTATTACTTGAAAAAAATATACTGACCAGGCAGAACTATAAAGATTGGCTAAGGAACGTCAATATTGCACTGACTTATGACAAAGTAGCATATGTTACCACCGCTGTTCCTCCCTTTATCGCAGGACCAGATTCCTCAGTTGTGGACAGGGAAGTCCGCAAAACCTGGGATCTAGATTGTGAGCGAGCTAAGTGTATCGTGCTGGCGTCCATGAACAATGAACTCCAGAAATAGCACGAGAGTATGGATATAGTATCCATCTTTCTCCATGTCAAAGAATTGTATGGGGAGCACTCCCGTATCGCGAGGTACGAAACCTCAAGGAAATTCTTCCAGATGAGGTTAGCTCTAGGATCGCCTGTAGGAGAGCACGTCCTCAAAATGATCATCCTCATTGAGGAACTCGCAAACCTGGGATGCGTGCTAGAGAACGATTTGTATATCGACTTGATTTTGCAATCCCTTCCCCACACCTTCTCTCAGTTCGTGCTGAACTTCAACATGCACGAAATGGAAGCTGGTCTTCCAAAGCTCCTCAATATATTGAGGGTAGCAGAGACCTCCTTGAAAAAGGAGAAGAGCCCCGTTCTGTATGTTGGCCAATCATCTTCTTCTAAATCTAAAGCGAAAGCTAAGGGGAAGAAGAAGATGAAAGCCACCAAACCGAAAGGTGGGGTCAAGAAGGTGCAGGGAACGAACAAGGCAGGAAGGGTGAAGACAGAAAAGAACGAGTGCTTCTATTGTCACAAGCAAGGGCACTGGAAGAAGGATTGTCAGGCCTTCAAAGCCAAGGACATGAAGCAAGCAGTTGCTTCTACTTCAGGTGTGTTTATAATCGAAAATTGTTTTTCAGTTAACTCTACATCATGGGTACTTGATACCGGTTCTGGTTCTCATATCTGTAATTCATTACAGGATCTGAGAAATAGTAGAGTGCTGGGGACAGGTGATATGACTCTCCGGATGGGCAATGGAATGCATGTAGATGCAATTGCAATAGGGGAATATCACCTAGGGTTGACTAGTGGGCACATTTTGGTGTTGTACAGCTGTTTTTTGTATTCCCAGTATGTTGTGTAATATTATATCAGTATCTTTGTTATCGAATGAAGGATATAGTTTTGCGCTTGAAAGAAATGTTATGAACATTCACCTAAATCAAGATATGATTGGGTATGGCACACTGGAAAACGGCATATACATACTTAATCAACCTCAAATTTTCAATATTCAAAACACGAGTAAAAGAAAGCCTCCAGATTCGAATCAAGCCTTCCTATGGCATTGTAGACTTGGTCATATAAATGAAACAAGGTTGACTAAGTTACATAAAGATGGATATCTAGATCCGTTTAAATATTCATCATATGCAACTTGTCAATCATGTATCAAAGGAAAAATGACCAAATCTCCGTTCACCGGACACGGAGAAAGAGCCACTGAACTCTTGGGACTTGTACACAGTGATGTATGTGGTCCGATGTCTACGCATGCACGAAGTGGTCACTCCTACTTCATCACTTTTACTGATGACTTCTCTAGGTATGGACATGTGTTCTTAATGAAGCATAAATCCGAGGCTTTTGAGAAGTTTAAGGAGTATAAAAATGAAGTAGAGAAACAAACTGGTAAAAGCATCAAGAAACTTCGATCTGATCGAGGTGGAGAATACTTAAGTACCAGTTTCCTTGAATGCTTAAAAGAGAATGTAATTCTCTCTCAGCTTACTCCTCCTTATACACCTCAGCATAATGGTGTATCAGAAAGGAGGAATCGCACGCTATTAGATATGGTGCGTTCAATGATGAGTAGTGCTGAGTTGCCACTTTCCTTCTGGGGATTTGCTCTAGAATCAGCCGCATACCTATTGAATAGAGCTCCAACTAAGTCAGTGCCTACCACTCCATATGAAATGTCGAGCGGGAAGAGACCATATCTCAAGTATATCAAGATATTGGGGGTGTCCGGTATATGTTAAAAAACATAAACCGAACAAGCTCGAGGCACGATCGGTTTTATGTAAGTTTGTAGGATACCCCAAGCATTCAAGAGGGTATATAGTCTACCACACTGAAGAACAAAAGGTGTTTGTCGCTCGTCACATTGTCTTCTTAGAAAGCGAATTTCTTGCAAAAGAAATTAGTGGGAGCACGGTAGAGTTGGAAGAAATTCCAGAACCTCAAACTGCTACCGAGGACTTAGTAGAACCTCAGATTTCAATAGAACACGACGAACCAACGCCACTCCGCAGATCTAGTTGGCTTTCTCATCCTCCTGAAAGTTACTATGGTTTTCTTCTAGATGGGGATCGAGAGAATTGCATCATCGATGATGATGAGCCTACTAGTTTTCAGCAGGCTATTACGAGTAGTGACTCGATGAAATGGCTGGATGCTATGAGATCCGAAATGGAATCCATCTACACCAATAAAGTATGGACTTTAGAAGTTGCTCCTCCTGGAGTAAAACCAGTTAGATGCAAATGGATCTTCAAAAAGAAGATCGGTGCATTTAGACAGGTGGAAACCTACAAAGCTAGACTCGTAGCAAAAGGTTTTCGTCAAAGACCAGGATTGGACTATGATGAAACCTTTTCACCTGCAGCTATGCTTAAATCCATTCGGATCCTGCTTGCGATTGCTGCCTTCCATGACTATGAAATCTGGCAGATGGACGTAAAAACAGCTTTTCTAAATGGACATTTAGAAGAGAGTGTTTACATGGATCAACCAGAAGGTTTCTTAGACAGTGGGAGCAGCGGAAGAGTCTGCAAATTGCTTAAATCCATTTATGGATTAAAGCAAGTATCGCAGAGTTGGAACATCTGCTTTGATGAGACAGTCAAAGAATTTGACTTTATCAAAAATGTAGATGAACCATGTATTTATAGGAAGATTGTAGAAGGAGCAGTAGTCTTTCTCGTTTTATACGTCGACGACATACTACTGATAGGGAATGATATCCCTATGCTACAATCAGTAAAGCTCTTCTTGTCACAGAAATTCTCTATGAAAGACTTGGGAGATGCATCATACATTCTAGGCATTAAGATCTATCGTGATAGATCTAATAGAATGTTGGGACTTTCACAGTCCAGGTATATAGACACTATACTAAAGAGATTTAGTATGGAAGATTCCAAGCGCGGCAATATGCCCGCTTGTCACGGAATCACCCTCTCCAAAGAGATGTCTCCAAAGACTGATGAAGAGAGGGCTCACATGAGCATTATACCCTACGCTTTGGCGGTAGGATCAATAATGTATGCGATGTTATGTACCAGACCGGATGTAGCTTACGCACTTAGTGTGGTAAGCAGGTATCAGTCTGACCCAGGTGAGAAACATTGGATAGCGGTGAAGAACATTTTCAAGTACCTGAGAAGGACTAAGGAGATGTTCTTAATTTACGGTAATAAAAACCTCCAGGTAGAGGCTTCCACCGACTCCGGCTTCCAAAGTGACAAAGATGATTCTAAATCCATTTCAGGTTTTGTGTTTACCCTCAATGGAGGGGCGGTATGTTGGAGGAGTTCCAAACAGGATACCGTCGCAGACTCAACTATGGAGGCTGAGTATATAGCTGCTAGTGAAGCCGCAAAAGAGGCTGTCTGGATGAGGAAGTTCATTTCTGAACTTCAGGTGGTTCCGTCCATTGCCAATCCAATACCTTTGTATTGCGATAACAATGGCGCTGTAGCTTTAGCGAAGGAACTAAGGTCCCATCAGAAATCCAGGCATATCTTAAGGCGGTTTCACCTGATCAGGGAGATCGTGGATCGTCGGGAGATCGAGATACGGAAAGTGGACACAAAAGACAACACGGCAGATCCATTTACCAAGGCCATCCCTCAAGTGCAGTTCGAGAGGCTGTTTGAGATGTTGGGCATGCGGTACGCCAGCAACTGGATCTGGTAGAGACAGTGGGTACTCATTGCACCAATTATAGGCCTTAGTGCAAGTGGGAGATTGTTGGATATATATGCCCTAGAGGCCTACATTGTATAGGATGCTTGGCATATGTATGTACATGACAGTCTTGCTTGATATGATAGTACACTATTTGTTTTGTCTTTACCTTAACGTATGATATATTTTACTTGGTGTTTATATATATATATATATATGTTGATAAAGCCCATAGGGTGTTTGTCTGACTACCGGCGTTGTGATGGCAGTCATACTAGTGGGAGCTGGATAGTCAATAGGCACACCCTTAGATGTCCCTGGTCGTAGGAGTATCGAGACTGGGCATTGATACTTCGGAGTAGACTAGTGTATACATATCTAGACCCTGAGGAGGGGCGATGGATTGGTCCCGCAGCCATTGGTGGAGTGCACCTAAGATTGTATACAGATGCTCACTGGATATGAGTACATCGGACAGGACTCGTCGAGAACTGACTGGATGGTATTATACCTAACGTCAGATAGCAGTTCTCAGGTGACATGTGTGCAGATAGTCCGTTGACTTAAAGTCATCATTTGTCTCGTGTGAGTTCCCACTGTGCTTTGATTATTACCCTACCACGGCTCAAAGGAGTCATGCAAACAGGTTTTAGTTGGGCACAGTCCCGAGCCATGTGGAGGCAGTGAGTGACTGTTAGGGATTCGTCTATCTCGGTATAGGGAGTTGATATCGCACGGTGATCAGATGGTCATTACCATAAGTCCCTGGCCAGGGCTGATTGAGAATTACTGATGGACTGATCAGTAGATTCTCGGATGGTCTTGAGCCATACCGACACGACTTGTACGGTTATTAGGGGTCTGACGTCCACCGCCTCCCTAGACCATACATGCGATACTCTTAGACGAACAGACCGGACTGCGCGGATATTGTCATAGACAGGCTCAGTAGGATTTCGGATGGGTTACCTCATCGGCTTTCTTATCGACAACTACCTGGGGACCGTTACGTACAGCTAGTGCCGCTTGCGGTCTGTGGTTAAACCCACTGCCAGCGTAGTAGTCGAGTCTTTAGAGTCCCACACAGAGATTTCCCAAACCCAGGCGAAAAGATATAGAGGTCGTATGGTTTTACGACAAAGGTTCGGACGCATACGTGTTTAAACGCACGTACGGCATTCGGACAGTTTTTACTAGCTGGCTTTGGTTTAAGCCAGATTCTAGTATCGGGTTATTGGATTTATACAGTCTAAAGTTTTTCCGTGTTTTCACGGATGCGAGGGGCGTTCCCGTCATTTCCGAGAACCTTCTAGAAGGATGTGACATGAGGGGTTAAGGTGGCATTTTCATTAATTTCTTTAGTGACTCATTCATATGAATCATCATACCATTAAATGTATCATTAATGATCTAATGACTCACATGATGTATCACTCTTCTTGAATAAATGAAGCATGGTGAATAATCATTTAATTGATATTATTTGATATTTCATTATGTTTTATATATTCAAGTGAGAAGCTTTTCTCATATCATTATCATCTCCACCTTCTCTCTCCTCAAGCTCTCTCTCCTTCACCAAACCCTAATCCTACCACTCATGAGTTGAGAACAAGGATTAGGAAAGACTAAACACTCCATAACCAATCTCTACATCATCTCAGTTCTTTTATTAGCAACTAGAGAAACTAAGCAATCTCAAGTTTAGAGGTTATAGCTTGGATTAGGGTTCTCGGGTAGATCGTCTATCACGGAAAGGAAGCCGAGGAGGACGTGGAGATCCAAGGAGGCCATAGAGATCGTAAAGACGAAGGACTAGAATCGTATGGTATAATCTTTTAACATAGTAGCTTAGAACTCTAGGGTTATTGTTAGTTATCGATTAGCAAAGATCTTCGGTTAGTCGATGTTTGCTTAATAAACAAGATCGTTTTTCATATTTCCGCCTCCCCGCAACTCGTGGGGTGTTGCACATCGACTTACAAAAGCCACCGTTTTGCACGCCCTCTTGGACGTGGTAAAGTGGAAATCAAAGCACAGTTGGAATCACACAAGACTCTATGACGATCTCGGGTCTACAGACTACCCTGTACCCGTGTCACCGGAGAACTGCCATCTGACGTGAGGTATAATACCATCTGGGAGTTCTCGGCGAGTCCGTCCAGTGTACCCAGTCTCCACTGAGCACCCGTACACCATCTCTGATGTCAAAACACCGATGGATATGGGATCATCCATCGCCCATCATATAGGTCAAGATGTGTATACGCTAGTCTACTCTAGTGTATCGATGCCCTGTCTCGACACACCCTCGACTAGGAACAGTTATAGGATGTACTCATCGACTACCGTGGCCCCACTAGTATGATCTCATCATAGTCCCAGCAGTCGAGTACAGATCCTAAGGGCTTTATCAACAAGTGAGAGTAAGACAGTAAACAAATACAAGTCAACATGTTAAGATAAAGTGAAACTAAATAGCATACTATCATGACGAGCAAGAAAGTCCTCTCTATATATATCTAAGCATCCATTATAATATACATCATATGTACAACAATGGCCTCTAGGGCATATATATAACTAACAGTACCCATTTTGGGAGCTAGTATATATAGAGGAGACTCTGCCGAAATTTTCTGAAAATTTTGATGTTTTTAAAAAGGGGTTAATACAACTTAATTGATTTTGAAATCGTTTTCATAAATGGTTTTCCTTCACTCTTGTTGATTTTGGTTTAGATTTTCCGGGTTTTGGCTGACTTAGGTTACGTTACGTTACGCCTTTAGACGTCTCGTAATCTAAGTGCCAGTCACGTTTCGTACCTTCGGGTCGTGACAAAGTTGGTATCAGAGCCATAGGTTTTACCTTACTGAGTGTAGGACGACACTTGGTAGATGGAGTAGGTGACTTAAGCAGAGTGGCGTAGCGTGGGTATGTTCCGCGGCATACTTACTATACGGTACTTCGCCTAAGTGACCATAGGACATAATTGCTAGTATTTCCCCTCTTGATTCCTTGCATTCCTTGATTCAATTGCAATGTTCTTATCGCTCCTGTTTCTTATTCCAGCTTCGATGCCGCCAAAGACTAGGAGAGCTCAGCGGGCTGCCACTAAGGATGAGCTTCGAGCGGGCTCGTCTGAGGCGAAGATCGAGCGGGATGATACGCCTACCCCTCAGGGTCAGATTGATCCGCCTTTTCCAGACCGTATTGCCATATTAGAGGTCGGTATGCAGGAGTTGCGACAGATGATGGGATCTTTTGTTGAGTCCAGTCGGGCACAGAGATCCGAGGACGTTCCTTCCACCGCACAAACCATGATTGTACCTGCTGCCCAGATGGTTGCTCCAGCTACTACTGCGACTATCCCCATTTCACTACATGAGTTTATGAGGTTGAGACCTCCAGCTTTTACCGGCACGGATGCGACAGAGGACCCCCAGACATTTCTTGATAGGATGGCTAGGATTTGCCGTTCGTTGAGGTATTCTGATGATAGATGGGTGGAGTTCGCGAGTTTTCGTCTGGAGGGCCTTGCCCAGACGTGGTATGATTCAGTAGAGAGAGGCCGAGCTGTAGGTCTACCTCCTATGACCTGGGGCGAGTTCACAGCTGCATTTCTTGCCCGTTTTCTTCCGGAGAGTGTACGAGATGCTCGAGCCCGTAGTTTTAAGTCTTTGCGCAAGACTCCTGGGATGGCAGTGTCCGAGTATGATATACAGTTTACTCAGTTGTCCCGTTATGCTCCGTACCTAGTAGGCACGGAAGAGAAGAGGATAAAGAGCTTTGTGCGAGGAGTTGATACACAGTTATTCCTTGCCATCGGCACCCAGCACTTTGACACATATGCAGCCGCGATGGATGCAGACTTACTTTTGGAGGAGCGCATTTCTGAGACTCTGGTCGTTTCTGGGCTGAAGCGGATTCGTACTGATACGCCAGCTCAGCGGAAGATGGGTAGACACCGTGATAGATTCTTTCCTGGAGATGGCGGCGGTAGAGGATTGGGACGGGGTCAGTTATTTGGTTCATATCCGCAGACCTAGCAGTCATCGCCGGGATGTTTTCGGTGCGGGAGTCAGTACCATCGTGTCAGAGACTGTACCATGGGGCACCAGGGCACGGCGACAGTCCCACATGTGACCTTACCACCTTCACCACATCCTCAAAGAGCCCTACTTCCTACTCCATTGCAGGCAGATGCTCCTAGAGGTCGTAGGCATGGCAGTCCGGTTCAGAGAGGACGAGGCGACAGAGGCAGAGGCAGAGGCAGAGGTAGAGGCAGAGGACAGCGAGCTATTAGTGGTGGACAGGCCCAAGTGTTCGTGTTGACTCCTCAGGATGCACAAGCATCCAATGCCGTTGTGACAGGTACTCTGCCAGTATGTTCTTTTGAGGCACAGGTATTATTTGATCCAGGCTCCACATATTCTTATGTATCCACATACTTTGCACCAAGGTTGGGCTGAGAGTCTTCTTCGTTAGATCAGCCACTTGTCATTATTACTCCTGCAGGCGAGTCGTTTGTTGCTCATTTTGTGTACCGATCGTGTCCTGTTTGTATCGGGAAGAAGGATTCTTCAGTTGATTTGATTCTCCTCGATATGCTTGACTTCGACGTTCTTCTTAGTATGGACTGGCTAGCCACCTGTTATGCATCTGTGGACTGCTGTGAGAAGGCGGTCAGATTCAGTCTTCCTGGTGAGCCGGTTCTTGTCATTCAGGGAGATCGTAGTGCTACCCATCCCAGCTTGATTTCTTCTCTTCGTGCTGGACAACTCTTGCGGTAAGGGTGTCAGGGATTCTTAGCCTCTGTTTGTGATACTAGCGCCGCAGAAGTTCCGTTGGACCAAGTCCCTGTTGTGAGAGAGTTTCCCGATGTATTCGGTGCGGAGCTTCCTGGTCTGCCGCCAGAGCGCGAGATTGAGTTCTGCATTGATGTGATCCCTGGCAAGGGGCCTATTTCTATACCGCCTTATCGGATGGCCCCGGTGGAGCTTAGAGAGCTGAAAGATCATTTGAAGGACTTGCTGGACAAAGGGCTTATCCGACCGAGTGTGCCACCTTGGGGTGCTCCCGTACTGTTCGTTAAGAAGAAGGACGGCAGTATGCGCTTATACATTGATTATCGTCAGCTGAACCGGGTTACTATGCGGAACAGATATCCCCTACCCCGCATTGACGACTTATTCGATCAGCTCCATGGTGCTGGGTATTTCTGGAAGGTTGATTTACGGTCAGGTTATCACCAGTTGCGGGTTCGGAAGGAGGGTATTCCGAAGACCGCTTTCCGTACACGATATGGTCATTATGAGTTCTTGGTGATGTCGTTCGGGCTCACCAATGCCCCAGCAGCATTTATGGACTTGATGAACCGTGTATTCAGGCAGTATCTTGATCAGTTCATCATTGTGTTCATTGACGACATCTTGGTTTATTCTCAGAGCCGGGAGGAGCACAAGCAGCACTTGCGTATCACATTGCAGACTTTGAGCGAGCATCAGCTGTTTGCCAAATTGTCCAAGTGCGCATTTTGGCCAGACAGTGTCGACTTCTTGGGTCATGTGGTGACGAGAGATGGTATCTGTGTGGACCCGAAGAAGATCGAGGCAGTTCAGCGTTGGCCCAGACCGGTATCAGTTACAGAGGTTCGTATCTTTTTAGGTCTGGCCGGCTATTATCGACATTTTGTCCAGGATTTCTCCCGTATTGCTGCAACGTTGGGCGGGTTGACCCGGAAGGGGGTTCCTTTTGATTGGACCGAGGCATGTGAGGATAGCTTCCAGCAGTTGAAGACTTATCTGATTATTGCACCAGTGTTATCAATGACTTCAGGATCAGGCGGTTTCGTGGTATATTGTGATGTTTCTCGAGTGGGGCTAGGCTGTGTATTGATGCAGCACGACAGAGTTATCGCGTATGTTTCTCGACAGTTGAGGAAACACGAACAGAACTACCCCACTCATGATTTAGAGATGGCTGCAGTGGTATTTGCACTTAAGATCTAGAGACATTACTTATATGGCGAGTCGTGCCAGATATTCACTGACCACAAGAGCTTGAAGTATATTTTTCAGCAGCGAGATCTGAATCTGAGACAGCGCCGTTGGATGGAGTTGGTGAAAGATTATGACTGCAAGATTCTATACCATCCGGGCAAGGCGAATATGGTGCCAGATGCTTTGAGAAGGAGGGCCGATGGTAGCATATCTTGTTTGAGCACAGTACAGATACAGTCGACGGCGGATTGGCAGGTTTTATCTGACAGCAGAGTGCAGTTCGAGTTTACTCCTACAGGGGGACAGCTGGCCCATTTCATAGCACGCCCACAGTTACTTGACCGCATCCGCGAGGCACAGTCCGGTGATGCCCGTATTTTAGAGATTATCGAGCAGATACGGCAGGGCAGTGTTTCCGAGTTCGGGATTGATGACCAGGGGATACTTCGATTTGTGACTCGACTGTGCGTACCAGATTCTGAGGGACTGAGGCATGATAATCTTGAGGAGGCACATAGATCAGTGTACAGTGTGCATCCAAGTTCCACCAAGATGTACCGTGATTTAAGAGAGGTTTACCGGTGGGACGGGATGAAGATGCCTCACTTGTCAGCAAGTCAAGGCCGAGCACCAGAGGCCAGCCGGCGAGTTACAGCCTTTGCCCATTCCTGAGTGGAAGTGGGAACAGGTCTCCATGGACTTCATTGTGGGTCTACCCAGGACTAGTCGAGGGTATGACTCTATTTGGGTGATTATGGATCGACTGATGAAAGCGGCTCACTTTCTGCCAGTGAAGACCACTTTTTGATTTGCTTAGTACGCCCAGGTTTATATTGATGAGATCGTGCGACTGCATGGCGTCTCGACTTGCATCGTGTCCAACCGGGGTACCCAGCCGATTATGGCGGAAACTTCAGGAGGCTTTGGGCACCCGATTGAGTTTTAGCACAGCTTTTCATCCGCAGACTGGCGGTCAGTCAGAGCGTACTATTCAGTCTCTTGAGGACATGCTCAGAGCTTGTGTTTTAGATTTCGGTGGTAGCAGGGATCGTCATTTGCCCCTGATCGAGTTCTCCTACAATAATAGCTTCCAGGAGACGATTCGGATGGCACCTTTTGAGGCTTTATATGTGAGAAGATGTCGATCGCATGTATGTTGGACAGAGCTCATGGAAAGCAGTATTTTCGAGCCGCAGATCGTACAGGAGACGACCGAAAAGATATAGCAGATTCGGGACAGGATGAGAGCAGCACAGAGTAGGCAGAAATCATATGTTGGCAGGCGCCGTCGCCGACTCCAGTTCGCTGTTGGTGATCATGTTTTCCTAAGGGTCTCTCCGATGAAGGGCATGTTGAGATTTGGGCGAAAAGAAAAGCATAGTCCTAGATATGTTGGTCCCTTTGAGATCCTAGAGCGTGTCGGTTCGGTGGCTTATCGGTTAGCTCTTCCGCCCAGCTTCCCAGATATTCACCCCATGTTCCATGTTTTGATACTTCGCAAGTATCTTCATGACCCTTCCCTTGCGATTCAGCACCAGACGATCCAGCTGGAGCGCGATCTTTCATTCACCGAGCAGCCGGTGGTTATTTTGGATCGGCAGGTGAAGAAATTGAGGTCGAAGGTTATACCGTCCGTCAAGTTTCTTTGGCGTGGCCCGAACAACGAGGAGGTCACCTGGGAGACCGAGGACGAGATGAGGAAGAAATATCCCCATCATTTTGAAGGTACGCGTAGTTAAATTTTAAATTCGGGGACCGAATTTCTTTAAGGGGGGAAAACTGTAAAGCTTTGAATTTTGTTTAGGTAATTTTTTGATAATCGGTAAAATAAACAGTATTTTCCGTAAAATTTCAAAATAATTATTTTTCAATTTAGGCCTAATTATACAAAATTTAGATAAGAAATTTCTAGAAATTGGTTAACAAATTGTTTTACTTAAAAATTTCTCCTTAATTAATTAATTTTTAATATTATTTGTAAGCTTTTAAAATTACATTAAATTAGTGATAAATACAAATTTAAATGGGTAAATTACATACTTAGGAACAATTATAAACTAAAATCTAGTAGTAAAAAAAATGTTTGCTAGAATTTCCATGAGTTGTTGTTTGTATGGTTTAAAATGATTTAAAATGAAATTTTAAATAGAAAAAATGATGTGATATGCATTAAATGAGCTTAAAAGATACTTTTTATGTGGAAATTTCCACACACTTCTTCCATTCTCCCCTCCCACACCCCTTGGCTGAGAGTATCATCCTGGAGCAGTCCCCATTTTTCCCCTCTCTTTTTTCCTTCAAATTCCATCAAAATTCATCAAAAATCCATTAAAAATTCACAAATTCCTTCACAAATTCAAAGCAAATCACTATTCTACCTCTTCTCAAACCCAAATTAGTTTAAAACATGGAGAAAAGAGGCAACTTTGGAGGCTAAGTGCAATCGGTTCACAACTTGGGAGGTATAATTCTAATTTAATTGTTAAATTGTAGTTTAAATATACTAAATTAGAAATTTAAAGTGTGAAATTTGGTTGAAATTGCTTGCTAATGAAATTGAAGAAAAAGTTTGAAATTTTAATTAGGGTTTGAAGAATTGTAATTGGGTTAAAATTTGTGTTGTGGCCATTTAGTAGTTTGAATTGGATGTTTGTGCTAGTTGTGATCGCTATATCGTTAATCCGTGATGTTTGCATCGAATTTGAGTTGTTAATGCTTACTAGGTTTTTCATAAAATTAGGAAGTGATTTAATTGCAATATCTTGACGATATTATTGGCATCTCCTATGACTTTTAGGGTGTGCGAATGCGGAATTTGGTTTAATCGGGTTTTAGTTTTGACGGTTGCTCCGAAACGACAATTTTAGTTAAGGTTTTAGTGGTTTTCGTGTGTGTTCCGCGCACCTAGTGCACGTTGTGCCTAACTTGTGGATGTTGATTCTTTTATTTTGTGACTTGCGTCATTTCAGAAATATGTAATCTTATGTTTGTCTTGTGCAATTTTAGGATCGGTTGCGGAAACATCGGACGCGGCGCGCAAAGGCAAAGCGGTGGTTGGATCAGATTAGCGAGGCGTCCGGGTGAGTAGATGTATACATCTATGGGGAAAATAGTCTGTATGGCGCGAAGAGCCCCATAGTTTGGATCACTTTATTACTTGCTTACTATATGCATAGTTAGTTAGTTAACCATCTCATTCATACGTATATTTTTCTAGTTGTTCGTCTGCTGACATTGCATGGTTATCTACATACCTACGTGGGATATCACCTCTTAGGACACTTACAACATTACCATTGGCTCATGTTGCACGCGCACTATTCATGTGAACATACACGCCTTTGGTAATTGCCATGCCACGAGGACTGTAGAACCTGCTTAGTTCTGTATCAATCACTTGCATCTTACATGATACATTAAATTGCATAGCATGTATATACCTCACATCATCATCTTGCTTATATAGATTCCTAGCCACAAATCACATTGCATACCTTTGATATCATAAGCAATTATCAAATACAACATGTTGGGTATTATGATTTTCTTGAGGATTTCAGTATTGATGCGATTTCTGGATTTTGGGGAAAACCGCAAGAATCTAACAAAAACTTATTATCATCATTTTTAAAATAATGTTGCGGTTTTCTCGTGATGTATGTGTCGTCCACCATGAGTTTTCTTGTTTTCTGTTGGATTTCGAGACCCGATTCGAGGAGTGGATGAACCGTCTCGGTTACATGGTGGGCCCGGTATGGTACCCCAGGGCAAGAAGATCGAGTTGTAGAAGATGAATCTGGCAGGGGAAGACAACCTACCGGTGATATCTGGCACGGCGGATATCTGGAGGATACCGACCGTTGTCATGCGATTTGATGATATGGGCCGATCCGGACTGACGGATCCCGAGATATTGAGATATTGACATAGTAAGACATTGAGACAAATATATTTCCATATTTGGTGTCGATGCTTGACACGGTTTTCGGATGATTTCATTGATGGTACCTTAGCTATTGCACAGATATTTTTTTTAAGTTAAGAATGTAGAGATCATCGTATTTTAAACACTTAAAGATTTCGTATTGATGTTGCATACATGTGCATACATACTAGTGGTATTACATCGCATCTAGACATACATATTGTGACGCATTTGCGTGCATTCTTACGATAGCCTTATTAGATGTTATTTTCTACTCATGAGCTGGCAACTCACCCCCGTTGTGCCACAGTATTTTGCAGGTCGGACCCGTCAGGTTTGTAGCGGCGGGCGTATCTTTTCATTGGCTTCTTTTGCTCAGACTCACGACATTGCTCTTAGGTGGGTCGCGATGACACTTTGTCTCTTTTTGTACTATCATTGTATCTAGTATTCTCCATCTACCACTTCTTATTTGTATATGCGACCTAGTGATGAGATTGAGAGATTTGTGTATATGTGGTTTCTCTGGGGTCAAGCTCACTTGAGCCGACGTTGTGTTTTTCTTATTTTTGTGCTTTTTTATGCTTATTTGCTTGATATTGCATATATATTGAGTGTGGTTGTGATCCGCTTTGGGCGAAGAGCTAGCTCCCGCTTGGGAATGCTATTAGTTCATTACAGGTTTATATATCTTGTTATACCCATTTTGGGGGCTAGTATTTACATAGGAGACTCTGTCGAAATTTTCAGAAAATTTTGATATTTTTATAAAGGGGTTAAAACAACTTAATTGATTTTTAAATCGTTTTCATAAAAGGTTTTCCTTCACTCTTGTTGATTTTGGTTTAGATTTTCTGGGCTTTGGCTGACTTAGGTTACGTTACGCCTTTAGACGTCTTGTAATCTAAGTGCCAGTCACGTTCCGTACCTTTGGGTCGTGATATGCATGCGTCAAGGTCATAGTACGTTAGGGGTAAAAGTATTATCGGGAATTGCAAGTGTTGAAATTTGCAATGAGATTGCATACCTTCTATGAGATAGTTGGATCCCGATACCCACTGCGAGCAAGAGTTGCTCCTGGGAAAGTTTTACACATTACAATTAACCGATCAAGTAGGTATCTAGAAAGGTGTTAACGGGGTTACGCCCCTGGGAAAATGAGGTTTATTTTGATTAGGTCCGTGCGAAAGCACGGGGAACCTCCCTCAAAGTACCGACACAGGCCTAGATGAAAGATTGGCGAACTTGTTGGGTGTAATTAATCCCGGCTAGTCTTACCTTTTAGGGTTTGAAGGAAGATTTGACTAAAACAGTGGGAGCCATCCCGATTAGATAAATTGATAACCAATCTAATCTTGCAAAAAGCGGACGCAGAGTGTTTTCTTCTCTCTCTCTCTCCTAGTAGCGACAATTTCATGCCTTAATCAAGATAATAATATGGATGCATTGACCGAACCTACTTATTATACTGTGCTAGGGAACGTTGGTTCCGCTCTATCTTATAATTGTTATAACTCCGAGCAGGAAATAGGGGAATATCAGGATTCCCATGCCACCAATTCGAAGAAAGTGCATGTTGATGCATATTCTTCGGGTGTCCTTATTACCGAGAACTGTTTTTTAGTATCCTCTACGTCCTGGGTATGTGATACCAGATCAGGATCCCGCATATATAATATGTTACATGGGCTACAGAAAGATAGAGAACTGAGAATGGGTGATTTGTCTCTAAGTGTTAGAGAATGGTGCAATTGTTGCAGCCAAATCAGTTGGCAGATATCACCTTGTATTAATATATTGATTCTGAACAAATGTTATTACATACCGAACCTGATATACAATATTACATCATGTTCTTTAATGAGTTAAAGAAGGATATAATTATGTATTGGAGGATAAAGTTGTGAACATTTTCCTGAATCAAGAGTTAATTCGATCAGGCACGTTATATAATAGCATATATGTTCTAAATCAAGCTACGGTTCAAAGTATATAGAACACAGATAAGAGGAGCAGTTCAGGAATGAACGAATCTTTCTTGAGGTTTTGTAGACTAGGTCATATCAATGCGACACGACCAGCTAAGTTACATAAGGATGAATATGAGAATCTATTCGAATTTTCATCTTATGCTCTTTGCTAGTCTTGTCTCAAAGATAAAAATGACCAATACTCCGTTTACTGGAAACAGAGAAAGAGTTACTGAACTCTTGGGACAGATACATGATGATGTATATGGTCCCATGTCTACAAATGTCAAGGTTGGTTCTTTTGAGAACCAAACGGGTAAAATTATTAAAGTCCTGCGATGTGATCGAGGAGGCGAATACTTGAGTATGGAGTTCCTGTTGTTTCTAAAAAGGAGAATGCGATTCTCTCTCAGCTTACTCCTTCGTATACACAACAGCACAACGGTGTATCGGAGCGGAGGTATCGCACCCTATGAGATATGGTGCACTCTATGATGAGTATTGCTGAGTTACCTGTTTCTTTTTGGTGTTAGGCGCTTAAGAAGCTGCATACCTATTGAATGAGGTTCCATCCAAATCAGGGCCTACCATTACATATGAGATATGGTATGGGAAGGGACCATGTCTTAAACAAGTTAAGATATGGGATTGTCCGGCCTATGTTGAAAAGCAAAATCTGGACAAGCTCGAGGCATGGTCAGTTGTGTAAGTTTGTCGTGATATCCCAAACATTAGTAAGGGAATATCTTCTACCTAACTGAGGAGCAAAAGGTGCTTTGTTTCTCAGTATGCCACCTTTTTAGAAATGGAATTTCTTGTGAAGAAATTAAGTGGTCTTGAGGTAGAACTGGAAGGAGTTCCAGCTAGATAAACTAACGGCTGATGATTTGGTGAAACCAAAGGATTCAATAGTCTCCAACGAACCTCAGCCTCTCCGCGAATCTGGTGGGGTTTCCTCATCCACTTGAGTGATACTACGGTCTTCTCGGTGACAGTGGGAGCGAGGATTGCATCATGAGATGATGGCCCAACCGGGTTCAGGCAAATGGAACGTCTGTTTTGATGTGATGGTCAAAGAGTTTGACTTCATCAAAATGGTAGATGTACCTTGTTTATAAAGAAGGTTGTAGAGAGTAAGGTTGTCTTCCGCGTATTGTATGTAGATGACATACTCCTGATAGGAAATGGTTTCCAATGCTACACTCGGCCAAGCTCCTCTTATCACGGAGATTCTCAATATAAGATCTGGATGATACCTACTACATCTTGTAGATTATGATCTATGGTGATAGATCTATGAAGATGTTGGGTGTGTCCTAAATCCAGGTACATAAACACCATACTAAAGGTGTTTAGTATGGATAATTCTAAGCGTGGTGGTTCGCCCACTTACTCATGGATCACTCTCTCCAATACTGATTTGGAGAGAGCTCGCATGCAGAGGATATCCTATGCTTCGGCAGTAGGCTCTATCAGAGTGTGCGATGTTATGTACCAGACTAGATGTAGATGACTCACTAGGTGTTGTGATCAGGAATCAATCGGATCTTGGAAAGAATCACTGGACAGCTGTGGAGGACATTCTTAAGTACTTGAGAAGCACTAAAAGAAAATTCTTGGTTCCAGCTTCCAGAGTGATAAGTTGACTGAGAGTCAGTCACATGCATTGTCTTTACCCTCAGTGGAGGGATGGTATGTTGGAAGAGTTCTATGATAGATACCGTGGCAGACTAGACGATAAAGGCTGAATACATTGCTACCAACGATACTACCAAAGTGGCTATCTGGACATTTCTTGTTCATAAGATAAACAAGGTTCCTACTATTGAGCGTCCAATAACTGTTATTGTGACAACAATGGAGTTGTGGCTTAGGCCTAGGAACGCAGGTCCCATCAGCGTTCCGGACATATCCTGAGGTAAGTATCACCTGATCAGGGAGATGGTTGATCTCCAAGGGATCGAGGTTAGGAGAGTTCACACGAAGGATAAACACAACGGATCCACTCACAAAGGCCTTACCCCTAGCGAGACTTCTCTACAATGGTTGAGTATTGGATACTACAACCTCTGCTATATTGTTGGGTATTGCATACTACAACAGATGACCTTAGTGCAAGTGGGAGATTGTTAGTTATATCTATGCCCTAGAGGCCATTACTGTACATGCGATGTATATTGTAGTGGATGCTTGGACATATATAGGAAGGACTTTCTTGCTCGACATGATAGTATGCTATCTGGTTGCACTTTATCTTAACATGTAAACAAATACTGTTTTGTGATCACATGTTGATAAAGCCCTTAGGATGATTACTTGACTACCAGGATTATGATGCAGATCATACTAGTGGGGACAGGGTAGTCGATAAGTACATCCTTCAAATGTTCTTAGTCGTGGGAGTATCGAGACAGGGCATCGGTACTCCAGAGTAGACTAGCGTATGCACTTCTTGACCCATATGATGGGCAATGGATGATCCCATATCCATTGGTGTTTGACATCAGAAAAGGTATACGGGTGCTCAGTGGAGACTGGGTACACTGGACGGACTCGCCGAGAACTCCTAGATGGTATCATACCTATCGTCGGATAGCATCTCTGGTGACACTGGTACAGGTTAGTCTGTAGACCCGAGATCATCATAGAGTCTTGTGTGATTCCCACTGTGCTTTGATTTCCACCTTACCACGGTCAAGAGATCATGCAAAACGGTGGCTTTTGTGTACAGTCCCGAATCACGTGGAGGCAACGAGCGATAGGAGGGGTTTCGTCTCTCCCGGTATTGGGGGTTGATGTTGCGCTGTGCTCGATTGGCCATAACAGGAAATCCCTGGCCAGGGTTGCTGAGATTTACTGGTAAGTGTTACAAGTAGTTTCTCGAACCGTTATGGACCTTGCATCGGTATGATTTATTGGGCTATTGGGGTCTGACGTTAAACCACCGCCCAGGCTGTGATATGCGACATATCAGACGAAGAGACCGGACTGTACGGTAATGTTACTTATTGGATTCGTAGGAGTTATAGCAGGCTTGCTTGTTGATCTTCTGATCGTTCAATACCCGGGTGGCCGTTACGTTTGGCAGATCGCTTGCGGCTTGTGCGTGTTTGATATGATCATCACCTACTGCCGGCGTATTGACGAGTCTTTAGAGTACTACATAGAGGTTTCTTGGTTCTTGCGAAATGGAGTAGGAGCACATATATGATATGTGCGGGATCGAGATTAATACGAGTATGTGATACCGTATTCTATTCTCGCGATAAATGATATTAGTCGGTTATATGTAATATAGCTGGATTATTAAATCAAGAGTTGATTTAATAATTTAATGTATAATTATATATTTGATATATTAAATTACATTGACTAATATTAGTTCACTTAAGATTTTTTTCTCACTTTTTGATACATTGATATATATGTGATATATATTAATTGTATTCTTTTAGCATATAATATATATATGATATATATTATTGTGTCATGCTAGGTTATACATGCAACATGTATGTATGAGACTTACACCATGCTAGGGTTTATGTTAGGGTTTCATTTATCATCAAGTAATTACAAATTAGTGGATTAAATCATTACTAGATGCTTGTAGAAGCTTGTGGATAAGCATTGACTAAGCCCATTCCTTTGTTTTCCTTAAGATATTTTGTGACCGAACCTTTAACCCCTTACCATGGTTAACTCTCTACATGGGTTAGATATATGATATACTCACCCATGGTGTCATTTCTAACCTTCTGAGTTCGTTCTTCTTCTTCTTCTTCATCAAGTGAGAAAAGCTTGCTAGCTTTTTGAAAAGTGATGGAAACTTGTGACAAAAATATATCTAAAGTGAGCACACTTCCTACTTCATCATCCTACTATTAGCCATTTAGTTTAAGGTGTTTGCTTCACTAATCTACACAATTAGTGAAGAGATAGCAAGAGCTAGTGTCTTCTCGATGTAGATCATCTTCAGCTTCGAAGACTTCGAAGCAAGCTTGTTCATTTCTTCGTGGGAGCCTCTATAGAGTCCGGGGGATCGTGATCGTAGTGAAGGGACTTCTACACGGAGCTATTAAAGTGATGGACCGGTCTACAAAGGTTGTATTTCTTGTTCACTTAGATGTAAAGTATTTACATACTATATTTTACCCTAATTCTCTAGTTAAGATCTTGGTTAGGGTTTGTTTAGCACCCCAAAATTTTTAAAGTAGCATGATTGATGCTTACCAAAACCTTGCTAAGGTGCTAAGCTAACCCTACAATTCTTGGGTCCCAAATGAGGTAATCCCTTCACATATAATGTAATATTTCATTAGCTTAAGCCTCTATTTAAGTTTAAAATCGATTTTGTGATGTTTAGTGAACTTTTGAATCTCAAGTTGAGAATTAGGGTTTGATTTGATTAGAGATGGTGTAATTGGGCTTTGAGATGACCTTAAACCCCCATAGATGATAGAATCCCCAGACCAAACCCAACTGAAACCCAAAATACTAGATTTCAGAACTTTTCATGTCGGTTTGTGAGAACTTAGAGTGTGCAGGGAAATCTGGAATGACCTGGGTTAATTACGAGTTAAGCAAACAATACAAGAGGACTAGAATTGACCTTAGGAACCCCCTGTAGCAAGACGAACCACAGAGGAGCCCCCAGGGCCGGCGAGCTCGGATTGGCATGGGAGAGGGCTCGGCCACTTGGTGGGGGTAGGTGTCCAGGTTGCTTCAGGAGGTCATATACACCCAATATATTACCCTAGTGTTGTTTGGAAACTTTGTTTGCACCTTAATCAAAATCTGGAAGCACTTTAGTATGCTTTTTGGACATGTTTTCCGTATTTTTAAATGATAAGTTTTGATATTTGGATTTGCATTTAGTTGTTGGATGTTTGTACATCAACGACTAGGGAGGATTGGTCTTGTTTTGCATGCGAAGCGATAGGTTTTGACCTATGTGAGTTCCGCGTGTCGTGTTGGTTTTGATTTGGTTTTAATGAGATACGATACGTGTGACATGTAGGTACCCCCTTGATGATTCGGGACGATGAAGAAGATGATGGCGACATCGACATCGGCAAGCAAGATCTGGTGAGTAGATATATATCTACGGGGGAAGTCGGGTGGATGGCGTATAGCACCCTCGCTGTTCGATGTATAGTATGCTATTTAATACTATCTATATATGATATCTTTTATGTGAGACATGGATATTCAGGATATGGTTTTGTGTTCATGGATTAGTAGTGTTACTTGCGAAACCCTGGAGTAGTTGTTGCACGCACACACACTTGCATACATTCATTCGTTTACCTGTGCGTATATGGGGATATGTATATATACACACACACATGGGTATGGGACTATGTATATATATATATACATATACACGGATTATGAGGATTGTACTTGGGATTGGAGATGAGTCGATGAGATTGGGCTTGAGGCCGTGAGATCGGTGATATGACAGGGTTCGTATTGAGATACGACATGATGTTTTAGCGGGTCCTTTCAATATGGTGTTTTCATACACACGCATGCATACATATGTGGTATCAGTGTTGTACTAGACGTAGATTAGTACCCCATATCATGATATTTGATAAAGAGGATACCAGATGAATAATGTGACAGATGTGACACTTGACCCGTACGCAGATTTGGGAGACCGTACGACGGATTTACCGTACGAGCCATATATTGATGATAGATCCGCACTCTTGACTTGAGGATGTCATATTATAGATGTTGTATCGTATGGGATACTTTTGACACGGGATCACCGACTGTTATATATATATATATACATATATATACATATATATATATATGTATCGACTCAGATGTTAGGCGGTTTCCCTTACCTTTCGATCAGCCTGTTTAGTTTAGTCCGGTAGTTTACTTGTAAATGATAGATTAGATTCGAGTCATACCTATTTCAAAACTAACGAATCGTGAGTATTTTTAAAGACAGGCCAAGGGATTCTACGGATATTTCAAAGGACGTACATTTTCTTAAAAACACCGTAGTCCCTATTTTCTAAACACACGATTCGTATTATTTCAAATGGAAAAACTGTACGACTCATACTTAAACATATGTAGATTCGTTATCATTGTATTTGATATTCAGTTCCCGCATATTCTTGCTGCTCGCATCGCATTGCATGCTTATATTTTGCTTTCATATGTTAATATTGAAATCATGCGGTCAAGACACCAGCACCATTACCGATGATGCGTATGCTCCACATACACTTACTTGCCGGCTCACACACATCATCATCGGTAATTGCCATGTCACGTACAGTTTAGAGAATATTATTTCATTGACATAGCTTGTTAGCTGATAGTTTCGACATGATATTAGTGCACTTGCTTTATATGTCAGGTTAGACATTTCACTTATTACTTGCAAATTCATGCATATTATTATTTACTGTTATGCAGTATTATGGAGTTTTATGCCGATATTCACTGTTTATTTACTGTCGATTCTTGGATTTCGGATTTTTATGAGATTCCTGGATTTGGGAGAAAACCGCAAGAATATATATAAACTTCTCTCGCTCTCTTTCTCTTTTTAAAATAAAAAGTACGGTTTTCTTGTGATGTATGAGTCGTCCACCATGATCTTTTCTCGGTTATGAGATGGATTTCGAGACCCGATTCAAGGAGTTGGATGACCCGTCTGCGGGTACATGGTGGACCCGGTAAGGTATCCGGTAGCAAGAAAATCTAGGTATAGACGATGAGCCCGGCAGGGGCAGACTGCCTACCGGTGATTTTACCAGGCGCGTCGGATATCCGAAGGATACCGTTCGTGGTCGTGTGATTGATGATAGGGCCGATCAGGACTGACAGAGCCCTAGATAGTGAGATTTGAGACACTGAGATATTGAGATATTGAGGTATTGAGATTTGTTGATACAGGCCAGTCCGGATAGCCGGAGCCTGAGATATTAAGATATTGGGATTTATGTTTTGTGTCGATGCTAGACACTGTTTATGTTGATTTCATTGATGATACCTCGTTAAAAATATACAGAAATCTCACTAAGTTATGAAAGCAGTTTCTTCATTTACATGTATTCTGTTTTCATGCCTTCATACCTCATCCATATGATATGTTGCTACCTGAGGCACTGACACGAGCACATGGGATTTCACTTATGTATAGATGTTTATCCTTGCCACCTTTTCATGCTTTAGACTTATCATTTGAGGTTATATATATTATTGATCGTATTGACTTAGGATTGTGTCATACGTACGATTTCTGCTCGGTGATGTTTTCTACTCACGAGTTGGCAACTCACCCCCGTTGTGCCACAGTTTCTTGAAGGTTTTGCCGTACAGGTTCCATTACGGTTTTGCTGGCACACTGCTTCCTTTCTGGGTGATTGCTTTGGTAGGTGGGTTCACTTGTATCATGACCACAATTGTACCTTTATTTTATTCAGTTGTATCTAGTGACTCCATCAACCAAACTTGTATATTTATTCATACTTAGAGACCAGTGATATTTATTCTTTCGACCTTAGAGTCGCGTTGTATTATTGTGGATTTCATGTTGTTGAGTTTCCTTTTCAGTTTTGATCCTCACCCTTCGGCGTTGTATATTATATTGCTTGCGTGGTTGTGGCCGTCGATTGACGAAGAGCTAGCTCCCTCTTGGCGATGCCTTTTATCATTCATGTATATATTTATTATGTTGTACTCCGTTCGGGGCCAGTATTTACAAAGGAAACTCTGCCGAAATTTTCAGAAAAGACTTGTGATTTTAAAAATGCATATTTTGGCTTATGTTGCTAAACTACTTGATTTAAATTGGTTTTTCCTTCACTCTACTACTTTACTTGGTTTTGATTTCTGGGTTTTGGCTTACTTAGATTACGTACGCCTCGAGACATTTCGTAATTTAAGTGTCGGTCTTGTTCTGTACTTTTCGGGTCGTAACACGTATATTATTATTTTAAAATGAGCGTCCGTCACTTATGCCGTGAGTTACGCATTCACGCGGTGATTTAGAAAGATTTTTGCATGAGTTTTACTTAGCTCTTGAAAGTTTTTCAAGGATGCGTACTATACACATATTATAGTATATGACTAGTGTATATTGGATTTCAATAGTGGATTTCGAGATATGTATCTCTATTGTAACTCCGAGGATATGCGTGCAAATCCGATGATTTGCGAGATGCTTAACGGAGTTCGATTTTGAGTTTTGTACTCATTTTCATGCGCACTTGACACGCTGTGTTGTTTCTGCATCTTCCGTGATTTCGGAGCCCCGTTGATTTGAGCTGATTATTAAAATGTTTTAGATTTTGGAGGTTTAAATTTAAATTCGGGGACCGAATTTATTTAAGGGGGGAAGATTGTAACATTTCAGAAAATATAAAATATTATTTTTGGAATTTAATATTAAAATAATATATTTCCCGAAAACTGCCGATTTGCGAAATTAGGGTTTTCGAAAAAGGGTATAAATATATACCAATAATTGTGAAATAATTGGAAATTAAAATGATTTATTCATTTAAAAATATATTTAAAGGATTTGGCATTTTAAAAATTTATTATATGCAGTTTGGATAAAAACCAGATTAGTGCACTTCTAATCGCGATTAAGCCAAATGCGTGCTTCTACAGTTTTCCGTGGCTAGTGCACCATGTCAAGTTATATTTTGATTAATGTTCATATCATAATTTTGCATTATTATATTCCCCATTCTTAGTCATTTTACAAATAAACAGGTGCTTTTGACCCATGTCTGCTGCATAGTTGCAGGTTACAGGTTCTTGGAATAAAAAAAGTGAAAAAGATGAAAAGACGATATAAAAGTGAGACTACAACCAACAAATGGAAGAATATTGATCAAGCCTACAGTTGAAGAATAAAACGAAGATCATTGAACAAGTTCACAAAGTACAAAGGCAGCGCAAGGTTCAAGATTTCAACACGAAGCAAACAGTAAAGTCCACGACATTACTCATTGTGAAAATCTGGAAGAAAACTAGAAGACAACCTGAGAAACCAAGCAAAGAAACAAGAAGCCAAAGACCACCAGAAAATTCCCTGAAATTCTCAACTCAAGATCTCCCTTTTTGGCTGCGGAACCGCGGCCAAACATGGGTATTGGCCGCGGATCCGTAGCCGTGTGAGACACATGTCGGTGGAAAATTCTGGAGTCGCGTCGGTGCGTTGACTAGTCTTCTTAGGGGTAAAATTGTAAAAGCAGATGTGAGTCGATTGTAACTCTAGGGTTTCTATGTTCTATAAATAGAAACCCTAAAACCTTTCTTAGGTTATGCCTCTTCTTGTGCCTCATATTTATTTATCAAAATTCATAATTCAATTCCTGTAATGTTTGAAAAGAGCATCAAATAAAAATTAGAGTAAGTTTACTTTTTATTGCCCTAGTTAATTTTCTTTCTGCCCTATTATAACTTTTATTATCTGCCCTAGCATAACTTTTATTATCTGTCCTAGTTAATTAGTTTAGAACATGTTTATCAATTCCCTAATGAGTGAGTAGATCCTCGCTTGTTAGGGTTAGGAATAGGAAAGGTTTGAGAGATGAAAATCTCTCACCTCTTTCTTGCCCATCATACGTTTTTATAGGACTCCATGCATACATGCACACACTGTTCCCTATGGCACCCTATCCCACGAGGTAGCGGTGACACCGTAGTATAAACGACCGGTTGCGTACGTTTTCCATGAAGGTTAGGGTAAGAATTAAGAAAGGAAGGACAAGAACATAGAGGAAGAAACATCGTTTTTTCCTGAAGGTACTAATCCACTTTATTAATTATTACCATAACACCTCATAGATCTTAATTAGGGCATAGAAAGCGGTGAGGAATATTGACTTTCCAAATTTAACCTAAACCTAACCCTAGCAAGATTTTAATCCTAGTCTAGGTAAACTTTAGTTTTTAGATTTAATCAGAATTAACTCGTTAGAACAATTTGAGAATACACAAAATCCCTGTGGACCGACCCATACTCACCGGCTAGCTACCAAGCGACGCCATTCTTGATTGCGGTTATAAATATTCTTTGATCACAAACTCTCACATCAATCAAATGGCGTCGTTGCCGGGGATGGCATGTTATTTTCTTTTTGCAATTTCAGGTTAATATAAAATTGAAAAATCATAAAAACTAAAAAAAAAATATAAAAAATTTATCATCTTGTTATTTTGTGAAAGGTATTTTCCTTGGAATTTTGCAGGATCGTCGAACGAGTTGGGATCTGGAAAAATCCAGAGATCTAAACAGTAAACCACATATCTGAACAAACAGAGGAGGACCGTAACAGAGCAACAGAAAAGATTGGAGGCTTGATCCTTCTTCATGACCGCGTTTCCGCCGCAGGAGCCCACGTCCGACCGTGGAACCGCCGCGGTGACCAGTCTTTGACCGCGGTTCCGCCGCTCTTTGCTGACGTCAGCACGAGAAAATTTCTCTATAAGCTTCTTTTCTTCTTCTGGACCCCTTGATATCCTCTGAAATATTTTCCTGCAGGATTCTTTGCGCCAAAAATTTCTCCCCCTTCCAATAATTGATCTTGTGCGGGATTCTTTGTGCCACGCTAATAAAAAAATTGTTTGCAAGTGATTGTGTTTACTGCTTTGCATAATTTAATTTGACTTTAAGGGGCTTGAACACCAATCCAGATTGGGTGGGGATTTCATCACCCTTCCCAGGACCCCAGAAATCACATAAGGAATATTGCATTGTCCATCAATTAATTAAAAAAGATTAGACTCAGCCCTAAGGACTTCACGCTCAATAGGACAAAGGAATAGTTTTAGGCATCGACCGTTGATCCTAACCTGACTTTGTGGTGTCTAGGCAAGTGTGTCTAAGGCGAGTGGTTACTTAATTAGGCCCACTACTTACGTAGTGGAAAAACTCCCACTTACCTGGCACTTACCTGGCCACAATTGGCGGTGAAGAGGCGGTTTGAGGTCTTACTTCTTGCCCTTTGGAACAGTTAGGAGCTGTCTAGCTGACCTAGGTGACCCTAGATCTAGGCCTGATTGTGCATTTGTGGTTGATTGAACGTGGGTTTAAGCCTTTTATCGAAAATCCTTTTTGCAAAAATCTCCACATAAAAAAACACAAAAAGAAAAAAAGGAAATTTTTTTTTACAAAAACTTGCAACTTGTCGCTAAAAAATCCGTGCAGCCCACATTCTTTTTCTTCTCCTTTCTTACATCATGGGTACCCCACCTCACAAAACTCTTGCCGAAATTTGGTACCCTCATCCAAACATTGCTTCATATGCGAATTGTTTTGGTCGAATTACGGACGACCCCTCCATGCCCAAAATTTCTTTGAAAGGTCGAATAGAAGCGTCTAGGAGAAACAGTTCGACTCCACAATCCACTTTGTATCAACCATTTCAACCTTCACCACCTTCTTATGTTGATACTACTTTTTCGAGTCCTGTAGTAACTCCGAAACCCATGTCTATTGCTGAACATATTGAACAATCTCGTAACCGATCTTTCATCCCTTTCAACACTTCCAGTTCTTGAGATCAACAAGTCCATTCACCTTTTTATCCAAATGTTGATCTTACTCCTGTCCAACCATTCAATTCCTACCATTCCTACCCGACTTTCGCACCTTCCCTAGACACTGTTTCTACACAACCATTTAGGAGTTTCACGTATCCAAACAATTTTGAATCTTTTACTGAAACCCCTTCACAACCCATGTCTAGTCTGGAACAATCGTTGGAAGCGTACATTACAGCAACAAACCGACAGATGAGGAATTTGGATGCATCCATTGCCGCCCTTATCCAACCTAGTGATCCGGTAGCTAGTTTCCAACTAGCTCGAAAAATTCCAATGTATGATGAGGCGGTTGGACAAATTGAGAATTTGAGTGGAGAGAGTGAGCTGTGCACCCTTCCAAATCAAACTTACCCATCACCAATTGAATCCCATAACTCTGGTTTTGAATGTCTATCAAGTGTCCCAAATGATTCACCAGTTGAAAATAAAACGTTTAATGAGTTGTGTGACTTTGTAATGCTTGATTTGCCAGATTGTGAAGGGTCCCTTACGAGTGAAACCATCACCAATCCTTTTGACCTCTACATCTCCAATCTAGAACCTGAATTGATAAATACCCATGCTTTTGATGAGGTGTCCGAAAAAAGTGATTTTCACTTGATTGAGGATATTGACGTAGGGAATATTTTGGATGGTGAACCCGCAGATTTAACTGAATTTTTCTCTCCAATTCATCATTCCGAGTCATTAAATGTTTCTCCCGAACATCATATGTGTCTTGAATTTGATGATAATTGCATGGATGGGATAACTTTTGAGGAGAATTATGAGGAAAGTATTGAGGATAGTATTTAGGATGAACCAGTTTTGTTTGATGAGTCAGATTTTCCAATTCATTCTCCTGAACCTTTAACTATTATACTTCCTAAATCACCCCCCCTTCATCCTTTCCATCGTTCCGACCATGCAAGAAATCACGCAGGAGGACTGTGAGCTTGAAAAATTTCTGTTCGATCACAGCAGTTTTGACGCCACTAGTGTGTTCTTCCTTGAATCTGACACAGTTCTCACGACCGATAATGATTACGAGTGTTTCACTTTTTCGGACGATTTTGAAGACTCACCGCCCGAGTTTGAGTCCTTTGAATTTTCAGATGAGTTAGTTGAACCATCAGACTCGGTTGCTTACAGTCATTTCGAACCATTGATGGAATCCTTCGAGTTCGAGACAGTTTCACCAATTTCACCTTCAATTGTTTCATCTCTGAAACTCGAACTCAAGCTGTTGCCGTCTCACTTTACATACGCTTACTTAGGTGAGAATGAGACCCTTCCTAAATCACTCTCCTTCGTCCTTTCCATCGTTTCGACCGTGCAAGAATCTGTCACGCTTCCATTTTCAATGGATGGTTTACCAAGTTCAACGTACCCATGTTTTCTCGTGAATCTTGAGGGATTTGACCCCATTTCTCGAAGGGTTAATAAATTAGCACAATCTCTTTTAACACACCGGTCATCACAATTTGTGCTAATTTATTCACTCAATTTACACCCTCAAGTTCGTACTACACTTCTTTCTCTTTTCCGCCATTCTTCTCCTAATATACCGAGACCATATTCCACCTTTCTTTCCATACTGTCTCGTGTGTTTATCATTTCTTTTCTCTACACTCCATTCTTTCACCAACCACACTATTATAACGATAAAAATTTTGAATGGTTGGTGCTAACCGTTGGCCTGTGTAAAGCCTTGTATAGCTTGATACTGTGTTTTTGTCCTCCCTAACTCTGAATTATAACGTTTAAACAGTGGAAATACTGTTTCACTTAAGTTTGGGGGGGACCTTTTTGTATATATATATTGTTTTTCTTTCAACAAAAAAAATTTTAAAAAATAAACAAATAAACAGTGGAGTGCCCACAATTTTGACTCTCTTGGTGTGGCATGACAGTGAGGACACTGTCAAGTTTAAGTTTGGGGGTGTGCTCGGTAAGGTCTCTTCCGTCGCATTCATATGTATATTTTTGCATTTGCATACTTATTTTAAAACCCATAAAAATTGAAATTTTTTAAATATTATAAAAAATTGAAAAATTCAATTTTGCGGCCATAATTGACTTGAATTTGACAAGAAGGTTATCTAGCTAGGAACAACTAGATCCTAGACTTAGTAAATTAAAAAAAACCTAAAAATAACCTTTCTTAAAATTTAACGGTAGAAAGTATATGTCTTTGTAGTTTATTTGGAAATAGGCAAATTTCGAGTTCACTTCTTGGGCTAAATTAAAACTAGGGAAAAGTATTGATATTTTTATTAAAGTATAAGCCTGAAAAATAATTCCTAAGCTTAAGTCTAAATTCTGAAAATATATACCCTACAAATTGCGTAAACACGAACCTTGAAACTTGGAATAGTAGAAGAGACCTTGAAATACTCTTGTCTAAAGTCCTTAGTACGAAGGAAAATAAAATAAAAATACAAGTGTGAATAAAGAGATAAAAAAAATGAACACTGGTTTTTGTATTTACTTAAGGCTGTATAAATATAAAAAATATTTAGCAAGGGTGCTTTATCACCTAGTGTCATAGACCAACTGGTTTGGGAGCCACCGCTAAAGCCTTAGGTGTTACAAGACTAGGAATTACGCTTTAATGTGCAAACACATTTTGTAATCGGTCGTTGGTACCTCAAGAAGTATTGACGGTCGCATGAAGGATGTGTGAGAAAATTTCATCTAAAAATTCACCAGTTAAGAAGTACTTTGGACGATGGACAAGAGTATAATAGCTTGATTTGAATTTCCAAGTATAGGGGTGATATATACACACACTTAGGGGTATGTGATTGGGGTTTAGATAAGAGATGGGAATGAAAAATAGGACTTATATCTTTAGTAGAGATGATAAAAATTCCTAAGTTGAGATGGAACCCTAGAAGGAAAACTCAAAAGATGCTAAAAGCTGAGTAAATTTACAAAACATATATAATCTTAAATTAAATGATAAGGAAGCGTGAAAAATGCGGGCGGATAATTTATGAGTCGAAGATAATAGAATTCCTTGTTAGAAAACCTAATTGGAGAATAAAAGTTAATAAGCTAAATTGATAGGATTTTGTAGGCAGTATCCGCTGAAAACCATCAGAAGACAACACTCCTCCTACTAGGGACACCTAGAGGTTTAACGGCTTGTTGCATGAGCTCAGTGCAATCACGCTTCCCTGCGAAAGTGAGGCTAGGTCTTTTTCAAGAATAAAACTAGGTTTGCTCCAGGGCGAACAAAAGATAAGTTTGGGGGTATTTGTTCATATCATAATTTTGCATTATTATATTCCCCATTCTTAGTCATTTTACAAATAAACAGGTGCTTTTGACCCCATGTCTGCTACATAGTTGCAGGTTACAGGTTCTTGGAATAAAAACAGTGAAAAAGATTAAAAGACGATACAAAAGTGAGACTACAACCAACAAATGGAAGAATCTTAATCAAGCCTACAGTTGAAGAATAAAACGAAGATCAGTGAACAAGTTCACAAAGTACAAAGGAAGCGCAAGGTTCAAGATTTCAACATGAACCAAACAGTAAAGTCCACGACATTACTCACTATGAATATCTGGAAGAAAACTAGCAGACAACCTGAGAAACCAAGCAAAGAAACAAGAAGCCAAAGGCCACCAGAAGATTCCCTGAAATTCTCAGCTCAAGATCTCTCTTTTTGGCCGTGGAACCGCGGCCAAACATGGGTATTGGCCGCCGATCCACGGCCGTGTGAGACACGTGTCGGTGGAAAATTCTGGACTCGCGTCGGTGCGTTGACTAGTGTTCTTAGGGGTAAAATTGTAAAAGTAGATGTGAGTCGATTGTAACCCTAGGGTTTTTATGTTCTATAAATAGAAACCCTAAAACCTTTTTTAGGTTATGCCTCTTCTTGTGCCTCATTTTTATTTATCAAAATTCAGAATTCAATTCTTGTAATGTTTGAAGAGAGCATCAAATAAAAATTAGAGTAAGTTTTCTTTTTATTGCCCTAGTTAATTTTTTTCTGCCCTAATATAACTTTTATTATCTGCCCTAGCATTACTTTTATTATCTGTCCTAATTAATTAGTTCAGAACATGTTTATCAATTCCTTAATGAGTGAGTAGATCCTCGCTTGTTAGGGTTAGGAATAGGAAAGGTTTGACAGATGAAAATCTCTCACCCCTTTCTTTCCCATCATACGTTTTTATAGGACTCCATGCATACATGCACACGCTGTTCCCTATGGCACCCTATCCCACGAGGTAGCGGTGACACCGTAGTATAAACGACCGGTTGCGTATGTTTTCCGTGGAGGTTAGGGTAAAAATTAAGAAAGGAAGGACAAGAACCTAGAGGAAGAAACATCGTTTCTTCCCGTTGGTACTAATCCACTTTATTAATTATTACCATAACACCTCATAGATCTTAATTAGGGCATAGAAAGAGGTGAGGAATATTAACTTTCCAAATTTAACCTAAACCTAACCCTAGCAAGATTTTAATCCTAGTCTAGATAAATTTAAGTTTTTAGATTTAATCAATCCGACAACAATCGGAATTAACTCGTTAGAACAATTTGAGAACACACAAAATCCTTGTGGACCGACCCGTACTCACCGGCTAGCTACCAAGCGACGTCGTTCTTGATTGCGGTTATAAATATTCTTGAACAATCAATTACATGTTGTGTTCTTGTATTATTTTTGGGTATTATGTGATTTGGGTTTAAAATAGAAAAGAAAATGTAAATGAAAAAGGGTATAAGGGTAAATATTGAGAGTGAGGGTTAGAATAAGTGAGGAGAGAGAGAGGGGCTGCCTCATTTCTTTTCCTCCCCATTTCTTTTCATCTTCTTCATCTTTCATTAAAGTTGATCCTCTCTTCACCCTCTACACTTTGGACCCATCATTGTTGGATATTGAGGACCTTGGCAAACTAGGGTTTTTCTTGAGTTACATCCATGAGGTATATCTTCTTCCATTTAGTCTAGTTTTTAGTTCTTTATATTCTAGTTTAGTTTAAAAGTGGTTTAAGTATGTAATGGTGAAGTTAGAAATTTCCTGGAGAAGAATTAGGGTTAGAATTTGTGTCGTGGTGATGGAAGTTGCTGTTATAAGACCCTAGTGCTGTTTTACTAGCCAAGAACCGGGTTAGAAACCAATATACGAACTTTAGATTTGTCGATATCGAAAAATTGTGAGAATTGTGATGGTATTTAGGAATCTGGAGTGACTCGGGGACCTGGAAAATTATTTAGCAAAGATAGTGAGATGAGCAGGTGACTGTGAGTGTAAACTAGAGACCCGAGACCCCAATTCAACTGTAGGGTCACAGATTTATTCATTGTGGCCACAAATTGCGGCCACATTAGGGAATTTTGGGTTGGTTCTTGGTATATGGTTCACTTATCTGATAATTAGATCCCCTATATGTGCAGAATTGGCCAATTTTACCTGAGAGAGAATCTGGGATCACATTAGGGTGTTTTGGGGATATGTTTTCCGTATTTTGGATTGCTTGGATTTGGTATTTGGATTTGTGTTTCGTTGTTGGATGTTTGTACATCAACGACTAGGGGTAATTTGTTGGTTTTGCATGCGTGGGCTATAGGTTCTAACCTATAGGCGATCCGTGTGTCGTTTCGGTTTTCAGAACTTGTTTTTAATAGCGTTGAGATATGTGTTATTATTGTAGGTATCTTCGCGTGGATTCCGAGGCGACGGAGCGTGGCGTCATCGACTTCGGCAAGCAAAAAGCAAGGTGAGTGGATCTATATCCACGAGGGAAGTCGGGTGGACGGCGTATAGCACCCTCGCACATTTTGATGGAAAGATTCATAGTATATGGTTAAGAAAACCTTTAATAGAAAACTATAGATAGAGTTAAAAGATAGTTAAAGAACTATATTAGAAACTAAAGGATAGTTAGAAGTGATATCATACGACTAGTATGTGATGACGCGACTTGAGGATCATATTTGATGATATTGCCGTTTAGGGTACTATAGGACGAACCATACTTATTTCTAAACTGAAGAATCGTATGCATCTTTTAAACAGGTACCTTGAGGGGCGTTACGGATTTTCAAATGATATCTTTTCCTTAAAAACACCGTATCCCCTACTTTCAAATCTACGATTCGAATCATTTAAAAGCTGATTGTATGGTTCGGGTGTGTATGTTAGATTAGATATGTATGCTTATTGTAAGATAGAATGTTTACTTGATGATTGATCCATACCCTTGACTAGAGGATGCCGTACGATGGATTATATACGAGATGTTGTGAAGATGGATGCCGATTGATAGATTCACCGACTCGGTTATATTAGATACGTGTACCTGTCAGCATTTGCATATGATTTACTTTATGATGCATTCATGTTATTCGCATTGCATTACTTATACCTATGCTAGTACACTTACCCATTATCGATGATGCGTATGTTACACGCACACAGATTACCGGCTCACACACTTCATCATCGATAATTGCCATGTCACTATATAGTAGGATTACTCCATCATGATATGACTCTTTGCATAATTTACTTCCTATAGTTACCTATGCACCTTCATACGATATTGCTTTTGACTTTGGAGATATTGGGAACCGCAGGACATATTTTCAAAACAGGAATCATTTAAAGAAGCGGTTTTCCCTTAATGTGATACATCACTGTTCCATGTTGCATGATATACGGATATGCTTACATTTCTATTATATGTCACATATATCATGTTTTATGAGTTTACGCATTGAGATATGTTGTTTTAATGAGATTTCTAGATTTGAGAACCATGGTCATTTTAAAAGAAAGTATGTATAGTTTTAAAACCCTGGTTTCTCTTGATATGATATTTCAGTGCGTCCACCATGCGTTTTCTCGGTTCTGAGACATGTGACATGTGAAACCAAATTCGAGGAGCTGGATGAGGCTTATTGCGGGTACATGGTGGACCCGGTATGGTACCCCGGGGCAAGAAAGGGATGCTGTGCAGTAGACGGTGAGCTTGGCAGAGAGACTACTACCTTCCGGTGATAGTATTTGGGCTCAGCGGATATCCAGAGGATACCGACCGGAGACGATAGATGATATGGGCCGATCCGGACTGACGGAGCCCGTGGGCCGATCCGGACCGACGGAGCCCGAGATATGGGGATTTACGTGTCGATGCTGGACACGAGTTTCAAGATGTTTTCGAGTGTCGAGGTTGGACACTCCGGTTCCATGATTTTTATGTGTTGCGACGAACACCCGTTGATTTATATCCTCATATTTTCTTGCATATGCTTTTATGATATTTACATGCATGATATTGTTGTGTCACTGGTTGACACATGGACGAGATCCACATGCATACATACATTGATTATATTGTTGGATGATATACACATGCTGATTGATATTAATATTAGTGTTGGCACATATACAGACCCGGTCAACCTAGATATCATAGTATTACCTTTATGATATAGTTGACCTAGGATTCGTTGTTTATTCGATTTCTACTTGTAGATGTTTTTCTACTCACCAGTTGGCAACTTACCCCCGTTGTGCCATAGTTCTTGCAGGTTGACCGTACGGATCAGTAGCAGCATCACTGGCACATAGCTATTTTTGGGTAGTTTGCTTGGTAGGTGGGACATTTGCATCGTACCCACTCTTGTATTTACTATTTCACATTGTATCTAGTAAACTCCATCAATCAAAATTAGTAATTGTATAAGTAATAAGACTTAGTTAAATTATGGTTGCGAGACGTAGAGCGAGGCGTTTCCGCTACTTGTGGATTTGATGTCTTGCTTATTTCATTATCTTTTTTGTGGTGAACTTCACCGTTGGGCGTCGTATACTTACATATACTGTCTTGCGTAGTTGTGATCCGCCGTTTGGCGAAGAGCTAGCTCACGCTTCCGGATGCCATTATTCTTGTTTTGTATTTGTGGTTTTGGATCAAAATATACAAAGGATGTGCTGCCAAAATTTTTAAAAGACGAAACACGTTTTCAAACTTGTAAATTTTACTTGCATTTTTATGTTTCTTTTCTATGCATTAAGAAAACTTGATTTCATTATACCTTTATTTCAAAACTTCACCACCTTTATTTTCTTAAAAAGGTTTAGATTTCTGGGTTTTCAGCTTACTTGAAATACGTTACGCCTCTAGACGTTGCGTGATTTAAGTGCTGGTCACGAGCTAATATTTTGGGTCGTGAAAATAAATATCTAGATATTTATCACTGAGCAATAAGAGCCATAGAAAGTTAACTCATGGTTAATGCAAGGTTAAGTGTAGAGAATGAAGAAAAAATCTTAACCATGAATTAATTCTATTTGTATTAAATCAAATATAAATATATAGATAATTACTTCCATGTGAGTCTTGCATTGCCACCACTAGTGTATCAACAACCATGATACACACAAGTGTATGCATGTATATGTGCATGCACATCAACATGTGCATCAACATAAACATATGTATACATGCATGCATACAATAATGAAAAGGGTTTAAACAAAGTGAGCTATAAAGTCAATGTTAAATCAACACTTGATTTAACAAACCGGCCATATCACATACGACCCGACCAATAGTAAATCGCCCGATTCATATACAGTATCATATACGCGCATTTAATCGGGTCCCCACGCATATCTCATATACACACCACATCATTTTACCTGGGCTAGGAAACTCCTCTGTGGGACTCTAAGACTCGTCAATACACCGGCAGTGGGTGATGATCATATCAAGCACCCCAAGCCACAAGAGGTCAGCTAAATGTAACAACCACCCGGGTATTGAGCGATCAGAAGAAAACAAGCGAACCTGTCAAAACTCCCGTCAAGCCAACAGGCAACACTACCGTACAGTCCGGTCTCTTCGTCAGATATGCTGCATAACAAGTCTAGGGATGGCATCGTCGACCCCAATAACTTAATAAGTCATGCCGATGTATGGCTTATAATTAGATCGAGAAACTACTGATAACTCTTATCAGTAAATCTCAACAACCCTGGCCAGAGACATACTAATATAGCTAATCGAGCACAGAGCAACATCAACCCCCAATACCGGGAGAGACGAAACCCCTCCTATCGATCAATGCCTCCACATGTCTCGGGACTGTACCCAAAAGCCACCTGTATGCACGACTCAGCAGAGCTGTGGTAGGGTGGAAATCAAAACACAGTAGGAGAACACATGAGACTCTATGATGATCTCGGGTCTACAGACTAACCTGTTCCAGTGTCACCTGAGGACTGCTATCCGACGATAGATATAATACCATATAGGAGTTCTCGGTGAGTCCGTCCAGTGTACTCAGTCTCCACTTAGCACCCGCATACGATCTTGATGTCAAACATCAATGGACATGGGAACATCCATCGCCCATCATATGGGTCTAGTATCATATACGCTAGTCTATGCTAGAATATCGATGCCCCGTCTCGATACACCCACGACTAGGGACATTTCAGGATATGTTTATAAACTACACATGTCACACTAGTATGATCTACATCATAATCACAGTAGTCAAGTAAATATCCCCAGGGCTTTATCAACATGTACAAATGAATAAAAGCATGATCAAGTGAACATGTCAGATAAAGAGTAACCAGATAGCATTCTATCATGTCGAGCAAGAAAGTCTCCTGAATATATATATACATGAAAAAATACATCCACCATCATATAATGGCCTATAGGGCATACATATATCCAACAATCTCCCACTTGCATTAAGGCCAGTTATTGGCGTATCTCATACCCAACATCTCAAAAAGTCGCTCATACTACGGCTGAGGGAGGGCCTCGGTGAGTGGATCCGCAGTGTTATTCATTGTATCTACTCTCTGAATCTCGATCTCGCAGCGATCAACTATCTCCCGGATCAAATGATATCGTCTCAGGATGTATCTGGACCGCTGATGGGACCTGGGCTCCTTGGCTAACGCCAAAGCCCTATTATTATCACAATACAATAGTATTGGATCAATAATGGTTGGAACTACTCCTAGCTCCGAGACGAACTTCCTCATCTAGATTGCTTCCTTTGCGGCATCATTTGCAGCATTGTACTCAACTTCTATCGTAAGGTTTGCAACGGTATACTGTTTGGAACTTTTCCAACTCACCGCCCCTCCATTGAGGGTAAATAAAAACCCAGAGATAGATTTGCTGTCGTCCTTATCACTCTAGAAGATCGAATCGGTAAAGTCCTCCTTTTGGGGAACTCCTTACCATACACCAAGAACAATTCTTTAGTCCTTTGCAAGTACTTAAGAATGTTCTTCACAGCTATCCAGTGATTCTCCGCTGGGTTGGACTGATACCTGCTTACTACATCTAGTGCATAAGCTATATCAGGGCGTGTACATAACATCGTATACATTATAGATCATACGGCTGAAGCATAGGTTATAATGCTCATGCGAGCTCTCTCTTCATCAGTCTTTTGGCAAAAGTCCTTGGAGAGAGTGACTCCATGGCAAGCGGGCGAGGCTTCCCGCTTGGAGTCTTATATACTAAACCTTTTTAGGATGGTGTTGATGTACTTGATTTGAGACAATCCCAATAACCTTTTGGATCTATCCCTATAGATCTGAATGCCCAATATGTACGTGGCATCACCCAGGTCGTTCATGGAGAACCTTTGCGACAATAATGATTTGACCGACTGTAGCATAGGAATGTCATTTCCTATCAAAAGAATATCAATCATGTATAATACGAGGAATGTGACAGCTCTCCCAACAGCCTTCTTATAAACAAAAGGTTCATCTGGATTTTTAATGAAATCAAACTCATTGATAACATCATCAAAACAGATGTTCCAACTCCGTGATGCCTCCTTTAACCCATAAATGGATTTAAGCAATCTACTTGCTTTCCCGCTGCTCCCACTGTCAACGAAGCCTTCTGGCTGATCCATATAAACGCATTCTTCTAAATCACCATTTAGAAATGCAGTTTTAGCGTCCATCTGCCAGATTTCATAGTCATAGTGAGCAGCAATAGCAAGTAGGATCCGAATGGATTTAAGCATGGCTATGGGAGAAAAAGTTTCGTCATAGTCGAGACCCGTTCTTTGACGAAATCCTTTCGCCACAAGTCTTGCCTTATAGGTCTCCACCTGCCCATCTACACCAATCTTTATTTTAAAGATCCATTTGCACCCTTCTGGTTTAACCCTAGAGGGTACAACGTCCAAAGTCCATACTTTGTTGGTGTACATAGACTCCGTTTCAGAGCTCATGGCATCCAGCCACTTCACAGAGTCTCCACTCCTGATAGCATGCTGAAAACTAGTAGGATCATCATCCTCCATGATGCAATCTTCTCTATCACCATCAATGAGGAAACCATAGTACCTCTCCGGTGGGCGAGAAGTCCTACCAGATCTACGGAGTGGTTGAGCTTCATTTGTCTCTGTTGCAACAGCCGGTTCAACCAAGTCGTCATTTGTAATTTGTGTTTCTAGAACATCTTCTAGGTCTTCCACACTGCCATCTGTATCATTTGTAAAAAATTCTTTTTCTAAAAATGTGGCATACTGAGAAACAAACACCTTTTGTTTCTCCTTGTGGTAGAATAGATATCTATAGGAATTCTTTGAATACCACACAAAATTACACTTGACTGACCGTTTATCGAGATTGTCCGGATTTTGCTTTTTGACATATGCCGGACAACCCCAAATCTTAACTCGTTTAAGAGATGGTCTCTTTCCATGCCATATCTCATATGGCGTGGTAGACACGGTTTTGGTTGGAACCCTGTTCAATAGAAACGCTGCAGTCTCCAATGCATGCCCCCAAAATGAGACAGGTAACTCAGCATCACTCATCATGGAACGAACCATATCTAATAGGGTTCGATTCCGTCGTTCTGACACACCATTGTGCTGTGGTGTGTATGGAGGAGTGAGCTGAGAGAGAATCCCATTCTCTTTTAGAAAGTCTACAAACTCTGTACTGAGATACTCCCCACCTCGATCTGGTCGAAGCATTTTGATACTCAATCTGGTTTGTTTTTCTACTTCAAGTTTGTACTCAGTGAATTTCTCGAAAGCTTCAGACTTATGATTTAGTAAAAACACATGACCGAATCTTGAGAAATCATCAGTAAAAGTTATGAAGTAAGAAAAACCGCCTCTAGCCTGTATAGACATTGGCTCGCATACATCACTATGTATGAGGGCTAAGAGCTGAGTAGCTCTTTCTCCGTGTCGTGTAAACGGAGATTTGGTCATTTTACTCTTGATACGAGACTGGTAAGTCGCATAAGATTTATATTCAAAAGGGTTTAAATATCCATCTTTATGTAGCTTGTTTAGTCTTATTTCGTTAATATGATCAAGTCTACAGTGCCAAAGAAAAGCTTCATTTATTTCTAAAAGTGTCCTTTTATTAGTGTGTTGTATGCTGAAAACTGTGCGTTGATTTAGAACGTATATCCCGTTATTAAGTGTACCATACCCAACCAACATTTGATTCAGGTTAATGTTTATAACATTATTCTGCAATAAAAAATTATATCCTTAAAGAAACAGATATTATATTACAAAGTATACTAGGTACATAATAATATGGGTTCAAAACCAATATACCCCTGACGGCAACCCCAGGTGATACTTTCCCACTGAAACTGCATGTACATTGGAACCATTTCCAACCCGGAGAGTATGGTCACCTGTCTTCAAAACTTTGCTATTTCTCAGCCCCTGCATGGAATTGCATATATGGAAACGTGAACCGGTATCTAATACCCAGAAAGCAGAGTTTATAGAAAAACAGTTTTATGTCACAAACACACCTGAAGCGGAAGCATCACCATGCTTCTTCTTTTTGAGATCCAAGTATTCAGTGCAGTTGCGCTTCCAGTGTCCCGATTTGTGGTAGTAATAACATTCCCCTTTCCCCGATTCCCTAGCCGTGGACTTGTCTTTCCCCTTAGCCTTTTTAACTCCACATCTAGGTTTGGTGTAACGTTTTGAAAATCGTTTAGGTGAAATTTCAGATAATCGGTAAAATAACTCGTGTTTTCCGTAAAAAACCAGATATAATTATCTTTCAACATAGACTTGAATTTACATATTCTAGATATGAAATTGCTAGTATTTGATTTTTAATGGGTCACTTGTAAATTTCTAGTTTACTGAAATATTTTTCCGAAATTAATTATTTTAAATATTATTTTAAGCCTTCACTAATACATTTAATTAGTGGTAATTACAAATTGGAATGGGTTAATAAAAGTTTTGTACATCATGATACATTAAACTATAATGTAACATGTTGTGTTTGAAATGAAATGGAATTATTATGAAGGTTCTAGAAAATTTAAGAAAGAGTTGGAATAGAAAGAAAATAAAAAGAAAAATATTAAACATACAAGTATAGTGTTTAATTACTTGTGGTATGGGATTGTTTTTGACTTAGAATTCCACACACCCACACACACACACCAAAATCTGGCTGAACCCATGGCTGCCCCAAGTCCCTACTTCTCCCACACAAAAAGAAAATAAAAGAGAATAGAAAAAGAAAAGAATAAAGAAATGAGAATGGTGTTGACTTGAGATATGGGTTCTTGACTTGGCCAATTACTTTCCCCACCTCACTTTCTCTCCTCATCTCCCAATAGTGGCTGAGCCTCCCATTCCCTGCACAATACCAGTCCCCCCTTTTCTCATCTCATTTCTCTTCAACAAACTCATCAAAATTGCCTCACAAATCAACACAAAATTCACAAATCCCAAATCCATTCCTTACCCATTATTCCTCAGACATTCAAGCATGGATCTTGGGGCAAAGTTAGCATTTTGGAGGATATGTTTTTGCATGTGTGGATCTCATTCCAAATGGTTTTGAGGTATAATCTTAACCCAATGTTTACTTGATATTTAATCACTTCAATTTAACTAATTTCGGTGCATAATTGTGGTTCCAAGTGCTAATTTGAAAATTCAAGAATTGGGTTTGGATCAAGTTAGGGTTTTCATCACATCAGTAACATTATAATGTGTAGTTTAACACCTTAGGTCATGCAAAACCTAGTCTAGTTGTTGATTTGTGTATTGTTGCTTTAAAATTGTTAAAATTGGAAAATTTTGCAAACTAGAATTTTGGGTTAATGATAATTAGTGAGATTAAAATATGGTAATGGTTTGTATGACCTAGTTACGATACTTAGTAAATATTATGGCAACTTGTTTTGTTAAAACATCAAGTTTTGAAGTAAAACGGTAAATGAATGCCTTCTAGGTTTTCGGGAATAAATCGATTTGGTTTATATTGAAGTTTTGATGATTTAAACCCTATTTCATGTTATAATCAGAGAGTTGTGAAACCACGATTGGTACGTTTGGCTTTTTTCTCGATCAATTGGCATTTGTACGCCGATGTCGAGAGTTATTTGGTTCTTTTGCATGAGCAGGTCATAGGTTTTAACCTATGCGCGTTTCGTGTGCCGTTTTGGTTTTGTCCGCGATTTTGGTTTACGATATTATATATGTTTGCATATATGTACCTCTCACGTGGACTTCGGACGATGAAGAAGAGGATGGCGGCATCGATTTCGGTAAACAAGGACCAGGTGAGTAGATACATATCTATGGGAGAAGTCAGGTGGATGGCATATAGCACCCTCGCAGTTCGTAGTGTAACCTATGATACATTACACATATATATACATATAGGTGTTATGTGAAACATTATTTTTTTTAGCTAGAAAGGCTTTAGGAGAACATGGGTTAAATCTTAGTGTATTGGGATAATAGTGTCGTCAGATAATTTTTAGTCGCAAAACCCTAGCGTATAGTATTGCTTACACGTACACATACACATTCGCATACATTTTACTTTCTTGTGCGTATATGTGGATATGTATATATATATACACACACACACATAGGTATAGGACTATGTATGTATATATATATATGTATATGTATACATATACATGGACGATGAGGATAGTAGATGGTACTTGGATATGAGTTGATGAGATTAGGTATGATGCCACGAGATCGGTGATGTGATATGGTTCGTATTATGAGATACGACATGATGTTATAGCGGGTCTTTAGGCGATGTGTTTTCATACACATGCATATATATATGTAGATGTTATTAGTATATACTAGACTTTAGATCGGTACCCGGTTCATGATATGATGATAAGGATACCAGATAAATGATGAGATAAATGTGATATTCGACCCGTACCCAGATTAGGATGCCGTACGATGGATTTACCGTGCGAGCTATATTTTGACGACAGATCAGCACTCTTGACTCGAGGTTGTCATTTTATATATTGTATCATATGTGATACTATTAAGGCGGGATCATCGAATATTATATTTATATATATATCGACTCAGATTTAGGTGGTTTTCCTTACCCTTTCGACTAGTATGTTAGTTTAGTCCTGTAGTTTACTTGTAGATGTTAGACTAGACTCGAGTCATACCTATTTCAAAAACTAACAAATCGTGAGTATTTTAAAGACAGGCTAAGGGATGCTATGGATATTTCAAAGGACGTACATTTTGTAAATACACAGTAGCCCTTATTTTCTAAACACCACGATTCGTGCGATTTCATATACCAAAAACTGTATGACTCATATATAGGAATGTATAATTCGTTATTGCTGCATTTACTATTCATTTTCTATTTATTCTGCTGTTCGCATTGCATTGCATGTCTATATGCATTTTCGTGAGTAATGATGAAACCTGTTGTTAGGACACCAGCACCATTACCGATGATGTGTATACTCCACGTATACTTCCTTGCCGGCTCACACACATCTTCATCGGTAATTGCTATGTCACGTACACTTTAAAGAACATTACTTCTTTGACATAGCTTGCTAACTGATAGTCCCTATATGTTATTGTTTTCATATGCTAGTTTGATTATTGCATTCTTTGCTTGATATCAGATGCATTCATATATTCATTGGTATGCAATATTACGGGCCAGTCCGGATTGCCGGAGCCCAATTCATTGTTTATTTACCCTTGAGATTGGGATTTTGGATTTCCATGAGATTTTTGGATTTGGAGAAACCGCAAGGATTTTATAAATTGTTTATCATTTTAAAATGAAAGTTGCGTTTTTCTTATGATATGATTTGAGATATGTCCACCATGAGTTTTCTTGGCTCTTGAGGGAGATCATACACCCGATTCGAGGAGGAGGAGGAACCGTCTGTGGGTGCATGGTGGACACGGTGCGATACCCCGGGGCAAGATAGTCGCAGATGATGGCATTGAGCCTGGCAGGGGAGCACTACCGACCGGTGATTTTATTGTGACTCGATGGATATCTGGAAGATACCGATCGGAGTATAGGCCAGTCCGGATTGCCGGAGCTTGAGGTATTGAGATTTGATGATATGGGCCAGTCCGGCTATCTCAGGTTGACCTTGGTTGATGGAGTATGTGACTTAAGGAGAGTAACATACCGTGTGTATGTTCCGCGGCATACTTACGATACGTTACTCCGCGTAAGAAGCCTTATGATGTACATTTCCTTGCACAACGTTATATTCATTCTTATGATCTATCCTCATCGATATCAGTTGGTAGTTTTGCTGCCACGATTACACGGGCAGAGAGAGCTACGGCTAGAGTTGCAGTCAGCACGAGCTCGTCACGGACGAGGACTGACCAGGGTGTGTTTCCAGGGACACACGATTGCATAGATGTATCGTCCTATTGTGTTTTCGCGCCATGAGCATTTGATGGATCGCTTTTTCCAGATTTCTCGGACGTGCAAATCAGCAGTAGAGGATTGGGCCACTGTTAAAGGCCAGCTAGAATGTGATGACCTTCAACGCACCGATTGTTCTTGATGATTGAGGCACTGTTCAGCGGGCAGACGAATGATTCAATTGTTGCTGCGAATGACGAGATATCGCCCCAGATGTTTGGAGCTATTGCCGCACGAGTTGTACTTATAGATATGATAGAAGATCGCTAGTCATCCAAGGATGAGGGACTAGGACATGTGATTCGTTTGCACACCCCGATGCGAGCTCATCAGATTGATTGATTTCAGCTAGAGGAGACTTCATGCAGGTACGGTTGGAGTCGAAGGAAAACGATCGAATGTCAGAAACCCATTTTTCCAAGTTTAAAATATTTAGAAAAAACATGCAAGAATTCCGTAGACCCTCTAGAAGAATGAAACCCTAACTCGATATAATGACCATGAGAATGCTTTGAAACCTTAGGGTTTGCGGCAGTTCCGCGGTGCCATTAATGAAGCTTAGGTTTGCCCTTCTACGGCTGGTCCATAGGTACCGTAGCATGTACTGGATATTATTAAACTGTACTCAAGATGTTGAGCTCTTGGGGGATTATGGAACCTTGACAAATCGATCGAAAGGTTCGACGTCATTCGAATATCATGTGATGGGATACATTGCTTGGAAGACCAGATACGTGTATAGTCGTTGGAGCGCAGTCCACGCAGCCATGATGATATGAGTCCGTATCAGTCGATATTAGAGAAAAGTGGAGTAAGAGGTTCGTACGAGATCTTGATGAGATGATGTTCCACTCCGCTGACATAAGAGATGTGATACGCATGCAGAGGCGTTGGATATGGATACATCTTCCAGAAGGAGTCGCGATGAGTATGCAGCCGTTCCGGAACAAGAAACAGATCTAGTAAAGGATGATGACTTCTGGGCAGTTCGACAAAAACAAGATTTGGGAGAGACCTCGACAGAACCTTTCTGGAATACAATCCGAGAAGACTTGGACCCAGGATCGGTCAGAGTACGCACACCCAGTAGGCCAGACTTTGGCATCGTCGACAAGATATATTATGAGTGACCATGACAGTTGGCCAGGGATCTCTAGAGGATGTGCTAGAGCGGGACTATTTCCGCCATCTTTGATTTCGGTATTTTGGGCAATTTAATTACATGATTGAGATTTTGTGCACCACAGTTGCACTCGAGTTCAATTTGATGTCATTCGAGATGTTGATTTTGATTTCATACCAATGTTATGCATGTGATTTGACCTGTACTTTCGGCATAGTTTTCATGCGCTTTCAGTATTTTGATTTGATTTGTGCAGACTAATGCACATGGTTGTGAGATTTTATACCATGGTATACTTGATTTGGATTTGGATTGAAATGTATTGTATACTGTCGATTTCGATTGTGATACTCGATATTTGTTTTCGTGCACCTTATGCACTTGAGTTGGATTCTGCACAAATTTGACGCGGTTGATGCGATTTTGGTGCACACCAGATGCACAAAATCGAGATTCTTCGTGCATATCAGATGCACCCGGTATTGTTGTCAGGCATGCCCGTTGCCTTTGACAGGTGTTTCATGCACACCCGTTGCACTTAGAATTTGTTTCTGTGCACATGTATGGCACATTCATGGATTTTTATTTCCGTGCGCACCAGACGCACGTGGCACTCATATTTTTGAGATTGATTTCTTTTGGAGCAGTATGTTTTATGATATTTACTATTTGGTATAGTAGCTGAGCAGGACTAGTCAGAGAACAATACCTGAAAATATTTTTGCATGCATTGATAGTTATCGAAGGGATTTCCAAAAAGGAGCAATAGTCTTATATTTACCGACGTGTCCGAGATGACACGAGACATCTTACAAAGGAAAACCCTTCTAAATTATTTTTCAAAAGGCGAGACGTGTATGATAAACAAAGGATATATATATGTATATATATAGTTATTTTCTACAATAAACGTCCGCTACTTCTGCTGTGATACACGCATCGCACAACGACTTGAAAAAGATTTGGCATGCATTTCCTTTCAGATATTTTGACGAGTTTACAACGATGCGTACTATGTGCATGTTATAGTTTTGAGTATATCATGTCGGTTTTCGTATTGGACTTTGACATTGTTATTTTCACCATGACTCCGATGATTGCGTGATACTTGATGGAGTTTTGACTTTGAGTTATATACTCGTTTTCATGCGCATGCATTACGCTACGATGTGTTTTATATATTTATGATTTCGGAGCCTCGACAACTGATCATTTTACTGAAATGTTTTAGTATTTGGGGGAGTTTTAATTTAAATTCGGGGACCGAATTTTTTTAAGGGGGGAAGATTGTAACGTTTTGAAAATCGTTTAGGTGAAATTTCGGATAATCGGTAAAATAACTGGTGTTTTCCGTAAAAACCCAGATATAATTATCTTTCAACATAGACTTGAATTTACCTACTCTTGTAATGAAATTGCTAGTATTTGATTTTTAATGGGTCAGATGTAAATTTCTAGTTTACTGAAATATTTTTTCCGAAATTAATTATTTTAAATATTAATTTAAGACTTCACTAATACATTTAATTAGTGGTAATTACAAATTGGAATGGGTTAATACAAGTTTTTTACATCATGATACATTAAACTATAATATAACATGTTGTGTTTGAAATGAAATGGAATTATTATGAGGGTTCTAGAAAATCTAAGAGTTGGAATAGAAAGAAAATAAAAAGAAAAATATTAAACATAGAAGTATGGTGTTTAATTACTTGTGGTATGGGGTTGTTTTTGACTTAGAATTCCACACACCCACAAACACACACACCCACCAAAATCTGGCTGAACCCATGGCTGCCCCAAGTCCCCACTTCTCCCACACAAAAAGAAAGAAAAGAGAATAAAAAAGAAAAGAATAAAGAAATGAAAATGGTGTTGACTTGAGATATGGGTTCTTGACTTGGCCAATTAGTTTCCCCACCTCACTATCTCTCCTCATCTCCCAATAGTGGCTGAGCCTCCCATTCCCTGCACAACAGCAGCCCCCTATTTCTCATCTCATTTCTCTTCAAAAAACTCATCAAAATTGCCTCACAAATCAACACAAAACCTCACAAATCCCAAATCCATCCCCTACCCATTATTCCTCGGACATTCAAGCATGGATCTTAGGGCAAAGTTAGCATTTTGGAGGATAAGTTTTTGCAATGTGGATCTCATTCCAAATGGTTTTGAGGTATAATCATAACCCAATATTTACTTGATGTTTAATCACTTCAATTTAACTAATTTTGGTGCCTAATTGTGGTTCTAAATGCTAACTTGAAAATTCAAGAATTGGGTTTGGATCAAGTTAGACTTTTCATCACATCATTAACATTATAATGTATAGTTTAATACCTTAGGTCATGCAAAAGCTAGTCTAGTTGTTGATTTGTGTAATGTAGCTTTAAAATTATTAAAATTGGAAAATTTTGCAAACTAGAATTTTGGGTTAATGATAATTAGTGAGATTAAAATATGGTAATGGTTTGTATGACCTAGTTACGATACTTAGTGAATATTGTGGCCACTAGTTTTGTTAAAACATAAAGTTTTGAAGTAAAACGGTAAATGAATGCCTTCTTGTAACGTTTTAAAAATCGTTTAGGTGAAATTTCAGAGAATCGGTAAAATAACGGGTGTTTTCCGTAAAATTCAAGATATAATTATCTTTCATCATAAAATCGAATATACCTATTCTAGCTATGTAATTGCTAGTATTTGGTATTTATTGGGTCACTTGCAAAATTTCTAGTTGACTAAATTTTTTTCCGAAATTAATTATTTTAAGCGGTCACTAATACATTTAATTAGTGATAATTACAGATTAGAATTGGTTAATACAAATTTTGTACAACATGACACATTAAACTAAAATTTAACATGTTATTTTTGAAACGAAAAGAAATTGTTAAGATGGATTTAGAAAATATAGAATAAAAAGGCTTAAATTGTGAAAATAAATTAAAAGTAATGAGTTATAGACTTGTTGACTTAAGATGGGGTTGCATGCTGCTTGGATTTTCTTCACTCACTCACTCACACCCTCTCCCCAAGCTGCTGGCCGAGCCTATGCTGCCCCCCCCCCCACTCACACCTCACACTTCAAGTAAAAAGAAAAAAGAAATGGAAAATGAAAACAATAAGAAATAAAGTATGGAACTAGATAATTAGGGTATGGTTTTGTGTTGACTTTGAAACCCACATCTCTCTCTCTCCCTCACCAAATTTTGGCCGAGCCCCCTTTTGTGTAGCTCCCTAATTTTTCCCTTCCCATTTCATCACAAAATTCCATCAAAAATCCACAAATTAACTCACAAATTCAAAGCAAACTCCAAATCCAAGATTTACCCATTATTCTTTAGCCAATTTAGCATGGATCTTGGGGGATGGAAGCAAGTTTGGGAGGCTAAGCTTCATGTTTGATCTCTTGATCATGAGGTATAAAGTTTCATCGAAATTTGTTACTTGTTAATTGTATGTTTGAATCTAGTTTTAATTAGATGTTATTATAACCTTAATTTAAAAATGAAATTTTTAAGAGAATGGGGTTTGAATTCAAGTTAGGCTTTTGAGTAATGAGATTATGGTTGTGTGATGTATTTAACATGTTAATACTATGCAAAACTAATCTAGTTGCTAATTTGGTAATTGTAACATTTAAAATGTCCAAATTAAGTTTTTTAGCAAACTTGGTTTTAGAAATTAATTCAAAATGTGAGATTAAAATATGCTTAAGGTTTTCATCACATTATTAATAATATAATGGGTAGTTTGACACTTTAAGACATGTAAAATGTAAGCTAGTTTCTAGTTTGCCAATTGTTATTTTAAAAATTGTCCAAATTATATATTTTGTAAACTAGATTTTTAGAATTTGAAAATAAGTGGGATTAAAAATCTAGTAACTGTTTGGGTGGCTTAGTTGAGATATTTAGTGAGCATTGTAGCCACTAAAATCGGTAAAACATTTAGTTTTGTACTAAAATGGAAAATTTTGCTTACTAGGTTTTCGGAAAAATGTCTTTTAAAGTGAGTTTGTGGTTTTGGTGAATTACAACCTATTTCATATTATAATTAGTATTTTGTGAATGTGCAAATGGGTATGTTTGGGTTTTTCTCGATCAATCGGCGTTTGTACGCCGATGTCGAGGGTTATTTGGTTCTTTTGCATGAGCGGGCCACAGGTTTTGACCTATGTGAGATTCATGTGTCATTTTGGTCATGAGTCGGATTTTAATACGATACGATGTGTTATGATATGTTGGTAGCTTCACGAGGACTTCGAGACAACAAGCAAGCGCGTGGCGACATCGGCATCAGCAAGCGAAGATCAATGTGAGTAGATATATATCTACGGGGGAAGTCGGGTGGATGGCGTATAGCACCCCCGCATTTTCGTCAAATATGATGTGATGTGATATAGTTATACATATTTCTGTTATGGTGAGATATGAACCTTAGCAAGATAAGATTTAGGAGATCATGGGTTAGTGTTAGCGAGATTTGACGAAAGTGGTTTAGTTAGCTTCTTAGTCGCGGACCCTAGAGTAAGGTTGACACACATATACACATGTATACATTGGATATGGTTTTGGGTGTATACGTCATATGTATATATATATGTATAGGTGGATGTGTTGGTGCTTATATATATATATATATATATATATAGACACACACACACATACACGTATACACGGATGTTGAGGATAGTATATGATACTTGGAGATGAGTCGATGTGATTGGGTATGATGCCGTGAGATCGGTGATGTGATTTGGTTCGTACTATGAGATACGACAGAAGATTATAGCGGATCTTTAGGTGATGTATTTCAGACACACGCACATATATTTGTTGATGGTATCAGTTTGTACTAGACTTTGATCTATACCCCAGTTCATGACATATGATGATAAGGATACCAGATGAGTAATGAGATAAATATGATATTTGACCTGTACTCAGATTTAGGATGACGTACGATAGATTTACCGTACGAGATATAGTTATGATGTTAGATCCACACTCTTGACCCGAGGATGTCATAAATATATTGTATCGTACGTGATACTATTGAGGCAAGATCACCGACTACTAGGTATATATATAGATCGATCCAGACTTAGGTGGATTTCCTTACCCTTTTGACTGGGCTCGAGTCATACTAGTTTTCAAAAGTGGAGAATTGTGAGTAATTTAAATACCAAACTGTATAACTCGTATATTGGGTAGGTATATTTTTCAGTGTTGTCGTTACTACATCACTTTCTGTATATTCATGATGTTTCATCGCATTGCATGCTTGTACATATGTTATCTGTAATTATTATGAAACCCTGCTGTCAGGACACCAGCACCATTACTGATGATACGTATGTTCCACACACACCTGCTTGCCGGCTCGCTCACATCATCATTGGTAATTGCCATGTCACGTACACTTTAGAGAATACTATTCATTGACATAGCTTGCTAGTTGATAGTTGCAATATGTTCTAGCTTACATATGCTAGTTTAACTATTGCATTTATTGCATGATATCAGATACATTCATATATTCATTGGTCATGCAGTATTATGGAGATTTTTGCCGGTATTCACTGTTTATTGATATCATGATTTTTATGATTTCGGATCCTTCTTGAGATTTCTGGATTTGGAAACCGCATGTGAAAGTTTTATAAACTGATAATTTGTTTTAAAGAGATAGATGCAGTTTTCCTTGATATGATGAGTATTATCCACCATGAAGTTTTCTCAGTTCTGAGATGGTTTTCGAGACCCGATTCGAGGAGTTAGATGAACCGTCTGTGGGTACATGATGGACCTGGTATGGTACCCCGGGGCAAGAAGCTCGAGTTGTAGACGATGAGCCCGGCAGGGAAAGACTGCCTACCGGTGATTGTTTGGCGTGGCAGATATCCGGAGGATACCGTTCGTGGTCGTGTGATTGATGATATGGGCCGATCCGGACTGACGGAGCCCGAAGTATTAGGATATTGAGATATTGTGATTTGAGGCACTGAGATATTGAGATTTGATGATACAGGCCAGTACGGATAGCCGGAGCCTGAGATATTGAGATATTGAGACTCATTTTTTGTGTCGATGCTTGAAACCGATTTCTCTGTTGATTTCATTGATGATATTCGATTTATATACATACAGGAATCTCAATAAATAAAGAAAATAGTTGTCTCACTTATGATGTATTCTGTTTCCATTCGTAATGCATTCATACATCATATATCTGGTATGTTGCTATCTGACGCACTGACACGAGCACGCAGTATTGCACTTATATGTAGATGGATCAGGATATTATTTGAGGATATTACTTGATGTGACCTAGGATAGCGCCATACATGCGATTTCTGCTCTATGATATTTTCTACTCACGAGTTGGCAACTCACACCCATTGTGCCACAGTTTCTTGCAGGTTTTGCCGTACAGGTATCTTGACGGCTTGCTGGCACACTGCTTTCATTTCGGTTGATTGCTTTTGTAGGTAGGTTCACTTGCATCGTGACCACCATTGTATATTTGTTATTCAGTTGTATCTAGTAAAAACTCCATCAACTACACTTGTTTATTTGATAGAACTAGAAGACGGTGTATATTCTTTCGACCTTAGAGTCGCGCTTGTATCATTATGGTTTTCTGGTGGATATGGGCTTTCTTTTGAGTTTTGATCCTCGCCCGTCGGCGTTGTATATTATATTGCTTGTGTGGTTGTGACCATCAATTGACGAAGAGCTAGCTCCCGCTTGGAGATGCCTTTATTCATTATATATGCTTTATCAGGTTTGTACCCGTTTAGGGTCAGTTTTTACAAAGGAAACTCCGCCGAAATTTTCAGAAAAGACTTGAGATTTCAAAAATGCATACTTCGGCTTATGTTGTTAAACTTCTTGCTTTAAAATTGGTTTTCCTTCACTCTACTGCTTTACTTGGTTTGGATTTCTGGGTTTTGGCTTACTTAGATTACGTACGCCTCGAGACTTTTCATAGTTTAAGTGCCGGTCATGTTCCGTACTTTTCGGGTCGTGACACTTCTAGGTTTTCGGGAATAAATCGATTTGATTTATATTGAAGTTTTGATGATTTAAACCCTATTTCATATTATAATTAGTGAGTTGTGAAACCACGATTGGTACGTTTGGGTTTTTTCTCGATCAATTGGTGTTTGCATGCCGATGTCGAGAGTAATTTGGTTCTTTTGCATGAGCGGGTCAAAGGTTTTAACCTATGCACGTTTCGTATGCCGTTTTGGTTTTGTCCGCGATTTCGGTTTACGATATTATATATGTTTACATATAGGTACCTCTCACGTGGACTTCGGATGATAAAGAAGAGGATGGCGGCATCGACTTCGGCAGACAAGGTCCGGGTGAGTAGATATATATCTACGGAGGAAGTCAGGTGGATGGCGTATAGCACCCCCACAGTTCGTAGTGTAACCTATGATACATTACACATATATATATACGTATAGGTGTTAGGTGAAACATTATTTTTTTAGCTAGAAAGGCTTGAGGAGGTCATGGGTTAAATCTTAGTGTATTGGGATGATAGTGTCGTTAGATAATTTTTAGTCGCGAAACCCTAGAGTAAAGTATTGCATACACGCACACATACACATTCATATACATTTTACTTTCTTGTGCGTATATGGGGATATGTATATATATAAACACACACACACATAGGTATGGGACTATGTGTGTGTGTGTGTGTGTATGTATGTATGTATATATATACATATACATAGACTGTTGGGTTTCCCTTGCACCTAGTCTAGGGTTTGGTAGTATCACTCATGCCATTTTAAAAATTAGAGAGGTGCAAAGCAAACGAACCATGAATCTTTACTAGAATTTCTACGGTAAGAAAGTTTGTATCACATACAAAGAACTATCTAACACATAGAGTTTAGTATTAAAACATTTGTAGTCCGTTCCTTCGCTTCATAAGCTCCGTGTTGAGGTCCCTTCACTGCGATCATCAAGAACTACGACTCTAGAGAGGCTCCATGAGGTGAATGAGGGATCTTGCTTGTAGTCTTCATGATCTAAGATGATCTACCTTGAAGAATCTCTAACCCAAGCTTACACATCACTAATGAAGTAATTAGAGAAGTGAACACCTTAATCTAAGTGGCTAGAATAAATGAGGATGATGAAGTAAGAATATTACTCTCTTTTGTTTTTAATTTCTCACTATTAATCACCACAACACAAAAAGCTAGCAAGCTTTTTTCAAAAAGGAAGAAGAAGAAAGAAAACCTTTTGTGATGAATAATGAATTGTTGTTGTGATTACAATTGCAACCATGGGTTAACAATGAGATCCTTAACCCTTGTAGAGAATAAACAATGGGTTGAGGGTTTGGGTTGGGTTAACAAATATCTTCACTAAATATCAAAGAAAAATGACAAAGTCAAAGCTTCATGAAACATCCTTAACCCTGATCCAAATAGTTAACACTAATCCAAACCCTAACTTGGTTTAAAGTCAAAATCCATGTTGCATTTGTAACCCTAACATGTCACAATATCATATATCACATAATATATATATATATATGTGTGTGTGTGTGTGTGTGTGTGTAAGAAAAGAAAATAATACAATTATCATATATCGTATATACATCAATGTATTACCCGGTGAGAAAAAGAATCAATAAAGAGAGCTTATATTAGTTAATGTAACGTAATATATCAGATATATAATTATACATTAAATTATCGAATCAACACTTGATCCGATAATCCGGCTATATTACATATAACTGACTAATATAACATGTACCAATTCATCGAATCAACACTTGATCCGATGACCCGGCTATATAACATATACCCGGCCGATATCACATATCGCGACAATAGAATACGGTATCTCATATCGTATTATTCTCGGTCACGCACATATCACATATATGCTCCTACTCCGTTTTTCCTGAACCAGGAAACCTCTGTGCAGGACTCTAAAGAATCGTCAATACGCCGGCAGTAGGTGATGATCATATCAAACACCCACAAGCTGCAAGCGGTCAGCTAAACGTAACGGCCACCCAGGTATTGAGCGATAAGAAGATCAACAAGCAAGGCTATACATTCTCCTATGAATCCAATATGTAACACTACCGTATAGTCCGGTCTCTTCGTCTAGTATGTCGCATATCAAGTCTAGGGGTGGTAAACGTCAGACCCCAGTAACCGATAAGTCGTGTAGATGTGAGGCTCATAACAGGTCGAGAAACTACTGATAACTCTTACCAGTAGCACTCCATATCAGTCCTGGCCAGGGACTTCCAGTTATAGCCAATCGAACACAGCACAACATCAACTTCCTATACCGGGAGAGACGAAACCCCTCCTATCGCTCATCGTCTCTATGCGATTCGGGACTGTACCTAAAAGCCACCGTTTTGCACGCCCTCTTGGAGTGGTAAGGTGGAAATCAAAGCACGGTGGGAATCACACAAGACTCTATGATGATCTCGGGTTTATAGACTAACCTGTACCAGTGTCACCGGAGAACTGCTATCTGCCGATAGGTATAATACCATCTAGGAGTTCTCGGCGAGTCCGTTCAGTATACCCAGTCTCCACTGAGCACCCGTACACCATCTTTGATGTCAAACACCGATGGATATGGGAACATCCATCGCCCATCATTTGGGTCAAGATGCGTATACGCTAGTCTACTCTGGATTATCGATGCCCTGTCTCGATACACCCTCGACTAGGAACAGTTATAGGATGTACTCGTTGACTATCCTAGGCCCACTAGTATGATCTCATCATAGTCCTAGTAGTCAAGTACACATCCCAAGGACTCTATCAATATGTAAGAGTAAGACAGTAAACCAATACAAGTCAACATTTTAAGGCAAAGTGAAACCAAATAGCATACTATCATGTCGAGCAAGAAAGTCCTCTCTATATATATCCAAGCATCCACTATAATATACATCTTATGTACAGCAATGGCCTCTAGGGCATATATATAACTAACAATCTCCCACTTGCACTAAGGCCAGCTGTTGTAGTATCTCATACCCAACATCCCGAAGAGTCTCTCAAATTGTATCTGGGGAATGGCCTTCGTGAGTGGATCCGCAGTGTTATCCTTCGTGTTAACTCTACTGACCTCGATCTCACGGCGATCAACTATCTCGCGGATAAGGTGATACCGTCTCAAAGTATGTCTGGACTACTGATGGGACCTGGGTTCCTTGACCAAAGCCACAGCTCTATTGTTATCACAATACAAAGGTATTGGATGCTCAATGGACAGAACCACACCAAGTTCAGTGATGAACTTCTTCATCTAGACAGCCTCTTTGGCAGCATCGTTGGCATCGATGTATTCAGCCTCCATCGTCGAGTCCGCCACGGTTTCTTGCTTGGAACTCTTCCAACAAACCGCCCCTCCATTCAGGGTAAAGACAAATCCCAAGTGCGACTTAGAGTCGTGCTTATCACTTTGGAAGCTCGAATCGGTAAAGGACTCTACTTGGAGTTCTCCGTTACCATAAACCAAGAACATCTCCTTAGTTCTTCTCAAGTACTTGAGAATGTTCTTCACAGCTATCCAGTGATTCTCTCCTAGATCTGCTTGATACCTACTCACTACACTTAGTGAGTATGCTACATCGGGTCTGGTACATAGGATCGCGTACATGATAGAGCCTACTGACGAAGCATAGGGTATTCCTTGCATGCGAGCTCTCTCTAAATCAGTCTTAGGAGACATCTCTTTAGAGAGAGTGAGTCCATAAATCGTGGGTTGGTTCCCATGCTTGGATTCTTCCATACTAAACCTCGTTAGTATGGTGTCAATGTACCTGGATTGGGACAATACCAGTATCCGTTTAGATCTATCTCTATAGATCTTAATTCCCAAAATGCAGGAGGCATCACCTAGATCTTTCATTAAGAATCTATGTGATAAGAAGAGCTTGACTGAGTGCAGCATAGGAACATCATTTCCTATCAAGAGTATGTCATCCACATACAATACGAGGAAGACGACCTAACTCTCTGCAACCTTCTTGTATATACAAGGTTCATCTACGTTCTTGAAGAAGTCAAACTCTTTGACTTCAACATCAAAATAGATGTTCCAACTCCGCGATGCCTGCTTTAACCCGTAGATGGATTTAAGCAGCTTGCACACCTTACCGCTGCTCCAACTATCTACGAAGCCCTTTGGCCGAGTCATGTACATGCATACCTCTAAATCACCATTTAGAAAGGCGGTCTTAACATCCATTTGCCAGATTTCATAGTCATGGTATGCAGCAATGGCAAGTAAGATCCGGATAGACTTAAGTATAACCACTGGAGAAAAGGTTTCGTCATAATCCATACCTGGTCATTGATGAAAACCCTTTGCAACAAGTCTAGCTTTGAAAGTCTCCACTTTTCCATCTACACCAAGTTTCTTCTTAAAGATCCACTTGCTCCCAATGGGTTTCACCCATTCAGGAGCAACTTCAAAAGTCCATACTTTGTAGGTGTACATGGATTTCATCTCAGATCGCATTGCATCCGGCCACTTCACAGAGTCCCCACTTGTAATGGCCTGCTCGAAGCTAGTTGGGTCATCATCTTCCATGGTGCAATCCTCGCTCCCACTATCTACGAGAAAACCGTAGTATCTCTCAGGTGGATGAGGAACCCTGCTATATCGGCGGAGAGGCTGGGGTTCGTCGGGAACTACTGAATCCTCTGGTTCCACCAATTCTTCTGTCGTAGTTTGTGTTGCTGGAAATTCCTCCAGTTCTACCTCCTCGCCACCAATTTCCTTTGCAAGAAATTCATTTTCTAAAAAGGTGGCATGTCGAGAAATAAACACCTTTTGTTCCTCAGTGTAGTAGAAGATATACCCTTGTGAGTTCTTGGGATATCCTACAAACTTGCACAGGACAGACCTTGCCTCGAGTTTGTCTGGATTGTGCCTTTTGACATAGGCCGAACAACCCCATATCTTAACATACTTAAGAGATGGTCTCTTCCCCTTCCATATTTCATATGGAGTGGTAGGCACTGATTTGGTAGGAACCATATTCAATAGGTGTATGGCTGTCTCAAGCGCATACCCCCAGAAAGAAATAGGCAACCCAACATTGCTCATCATAGAGCGCACTATATCTAATAAGGTGTGATTCTTTCGCTCCGATACACCGTTGTACTATGGTGTATAGGGAGGAGTAAGCTGAGAAAGAATCCCATTCTCTTTTAAATAATCCAGGAACACAATGCTCAAGTATTCTCCTCCTCGATCAGATCGAGGAATCTTAATACTTTTTCCCGTTTGGTTCTCTACTTCGTTCTATATTCTCTGAATTTCTCAAAAGCTTCAGACTTGTGTTTCAACAGGAACACATGTCCGTATCTTGAGAGATTGTCAATGAATGTAATGAAGTACGAAGAACCGTTCCTGGCATGTGTAGACATGGGACCACATACATCACTATGTATCAGCCTTAAGAGTTCAGTAACTCTTTCTCCGTGTCCACTAAACGGAGTTTTGGTCATCTGTCCTTCGAGACATGACTGGCAAGTATCAAAAGATGAAAATTCGAACGGATTCAAATATCCATCCTTATGTAACTTAGCTAGCCGTATCGCGTTGATATGACCTAGTCTATAATGCCACAAGAAGGATTCATTCATTTCTGAACTCTTCCTCTTGTGTGTATTTTGTATATTAAGTACTGTGGTTTGGTTGAGAACGTATATGCCATTATTTAACGATCCTGATCCGATCAACTTTTGATTCAGGAATATGTTCATAACATTATCCTGTACTACAAAATTATATCTTTCTTTGATCAATAAAGAAACTGATATAAGATTTCATATTAGGGTCGGAATGTAATAGCATTCGTTCAGAACCAATGTATTACCATTTGGTAACACAAGGTGATATTCGCCAACTGCTTTGGCTGCAACATTTGCACCATTCCCTACTCTTACGGAATGATCACCCTCTCCCAATTCCCTACCTTTTCGTAGCCCATGCAACATATTACATATGTGGGATCCTGATCCGGTATCTAATACCCAGGACGTAGAGTGAACTGAGAAACAGTTCTTGATAACTAACACACCTGAAGAAAATGCATCATTATGCTTATTCTTCGTTTGGGTGGCTTGAGAACCCTGATATTCTCCTATTCCCTGCTCGGACTGAAGGGTTTCCTAGAGCACCACTACAAGGGTTTGGAGGAAACATACATGCCATATTTAAATTTTATATGGTGCTAAGGAAACTATCTTAAGGATCATGCTAGAAAATTTAGGGCAACTTAACTTTAACAACAACACAAGTAGTAAAAGCTAGGGTTTTGAGAGTACAACCTTTGTAGCTTGTTCATATCATAATATTGCAATTCATACACCCCACTTTTATTCATTTTATAAGTAAACAGGTACTCTTGACGCACGTTTGTTGCATATTACAGGATACAGGATCTTGGAGTGAAGACAGTGAGAAAAGACAGAAGATGATACAAAAGAGAGACTTTTGACCAACAAGTAGACGGATCCTAGTCACGAAGAACAATTTACAATTGTATAATGCAATGCAGTCCGAAATGTCAAAGTGAACGGACAAAAGATCCTTACAAGTTTTTCACTGAAGATCTGAAAAAGACCAAGAAGCCAAACAAAGAAAAACAATGAAGAATAAACAAGCCCAAATACCCAGCATGAAGACCAGAAAATTTGGTGAGCTGAACTCACCAAAGGGCCGTGGAACCGCGGCCCAAGGCCCATCATTGCCGCGGTTCCGCGGCCATTAAGTGCGCACGTCGGTGGATTTTTCTTCTGTCGGTGCGTCGGTGCGGGTGTTGGGATTTTCAGTGGGCATATCTGTAAAATCATGTGTGCGAGAATCTATAACCCTAGCTTCCCTATTTATTTATAAATTGTACTCACAATCTGTAAAAAGCTATGCCTCTTTTCAATCAATAAAATTCAGAATTGTTGGGAGATCAAGAGCATCATTTTAGTAAGTTTTTTCTTTAAATTTTGCCGTAGTGTTAATTTAATTGTTGCCCTAGTTCTCTTGAATAATTCTTGCAGTAGATCAATCATATCATTGCCCTAGTTAATTTAGTGTACTCTTTCAAATGCAATCGGTAAGTGCTTCAAAAATGTCACTATTAAAAGACACTCTAATGAGCGAGTAAAATCCTCGCTTGTTAGGGTTAGGAATAAAGGAGGGAATGAGAGATAAATATCTCTCATCTCTTTCAATGCCGAATATTTTTAAATAGAACTTCATGCACGCATTCATGATCCGCTCCCTACGGCATCCTACCCACGAGGTAACGGTGACACCGTAGTATAAAGGACCGGACATGCATGCGTCCATGAAGGTTATAGCAATTAGTAGGAAAGGACGGACAAGGATCAAGAGGAAGAAACTTCGTTTCTTCCCAATCATCCTAATCCCCTTTGCTAATAATTGATATAACTTCTAAAACAGGTTTGAATCAAAAGCATTGAAAGAGGTGTTAATGTTTATCTACTCAACCCTACTTTAGACCTAATCCTAACAAGTTCTTTAATATCGTATAATTTAATTTTTAAATCAATCAACAAAGACCAAACCACCTTCGTAATCAACTCGTAAAAACACAAATCAGAAAATTACACATCTCTGTGGATCGACCCGTACTCACTGGCTAGCTGCAAAGCGACGCCGTTTCTGATTACGGTTAACTATATTTTTGGACGAACTAAATGGCGCCGTTGCCGGGGATGGCGTAATCTTTCTTTTTTGTAATTTCGGGTTGATATAAATTTTTAAAAAATTATAAAAATCAGAAAATAGAAAAATACAAAAACATTTTATCGATTTTTATCTGTTTGAAGGGTTTTATGGTTTGAATCTTGCAGGAACAGCGAAGAATTGCGAATCTGGAAATTTACAGAGAGGAAAACAGAAAGTTGTGCATCAGAACAGAGGAGGATTTGGACAAAGAAGCAGTACAATTTTTTTTCAGATCCTAATCCCTCTAGACGACCGCGGAACCGCGGCCCAGGAGCACCCCAGACCGCGGAACCGCGGCTATATAGCCGCCTTAGCATCTCAAATTTGCATGGTTTGTTTCCTTTTCCCCCCTCTGCAACCTCCATATATCTCTCTGTAAAAACTTTCTGCAGGGTTTCTTTGCGCTAAAATTTCTTCCTCCCCCTTCTAAATAACAGATTTTCTGCAGGTTTCTTTGCGCCGCGCTAAAAATTGATTGCAAGTGAATTTTATTGTTTTGCATGATTTAATCGGACTTTAAGGGGCTAATTGACCAAACTCAGATTGGATGGGGATTTCATCACCCCTCCCAGGACCCCAGAAAACACCTAAAGCATGTGCATTGACCACAGTTAATTAAAAAAATATTAGACTCAGACATAAGGACATCGAGCTCAATAGGAAAAGGACTAGTATAGGCATCGACCGTTTATCCTAACTGATTTTGCGGTGTCTAGGCTAGTGGTTATTAATTAGGCCCACTATTGTTGTTCCTTCCCACTTACCTGGCCGTACTTGTCAGTGAAGAGGCGGTTTGAGGTCCTATTTCTAGCCCTAGTTAGGAGCTGTCTAGCAGACCTAGGCGACCCTAGATCTAGGCCTGATTGTGCATGTGTGGTTGATACATTTGTGTCACGAGTCTCTATTCAAAACTTCTTTGCAAAACTCTCACATAAAAAAAATCTTTTCAAAACATGCAACTTGTCGCTAAGAAAACTTGCAACTCACTTCCACCACTTCCCTCCATTGACGTTATCTTACCCCCACATTCTGTTTTTCTATTTTTCTGACTACACTACTCCTTTAGTGTATGTCACTTTGTACTTGGGATACTAACGCCCGATTAGTCCGTGTTTCATTGGTACCGACCGACGAACCCTTCGACACCGAAGTCGACATTCCGTCCACTTTCTTACCCTCACCTTCAAACTCTTTCACCGAAGGCATGTCGGGATTCAACCCCAACAATACCTTACCGACGGGAAGGATTCCACCTCCGTTAGGTGTGAATAACCCGAACCAACCGCCTGTTGAAGCACCCGCACGAGTTGCGCTCCAGGATCTCTTTTACCCCGTCCGCACTTCTTTACCCACCTGTCTTTCACCCCCACCGACAAATGGGGACAATTTTGAAATAAAACCACATTTCATTAATATGCTGCCAAAATTTCATGGTTTGGAATATGAAGATGCATATATCTTTATCAATAAATTCCAAAATGTGTGCGCTAGGATGAAAACAACCCAATTAAGTGATGACGCTATAAGGCTAAGGGTCCTTCCTTTAACCTTATGTGACCTAGCCGAGAAGTGGCTATACAGCACCGCATTACATTCCATTAGAAATTGGGACGAGTTTGTGAAAGCTTTTCTAAAAAAGTTTTATGCTCATCACAAAACTGCCAGAATCCGCAATGAAATAATTCAATTCTCACAACTTCCTTCCGAACCCTTTTGGAAGTGCTTCGAGAGATTTAAGGACCTACTCGTTCAATGCCCTCATCATGGGATCGAAAGTTGGCAACTCTGCCAAACATTATACGAGGGATTGAACTCGGCAACGAAGCAGTTGCTAGAAACCATATGTCAAGGTCATTTTCTCTCCAAGTCTAGTGACGAAGCGTGGCAGTTTCTTGAGGATCTTAGTGAGCAAACAATTCAGTGGGAAAGTGCCAAGACCACATCATCTTCTTCTAGTGGTCAATCTAGGGCGTTAGTATCCCAAGTACAAAGTGACATACACTAAAGGAGTAGTGTAGTCAGAAAAATAGAAAAACAGAATGTGGGGGTAAGATAACGTCAATGGAGGGAAGTGGTGGAAGTGAGTTGCAAGTTTTCTTAGCGACAAGTTGCATGTTTTGAAAAGATTTTTTTTATGTGAGAGTTTTGCAAAGAAGTTTTGAAAAGAGACTCGTGACACAAATGTATCAACCACACATTTGGTATGGTTTCTAGCAACTGCTTCGTTGTCGAAATCTCGGCCATCTCGACCACATCATATGGTTTCTAGCAACTGCTTCGTTGCCGAGTTCAATCCCTCGTATAATGTTTGGCAGAGTTGCCAACTTTCGATCCCATGATGAGGGCATTGAACGAGTAGGTCCTTAAATCTCTCGAAGCACTTCCAAAAGGGTTCGGAAGGAAGTTGTGAGAATTGAATTATTTCATCTCAAACGAAGATGATGCATCAACATGCACTTTCTTCGTTTGGCTGAGATTTCGACATCAAGTAGAAATGTCGATTGCTATGAAGGCCGAGATGGCCGCTCTTACAAAAAAGCTAGAAGCGATTGAGACCAAAATCTCGTCGTCTTCTCCTGCCCCTGTTATGCCTCCACGAACTGTTTGTGCTTGTTGTGCGGATCCATCGCACCTAACTGAAGAGTGTCCTTATAATGCATCTACTCAAGGACAGGATCAAGTCAACGCTGCATTTCAGCAACGACAAAGAAACGATCCTTACTCTTCGACATACAATCCGGCGTGGAGGAGTCACCCAAATTTTGCTTGGAACCAAAATCAACAATTCCAAGGAAATAACAATTTTCAAAGACCTCCTCCTCCACAACAACAACAAGCACCTTCACAAAATCAATTTCAACAACAACCTTTTCAACAGCAACCTTACCCTAATCAGGTGAACAATTTTGTGCCTAACAATGCTTACCAGCCAAACAATTATGTTCAACCTAATAATGATAAGGTTAGCTCGCTCGAAAGAAGTCTAGATGCGTTCCTTAAGCAATCTACACAGTCTACAGCAAGACTAGAGACTTCTATTCAATCTTTGGTGCAAAATAGTGCCTCACACGATCAAAGCATCAAATCTATTGAGGCACAAATTGCACAACTCAATGCAGCTTTGAGCGAGCGCGAAAAAGGAAAACTCCCGTCTCAACCACTGCCCAACCCCGGTCACGCACATGCAGCAAATCAATAGCAGAATCATAACGTAAATGCTGTGACCACGTTGAGATCGGGAAAAGTGTTGCAAAACAATGTGGGTATTGACAATGACACCCCTGCCGGTGGCCCTTCTTCATCTTCTTCACCTTCTTCTTTAGAGCCTATTCTCCACCCTTCATATGGCTTTACTTCTTCTAGCTCGAATGGACCCAATTCTCACAACACGAACACACCTACACGGGGTGCCGTTCCAACTCGACAATCTGATCCGCAAAAATTGGACTCAACCACCTTTCAAAATGTTCCTTTTCCTAATCGGTTGAGATCCAATAAACCAACTCCACAGATGGAAAAGATTGTTGAGTTGTTCAAACAGGTTAGCATAAATATCCCTCTTTTGGATGCAATCCAACAAGTTCCTTCATATGCAAAAATTTTAAAGGACTTATGCACCAAAAAGAGGAAGTCGCAAGTACCAAAGAAAGTTTTTGTGGCTAGTGCTATTAGTGATGCTCTTGTAAATTCCTTACCCCCAAAGCAAAAGGACCCCGGGTGTCCAACCATTTCGATAACAATTGGGGACAAGAACATCAATAGAGCACTATTAGATCTTGGTGCGAGTGTCAATTTGCTACCCTATTCTGTGTACGAGCAATTGGGCGTTGGAGAGCTTAAGCCCACTCACTGTACTCTCCAAATGGCCGACCGGTCAATAACCCATCCTAGGGGAGAGCTGGAGGATGTGTAATTAGAGTAGGGGATTTCATTTTCCCCGTTGACTTTATCGTGATGGATACACAACCTGTCGCTAACCCCCGGAACCAAATTCCGGTAATACTTGGTCGACCATTCCTGGCAACTTCCAATGCAGTGATCAATTGTCGTAATGGTTCAATGAACCTATCTTTCGGCAATATGACAATTGAGCTCAATATTTTCAAGTTAGGAAGTCAGCCGGCTGAGCCTAATGCTAGCGTACTCGATGTTTGCTCGATCAATGAGATCGCGGAGGAGGACTGTGAGTTCGAGAATTTTTTGTTCGATCACAGCAATGTTAACGCCACTAGTGCGTTCCTCCTAGAATCCGACACAGCTTTCACGGTGGATAATGATTTTGAGTGTTTTACTTTCGTTGACGACTTTGAAGACTTATCACCTGAATTGGAGTCTTTTGCTTTTTCGGATGAGTTAATTGAACCATCCAACTCTGTTGCGTACACTCGATTCGAACCTTTGATGGAATCCTTCGAGTTTGAAACAGTTACCCCATTGTTACCATCTATTGTTTCACCTCCTAAACTCGAATTGAAGCTTTTGCCGTCGCACCTAAAATATGCTTATCTAAGTGATAATGAGACCTTACCCATCATTATATCGGCCTCTCTAGCTCTTGAGCAAGAGAAGGCTCTTTTGATGGTCTTACATAATAATCGGCAAGCTTTCGGCTGGTCTATGGCGGACATTAAGGGGATTAGTCCCCTCATAGTTGAACATCATATACACTTGATGGATGATGCCAAGCCGGCAAGGGATCCTCAAAGACGCCTCAACCCCATTATGAAAGAGGCTGTTAAGAAGGAGATTGTTAAGTGTCTGGATAGTGGTATCATTTACCCTATCTCGGATAGCCAATGGGTTAGCCCAATCCACGTTGTGCCAAAGAAATCGGGCATTACGGTCATTACCAATGAGGCAAATGAGTTAATTCCCACTCGCACCCAAACTGGGTGGCGAGTCTGCATAGACTATAGGAAACTCAATGCCGCAACAAGGAAAGACCACTTTCCTTTACCATTCATTGACCAAATGCTCGAGCGATTAGCGGGGCACGAGTTCTATTGCTTTCTAGATGGCTATTCCGGTTACAACCAAGTCCCCATCGCCAAAGAGGATCAAGACAAGACAACATTCATGTGTCCCTTTGGCACTTTTGCTTATCGTCGCATGCCCTTTGGGTTATGCAATGCACCCGCGACATTTCAGCGGTGTATGATGGGGATCTTTTCAGACATGGTTGAAAAGTTCTTGGAGATCTTTATGGATAATTTCTCCATCTTTGGCGACTCCTTCGACGAGTGTTTACGACATTTGGACGCTGTTCTTACCCGCTGCAGGGATAAGAACCTAACATTGAATTGGGAGAAGTGCCATTTCATGGTACGAGAGGGCATTGTCTTAGGACATGTCATCTCGCAAAATGGCATCGAGGTTGACAGAGCTAAAATCGAAGTAATTTCTAACCTCCCTCCCCCTAAATGCGTCAAAGACATCAGAGCCTTCCTTGGCCACGCCGGTTTTTACAGACGGTTCATCAAGGACTTTAGCAAGATCGCTAGACCCTTGACTCTCTTACTGGCCAAGGACACAACTTTTGCTTTCGACTCCACTTGCACTGAAGCATTCGAGTCTTTGAAACATTCCCTCATCTCCGCGCCCATCCTTTCATCTCCCGACAGGACGCACCCCTTCGAAATCATGTGCGACGCATCGGATTTTGCCATTGGTGCTGTCCTTGGACAGCACATTAATAAAATGCCGCATGTGATTTATTATGCTAGCCGAACACTAAATGAGGCCCAACTAAACTACACAACAACAGAGAAAGAGTTTTTAGCGGTTGTGTTTGCACTTGAAAAATTTCGGCCTTATTTAATTAGTTCTCCAGTCATTGTATATACAGATCATTCAGCTCTTCGCCACCTTTTTGCGAAGAAGGATGCTAAGTCAAGACTAATACGTTGGATCCTTTTACTACAAGAATTTGACCTTGTCATAATGGACAAAAAAATATGTGAAAACGTAGTAGCTGATCACCTATCACGACTTCCTTCTTCGCCCACGCTCGATCTTCCAATCACTGATGTTTTTCCCGACGAGCAACTCTTGACCGTTTCTTGCGAACCATGGTTCGCCGATATTGTAAACTACTTAGCCACCGGCCTGATACCTAATGATTGGTGGAAACAGGATAAACTTCGATTTTTGTCCCAAGTAAAGCATTTTGACTGGGATGAACCATATCTTTTTAAATACTGTTCCGACCAAATCATTCGTCGGTGTGTACCTGAAAGTGAGGTCAGGTGTGTACTGTCTTTTTGCCACGATCAAGCATGTGGCGGGCAATTTGGCCCAAAGAAGACAGCCGAGAAAGTTTTGCAGTGTGGTTTCTATTGGCCACGACTCTTCAATGATGCATTTGAATACTGCAAAACCTGCTCCCGGTGCCAACACTTGGGCCGGATATCGCGGAGAAACGAAATGCCGCTCCAACCGATTTTGGTTGTGGACATTTTTGATATTTGGGGTATAGATTTCATGGGACCATTTCCTAACTCTTTTGGAAATGTGTATATTCTTTTGGCCGTTGACTACGTTTCAAAGTGGGTTGAGGCTGTGCCCAACCGAACGAACGATAACAAGATTGTCGTTCGATTTCTTAAAGAACACATCTTTTCTCGATTTGGGCACCCTCGGGCGATATTAAGTGATAATGGTTCTCACTTTTGCAATAGGTCTTTCGAGTCCTTAATGCGCAAATACTCTATCACCCACAAACTGTCAACACCATATCACCCCCAAACATGTGGGCAAGCCGAGGTTTCAAATCGGCAAATAAAGCAAATCTTGGAGAAAACGGTTTCTAAAAACCGTAAAGATTGGTCACTTAAACTGATTGATGCACTATGGGCTTTCCGTACTGCATATAAGACCGATCTTGGTATGTCTCCATACCGGCTTGTTTACGGGAAGGCTTGTCACCTCCCAGTGGAGATTGAGCATAAAGCTTTTTGGGCTATCAAAGAGCTGAATTTATCTTTAGGAGATGCGGGCAGCAATCGAAAGCTGCAATTGAATGAACTAGAAGAGCTGAGGGATGAGGTATATAATAATGCCCTAATTACTAAAAACCGAGCTAAGGTGTTCCACGATAAACACCTTTTGCGAAAAACTTTTGAACCTGGTCAACAGGTTTTACTTTTTGACACTCGGTTACACTATCATCCCGGCAAGCTCCGTTCCAGATGGAGAGGACCTTTTGTAGTCCGCACCGTTTATCCGCACGGTGCGGTTGATCTTGAAAATCCTGAAGACGGTACCTTATTCAAAGTGAATGGGCATCGACTGAAACCGTTCTTCACAGCGGACCCTTCGGAGGAGCTCCTGTTCTTGCAGGAGCCAATCTACACTGAGTAATTTTCCTCCACTTTCACCCCCAAATTTCTTTTTTCCAAAGCATTATTTCAAATAAGTTTGGGGGTGTGTGTATAATTTGTAAATATATATTCCCAAACTACCATAAAAAAGAAAAAAGATTTTGAAAAAAAGAAAAAAAATTATTTTGGACCTAATTGAAAATTTTCAGAATTAATAGCTGACATTCTTTTAATTACAAATAAAACCCTCATCGTGGAGGGTGTTTTCTACAAATAATCATTCTCTCATCCCCTATTTAAAGAGACCCGAGCCCCTATCTTCTATACCTCAAAAATTTCTTCATCTAAACCAAACCCTAGCGCCGCCACCTACCCTCTGCCGAAAAATTTCGCCGTGCCACCGCCAATCCGCCGCGATGCCGCCGCATTAGCCACCTCCCGCCGCTCTTCCGCCGCCGTTTGGTGTCGACGCCCCCAGAAATTTTCAGGGGAGGTAAATCTGTCATATTTCTCTCTGTTTTTAGCGTACTTTTTCTGTAAAATTAGCATGGCATATACAATGCAATTTGAGAGAGATTTTACCCCAGTTTTCACGCACGAAGTGTACGGTAGATATTTTGCACATGAAATCGAGCAAAGGGGATGGAATTTCCTGACCTATAATCACTTCTCTGCGTTTGCCCTACCTGAACTAGTTGCCCAGTTTTATGAATCAATGGAGGATAATAGTCTAGACAACTTAGGCTACATTAAAATAAATTGGGGAGATCGCGTAATTCACATTGATAGGGACATGATCCATGAGGTCACATTCATACCACGTGTACCCGCACATGACCACCCCTTGCACTTTGAGGATTATATGCCCTTGATGGGGAATGACTGCGCGAGAGAGCCGCGTAAGGGTATCCAAGCACGGACCCTTTTCGCGAACATTTTTACTGTGTGCCGGTGGGCACAAAACAATATCTTTGGTAGTTCGCACAACACGACTTTCTTCACCCCCTCCTTACATGTCGTACACACACTAATGATGAAAAATCCACGGTTCGACATGTGTAACGTATTGCTCCATTCTATAGGTGCAGGGAAAAGAGGTACCATCTATCCATGTCCCATGCTAGTCACCCAACTCTGCCGTTATTTCCTCCCCTTCGAGGAATTTAACTCATACATGATAGACGGTGTTCCGGTTCGACCACTCGTAGAGGGCGTTACTTCGTCCTACTTTAGACTTACTGATATTTGGACACGAACGGAACCGGCAGAAAATATCCCTGCACACACCCCTAGCTCGAGCTCGACATCGAGCGGGGAAGAACTGACCCCTCAGGAGCATGCGCGATTGATGCGGAGAACAGTGAGAAGAATTGATTCTTTGAGGGATGAGTTTCGGGCGACAGCACGAGATCATGACCGTCGGTTGACGGAAATTGAGAGGGGTATTCAAACCCTTTTGGCTAGAGGGGAACGATCACGTTCACGCTCACGAGCGAGACGTGGGGCCGGGCAGTGAGGGCACTGCTTTGCTCAAATTTGGGGGAGAAGGTAGTGTATATAGTTATCTTTTGCATTGCATATTTTCATTTTGTATATATTCTTTTTGCATATTTAATTTCTGCATTGCATCTTTATATAAAAATCATAAAAATTTAAAAAATTTGAAAATATAAAAATTTTAGAAAAAGAAAAACCCATAAAAATTGAATATGGTGAAAAATTATAAAAATTAATTTATTCAATTCTGGTTAATTGATTTGAGTTTGATAAATAGGTTAACTGGCTAGGAAAAACTAGATCTTAGACTTAGCAAATTAAAAACCCTAAAAATAACCTTCCTTAGAGTTTAACGGTAGAAAGTATATGTCTTTGTAGGTTATTTAGAAATAGGTAAATTTTGGGTTCACTTCTTGGGCTAAATCGAAATGAAGGAAGAGTATTGAAACTTTTATTAGAGTATAAATTTGAAAAATAATTCCTACCTTAAGTCTAGAGTCTGAAAATATATACCCTACAATTTGCACAATCACGCACCTTGAAACTTGGAATAGTAGAAGAGACCTTGAATTGCTCTTGTCTAAAGTCCTTAGTACGAAGAAAAAAAAAGTGAATAGAGAAAAAAATGGACACTGGTTTTGTGATTACTTAAGGCTAAAACATAGAAAAATATTTAGCGAGGGTGCTTCATCACCTAGTGCCTTAGACCAACTGGTTTGGGAGTCACTGCTAAAGCCTTGGGTGTTACAAAACTAGGAAGTACGCTTTAAAATGCTAACGCATCTTGTAATCGGTTGTTGGTACCTCAAGAAGTATTAACGGTCGCATGAAGGATGTGTAAGCGAAAATTCACCAATTAATAAGTGCTTTGGACAATGGACGAGAGTACGATTGCTTGATTTGAATTTCCAAGTGTAGGGGTGATATTTACACACACGTGGGGATATGTGATTGGAGTTTAGATAAGAGAAAGGAATGAAGAATAGAACTTGTATCTTTAGTAGAGTTGATAGAAATTCCTAAGCGGAGATGAAACCCTAGAAGGAAAACTTAAGAAATGCCGAAAGCTAAGTAATTCTACATAACATATATAATCTTAAGCTAAATAATGAGAAAGTGTGAAGAATATGGGTGGGTAATTTGCAGGTCGACGATAATAGAATTCCTTGATAGAAAACCTAATTAGAAAACAAAAGTTGAAAAACCAAATTGACAGGATTTTGTGGGTGTAATCCGCTGAAAACCCTCAGGAGACAACACTCCTCCTACTAGGGACACCTAGAGGTTTAACGGCTTGTTGCACGTGCTCAGTGCAATCGCGTTTCCCTGCGAAAGTGCGGCTAGGTTAGAATAAAATAATAAGTTTGCTCGAGGACGAGCAAAAGATAAGTTTGGGGGTATTTGTTCATATCATGATATTGCAATTCATACGCCCCACTTTTATTCATTTTATAAGTAAACAGGTACTCTTGACGCACGTTTGTTGCATATTACAGGATACAGGCTCTTGGAGCGAAGACAGTGAGAAAAGACAGAAGATGATACAAAAGAGAGACTTTTGACCAACAAGTAGACGGATCCTAGTCACGAAGAACAATTTACAATTGTAAAAGGCAATGCAGTCCGAAATTTCAAAGTGAACGGACAAAAGATCCTTACAAGTTTTTCACTGAAGATCTGAAAAAGACCAAGAAGCCAAACAAAGAAAAACAGTGAAGAATAAACAAGCCCAAATACCCAGCATGAAGACCAGAAAATTTGGTAAGCTGAACTCACCAAAGGGCCGCGGAACCGCGGCCTAAAGCCCATCATTGCCGCGGTTCCGCGGCCATTAAGTGCGCACGTCGGTGGATTTTTCTTCTGTCGGTGCGTCGGTGCGGGTGTTGGGATTTTCAGTGGGCATATCTGTAAAATCATGTGTGCGAGAATCTGTAACCCTAGCTTCCCTGTTTACTTATAAATTGTACTCAAAATCTGTAAAAAGCTATGCCTCTTTTCAATCAATAAAATTCAAAATTGTTGGGAGATCAAGAGCATCATTTTAGTAAGTTTTTTCTTTAAATTTTGCCGTAGTGTTAATTTAATTGTTGCCCTAGTTCTCTCGAATAATTCTTGCAGTAGATCAATCATATCATTGCCCTAGTTAATTTAGTGTAGTCTTTCAAATGCAATCGGTAAGTGCTTTAAAAATGTCACTATTAAAAGACACTCTAATGAGCGAGTAAAATCCTCGCTTGTTAGGGTTAGGAATAAAGGAGGGAATGAGAGATGAATATCTCTCATCTCTTTCAATGCCGAATATTTTTAAATAGAACTTCATGCACGCATGCATGATCCGCTCCCTACGGCACCCTACCCACGAGGTAACGGTGACACCGTAGTATAAAGGACCGGACATGCATGCGTCCATGAAGGTTATAGCAATTAGTAGGAAAGGACGGACAAGGATCAAGAGGAAGAAACTTCGTTTCTTCCCAATCATCCAAATCCCCTTTGCTAATAATTGATATAACTTCTAAAACAGGTTTGAATCAAAAGCATTGAAAGAGGTGTTAATGTTTATCTACTCAACCTTACTTTAGACCTAATCCTAACAAGTTCTTTAATATCGTATAATTTAGTTTTTAAATCAATCAACAAAGACCAAACCACCGTCGTAATCAACTCGTAAAAACACAAATCAGAAAATTACACATCTCTGTGGATCGACCCGTACTCACCGGCTAGCTGCAAAGCGACGCCGTTTCTGATTACGGTTAACTATATTTTTAGACTAACCATAGCTCTCTACGCTAGACTCCTTGGCTACTTGAGCGTTGGAAAATGGTTCGCTTGAGATCCTCTAGGTCCACGACGATCCACCCGGAGTCCTCTTTGTCTAAGCTTGAAGCTCCACTAGATCAAGAGAAGAAATGGAAGCTAACACTCTACACTAATGGGCAAGACTAGTGTAGAATGGTGATATGGTTTGTTTTCTCACTTCAAAAACCTAACTTGGTGACTCTTTTGCTCACTTGAGAAAACTAGAGAGCAAGAGAGAAAGGAGGAAGAAGATGATGGCTTGTAAAGAGCTCAAGATAATGATAAACTTGTGAATAAAAATGAGAAATGAGAATATATAGATTTTCTCTTTCTCATTCTTAACCATAGTTATAAAATATCTAGATATTTAGTTTGGAACAAAAATGGCCATAGAAAATGAATCATGGTTAAACCAAAGGGTTAGTGAAAGAATAAAATATTAAACCATGATAACAATTTCCATTTCCATTTTTCTTTTCCAAAAAATAATATCCATATATTTTATAAATGGTGTGAGTCTTATATTTCCACCATCCACTATATCAACAACCATGATAGAATGATGTATGCATGTATGTGTGCATGCACATCCATATGTGCATGAATGAGAATAAATGCATACATGCATGCATACAACCAAAAAGACGAGAAAGGGTTTTAAAATAAGAAACTAATTGTCAATGATAAATCAACACTTGATTTAGAAAACCGGTCATATCGCATACGACTCGACCAAAAGCAAACCGCCCGATTAATATACGGTATCTCATACGCGCATTTTAACCGGGTCCACGCGCATATCTCATATGCGCACCACATCGCGCCTGGACAAGGCAACTCCATTGTGGGACTCTAAGACTCGTCAATACGCCGGCAGTGGGTGATGATCATATCAAGCACCCCCTAGCCGCAAGCGGTCAGCTAAACGTAACGGCCACCCGGGTATTGAGCGATCAGAAGAAAACAAGCGAACCTGTCACAACCCCGTCGAGCCAACCGGAAACACTACCGTACAGTCCGGTCTCTTCGTCAGATATGCTGCATATCGATTCTAGGGATGGTAACGTCGACCCCAATAACTCAATAAGTCGTGCCGATGAATGGTCTATAACAGATCGAGAAACTACTGATAACACTTATCAGTAAATCTCAACAGCCCTGGCCAGGGACATACTGATATAGCCAATCGAACACAGCACAGCATCAACTCCCAATACCGGGAGAGACGAAACCCCTCCTATCGCTCATCGCCTTCGTGTGTCTCGGGACTGTACCCAACGGCCACCTGTTTGCACGACTCAGTAGAGCCGTGGTAGGGTGGTAATCAAAGTACAGTGGGAGAACACACAAGACTCTATGACGATCTCGGGTCTACAGACTAAGCTGCACCATTGTCACCTAAGAACTGTTATCCGACGATAGATATAATTCCATATAGGAGTTCTCGGTGAGTCCGTCCAGTGTACCCAGTCACCACTGAGCACCCATATACGATCTCGATGTCAAACATCGATGAATGTAGGAACATCCATCGTCCATCATATGGGTCTAGTATCATATACGCTAGTCTACTCTGGTATATCGATGCCCCGTCTACGACTGGGGACATTCCAGGATATGCTTATAAACTACAGATGTCCCACTAGTATGATCTCTATCATAATCACAGTAGTCAAGCCTATATCCTCAGGGCTTTATCAAGATGTGTAAATGAATAAAAGCATGATCAAATCAACTTGTCAGATAAAGAACTGTAGGGTTCCTAGGCGCACTCATGAGGTTCTACAACTGATCAACCATGCCAAAATCAAATTTTTCATGTGCCAAAGAACCCTAATGCTAGATCGTTAACTAGAGGTAGGGCGAAACTAAGCAAGTTAACTACTTAACTACAAGTGAAAGGGATTACAACCTTTGTAGATCCGGTCCTCCACTTCTTTAGCTCCGTGATGACGTCCCTCCACTGCGATCATCGGGATCCCGGACTCTAGCGTTGGTTTTATCGGAGAAATGATCGGGCTAGGTCGTTGACTTCGATGCCGAAGATGATCTACGTCGAGACGACTCAAACTCAACCTCCATCTTCACAAGGTCATGAAACTTGTGAAGATAACACACTCTACTACATGGTAAGTGGTAGAGAATGAAGAAATAGGAAGTGGGTTCACTTTAGAATTGGATTTCTCACTCTAAATCTCATGGCACCATTAGAGATAGTAACCTTTCTTCTTCTTGAAGAAGAAGAAGAAGAAGAAAGAAAAATGATAAGAATAATGAATAAAAAATGAAACTTATGTTGCGCCACGGCAGCGCCCCGACCGTCTATCCGAGGCCAAAATGCGGAATCAAAATATTTCTTAACTTTAAACCGGCGCTACCGCGGACAATAAACCCGGATCGTAACCATTAACCTAATTCTAGCTATCAAGAGAGTGGGTAGAGATATACCAAGCGATCCGTGTCCTTCGGTCTTCTCGTCTCCACTCCGATCTCCCGCGGAATCTCCGTCCGTCACCTCCTCGTCGGAAAGGGCACCACGTAGCCTATTTCTTTTACGGGCTCCCACCTCTTGACCGAGGCAACTCGGGCGCGAAGTTGGCAAGCCGACGCGTCCAAGGGATGTTGTAGACTAGTGTAGAAATTATTGTCTCATTGGGGTGAAGTTGCCTTTTGATGGAGAAGAGAATGAAAGAACTTTGGAGAGAGGTTGAGAAATTAGCAAGCATGCAAATGAGATATGAATAATTCCCTTATCAAAAATGAACTCTCTCTCTTTCTCACTCTCTACCAAGAATGGCCGACCCCTCCTCATCATGTTGGAAAAAAGGAATCCATCAAAAAAAAATGGGAGAAGAAAAGCTAAGATAAAGATAAGAAAATTGTCACACCCATTTTCAACTCAAATCTCACTCCATCATAATAAATACAATGGATGAGACCAAAAAAGAATCTCATGATTAAAGAAGTATCATGAAACCACAAAATGCAAGAAACCCCCTCCACAATAAGCTATTTGCAAACTTGCAAATAACCCCCTCCATCGAAAAGTCCGGCCGCGAAGGAACAAAGGAAACCGGCCGGAACAGAATGCAAACTGGCAACTTCAGAAAACTGATCCCGTAATAAATTACAGGAAAACCCCGCTACTGCATATACATGCCCGCATTTGTATTCCCACTGAATACAAATGCAAAGAGACAAAACTACACTGTCTAATACTAGGATCCAGCTTAAACCAAAGCCGGCTAGTAAAATCCGTCTGATCACGATTCGTGCAATACCGCATGTATCTGATCGAACCATGCCATATCTCCATACGGCCTCTACAGCGTTTCGCCCGAAACTTGAGTAACTGTGTGTGGTGGACTCTAAATACTCGTCAATACTATGGCTGTGGATTTAACCACTAGCACGTCAGAGGTATCAGCCATACGTGACGGGCCACCAGCTATTGACCAAAAGGGACGTCGATGAGCGAACTCATCCTGACACCCTACTGAGCCTGTCAGTGACAATATCCGTACAGTCCGGTCCGTTCGTCTATGAGTATCGCATGGCGGGCCTAGAGTGTTGGTAAAAGTCAGACCCCCAAAAGCGGTACAAGTCGTGTCGGAGTGTAGCCCAGAACACTCTGAGATACTACTGGAATACCTACCAGTAAATCTCCTGCCTCGGCCGAGGGCTTTGTGTAATGGCTCTCCTAGACACAGCGCGACCTCATCCCCAATACCGGGAGAGACGAATCCCTGCAGATCCGCTCACTGCCTCCATGTGGCTCGGGACTGTACCCAACTAAAACCTGTTTGCACGACTCCTTTGAGCCATGGTAGGGTAGTAATCAAAGCACAGTGGGAACTCACACGAGACAAATGACGATCTCAGGTCGATGAACTAACCTGTACACATGTCACCTGGGAACTGCTATCTGACGTCTGGTATAATCCCAACTAGCAGGTTCCCGGCGAGTCCTGTCCGGTGTACTTATAACCCAATGAGCACCTGTATACATCTTAGGTGAACCAACTGACACCGGTGGCTTGTGAGACCGGCCACCGCCCCTCGTCGGTGTCTCGACTGTATACACTGTCTACTCTGGAGAATCGATCCCCTGTCTCGAAACTCCCACGACTAGGTACCTTTTAAGGATGTGCTTATAGACTCCAACTCTCACGTATATGATCGCCCTCATACTGCTGGTAGTCAAGCAAGAATCCTAGGGGCTCTATCAACGTGTAATAGCGACTCGTAAGGTCACCTAAAGCAGTACACGATGATAAAGATAAACCAGATAGCATATTATCATCTCGAGTAAGACTGTCCTACCGGTATAAGTCCTCCCTCAATCATTGCAATCACGTGCCTGTGATCCAATAATTGACTTTGAGGGCACTATATCCAACAATCTCCCACTTGCACTCAAGGCTAATTATTGCGATGTCGCATACTCACAGCCCGTGTGATACCGAACACCCAACTCCTCTACTAGTCAGTTTCACAAAGCTCGTTTGCGAAACTATTGCGTTCGAGGAATAGCCTCAGTGAGTGGATCCGCTTTGATGTTTCTTTCTATGTCTCTCTATATCTCAAGTTCGCGAAGAAAGCCATCTCCCGAAATGAGCAATACCTGTCTTAGAATGTCTGGAGGTCTGATGGGACCTAGTTCATAAATGAACTCCAAATCCAAACTTCTTAGACTGTATCGCCAACTGAACTTAGTCAGTGTCCTGCGCCATGCCTCCCTCAGTATCCGCTTGGACCACCTGTCCAAAATACTGCCCCTCGGCAGAGGGAAAACTATAACTCTGACAGCCACTCTGCCATCCAGGTCACCTTGGAAGCTTGGAATGATAACCGTCTCCTCAAGGAGGCTGTCGTTATCATATCCCTAGAACATCCACTTATGTTCTAAAACTGCTTCCGAATGTTTCTCCAGGATTGTACTAATATCAACTTATTGCATCTAATGCAAGAACAACATCTGGTGTGGTACTTGACATCTCATGATTGACTCAATTGCCTAAGCAAGTGATCTGCCAATCATGCACATCCCTCTTTACTTTAGTCTATAAGACACCTTTAGAGAGGGTGACTCCATCACTTGCAGGTACACTACCGTGCCAGGAGTCGTCCATTCTAAATACTCATAGAATGCTGGCTAAGTACCCTGATTGGGAAACCACCCAAATCTAGATCTAAAACCATAGATCTAGTAACCAGAATGTACGATATAAGATCCAAGTCCTATGTGGAGAAACCACTGTGTGACGACCAAATTATAACCGACCGTAGTATAGGAATATACTTCCTACTCTGTGTATGTCATCCAAATACCAGGACATTACACCCTACTATCTTCTTAACAGATCCATCCCCTATTCTAATGAAGTCAAACCTATGACTTCACATCAGAAATAGATTATCTATCTCCGCTATATCTGCTTTAGTCTATAAATAGACATAAGCTACCTGTCCACCAATGCTTCCGCTGCTCCCACTGACCATGACAACCCTCTGGCAGAGTCATGTACACGTACACTTCTAAAGCTAGTTTAGAACGACGCTATACTCAACCTCCTGCCGGGTCTCACAGTCTGGAACAACAGCAATGGCAAGTCTGGGTAAACAAGAACCTCCCTGCCACCGTCCCTGAGCATACCGAAGTACCTCTCGGGTGCCTGAGGTTACCCACCATATCTGCGGAGTGGCCAATGGAATGTCAAACCAGATTGAATCTTTAGGTTCTTATCAAATCTTCAGTAATCGTTTGTGGTTCTGGAATCACTTCCAGTTCTACCATACTCCCACTACTGCTTTCTGAAAAAATTCATTTTTGTTAAAACTGTGGCGAGTCATGAACAATATCACTATTGATCTTCCAGATGGTAGAAAATCAACCCTCGTCATAGCCCGGGTCAACCCACAAAACAGCCATTACAGAAACGTGCCTTGAGTTATCCGGAGTCTGGTTTTAAGCATAAGCCGGACAACTTCCCATATCTTAACAATGTCAAGATATGAACTGTTCTATATCCAACAGAGGCACTGATTTAATTGAACCAGATTCAAATCATGCAGCTGTCACCAGTGCATGTCAACTAAATGGAAGGAGGCCGATCAGCGTTACTCAACTTAGGAATGCTTCCAATTATGAGTAACCTGAAAGAGAAGCAAGTTCTCATTACTATCAACTGAATACCATACACAAGTATCTGCATCTTCGATCACCTTGAAGAATCCCGATACTTGCAATACCCGGTTCTCTACTCTATTCTTATACCAATAACTCCTCAAAATTCAGACCCTGTGTTTCAACGAAACACATGTCTAAGAACTAGAGAAGTTAAAAGTAAACAGAATATAGTACGAGGACCAACCCCTCTGTCCTAATGGACACTAGACAATATACAATACTCTGTATAAGTCACTGAGTCTAACAATTCATTCACTGTGTGTCGTAGGTTGAAAACTGTACTATGGTTATGAAGAATTACACCGCTGTTCAATGCTCCTTACCTAACCATCCACTGATATAGGTAAATGTCATAGACATAATTTCAAAAAGGTATATCTCTCTCTATAAAAATAGACGTACAGATATATCAATTTGAAATTGGTGCACAACAATGGATATTCAAAACCAAATATTTGCCGTCCGGCAAACAACCCAGGTGACTTCCTCAAATATCACCAATTACAACGAATTCCGATATAATGAGGACAATCACCTAATTCCCAATAACTTACTCCCACTCATCATCTGTAAAACCATACAGATGTGAGAATCTTACCTGGTAAATACATACCCTGGAGCAAGTGTCTAATTGGGAAATCAGTTTTCTTTTAACAGTACACAGTGAAACTGAAACATTGAAATGTTTCGATGGGGTATCCCGGTATTCTTAGTAAGGCCTCTTCCATTATCCAGATTCACAACTGTAACCGTATATTTCTTTGCCATCTCTCCAAATCCCTTTATATGTCTTTAGTCATTATCTTCTGTACACCCCTTTAGGCCAAATGGTTTTCTTCCTTCCCTACCGTTCGTCACCAGCCTATGGTTTGGAAGAAGACTATCCAATAAGCATAATGGGTGTACTGTCCTAATACTAGGAGCACTCGCAATGCGAGAGAAGGTGAAGATAAAAGACAACCGAATAAACTTTATTCCTATTTCTCCTGAACCAGGATCCATCCCCGAACTGGAACAAGTTCCTTTCAAGTTCATATATAACCTTACGATGGAGTATCCAATAAACTTGGGATCTTCGTAGTGATACGGAGTGTCCTGGAGAAATACAAAGGTGATTTAGGATTGGCGAAGAAATACTTAGTTTGGTCATGAATATCAGTCTCAATTTACTTTGCCCTCTTACTAATCCCTTTTTTTGTCTTAACTTAATACCTTCTGTACACCGTTTAGGCTGATTGGTTTTCTTCATTCCCTACCGGTTGGCACTTGCCTATGGTTTGGAAGAAGACTATCCAATTTGCGTAATAGGTGTACTATTTCCTAAACCAAGGAGTACTCGCAACCTGAGAGAAGGTAAAAGGAAAAGACAACTGAATAGTCCTATTCGTTTTCTCCAGAACCGGAAACCATCCTCGAATTCCTTCGAGTTCGTATATAACCATACGATGGTTTTGTCCAATAGAAGTGGACGTTTGTAGTAATACGGGGTGTTCTGGAGAAAAGAGTAAAAGTAGGAGTGGCAATGAGGTCTGCAACTCTGACAATCCAAAAGCCAATGTTAAGAAGGTTCGGTCAACTTGGTCACTGAGTCATAGTCTAGGGTCGGGTCAATGGTTGCTGCCAAAGAGAGAGAGAAAAGAAACACTCAACGTGCACTCTAACCAAGATCAGAATGGTTATCAATTTATCTAATTAGGAAACCTCCCACTGTACCGTCAAATTCTCCTCCAAACCTGAAAGAAGAATTAGTCGGGATCACCCGAGGAGTAAACCAACTTATCGGTGGGAATCGGGATCCAACTATCATTGCATGATAACGTGACGGAATCCACTCACGTCACCACACTTCAGAAGGTATGCGCATGCCTGGCAAGTTTCAGTTTCTTTAGAAACTCCCGATGTGAATTTTTACCCCTAGGACCCAAGTGACCTTGACGGAGTCAACAAATCAAAGAGTCCTAGTCAAGTTCAACCCGTCATTATCTGGATTGCATTAAACCCACCCGTACGTGCCCTTGACGGAGTCAACAAGGCCGCACGACCGTCCTAACCAATCCCATTTATGCAACAAACAAGCACCACTTAGCTACCGTACACTACGCCTTGACGGAGTCAACAAACGCAGCACGAATACTAAATGATACCTGTAAGAAATGACGGAGGGCTACGAATGGTTTTTGGCGAAAAACCTTTAACGTAATGAACTTGATATCGTTGAAGGAACTGCATAGCTTTTTATAAAATATAGTGACGAAAAACCCTTTGCTAAAGAGGTCACTCCCGGTGAAGGGATCTCGGCTCTTTCCCCGTAGAATGAGGTGCAGAATATTCCAACTGAATACCACGATGCAAAGCAAAAGGCAATCGGCAATAGTGAAGTTATTGCCCTGACACAAACTTCTATCCAAGGGGTCACTCCTAGTGAAGGGATCTCGGCCCTTGCCTCGTCGACTGAGGTGCTGGATATTCATAACCGAATACCACTGTGCAAAACAAAAGAGAACGTCCTTGCAATAACAGCTTTTTTTTTTGAAAAATGTTCCAACAACATCATAATAGGTTTGTTTAGCTTGCATTGATCCGAATCAACGCAGTCCCATCAATTGATCACACCACAAAAGAACGGAAATAATGACGTACGTATATGCCATCCGCATTCGCCACTGGGTCCCGTGATCACCCGTTAGGTTACTTAACTAACGACAGAGCGGGGACTGGACTAGCGCGGATGCAAAACATATACAACATCTACTAGTATATATATAATATATAATTTTCGCTCAAGGCGTGATAAAAATGCAACATCACAGAAATGTAACCAGCATCACAGAACAATACAGATATCTGGGATCCCCGGGTTTCATAGAGCCGCTACTGAAACCCGACGTTCCCCTGGTCGTGTGGATAGCCTGTGCAATGAAAATCCTAGACCCCTACGGGCGCGGCAAGTCACCCGCCAAAACCTGAAGCGAGGCAGCCCCCTTCAGCAACGTGAATGGACCACCCAGCACTTCACGGAATCCGGTAACTTGGGCACCCCTCCTGGGTCAACCTGTACCCCCTACGAGTGCGGCGAATAGCCTGTCAATTCTAGAGTAAAGCCCCCTCCGTCTCAATGCCATGAGATGCGGGCCCGTTGCCCTCTAGAACCCGGCTATCCGTGCACCCCTCCGCGGGGTAATCCTAGTACAGAAAGTAAAATATACATACAATGGGTACATCGACCTCGACCCGGTCGTGCCCCAAAAGAATAATACAAATAGGCAGTGACGGCAGTCTACATGTCGGACGCTCGCCCGCAATATCAAATGTACATATAAAACGAAACTGTACTAACATCACATCCAGGCTATCCCCCACGACCAATTCGCAACATCACAGCACAACACAGAACATCAACGTGAATGTCACGTTTGCAAATCCGTCTTAAAGGGCTATAGCAGATAGACTGGATTTACCGATCAAATGACATTCACGGTCGCAGATATAATGTAAATACTGTGAACTAGCATGTTTAAAATATCCGATCGAACAAATTTATCAAAGTGGGCCCCAAGCACTACTGTAGCAGATAAAGAAATTCTGGGCCAAAAAAAAAATGTTCCAAAAACCCTATTTTCTACACAGTAGCTCTTTGTAAAAATTTGGTGCGCTGAACAGTTAAAAGCGCGGCGGAACCGCGGCCCAAGCATTGGTTTGGCCGCGGTTCCGCGGTGGTATGGTGAGATCTCACGACCAAATTTTCACAGAGTACTTAGATTTCCATGCACAGTATTCTGTAACAACCTGAAAAATTTTTGGAGCCCAAAAAATTTCGACAGAAACTCGATGCACTAAAAATACGGTTTTTGGGATTTTGTTCGATCGAAGTTCTAAACATACTAGAGCAAGTTAGGCTATGTTAATGGCGTGGCTCTGATACTATGTTGCGCCACGGCAGCGCCCCGGCCGTCTATCCGAGGCCAAAATGCGGAATCAAAATTTTTCATAACTCTAAACCGGCACTACCGCGGACAATAAACCCGAATCGTATCCATTAACCTAATTCTAGCTATCAAGAGAGTGGGTAGAGATATACCAAGCGATCCGTGTCCTTCGGTCTTCTCGTCTCCACTCCAATCTCCCGCGGAATCTCCGTCCGTCACCTCCTCGTCGGAAAGGGCACCACGTAGCCTATTTCTTTTACGGGCTCCCACCTCTTGACCGAGGCAACTCGGGCGTGAAGTTGGCAAGCCGACGCGTCCAAGGGATGCTGTAGACTAGTGTAGAAACTATTGTCTCATTGGGGTGAAGTTGCCTTTTGATGGAGAAGAGAATGAAAGAACTTTGGAGAGAGGTTGCGAAATTAGCAAGCATGCAAATGAGATATGAATAATTCCCTCATCAAAAATGAACTCTCTCTCTTTCTCACTCTCTACCAAGAATGGCCGGTCCCTCCTCATCATGGTGGAAAAAAGGAATCCATCAAAAAAAAATGGGAGAAGAAAAGCTAAGATAAAGATAAGAAAATGGTCACACCCATTTTCAACTCAAATCTCAATCCATCATAATAAATACAATGGATGAGACCAAAAAAGAATCTCATGATTAAAGATGTATCATGAAGCCACAAAATGCAAGAAAACCCCTCCACAATAAGTTATTTGCAAACTTGCAAATAACCCCCTCCATCGAAAAGTCCGGCCGTGAAGGAACAAAGGAAAACCGGCCGGAACGGAATGCAAACTGGCAACTTCAGAAAACTGATCCCGTAATAAATTACAGGAAAACCCTGCTACTGCATATACAGGCCCGCATTTGTATTCCCACTGAATACAAATGCAAAGAGACAAAACGACACTGTCTAATACTAGAATCCGGCTTAAACCAAAGCCGGCTAGTAAAATCCGTCCGATCACGATTCGTGCAATACCGCACGTGTCTGATCGAACCCTGCCATATCTCCATACGACCTCTACAGCGTTTCGCCCGAAACTTGAGTAACTGTGTGTGGTGGACTCTAAAGACTCGTCAAAACTATGGCTGTGGATTTAACCACTAGCACGTCAGAGGTGTCAGCCATACGTGATGGGCCACCAGCTATTGACCAAAAGGGACGTCGATGAGCGAACTCATCCTGACACCCTACTGAGCCTGTCAGTGACAATATCCGTACAGTTCGGTCCGTTCGTCTATGAGTATCGCATGGCGGGCCTAGGGGGTTGGTAAAAGTCAGACCCCCAAAAGCGGTACAAGTCGTGTCGGAGTGTAGCCCAGAACACCCTGAGATACTACTGGAATACCTACCAGTAAATCTCCTGCCTCGGCCGAGGGCTTTGTGTAATGGCTCCCCTAGACACAGCGCGACCTCACCCCCAATACCGGGAGAGACGAACCCCTGCAGATCCGCTCACTGCCTCCATGTGGCTCGGGACTGTACCCAACTAAAACCTGTTTGCACGACTCCTTTCTGTCGTGGTAGGGTTGTAATCAAAGCACAGTGGGAACTCACACGAGACAAATGACGATCTCAGGTCGATGAACTAACCTGTACACATGTCACCAGGGAACTGCTATCTGACGTCTGGTATAATCCCAACTAGCAGGTTCCCGGCGAGTCCTGTCCGGTGTACTCATAACCCAATGAGCACCTGTATACATCTTAGGTGAATCAACTGACACCAGTGGCTTGTGAGACCGGCCACCGCCCCTCGTCGGGGTCTCGACTGTATACACTAGCCTACTCTGGAGAATCGATGCCCTGTCTCGAAACTCCCACGACTAGGGACCTTTTAAGGATGTGCTTATAGACTCCAGCTCTCACATATATGATCACCCTCATACTGCTGGTAGTCAAGCAAGAATCCTAGGGGCTCTATCAACGTGTACTAGCGACTCGTAAGGTCACCTAAAGCAGTACACGATGGTAAAGATAAACCAGATAGCAAACTATCATCTCGAGTAAAACTGTCCTACCGGTATAGGTCCTCCCTCAATAATTGCAATCACGTGCCAGTGATCCAATAATTGACTCTGAGGGCACTATATCCAACAACTTATCCTTTTAATTATGGTACCATAGTTGATTTATGCCCTCATGCTTAACTTGTGTAGAGAATTAACCAAAGTATTGGGTTAAGGGTTGGGTTAACTAGCATCCTAAAGAAATGACAAAAGAAATTGACTTTCTCAAAGTTTCTTCAAGCTTTATGAAGCTTGATAACTTTGACCAAAGTCTTATTTCTTTTGTTATTTGTTAGGAAATTAGTAAACCCTAATTTAACTCAATTTGGTTTTTCTCATACACACAACTTGTATGTATCATCAAGCATGATACAAACATGTACACTTGCATATATCACATATAAACAATGTGCACATTCAAGTGAGAAAATCAATCTTATGTGAACCAATACTAGTTAATGTAAATCAATATTGTAGGTTTGCTAGGCACGCGCACAAGGGTCTACGAGGCATCAACCATGCCCGATTTAAAAATTAGCCGTGCCGAACAACCCGAATACGGAACTTTAAACTAGAGATTAGGCGAAAACAAGCATGCTAAACACTTTAACACTAAGTGAGAGGGATTACAACCTTTGTAGATCCGGTCCTTCACTTCATATGCTCCGTGTTGTGGTCCCTTCGCTGCGATCATCGGGATCCGGACTCTCGAGAGGTTCCAGGAAGAGAAAGACGCAACCTTTGCTTCCGATCTAAAATACTAAGATGATCTACCTTGAAGTTTTATTTAACACAAGCTAACACTCATGAAATGATGTGAACACCCTCATCTAAATGGCAAGGGAAGATGAGGATGATGAAGTAGGATTTTTGCTCTCTTTATTTATCTTTTTCTCATATTATTCATCACCTTTTGAAAAACTAGTAAGCTTTTCATGAAAGAATGAAGGAGGAAGAAGATGAACAATGTTAGAATCCTTTTGTGATGAATAGGAAAAGAATAATATGATAGATTTATGCAACCATGGTCAAGTGAACCTTTGTAGAGAATTAACTAGGGTTAGGGTTTGGGTTGGGTTAAAGCATGACTCACTAGAAAATATCTTTATCATGACAAAAAGAAAAGCTTCTAGAAACATCTAGAAAGATTAACCCTAATCCAAACCCTAATCATGTTTAAACTCCACTAAACAAGTTGCATTAGTTATCATATCATGTTACAATATTATATATCACATATATAATATTTATCGTAACAAAATAAAATAATACAATTAACATATATCGCATATATATCAATGTATTACCCGAGTGAGAAAAATAATCTTTTAGTGAGCAAATATTAGTTAATGTAATTTAATATATCATATATATTATTATACATTAAATTATCGAATCAACACTTGATCCGACAATCCGGCTATATCGCATATAACCGGCTAATATTTATCCGTACCGATTCATCGAATCAACACTTGATCCGATGACCCGGCTGATATCAAATATCATGAGAATAGAATAAGGTATCACATATCGCATTATCCTCGGTCCCGCACATATCACATATGTGCCCCTACTCCGTTTTGCCTGAGTCAAGAAACCTCTGTGTAGGACTCTAAAGAATCGTCAATACGCCGGCAGTAGGTGATGATCATATCAAACACCCACAAGCTGCAAGCGGTCAGCTAAACGTAACAGCTACCCAGGTATTGAGCGCTCAGAAGATCAACAAGCAAGCCTGTACATTCTCCTGCGAATCCAAACAGTAACACTCCCGTACAGTCCGGTCTCGTTGTCTGATATGTTGCATATCTCGCCTAGGGGTGGTAACGTCAGACCCCAGTAGCTTGATAAGTCGTGTCGATTTGAGGTCTATAACGGTTCGAGAAACTACTGATAACACTTACCAGTAAATCTCAGCAACCCTGGCCAGGGATTTCCGGTTATAGCCAATCGAACACAGCACAACATCAACTCCCTATACCAGGAAAGACGAATCCCCTCCTATCGCTCATTGCCTCGATGTGATTCGGGACTGTACCCAAAAGCCACCTTTTTGCACGCCCTCTTGGACGTGGTATGATGGAAATCAAAGCACAGTGGGAACCACACAAGACTCTATGACGATCTCGGGTCAACAGACTACTCTGTACCAGTGTCACCGGAGAACTGCCCTCTGACGTATGGTATAATACCATCTGGGAGTTCTCGGCGAGTCCGTCCAGTGTACCCAGTCTCCACTGAGCACCCGTACACCATCCTTGATGTCAAACACCGATGGATATGGGATCATCCATCGCCCATCATATGGGCCAAGATGCGTATACGCTAGTCTACTCTGGTGTATCGATGCCCTGTCTCGATACACCCTCGACTAGGAACAGTTATAGGATGTACTCGTCGACCACCGTGGCCCCACTAGTATGATCTCATCATAGTCCCAGTAGTCGAGTACATATCCTAAGGGCTTTATCAACATGTAATATAGAGACAATCAGAGTACATGTTAAGATAAAGTACAACCAGATAGCATACTATCATGTCGAGTAAGAAAGTCCTCCCTATATATGTCCTAGCATCCACTACAATATACATCGTATGTACAGTAATTGCCTCTAGGGCATACATATAACTAACAATCTCCCACTTGCACTAGGGCCATCTGTTATGGTATCGCATACCCAACAATTAGCTGCGGTTGAAGTATCTCATACTCAACCATCCCATAAAAGTCTCTACTGGGAAAAAGGCCTTCGTTAGTGGATCCGCGCTGTTGTCCTCTGTGTCTACTCTCCTAACCTCGATCTCCCTAGAGATCAACCATCCCCATGATCAGGTGATACTGCTGTTGCCATCTGGATTTCTGATGGGACGGTAGTTCCTTGGCATAAGCCACAACTCCATTGTCACACAATGGTAGGAACGAAGTTCATCTTATGAACTTATATATGTCCAGACTGCCTCTTTGGTAGTATCCTTGGTAACGATGTATTTTTCCTTTAATCGTCTAGTATGTCACGGTATCTAGCTTGGAACTCTTCCAACATACCGTCCCTCCACTGAGGGTAAAGACAATGCCTTCGACTGACATTCAGTCGTCCTTATCAGCCTGGAACCTTTCCAGTGATTCTCCCCAGGATCGATTGATACCATCTCACTACAACTAGTGAGTATCCTAACATCCAATTAGATCTATCTCATAGATCCAAAACCCAGGATTTAGGAGGTATCACTTTTATCCTATATGGAGAATCCTTGTGATAAGCGGAGATTGACCGAGCGTAGCATAGGAAACTCCTTCCCTATCAAGAGTATGTCATCCACGTACTCTACGAGGATCACCACCATACTCTCTACTACCTTTTCGTATATACAAGGTTCATCTACCATTTTGATGAAGTCAAACTCTTTGACTACCACATCAAAACAGATGTTCCAACTCCGCGATGCCTGTTTTATCATATAAAACATCTTGCACACGTTTCCGCTGCTCCCACTGTCTACGAAGCCCTCTGGCTGTGTACTTATAGACGCTCTTTTCTAAAACATCATTTAGAAAAGCAGTCATGACACCCAACCACCAGATATCGTAGTCATGGTATGTAGCCGTGGCAAGTAGGATCTGGATGGACTTAAGCATAGCTTTGAAAGTCTCAACTTTTCCATGTACACCTAGTAATCTTCTCAAGATATACTTGCTCCTGATAGGGATTTAACCCTTCAGATAGAGCAACCAAAGTCCATACTTTGTTGGTGTATAAGGATTCCATCTCAGATCGATAAGCATCCAGCCATTCTTACAGAGTCCCACTCCTGATGGCCAGCTTGAAACTAGTCGGGTCATCATCTCATGATGCAATCCTCGCTCCCACTGTCATAGAGAAACTAAAGTATCTCTCAGGTGGGTGAGGAACCCTACTAGATCGGCGGAGAGGCTGAGGTTCGTTGGAAACTATTGAATCCTTTGGTTCTACCAAATCATCAGCTGCATTTTGTATAGCTGGAACCTTTCCAGTTCTACATAACAGACCTTGCCTCGAGCTTGTCCGGATTTTGCTTTTTAGACATAGGCCGGACAACCCCAAATCTTAACAAACTTAAGATATGGGCTCTTCCCTTTCCATATCATATATGAAGTGGTAGGCAACTGATTTGATTTGAACCCTATTCAATAGGTATGCAGATTCTCAAGCGCATAACACCCAAAAGGAAATAGGAAACTCAGTACTACTCATCATAGAGCACACCATATCACATAGGGTGCTATTGCTCCGCCCCGATACACCGACGTGCTGTGGTGTATACAGAGGAGTAATGCTGAGAGAGAATCTCATTCTCCTTTAGAATAGTCCAGGAATTCCGTGCTCAAGTATTCTCCTCCTTGATCACATCAAAGGACATAATACTTTTACCCGTATTTGTTGGTTCTCTACTTCTAACTTATATTCTGTGAATATCTCAAAAGCTTCGGACCTGTGTTTCAACAGAAACATATGTCTGAATCTTGAGAGATTATCAGAGAATGTAATGAAGTAGAAAGAACCGATCTTGGCATGTGTAGACAGGGGACCTTACATACATCAACATGTATCAATCCCAAGAGTTTATTAACTCTTTCTCTGTTTCCAATAAACAGAGCTATGATCATCTCATCTTTGTGACATGACAGGCAAGTTTCACAAGATGTAAATTCAAACTAATTTAAATATGCATCTATATGCAACTTCAGCCAGTCGGGTCGCATTGATATGACCTAGTCTACAATACCTCAAGAAGGATTCATTCATATCTGAACTCTTCCGCTTGTGTGTGTTCTGTATACTAAGAACTGTAGTTTGATTTAGAACGTCAATGCTTTTAGATAACGTGCCTGAACCGATCAACTCTTGATATAGGAAATGTTCAAAACATTATCCAACAATACAAAATTATATCCTTTCTTTACTAATAAAGAGACTGATATGATTTTGTATATCAGGTTCGGTATCTAATAACATTTGTTCAGAATCAATGTATTCTGGTAATACAGGGTGACAGTGACCAACAGACTTGGCTGCAACACTTGCACCGTTTTCTGTCTCATGAAACTTATCACCCGTTCTCAGTTCTCTACCTATCTGTAGCCCATGTAACAGATTACATATACGGGATCCTGATTCGGTATCACATACCCAGGACGTAAAGGATACTGAGAAACAGTTCTGTGTAATGAACACACCCGAAGATGATGCATCAACATGCACTTTCTTCGTTTAGGCGGCACGGGAAATCTGGTATTCCCCAATTTCCTGCTCTGTCTTATAACAATTATAAGTTGGAGCGGGACCAACGTTCCCCAGCTCAGTATAACAAGCGGGTTCGGTCAATATATCCATATTATTATCTTGATTAAGGCGTGATATGGTCGCTATCTGGAGAGAGAGAGAAGAAAACACTTAGCGTATGCTCTTGCAAGATTAGATTGGTTATCTAATATATCTAATCAGGATGTCTCCCACTGTTTTAGTCAAATCTTCCTTCAAACCCTAAAAGGAAAGACTAGCCGGGATTAATTACACGCTACAAGTTCGCCAATCTTTCAGCCAGGCCAGTGTCGGTACTTTGAGGGAGGTCCCCCGTGCTCTCGCACGAACCTAATTAAAGTAAACCTCGTTTTCCCAGGGGCGTAACCCCGTAAACACCTTTCTAGACACCTACTTGATCGGCTAATTGTAATGTGTAAAACTTTCCCAGGAGTAACTCTTACTCGCAGCGGGTATCGGGATCCAACTATCTTATAGAAGGTATGCAATCTCATTGCAAATTTCAACACTTGAAATTCCCAAGAATGTTTTACCCCTAGCGTCCTATGACCTTGACGAAGGCCAAACTACTCATAGTCCGCTAGTCAAGTTCAACCCGTTCATTTCTTGATTGAATTAAACCCACCCGCACGACCCTTGACGAAGGCCAAACTACGCCGTACGAATACCCTAATCCAATCGCATCGTATGCAAGCAGATAAGCATTAGTTAGCTACCGTACACTACGCCTTGACGAAGGCCAAACTACCGCAGCATGAATACTAACTAGTACTTATCTGAAATGACGGAGGGCTACGACGGGTTTTTAAGAAAACCCTTTGCGTAATGAACTTGATATCGTTGTAGAATCGAGTGATTTTAAATGGAGTGTTTTTGAGGCTTTTCTAGTTTTGCTAAAGGGGTCACTCCCGGTGAAGGGATCGTCGGCCCTTTCCTCATCGAATAAGGTGCAGGATATTTCACAAATACCACTATGCAAAGCAAGAACTATAGAAGCAATCAAAAGACAAACCGAGTTTGTAGCATCTGCCAGTCATTGCTAAAGGAGTCACTCCCGGTGAAGGGATCTCGGTCCTTTCCTTATCGAATAAGGTGCTGGATGTTCTACAAGGAACACCGCTATGCAAAGCAAGAACTGTAGCTACCAGTTTTATAAACAAGTTTCTACAACATCTTAGGTTTCTTTTATTTCATTAATCTCATTAATGAAGTCCCATTTTATTATGCTTCGTAAGCATCACATTTGAAACGAAATCTGCAATATAACATATATCTCATATATATAATATAAACATTCATCTCAGGCAATAATATGATCTCATCACAGAACATTGCAGCAGAAGAACATATATGAAATATTAGATATACTAGGACGTCCGTGTTTTTAATACGAGCCTGTATAAAACACGGATTCCACGGTCGCGATGAATAGCCAAACCCACATCCCTAGACCCCTACGAGAGCGACAAGTAACACTGCCAATTCTAGGGTTAAGAGACCCGGTCTCGACTCCTCGAGATGGTCTCCCACTGGACCCTAGAATCCGGTTACTTGTGCTCCCCGCCTTGGGTCTATCCTAATGCGGAAAAGTAAATAATATACAACGGTGACATCTTCCGCTACCTGGAAGTGCCCCAATAAAAGAATATTACATACAAATGAATTTTACATGAATGAAAAAGAAAAGACTCTCATCTCACATAAAACCCCCGGCTATTCAAACGCGACGATCCAATATAACATATCACAGCAACACATAATATCTCATATCATCAACGTAAGCAAGTATGCGTATCCCGATTGTCGTTGATGTATAGCAACGAAGCCGGCGATACACCACATACTACACTTACGGTCACAGAAAAGAAAGTGTAAAACTACAACAGTTGGAATCCGCAACCTCTTTAGACATCGCATGCCTAACCAAATGAATTCCTTAGACATCGCATGCCTAACAATTATAAACCCCGCATTTTAGTCTCATTATCGAAAACTCTTTTCAATATCAAGTCGGGCAATTCAACAAGATTCCCGACGTCCTGATCGAATGCTCGTCGCAAACTTTAGTAGGCGGCCGCACCCCCGATACCGTCGACGAAGTGCACCAAGGCGGAACACCGCTACCGCGAGCACCCGAACGGATGCTTTCGGCGACGGGGTTCTCCTACAGTCACTTGGTCGGGGCTATGGGACATGGCTGTCTGTTAAGTTTACCCGGCGAGTATCCGCGTACACTACGTGATTGTGACGGACTTTTGATCACATCAAAATTCCGTGGCAACCGATCAATTGAGACTAAACTGCTATGTTTATAATATTCAAATTAGTTATCTCATAACTACCTGTGGATTCCAAATATTGTATCACATTCCAGATAAATAGACAAAGTTAAACTTTCCGATCGAATCATCAAACACCCAAGATTTCCCCAATATATCTCAACACTTGAAATCAGTTTAAAAACATCCATTACATGCCACAGTAGCAATGGTCCAGCCGTAGAAGGGTCAAGCCAACGCCTCACATGTGGCACGCCGTACTGCCCCAAACCCTAAGGTTCAAAGGGCAGTTCAAGACGGTCACATAATCGAGTTAAGGTTTGTTGTCTTCTAGAGGGTCCACCGAGTTACTTGCATGACTTAGAACATTCTTAAACACGAGAAAAAATCCAACTTTTGAAAAATTTTCCGACAGGGGAAAAAGTGAGTTATTGATATCCGTTCGAACTTTTTAACAGTTTCTAAAAGTTATCCGGACAAAACACATAGACAAAATTAGACAATCCGATCGAATAATCGAATCCCCAAAACAACCACAGAAAAACTCAACTGTTGAGTAAAAATAAAAATTTCCAGAAGACTCAGCACATAAAGCTACTAATTACTGTGCAAAGCACGTGCAGTGATTCAGCACTTTGGCCGCGGAACCGCCACATTTGCCAAGGTTGCGCCGCGGTTCCGCGGCTCTTCTGTGGAATCAATGGCACGTGCTTCACAGTAATTCATCAAATTCCCTGCTGAATTTTTTGGCAATTTTTAATTCACAAAAATCCAAATTTTCAGAAAATTTCCAGAGAAGGGGTTTGTTCGGGTTTTCCGGGTTCGATCGGACTTCAAACGTCGTCTAGACTTCGCCTAAAGCTCTAGCATGGCTCTGATACCACTGTAGGGTTGCTAGGCACGCGCACAAGGGTCTACGAGGCATCAACCATGCCCGATTTAAAAATTAGCCGTGCCGAACAACCCGAATACGGAACTTTAAACTAGAGATTAGGCGAAAACAAGCATGCTAAACACTTTAACACTAAGTGAGAGGGATTACAACTTTTGTAGATCCGGTCCTTCACTTCATATGCTCCGTGTTGTGGTCCCTTCGCTGCGATCATCGGGATCCGGACTCTCGAGAGGTTCCACGAAGAGAAAGACGCAACCTTTGCTTCCGATCTAAAATACTAAGATGATCTACCTTGAAGTTTCTTTAACACAAGCTAACACTCATGAAATGATGTGAACACCCTCATCTAAATGGCAAGGGAAGATGAGGATGATGAAGTAGGATTTTTGCTCTCTTTATTTATCTTTTTCTCATATTTATTCATCACCTTTTGAAAAACTAGTAAGCTTTTCATGAAAGAATGAAGGAGGAAGAAGATGAACAATGTTAGAATCCTTTTGTGATGAATAGGAAAAGAATAATATGATAGATTTATGCAACCATGGTCAAGCGAACCTTTGTAGAGAATTAACTAGGGTTAGGGTTTGGGTTGGGTTAAAGCATGACTCACTAGAAAATATCTTTATCATGACAAAAAGAAAAGCTTCTAGAAACATCTAGAAAGATTAACCCTAATCCAAACCCTAATCATGTTTAAACTCCACTAAACAAGTTGCATTAGTTATCATATCATGTTACAATATTATATATCACATATATAATATTTATCGTAACAAAATAAAATAATACAATTAACATATATCGCATATATATCAATGTATTACCCGAGTGAGAAAAAGAATCTTTTAGTGAGCAAATATTAGTTAATGTAATTTAATATATCATATATATTATTATACATTAAATTATCGAATCAACACTTGATCCGACAATCCGGCTATATCGCATATAACCGGCTAATATTTATCCGTACCGATTCATCGAATCAACACTTGATCCGATGACCCGGCTGATATCAAATATCACGAGAATAGAATAAGGTATCACATATCGCATTATCCTCGGTCCCGCACATATCACATATGTGCCCCTACTCCGTTTTGCCTGAGTCAAGAAACCTCTGTGTAGGACTCTAAAGAATCGTCAATACGCCGGCAGTAGGTGATGATCATATCAAACACCCACAAGCTGCAAGCGGTCAGCTAAACGTAACAGCTACCCAGGTATTGAGCGCTCAGAAGATCAACAAGCAAGCCTGTACATTCTCCTGCGAATCCAAACAGTAACACTCCCGTACAGTCCGGTCTCGTCGTCTGATATGTTGCATATCTCGCCTAGGGGTGGTAAACGTCAGACCCCAGTAGCTTGATAAGTCGTGTCGATTTGAGGTCTATAACGGTTCGAGAAACTACTGATAACACTTACCAGAAAATCTCAGCAACCCTGGCCAGGGATTTCCGGTTATAGCCAATCGAACACAGCACAACATCAACTCCCTATACCGGGAGAGACGAATCCCCTCCTATCGCTCATTGCCTCGATGTGATTCGGGACTGTACCCAAAAGCCACCTTTTTGCACGCCCTCTTGGACGTGGTATGATGGAAATCAAAGCACAGTGGGAACCACACAAGACTCTATGGCGATCTCGGGTCAACAGACTACTCTGTACCAGTGTCACCGGAGAACTGCCATCTGACGTATGGTATAATACCATCTGGGAGTTCTCGGCGAGTCTGTCCAGTGTACCCAGTCTCCACTGAGCACCCGTACACCATCCTTGATGTCAAACACCGATGGATATGGGATCATCCATCGCCCATCATATGGGCCAAGATGCGTATACGCTAGTCTACTCTGGTGTATCGATGCCCTGTCTCGATACACCCTCGACTAGGAACAGTTATAGGACGTACTCGTCGACCACCGTGGCCCCACTAGTATGATCTCATCATAGTCCCAGTAGTCGAGTATATATCCTAAGGGCTTTATCAACATGTAATATAAAGACAATCAGAGTACATGTTAAGATAAAGTACAACCAGATAGCATACTATCATGTCGAGCAAGAAAGTCCTCCCTATATATGTCCTAGCATCCACTACAATATACATCTATGTACAGTAATGGCCTCTAGGGCATACATATAACTAACAAATATATCAAATATATAATTATACATTAAATCATTAAATCAACACTTGATTTAACGATCCGGTCATATTGCTTATAACCGACTAATATCTTGTGTATCAATGTATCGAATCAACATTTGATTCGGTAACCCGGCTATATCTTATATAACCGTCCGATGATACAAATCGCGAGAATAGAATTCAGTATCACATACTGGTATTATTCTCGGTCCCGCACATATCTCATATGCGCTCCTATTTCGTTTCGCTTGAGCCAGGAAACCTCGGTGTAGGACTCTAAAGACTCGTCAATACGCCGGCAGTAGGTGATGATCATATCAAACACCCACAAGCCGCAAGCGGTCTGGTAAACGTAACGGCCACCCGAGTACTGAGCGATCAGAAGATCAACGAGCAAGCCCGCTCACACTCCTGTGAATCCAACCAGTAACACTTACCGTACAGTCCGGTCTGTTCGTCTGATATATCGCATATCTCGCCAAGGGGTGGTAAATGTCAGACCTCAGTAGATTGATAAGTCATGCCGATTTAAGGTCCTTAACAAGCGTGAAACTACTGATAACTCTTACCAGTATATCACTGCAACCCTGGCCAGGGATTTCCAGTTATGGCCAGTCGAGCATAGCGCAACATCAACCCCCAATACCGGAAGAGACGAATCCCCTCCTATCGCTCATTGCCTCCATGTGAATCGGGACTGTACACAAAAACCACCTGTTTGCACGACTCAGTAGAGCCGTGGTAGGATGGAAATCAAAGCACAGTGGGAGACACATAAGACTCTATGATGATCTCGGTTCAACAGACTAAGCTGTACCAGTGTCACCAGAGAACTGCCATCTGACGTGAGGTATAATACCATCTGGGAGTTCTCGGCGAGTCCGTTCAGTGTACCCAGTCTCCACTGAGCACCCGCATACCATATCTGATGTCAAACACCAATGGATATGGGATCATCCATCGCCATCACATGGGTCGAGAAGATATACGCTAGTCTAATCTGGAATATCGATGCCCCGTCTCGATATTCCCACGACTAGGAACATTGAAGGATGTACTCATGGACTACCCAGGCCCCACTAGTATGATCTGCATCATAGTCCTGGAAGTCGAGCACATATCCTAAGGGCTTTATCAACATGTAATAGAGAGACAGCAAGTATACATGTTAAGATAAAGATCAACCAGATAGCATACTATCATGTCGAGCAAGAAAGTCATACCTATATATGTCCCAGCATCCACTACAATATACATCCTGTGTACAGTAATGGCCTCTAGGGCATACATATAACTAACAATCTCCCACTTGCACTAGGGCCATCTGTAGCAATGGTTGCAGTATCTAATACTTAACCATCCCATAAAAGTCTCTCTTTGGGAAAAGGCCTTTGTGGGTTGATCCGCCGTGTTGTCCTCTGAGTCTACTCTCCCAATCTTGATCACCCTGGAGATCAACTATCTCCATGATCAGGTGATGCTGCCTCAGAATATGTCTAGGTCACTGATGGGACCGGGGTTCCTGGGCCAAACCCACACTTCCATTGTCACACAATGGTAGGAACCTACCTCATCTTATGAACCATTATACACCCAAACTGCCTCTTTGGTAGTATCTTTAATAGCGATGTTACCAGCCTTTATCGTCTAGTTTGCCACGATATCTAGCTTGGAACTCTTCCAACATACCGTCCCTCTACTGAGGGTAAAGACAATGCCTGTGACTGACATTCAGTCGTCTTTATCACCCAGGAACTTTTCCAGTGATTCTCCCCAGGATCGATTGATACCATCTCACTAAACCTAGTGAGAACCCTAACATCCATTTAGATCTATCTCATAGATCCAAATCCCAGGATTTAGGAGGTATCACCTTTATTCTATTTGGAGAATCCTTGTGATAAGAGGAGATTGACCGTGTGTAGTATAGGAAACTCTTTTTCTATCAAGAGTATATTGTCCACGTACAATACGAGGATGACCACCTTACTTTCTACTACCGTTTTGTAAATACGAGGTTCATCTACCATTTTGATGAAGTCAAACACTTTGACTACCACATGAAAACAGACGTTCCAACTCCGCGATGCCTGCTTTAATCTGTAAAGCAACTTGCACACGTTTCCGCTGCTCCCACTGTTTACGAAGCTCTCTGGCTGTGTTCTTACAGATGCTCTCTTCTAAATCAATATTTAGAAGAGCAGTCATGACACCCAACCACCAGATATCATAGTCATAGTATGTAGCAATCTTAAGTAGGATCCGGATGGACTTAAGCATAGTCACTAGAAAAAGGTTTCATCATTATCCACACCTGGTCGATGACGAAAAACTTTAACAAGTCTAGCATTGAAAGTCTCAACTTTTCCATATACACCAAGTAATCTTCTCAAGATATACTTGCTTCTGATGGGGATTTAACCCTTCAGATACAGCATCCAAAGTCTATACTTTGTTGGTGTACATGGATTCCATCTCAGATCACTAAGCATCCAGCCATTCTTACAGAGTCCCTACTCTTGATGGCCTGCTCGAAACTAGTTGGGTCATCATCTCATGATGCAATCCTCGCTCCCACTGTCATCGAGAAACCAAAGTATCTCTCAGGCAGGTGAGGAACCCTACCAGATCGGCGGAGAGGCTGAGGTTCGTTGGGCACTATAGAATCCTTTAGTCCTATCAAATCAGCTGCAGTTTTGAATAGCTGGAACCTTTCCAGTTCTACAGAACTGACCTTGCCTCGATCTTGTCCGGATTTTGCTTTTGACATAGGCCGGACAATCCCAAATCTTAACTTACTTAAGAGATAGGCTCTTCCCATACCATATCTTATATGGAGTGGTAGGCACTGATTTGATTCGAACCCAATTCAATAGGTATGCAGCTTCTTAAGTGCATAACCCCCAAAAGGAAATAGGTAACTCAGTAGTATTCATCATAGAGCGCACCATATTATATAGGGTGTGATTGCTCCGCCCCGATACACCGTTGTGCTGTGGTGTATACAGAGGAGTAAAACTGAGAGAGAATCTCATTCTCCTTTAGTCCAAGAATTCCATGCACAAGTATTCACCTCCCTGATCTCATCATAGGACATAATACTTATACCTGTATTTGGTTCTCTACTTCTAACTTATATTCGGTGATTATCTCAAAAGTTTCGGACTTGTGTTTCAACAGGAACATATGTCTGAATCTAGAGAGATCATCAGTGAATGTAATGAAGTACAAAGAAACAGTCCTGGCATATGTAGACAGGGGACCTTACATACATCATCATGTATCAATCCCTAGAGTTCACTAACTCTTTCTCTGTTTCCAATAAACAGAGCTATGGTCTTCTTATCTTTGTGACATGACTGGCAAGTTTCACAAGATGTAAATTCAAACTAATTTAAATATGCATCTAAAATGTAACTTAAGCTAGTCGGGTCACATTGATATGACCTAGTCTACAATGCCTGAAGAAGAATCCGTTCATTTCTGAACTCTTCCTCTTCTGTGTGTTCTGTATATTAGGAACTGTAGTTTGATTTAGAATGTTAATGCTTTTAGATAACGTGCCTGAACGGATCAACTTTTGATATAGGAAATGTACAAAACATTATTCAACAATACAAAATTATATCCTTTCTTTACTAATAAAGAGACTGATATGATTTTGTATATCAGGTTCGGTATCTAATAGCATTTGTTCAGAATCAATGTATTGGTAATACAGGGTGACAGTGACCAACAGACTTGGCTGCAACACTTGCACCGTTTTCTGTCTCATGAAACTTATCACCCGTTCTCAGTTCTCTACCTTTCTATAGCCCATGTAACAGATTACATTTGCGGGATCCTGATCCGGTATCAAATACCCAGGACGTAGAGGATACTGAAAAACAGTTCTTTATAATGAACACACCCGAAGGAGATGCATCTCATGCACTTTCTTCATTTGGGCGGCATGGGAATCCTGGTATTCCCCTATTTCCTGCTCTGTCTTATAACAATTATAAGTTGGAGCGGGACCAACGTTCCTAGCTCAGTATAAAAAGCGGGTTCGGTCAATACATCCATATTATTATCTTGATTAAGGCGTGATTTGGTCGCTACCTGGAGAGAGAGAGAAGAAAACACTCTGCGTGCGCTCTTGCAAGATTAGATTGGTTATTTATTTTATCTAATCAGGATGGCTCCCACTGTTTTTATCAAATCTTCCTTCAAACCCTAAAAGGAAAGACTAGCCGGGATTAATTACACTCTACAAGTTCGCCAATCTTTCAGCCAGGCCAGTGTCGGTACTTTGAGGGAGATTCCCCGTGCTTTCGCACGGGCCTAATTACACTAAACCTCGTTTTCCCAGGGGCGTAACCCCGTTGACACCTTTCTAGACACCAACTTGATCGGCTAATTGTAAAGTGCAAAACTCTCCTAGGAGTAACAATTACTCGCAGTGGGTATCGGGATCCAACTATCATATAGAAGGTATGCAATCTCATTGCAAATTTCAACACTTGAAACTCCCGATAATGGTTTTTACCCCTAGCACTTATGACCTTAACTATGGTCAACAAATCATAAGTACTAGTCAAGTTCTACCCGTCATTTCGTGATTAATTAGACCCACCCACATGACCCTTAACTAAGGTCAACAAAGTCACGTGACTGTCCTAACTAATCGCATCATATGCGGTGTAGGAAGACATCACTTAGCTACCGTACACTGTGCCTTGACTATGGTCAACAAACACAGCACGAATACTAAGTACTCTACTTCCTAAAATGACGGAGGGTTGCGGATGGTTTTTAAGAAAACCTTTAACGCTTTGAACTTGATCTCGTTGCGGAATCAAATGGTTTTTAAATGGAGTGTTTTTGAGGCTTTTCTAGTTTTGCTAAAGGGGTCACTCCCGGTGAAGGGATCGTCGGCCCTTTCCTCATCGAATAAGGTGCAGGATATATCATATATACCGCTTTGCAAAGAAAAAACTATAGAAGCAATCAAAAGACAAACCGAGAGTTGTAGCATCTGCCAGTTATTGCTAAAGGGGTCACTCCCGGTGAAGGGATCTCGGCCCTTTCCTTATCGAATAAGGTGCAGGATGTTCTACAAAGAACACCGCGATGCAAAGCAAGAACTGTAGCTACCTGTTTTATTTTTGAAATTCGATTCCACAACATCTTTTTGGTTTATTTTCTTTCATTAATCACATTAATGAAGTCCCATCAATTAAGTCCACCTAAACATCACAGATAAATATAACGTGCGCTTGTGCCATCCGCATTCGCCTCGATGTCCCGTCTGCACCGTTAGGTTAGGTAACTAACGCCAGAGCGAGGCAGGGCTAGCGCGGGTGTAAAACATAAGCAACGTCTATATAATATATCATATATACTATATACAATATCTATCTGAACATATCACATGATCACATCACAGATAACGCGGCAGAAAATATCATATGAAATATTGGATATACTAGGACGTCCGTGTTTTATTCTGAGCCTGTATAAAACACGGATTCCGCGGTCGTGATGAATAGCCAATCCCACACCCCTAGACCCCTACGAGAGCGGCAAGTAACCCTACCAATTCTAGGGTTAGGAGACCCGGACTCGACTCCTCGAGATGGTCTCCCACTGGACCCTAGAACCCGGTTACTTGTGCTTCCCTCATTGGGTCTATCCTAATGCGGAAAAGTAAATAATATACATCAACGGTGACATCTTCCGCAACCTGGAAGCGTCCTAATAAAAGAATATTACATACAATTTTTTTTTTCATGAATGAAAATGAAAAACACTCATCTCACATAAAAACCCCCGGCTATTCAAACACGACGATCCAATATAACATATCCAGCAACACATAACATCACATGTCATCAACGTAAGTAAATATGCCCATCCCAATTGTCGTTGACATATAGCAATGAAACCGGCGATATCACATATTACACATACGGTCGCAGAAAAGAAAGTGTAAAACTACAACAGTTGGAATCCGCAAACTCTTTAGACATCGCATGCCTAACCAATTATAAACCCCGCATTTTAGTCTCATTATCGAAAACAATTTTCAATATAAAGTCGGGCAATTCAACAAGATTCCCGACATCCAGATCGAATGCTCGTCGCAAACTTTAGTAGGCGACCGCACCCCCGATGCCGTCGACGAAGTGCACCAAGGCGGAACACCGCTGCCGCGAGCACCCGAGCGTATGCTTTCGGCGACGGGGTTCTCATACAGTCACTTGGTCGGGGCTATGGGGTGTGGCTGTCTATTAAGTTTACCCGGCGAGTATCCGCGTACGCTACATGATCGCGACGGACTTTTGATCACATCAAAATCCCGTGGCAACCGATCAAGTGAGACTAAACTGCTAGATTTATAACATTCATTCAGTTATCTCATAACTACTTGTGAATTCCAAATATTGTATCACATTCCAGATAAATAGAAAATGTTAAACTTTCTGATCGAACAATCAAACACCCCAGTTTTCTCGAAACAACTCAACACATGAAATAAGTTTAAAAACATTCACTTCATGCTACAGTAATGACGGTCCAGCCGTAGAAGGGTCAAGCCAACGCCTCACATGTGGCACGCCGTACTGCCCGAAACCCTAAGGTTCAAAGGGAAGTTCAAGACGGTCACATAATCGAATTAAGGTTTGTTGTCTTCTAGAGGCTCCATCGCATTACTTGCACTACTTAGAACGTTCTTAAACTACGGAAAAATCCAACACTTGGAAATTTCCTGGCAGGGGAAAAAGTGGGTATTTATATCCGGTCGAACTTTTTAACATGTTCTAAAATATCCGGAAAAACACATAGACGATGTTAAACTTTCGATCAAATCAACGAACTCCTAATACAACCCAGAAAACTCAACTGTTTAGTATAGATTAAAAATTCCCAGAAAACAGAGGAATTACAGTCGGGCATTACTGTGCAAAGCACGTGCCCAGAGTCACCATTATGGCCGCGGAACCGCCGCCCAAGCCAGGGTGGGGCCGCGATTCCGCGGTGCATTGGGCGAGTTAGGGTCACGTGCTCCACAGTAATTCCTAGAAAACCCTGCTGAATTTTTTGACAATTTTTAATTTGGAAAAATCTACAGTTACAGAAAATGTACAGAGAAGGGTATCATTTAGGGTTTCGGGGTTCGATCGGGTTTATAACTTCGTCTATACTTCGCCTAAGGCTCTAGCTAGGCTCTGATACCACTGTAGGGTTCCTAGGCACACTCATGAGGTTCTACAACTGATCAACCATGCCAAAATCAAATTTTTCATGTGCCAAAGAACCCTAATGCTAGATCGTTAACTAGAGGTAAGGCGAAACTAAGCAAGTTAACTACTTAACTACAAGTGAAAGGGATTACAACCTTTGTAGATCCGGTCCTCCACTTCTTTAGCTCGGTGATGACGTTCCTCCACTGTGATCATCGGGATCCTGGACTCTAGCGTTGGTTTTATCGGAGAAATGATCGGGTTAGGTCGTTGACTTCGATGCCGAAGATGATCTACGTCGAAGCTACTCAAACTCAACCTCCATCTTCACAAGGTCATGAAACTTGTGAAGATAACACACTCTACTACATGGCAAGTGGTAGAGAATGAAGAAATAGGAAGTAGGTTCACTTTAGAATTGGATTTCTCACTCTAAATCTCATGGCACCATTAGAGGTAGTAAGCTTTCTTCTTCCTGAAGAAGAAGAAGAAGAAAGAAAAATGATAAGAATAATGAATAAAAAATGAAACTTATTCTTTTAATTATGGTACCATGGTTGAGTTAAGCCCTCATGCTTAACTTGTGTAGAGAATTAACCAAAGTATTGGGTTAAGGGTTGGGTTAACAAGCATCCTAAAGAAATAACAAAAGAAATTGACTTTCTCAAAGTTTCTTCAAGCTTCATGAAGCTTGATAACTTTAACCAAAGTCTTATTTCTTTTGTTATTTGTTAGGAAATTAGTAAACCCTAATTTAACCTCAATTTGGTTTAAGTCTCATACACACAACTTGTATGTATCATCAAGCATGATACAAACATGTACACTTGCATATATCACATATAAACAATGTGCACATTCAAGTGAGAAAATCAATCTTAACTGAACCAATACTAGTTAATATAAAGCAATATATCAAATATATAATTATACATTAAATTATTAAATCAACACTTGATTTAACGAACCGGTCATATTGCATATAACCGACTAATATCTTGTGTATCAATGTATCGAATCAACATTTGATTCGGTAACCCGGCTATATCTTATATAACCGTCCGATGATACAAATCGCGAGAATAGAATTCAGTATCACATACTGGTATTATTCTCGGTCCCGCACATATCTCAAATGCGCTTCTATTTCGTTTCGCTTGAGCCAGGAAAGCTCTGTGTAGGACTCTAAAGACTCGTCAATACGCCGGTAGTAAGTGATGATCATATCAAACACCCACAAGCCGCAAGCGGTCTGCTAAACGTAACGGCCACCCGGGTATTGAGCGATCAGAAGATCAACGAGCAAGCCCGCTCACACTCCTATGAATCCAACCAGTAACACTTACCATACAGTCCGGTCTGTTCGTCTGATATGTCGCATATCTCGCCTAGGGGTTGTAAACGTCAGACCCCAGTAGCTTGATAAGTCATGCCGATGTAAGGTCCATAACAAGCGTGAAACTACTGATAACTCTTACTAGTATATCACTGCAACACTGGCCAGGGATTTCCAGTTATGGCCAGTCGAGCATAGCGCAACATCAACCCCCAATACCGGGAGAGACGAATCCCCTCCTATCGCTCATTGCCTCCATGTGAATCGGGACTGTACCCAAAAACCACCTGTTTGCATGACTCAGTAGAGCCATGGAAGGGTGGAAATCAAAGCACAGTGGGAGACACACAAGACTCTATGACGATCTCGGATCAACAGACTAAGCTGTACCAGTGTCACCAGAGAACTGCCATCTGACGTAAGGTATAATACCATCTGGGAGTTCTCGGGGAGTCCGTTCAGTGTACCCAGTCTCCGCTGAGCTCCCGCATACCATCTCTGATGTCAAACACCAATGGATATGGGATCATCCATCGCCCATCACATGGGTCGAGAAGATATACGCTAGTCTACTCTGGAATATCGATGCCCTATCTTGATATTCCCACGACTAGGAACATTGAAAGATGTACTCATGGACTACCCAGGCCCCACTAGTATGATCTGCATCATAGTCCTGGAAGTCGAGCACATATCCTAAGGGCTTTATCAACATGTAATAGAGAGACAGAAGGTATTCATGTTAAGATAAAGAGCAACCAGATAGCATACTATCATGTCGAGCAAGAAAGTCATACCTATATATGTCCCAGCATCCACTACAATATACATCCTGTGTACAGTAATGGCCTCTAGGGCTACATATAACTAACAAGAAGAACAAGATAGCATACTATCATGTCGAGCAAGAATGTACACTGAATATATATATATACATGTATAAATACATCCACTATCATATAATGGCCTCTAGGGCATACATATATCCAACAATCTCCCACTTGCACTAAGGCCAATTATTGGCGTATCTCATACCCAACATCTCAAAAAGTCGCTCATGTTGTGGCTGAGGGAGGGCCTTGGTGAGTGGATCCGCTGTGTTATTCTTTGTGTCTACTTTCCTAATCTCGATCTCGCGGCGATCTACAATCTCCCGGATCAAATGAAAGCGCCTCAGGATGTATCTGGACCGCTGATGGGACCTTGGCTCCTTGGCTAACGCCATAGCCCCATTATTATCACTATACAATAGTATTGGATCAATAATGTTTGGAACTACTCCTAGCTCCGAGACGAACTTCTTCATCCAGACGGCTTCCTTGGCGGCATTATTCGCAGCAATCCTCCATCGTAGAGTCTGCAACGGTATCCTGTTTGGAACTCTTCCAACTTACCGCCCCTCCATTGAGGGTAAATACAAACCCAGAGATAGATTTGTTGTCGTCCTTATTGCTCTGGAAGCTTGAATCGGTAAAGGCCTCCATTTGGAGATCTCCATTACCATACACCAAGAACAATTCTTTAGTCCTTCACAAGTACTTAAGAATGTTCCTCACAGCTATCCAGTGATTCTCCCCTGGGTTGGATTGATACCTGCTTACAACACTAAGTGCATAAGCTACATCTGGGCTTGTACATAACATCGCATACATTATAGATCCTACTGCCGAAGCATAGGGAATAATGCTCATGTGAGCTCTCTCTTCATCGGTCTTTGGGCAAGAGTCCTTGGAGAGAGTGATCCAATGGCAAGCGGGTAAGGCACCCCGCTTGGAGTCTTCCATACTAAACCTTTTTAGGATGGTGTTAATGTACCTGATTTGGGAAAATCCTAATAACCTCTTGGATCTATCCCTATAGATCCTAATGCCCAGAATGTATGTGGCATCACCCAGGTCCTTCATGGAGAACCTTAGTGATAAGAAAGATTTGACCGACTGTAGCATAGGAATATCATTTCCTATCAGAAGAATGTCATCCATGTACAATACGAGGAATGTGACAGCTCTCCCTACAGCCTTCTTATAAACACAAGGTTCATCTGGATTTTTGATGAAATCAAACTCTTTGATAATATCATCGAAACAAATGTTCCAACTTCGTGATGCCTGCTTTAACCCATATATGGATTTAAGCAATCTACATGCTTTCCCGCTGCTCCTACTGTCAATGAAGCCCTCTGGCTGATCCATATAAACGCATTCTTCTAAATCTCCATTTAGAAATGCTGTTTTAACGTCCATCTGCCAGATTTCATAGTCGTAGTGAGCAGCAATAGCAAGTAGGATCCGAATGGATTTAAGTATGGCTACCGGAGAAAAAGTCTTGTCATAGTCCAAACCTGGTCTTTGACGAAAACCTTTCGCCACAAGTCTTGCTTTATAGGTCTCTACCTGCCCATCTACACCAATCTTTCTTTTAAAGATCCATTTGCACCCCACAGGTTTTATCCCAGGGGGTACAACGTCCAAAGTCCATACTTTGTTGGTGTACATAGACTCCATTTCGGATCTCATGGCATCCAGCCACTCTACAGAGTCTCCACTCGTGATAGCTTGCTGAAAGCTGGTAGGATCATCATCATCCATGATGCAGTCTTCTCTGTCACCATCAATGAGGAAACCGTAGTACCTCTCCGGTAGGAAAGAAGTCCTACCAGACCTACGGAGTGGCCGATGTTCCTCAGTTTCTATTGCAACAGCCGGTTCAACCAAGTCGTCATTTGTAGTTTGTGTCTCTAGAACCTCTTCTAGATCTACCACATTGCCATCAGCTTTATCTATGAAAAACTCTTTTTCCAAGAATGTGGCATACTGGGAAACAAACACCTTTTGTTCTTCCTTGTGGTAGAAAAGATATCCATAAGAATTCTTTGTATACCCCACAAAATTACACATGACCGACTGTGTCTCGAGTTTGTCCGGATTCTTCTTTTTAACATAGGCCGGGCAACCCCAAATCTTAATTCTCTTAAGAGATGGTCTCTTCCCATGCCATATTTCATATGGTGTGGTAGACACAGTTTTGGTTGGGACCCTGTTCAGTAGAAACGCTGCAGTCTCCAATGCATGCCCCCAAAATAAGACGGGTAACTCAACATCACTCATCATGGATCGGACCATATCTAATAGGGTCCTATTCCGTCGTTCTGACACACCGTTGTGCTGTGGTGTGTAAGGAGGAGTGAGCTGAGAGAGAATCCCATTCTCTTTTAGGAAGTCTGCAAACTCCGTACTGAGGTACTCCCCACCTCGATCTGATCGAAGCATTTTGATACTCAAGCCGGTTTGTTTTTCTAGTTCGAGTTTATATTCAGTGAATTTCTCAAAAGCTTCGGATTTGTGCTTTAATAAAAATACATGACCGAATCTTGAGAAATCGTCAGTGAAAGTAAAGATGTATGAAAAACCGCCTCTAGCCTGTGTAGACATTGGCCCACATACATCACTATGTATGAAGCCAAGGAGCTCATTAGCTCTTTCTCCGTGTCCGGTAAACGGAGTTTTAGTCATTTTACCCTTGATACAAGACTGGCAAGTCGTATAAGATTTATATTCAAAAGGGTTTAAATATCCATCTTTGTGTAACTTGTTTAGTCTTGTTTCGTTAATATGACCAAGTCTACAGTGCCAAAGAAAAGCTTCATTTATTTCTGAAAGTTTTCTTTTATTAGTATGTTGCATGCTGAAAACTGTGTGTTGATTTAGGACGTATATCCCGTTATTAAGCGTACCATACCCAACCAATATTTGATTCAGGTGAATGTTCATAACATTGTTCTGCAATACAAAATTATATCCTTCATTGTCTAACAAAGAAACGGATATTATATTACAAAGCATACTAGGTACAAAATAAAATGGGTTCAAAACCAATATACACCCAGACGGCAACCCCAAATGATACCCTCCCACTGCAACTGTATGTACATTGGAACCATTTCCAACGCGGAGAGTATGGTCACCTGTCTTCAAAACCTTGCTATTTCTCAGCCCCTGCATAGAATTGCAAATGTGAGAACCTGAACCGGTATCTAATACCCAGGAAGCAGAGTTTATTGAAAAACAGTTTTCTGTCACAAACACACCTGAAGCGGAAGCATCCCCATGCTTCTTCTTGAGATTTAAGTACTCCGTGCAGTTGCACTTCCAATGTCCTGTTTTGTGGCAGTGATAACATTCCCCTTTCCCCGATTCTCCAGCTTTAGACTTGCCCTTCCCCTTAACCTTTTTAACTCCACCCCTAGGCTTGGTGGGCTTCTTCTTCATCTTTCCCTTAGCCTTAGCCTTTGGGCGATAAGAGGAAGATTGCCCAACACTCAAAATGGGAGTTTTCACTGATTTCAGTGTGCTCTCTGCACTCCTTAACATATTAAGGAGTTCAGGTAGTTCCTTCTCCATATTGTGTATGTTGAAGTTAACTATAAATTGAGCAAAGGTGGAGGGGAGGGACTGCAGAATAATATCCGTATATTGTTCATTGTCCATCGTCCATCCAAGGTCCTCAAGCTCTTCTATGAGAGTTATCATCTTAAGAATATGGTCTTCTATTGGTGTGCCAGGGGCCATTCGCATCTGAAACAATTTTCTTGATGCTTCGTATCGTAATACGCGGGATTGCTCTCCATACAACTCCTTTGTATGGAGGAATATGGCGTGAATGTCCATATTCTCGTGCTGCTTTTGATGTGTGTTATCCATCGATGCAAGCGCGAGGCATTTGGCCGTGGCACAGTCAGCGTCCCATATCTTGCGGACTTCAATATCCGCAACTGAGGATTTTGGACCTGGGATGGGCGGGGCAGGAGCCGTGAGGACATATGATACTTTATCATAAGTCAAGGCAATGTTCAGATTCCTCAACCAGTCTTTCTAATTGGCCCCATTCAGTTTATTTTTATCTAGTAGAAGTTTGAGTCCTGTCATTGGTATCTGCCATTAAGAGAGAGAAAAGAATACACTCAGCGAAAACTCTTGCAAAGATCAGATTGGTTATTATCTTATCTAATCGATGTCTCCCACTGCTTTAATCAAGTTATTCTTTCAAACCCTAAAAAGAAAACTAGCCAGGATTAATTACAGTCTACAACTTCGCCAACTGTTCAGCCAGGCCAGTGTCGGTACTTAAGAGAGGTTCCCCATGCTTTCGCACGGACCTAATTAAAGTAAACCTCGTCCTCCCAGAGGCGTAGCCTCGTTAACACCTTTCTAGACACCTAATGGGTTAGCTAATTGTAAACTGCAAAACTCTCCTGGGAGCAACTATTGCCCATAGTGGGATCGGGATCCAACCATCATATGGAAGGTATGCAATCTCATTGCAAATTTCAACTATTGAAATTCCCGATGTGGTTTTTACCCCTAGTACCTATGACCATAACTATGGTCAACAAATCATAAGTACTAGTCAAGTTCTACCCGTCATTTCTTGATTAATTAGACCCACTCACATGACCCTTAACTATAGTCAACAAAGTCGCATGAATGTCCTAATTAATCTGCATCATGTGCAGTGTAGGGAGACATCATTTAGCTACCGTACACTATGCCTTAACTATAGTCAACAAACATAGCACGAATACTAAGTACTCTACTTCCTAAAATGACGGAGGGTTGCGGATGATTTTTAAGAAAATCTTTAACGCTTTGAACTTGATATCGTCATAGAATCAAATGGTTTTCAAAAGGAGTGGCTTGAGCTCCGCAGTTTTGAAAAGTAGCTTTTTCATAAAGAGCCGAGTGGTTTTCAAATCCGATTCTACAACATCTTTTTAGGTTTATTTTCTTTACATTAATCATATTAATGTAGCCCCATCATTTAAGTCCTTAAGCCAATCACAGAAAAGAAACGAAAATACAACGTACGCATATGCCATCCGCATTCGCCGCAATGGTCCGTTATGCACCGTTAGGTTACTTAACTAACGGCATACCGGGACGAGACTAGCGCGGGTGTAAAACATAAGCAACGTCTACTATATATCTTATATATAATATATCATTCGTCTCAGATATCACATCACAGAATACAGGCAGCAGAAACACACATATGATAATATAGGATATACTAGGACGTTCGTATTTAGTATTTAGCCAACAATAGAAAATACGGATTCCACAGTCACGATGAATAGCCAAGCCCACACCCCTAGACCCCTACGAGAGCGTCAAGCGACCCTACTAATTCTGGAGTTTAGGAGACCTGGTCTCGACTCCTCGAGATGGCCTCCCTCTGAACCCCAGAACCCGGTCACTTGTGCTCCCCTCCTTGGGTCTATCCTAATGCGGAAAAGTAAATAATATACAACACTGGTGACATCAACCTCAACCCGGAAGTGCCGCAAATAAAAGAATATTACATTACATTTGAATTTTACATGAATGAGAAGAAAACTCTCATCTCACATAAAACGCCCGGCTATTCAATCGCGACAATCCTACACATCATATCACAGCAACAAATAATATCTTATATCATCAACGTAAGTAAGTATGCTTACACCGATCGTCGTTGATGTATAGCAACGAAAACCGGCAATACAACTACATACTACACTTACAGTCACAGAAAAGAAAGTGTAAAACTACAACATTTGGAATCCACAATCACTTTAGACATCGTAAATCTGAAATATCACATATTTCGCATTTCATGCCTAACTATATGAATTCCACATATTGTATCACATTCCAGATAAATAGACAGTATTAAACTTTCCGATCGAATAATCAAATACCCAAGATTTCCTAAATAGCTCAACACTTGAGCGGAGTTCAAGAATCCCAGAATGTGTCACAGTAGCAGTGGTCCAGCCGGAGAAGGGTCAAGCCAACGCCTCACATGTGGCACGCCGCACTGCCCCAAACCCTAAGCTTTAGAGGCAGTTCAGACGGTCACATAATCGAGTTAAGGTTTGTGTTCTTCTAGAGGGTCCACCACATTACTTGCACGTATTTCCGAAAGATTTAAACTCAAGAAAAATTCAACACTTGAAAGTTTTTCATGCCGGGAAAAAGTGAGTTAATGATATCCGTTCGAACTTTTTAATACTTTCTAAATTACCCGAAAACAGCACAAAATTAAATTTTCCGTTCGAATCAATGAATCCAAAATAATCTCCAGAACACTCAACACTTGAGTCAGATTAAAAATACCCAAAATTATGTACAAGCAAGGTATAGCCGCGGTTCCGCGGCGATATGTACGGACCATGGTTTCATTTTTTTACAGTTATGCTTATATTTTCCTGCTGAATTTTTTAAGTATTTTTACTTCAGAAAAAATCCAGTTTTAAAAAAAGTCCAGAGAAGGGTCAAAATCCGTATTTCGTAGTTCGATCGGAGTTCTAATTTTGCCTAAACGTCGCCTAAAGCTCTAGCTTGGCTCTGATACCATGAAGGGTTTCCTACAGCACCACTACAAGGGTTTGGAGGCAACACACATGCCATATTTAAATTTTATATGGTGCTAAGGAAACTATCTTAAGGATCATGCTAGAAAATTTAGGGCAACTTAACTTTAACAACAACACAAGTAGTAAAAGCTAGGGTTTTGAGAGTACAACCTTTGTAGCTCCCTACGCTAGACTCCTTGGCTACTTGAGGGTTGGAAAAAGGTTCGCTTGAGATCCTCTAGGTCCACGACGATCCACCCGGAGTCCTCTTTGTCCAAGCTTGAAGCTCCACTAGATCAAGAGAAGAAATGGAAACTAACACTCTACACTAATGGGCAAGACTAGTGTAGAATGGTGATGTGGTTTGTTTTCTCACTTCAAAATCCTAACTTGGTGACTCTTTTGCTCACTTGAGAAAACTAGAGAGCAAGAGAGAAAGGTGGAAGAAGATGATGGCTCGTAAAGAGCTCAAGATAATGATAAACTTGTGAATAAAAATGAGAAATGAGAATATTTATATTTTCTCTTTCCCATTCTTAACCATAGTTATAAAATATCTAGATATTTAGTTTGGATCAAAAATGGCCATAGAAAATGAATCATAGTTAAACCAAAGGGTTAGTGAAAGAATAAAATATTAAACCATGATAACAATTTCCATTTCCATTTTTCTTTTCCAAAAAATAATATCCATATATTTTATAAATGGTGTGAGTCTTATATTGCCACCATCCACTATATCAACAACCATGATAGAATGATGTATGCTTGTATGTGTGCATGCACATCCATATGTGCATGAATGAGAATAAATGCATACATGCATGCATACAACCAAAAAGACAAGAAAGGGTTTTAAAGTGAGAAACTAATGGTCAATGATAAATCAACACTTGATTTAGCAAACCGGTCATATCGCATACGACCCGACCAAAAGCAAACCGCCCGATCAATATACGGTATCTCATACGCGCATTTTAACCGGGTCCACGCGCTATCTCATATGCGCACCACATCGTTTCGCCTGGACTAGGCAACTCCATTGTGGGACTCTGAGACTCGTCAATACGCCGGCAGTGGGTGATGATCATATCAAGCACCCCCAAGCCGCAAGCGGTCAGCTAAACGTAACGGCCACCGGGGTATTGAGCGATCAGAAGAAAACAAGCGAACCTGTCACAACTCCCGTCGGGCCAACCGGCAACACTACCGTACAGTCCGGTCTCTTCGTCAGATATGCTGCATATCGAGTCTAGGGATGGTAACGTCGACCCCAATAACTCAATAAGTCGTGCCGATGAATGGTCTATAACAGATCGAGAAACTACTGATAACACTTATCAGTAAATCTCAACAGCCCTGGCCAGGGACTTACTGATATAGCCAATCGAGCACAGCGCAGCATCAACTCCTAATACCGTGAGAGACGAAACCCCTCCTATCGCTCATCTCCTTCGGGTGTCTCGAGACTGTACCCAACGGCCACCTGTTTGCACGACTAAGTAAAGCCGTGGTAGGGTGGTAATCAAAGTACAGTGGGAGAACACACAAGACTCTATGACGATCTCGGGTCTACAGACTAAGCTGTACCAGTGTCACCTGAGAACTGCTATCAGACGATAGATATAATTCCATATAGGAGTTCTCGGTGAGTCCGTCCAGTGTACCCAGTCACCACTGAGCACCCGTATACGATCTAGATGTCAAACATCGATGAATGTGGGAACATCCATCGCCCATCTTATAGGTCTAGTATCATATAGGCTCGTCTACTCTGGTATATCGATGCCCCGTCTCGATACACCGACGACTAGGGACATTCCAGGATATGCTTATAAACTACAGATGTCCCACTAGTATGATCTCTATCATAATCACAGTAGTCAAGCCTATATACTCAAGGCTTTATCAACATGTGTGAATGAATAAAAGCATGACCAAATCAACATGCCAGATAAAGAAGAACCAGATAGCATACTATCATGTCGAGCAAGAATGTACACTGAATATATATATATATATATATACATGTATAAATACATCCACTATCATATAATGGCCTCTAGGGCATATATATATCCAACACGGACTTATAACAGTTATAAGTGGGAGCGGGACTAACGTTCCCCTGCTCAGTATAAAAAGCGGGTTCAGTCAATACATCCATATTATTATCTTGATTAAGGCCTTGCATGGTCGCTACCTGGAGAGAGAGAAAAGAAAACACTTTAGCGTATGCTCTTGCAAGATTAGATTGGTTATTATCTTACCTAATCAGGATGGCTCCCACTACTTTTTTATCAAATCTTCCATAAAACCCTAAAAGGTAAGACTAGCCGGGATAAATTACACTTTACAAGTTCGCCAATTTTTCAGCCAGGTCGGTGTTGGTACATTGAGGTAGGTTCCTCATGCTTTCGCACGGACCTAATTAAAATAAACCTCGTTTTTCCATAGGCATAACCCCGTTAACACCTTTCTAGACACCTACTTGATTGGCTAGTTGTCATGTGTAAAACTCTCCCAGGAGTAACTCTTACTCGCAGTGGGTATCAGGATCCAACTATCTCATAGGAGATATGCAATCTCATTGCAAATTTCAACACTTGAAATTCCCGATAATGCTTTTACCCCTAACGTGCTATGAGCTTGACGAATGCCAACAAACCATAGTTCGCAAGTCAAGTTCAACCCGTACATTTCTTGATTGAATTAAACCCACCAGCACGACCCTTGACAAAAGCCAACAAAGCCGTACGACTACCCTAACCCAATCGCATCATATGCTGCAGATAAGCAGTAAATAGCTACCGCACACTACGCTTTGACGAAAGCCAACAAACGTAGCACGAATACTAAATATTACTTATCTGAAATGTTGGAGGGCTACGCAAGTTATTTAAGAAAACATATTGCGTAATGAACTTGATATCGTTGTAGAAACAAGCGATTTTGAAAAGGAGTGTTTTTGAGGTTTTTTCTAGTTTCGCTAAAGAGGTCACTCCCAATGAAGGGATCTCGGCTCTTTCCTTATCGAATAAGGTACAGGATATTTCAAAAATACCGCAGCGCAAAGCAAGAACTATAGAAGCAATCAAAAATTAAACCGTGAGTTTGTAGCATCTGCCAATTTTGCTAAAGAGGTCACTCCCGGTGAAGGGATCTCGGCTCTTTCCTCATCGAATAAGGTGTAGGGTATATCACATATACCACTATGCAAAGCAAAAACTGTAGTTACCTTTTTTATAAATTTGATTCTACAACATCTTTTAGATTTCTTATCTTTTATTAATATCATTAATATATCTCATCATTTATGCTTCCTAAGCATCACAGAAGAAACGAAAATACAACGTACGCTTATACCATCCGCATTCGCCTCAATGTTCTGTTATGCATCGTTATGTTACTTAACTAACGGCATACCGGGATAGGACTAGCACCGATGTAAAACATAAGCAACGTTTATTATATATCATATATACAATAATAAAGCATTCATCTCACGCATATAATATGATCACATCACAGTATATCAGTAGCAGAAGAAACATATGAAATTGGATTTACTAGGAGGTCCGTGTTTAATTTCGAGCCAGTATAAAACACGCATTCGACGGTCGCGATGAATAGCCAAACCCACATCCCTAGACCCCTACGAGAGTGGCAAGTAACACTGCCAATTCTAGGGTTAGGAGACCCGTCTCGACTCCTCGAGATGGCCTCCCACTGGACCCTAGAACCCGGTTACTTATGCTCCCCTCCTTAGGTCTACCTAATGCGGAAAAGTAAATAATATACAATGGTGACATCATCCTCAACCCGGAAATGCCCCAATAAAAGAATATTACATACATTGAATTTTACATGAATGAAAATAAAAGCTCTCATCTCACATAAAACCCCCGGCTATTCAGAACACGACAATCCAATATAACATATCACAGCAACACATAATATCTTATATCATCAACGTAAGCAAGTATGCGTATCCCGATTGTCGTTGATGTATAGCAACGAAGCCGGCAATACCCCACATACTTCACTTACGGTCGCAGAAAAGAAAGTGAAAAACTACAACATTTGAAATCCATAATCTCCTTAGACATCGTAAACCCGAAATATCACATATTACGGATTTCATGCCTAACTATATGAATTCCACATATTGTATCACAATCACAGAATATCATGATGATGTTTAACGTTTCGATCGAATCAACATACACTCACAAATTACCCCCATGAGCTCAACACTTGAGCAAAGTTAAAACACTCAAAAATCGTGCCACGGTGTCTATGGACCAGCCTAGAAGGAGTTAACCAATGCCTCAACTATGACACCACGGAACTACGGCAAACCATAGGGTTCAATCGCGGTTCCGTGGGCATAGAATCGAGTTAAGGTTAGTATAATCTTCTAAGGGGTCCATAGGGATACTTGCACGATTTTACGAATACAATCAACTCCGGAAAATTACAACAATTGGAAATTTCAGCGGGGTACAAAATGTGGTGTTCGAAGTTCGATCGAACTGCTAAATATAATCAAGGTTACCAATACAGTGTTAAATTATACGACTACGAAGCACTACGAATTAGCCCAGGTCAAACTAATCATCACATTAAAATTGGGCTAAACAAACAATACTAGGAAACCTAAAATGAAGACACCAGAGCACAAGAGGAATACGGGGAGCAGGGGAGGCAAGGGGCCGGCCAGGCCGGAATCCCTAGCTTGGTGCTCGGCCAAAATCCGACCACCCTCCCTCATATTTCACCCATGTTCATAAGATGGCCCAAATATCATTCTGCACTTGTTTGAAAATATTTTAAAGGACCTTTTTGAAAATTTACAGAGAGCAAAATGGGGGTTTCATAATACCGTATTTCGTAGTCGATTTCATTTTCGTATTTGTTTTAACACCGTGTCTAAAATTCTAGCTTGGCTCTGATACCACTGTTGGGTTTCCCTTACACCTAGTCTAGGGTTGGGTAGCATCACGCATGCCATTTTAAAAATTAGAGAGGTGCAAAGAAAACAAACCACGAATCTTTACTAGAATTTCTAGGGTAACAAAGTCTGTATCACATACAAAGAACTATCTATCACATAGAGTTTAGAATTACAACCTTTGTAGTCCATTCTTTCGCTTTATAAGCTCCGTGTTGAGGTCCCTTCGCTGCGATCATGAAGAACTCAGTCTCTAGAGAGGCTCCATGAGATGAATGAGGCATCTTGCTTGTAGTCTTCATGATCTAAGATGATCTACCTTGAAGAATCTCTAACCCAAGCTTACACTTCACTAATGAAGTAATTAGAGAAGTGAACACCCTAATCTAAGTAGCTAGAATAGATGAGGATGATGAAGTAGGAATATTACTCTCTTTTGTTTTCAATTTCTCACTATTAATCACCACAACACAAAAAGCTAGCAAGCTTTTTTCAAGGAGGAAAAAGAAGAAAGAAAACCTTTTATGATGAATAATGAATTGTTGTTATGGTTATAATTGCAACCATGGGTTAAGAATGAGATCCTTAACCCTTGTAGAGAATAAACCTTGGGTTGAGGGTTTGGGTTGGGTTAACAAATATCTTCACAAAATATCAAAGAAAAATGACAAAGTCAAAGCTTCATGAAGCTTTCTTAACCCTCATCCAAATAGTTAACCCTAATCCAAACCCTAACTTGGTTTAACGTCAAAATCCATGTTACATTTGTAACCCTAACATGTTACAATATTATATATCATATATATAATATATATATATAACAAAAGAAAATGATACAATTAACATATATCGCATATAGATCAATGTATTACCCGGTGAAAAAAAGAATCTATAAAGCGAGCTTATATTAGTTAATGTAACGTAATAAATCAGATATATAATTATACATTAAATTATCGAATCAACACTTGATCCGATAATCCGGCTATATTACATATTACCGACTAATATAACATGTACCAATTCATCGAATCAACACTTGATCCGATGACCCGGCTATATCACATATACCCGGTCGATATCACATATCACGAGAATTGAATATGGTATCTCATATCGTATTATTCTCTGTGCCGCACATATCACATATGTGCTCCTACTCCGTTTTTCCTGAGCCAGGAAACCTCTGTGTAGGACCCTAAAGAATCGTCAATACGCCGGCAGTAGGTGATGATCAAACCAAACACCCATAAGCTGCAAGTGGTCAGCTAAACGTAATAGCCACCCAGGTATTGAGCGATCAGAAGATCAACAAGCAAGCCTGTACATTCTCCTGTGAATCCAATCAGTAACACTACCGTACAGTCCAGTCTTTTCGTCTAGTATGTCGCATAACAAGTCTAGGGGTGGTAAACGTCAGACCACAGAAACCGATAAGTTGTGTCGATGTGAGGCTCATAACAGGTCAAGAAACTACTGATAACTCTTACTAGTAGCACTCAATATCATCCCTGGCCAGGGACTTCCAGTTATAGCCAATCGAACATGGCACAACATCAACTCCCTATACCGGAAGAGACGAAACCCCTCCTATCGCTCATTGCTTCCATGTGATTCGGGATTGTACCCAAAAGACACCATTTTCCATGCCCTCTTGGACGTGGTAAGGTGGAAATCAAAGCACAGTGGGAATCACACAAGACCCTATGACGATCTCGGGTTTACAGACTAACCTGTACCAGTGTCACCGGAGAACTACTATCTGACGATAGGTATAATACCATCTAGGAGTTCTCGGCGATTCCGTTCAGTGTACGCAGTCTCCACTGAGCACCCGTACACCATCTTTGATGTCAAACACCGATGGATATGGGATCATCGATCGCCCATCATATCGGTCAAGATGCGTATACGCTAGTCTACTCTGGTGTATCGATGCTCTGTCTCGATACACCCTCGACTAGGAACAGTTATATGATGTACTCGTTGACTACCCTGGCCCCACTAGTATGATCTCATCATAGTCCTAGTAGTCAAGTACATATCCCAAAGGCTTTATCAACATGTGAGAGTAAGAAAGTAAACCAATAAAAGTCAACATGTTACGACAGAGTGAAACCAAATAGCATACTATCATGTCGAGCAATAAAGTCCTCTCATATATATTATATATCCAAGCATCCACTATAATATATATCATATGTACAACAATGGCCTCTAAGGCATATATATAACTAACATGGACGATGAGGAAAGTACATGGTACTTTGATATGAGTCGATGAGATTAGGCATGATGCCACGAGATCGGTGATGTGATATGGTTCGTATTATGAGATACGACATAATGTTATAGCGGGTCTTTAGGCGATGTGTTTTCATACACACGCATATATATATATATATATATATATATATATATATATATATATATATAGATGGTATCAGTATGTACTAGACATTAGATCAGTACCCAGTTCACGATATGGTGATAAGGATACCAGATAAATGATGAGATAAATGTGATATTCGACCCGTACCCAGATTGTGATGCCGTACGTTAGATTTACCGTACGAGCTATATATTGATGACAGATCCGCACTTTGACTCGAGGATGTCATATTATATATTGTATTGTATGTGATACTATTGAGGCGGGATTACCGACTATTATATTTATATATATATACTCAGATTTAGGTGGTTTTCCTTACCCTTTCGACTAGTATGTTAGTTTAGTCCTGTAGTTTACTTGTAGATGTTAGACTAGACTCGAGTAATACCTATTTCAAAAACTAACGAATCGTGAGTATTTTAAAGACAGGCCAAGGGATGCTACGGATATTTCAAAGGACGTACATTTCGTAAAAACAACGTAGCCCCTATTTTCTAAACACCACGATTCGTGCGATTTCAGATACTAAAAACTGTATGACTCGTATATAGGAATGTATAATTCGTTATTGCTGCATTTACTATTAATTTACCTTTTATTCTGCTGTTCGCATTGCATTGTATGTCTGTATGTATTTTCATGAGTAATGATAAAACCTGTTGTTAGGACACCAGCACCATTACCAATGATGTGTATGCTCCACGTACACATGCTTGCCAGCTCACACACATCTTCATCGGTAATTGCTATGTCACGTACACTTTATAGAACATTACTTCATTGACATAGCTTGCTAGCTGATAGTCCCTATATGTTATTGTTTTCATATGCTAGTTTAGTTATTGCATTCTTTGCTTGATATCAGATGCATTCATATATTCATTGTCATGCAATATTACGAGCCAGTCCGGATTGCCGGAGCCCAATAATATATAAATCATTGTTTATTTAGCCTTGAGATTGGGATTTCGGATTTCCATGAGATTTCTGGATTTGGAGAAACCGCAAGGATTTTATAAAGTGATTATCATTTTAAAATGAAAGTTACGGTTTTCTCATAATACGATTTGGGATATGTACACCATGAGTTTTCTCGGCTCTTGAGTGATATCATACACCCAATTCGATGAGGAGGAGAAACCGTCTGTAGGTTCATGGTGGACCCGGTGCGGTACCCCCGGGCAAGATGGTCGCAGATGATGGCGTTGAGCATGGCAGGGGAGCACTACCGACCGGTGATTTTATTGTGACTCGACGGATATCCGGAGGATACCGATTGGAGTATAGGCCAGTCCGGATTGCCGAAGCCTGAGGTTTTGAGATTTGATGATATGGGCCAGTCCGGATAGCCGGGGCCCTAGATATTGAAATTCGAAGATATAGACCAGTCTTGATTGCCGGAGCCTGAGATATTGAGATATTGGGATTTATGTTTTGTTTCGATTCTTGACACTGATTCTATGTTGATTTCATTAACGATACCTCGATTTATATATACATAAATCTCACTAAGTTAAGAAAACAGTTTTCACATGCATGATGTATTCTGTTTTCATTATATCGCATTCATACCTCATATTTATGATATGTTGCTACCTGAGGCACTGACACGAGCACTTGGTATTACACATATGTATCGATGTTTACCCATGCCATTATTACATGCTTCAGGCTACATCATTTTTGAGGATATATATTTTATGATCGTATTGACCTAGGATTGTGTCATGCATACGATTTCTGCTCGGTGATGTTTTCTACTCACGAGTAGGCAACTCACCCCCGTTGTGCCACAGTTCTTGCAGGTTTTGCCGTACGGGTTTACTTGGCGGCTTTGCTGGCACATTGCTTCTTTCCGGTTGATTGCTTTGGTAGGTGGGTTCACTCGTATCGTGTCGACTATTGTACTTTTATTATATTCAGTTGTATCTAGTAAACTCCATCAACCAGACTTGTATATTTATTAGACTTAGAAGACCAGTGTATTATTTCGACCTTAGAGTCGCTTTGTATTTTTATTGGTTTTCTTGATGTTTTTGAGTTTCCTTTTGAGTTTTGATCCTCGCCCTTCGGCGTTGTATTCTATATTGCTTGCGTGGTTGTGACCGTCAATTGACGAAGAGCTAGCTCCCGCGTAGGGATGCCTTTATTCATATTATTCATGTTGTACCCTTTTGGGGCCAGTATTTACGAAGGAAACTCTGTTGAAATTTTCAGAAACGACATGAGATTTTAAAAATACACATTTCGGCATATATTTTTAAACTACTTGCTTTAAAACTAGACTTTACCTTCTTTCTTCTTTAAAATGGTTTAGAGTTCTGGGATTTTGGCTTACTTGAATTAGATGGGGTCCTATAGACTTCATATGATTCGAGTGCCGGTCACGTGCCATTTCGGGTCGTGACATTTGGTGGGTTTCTTCTTCATCTTTCCCTTGGGCTTGGCCTTCGGGTGAGAGGAGGAAGATGGCCCAGCAATCAAAGTGGAGTTTTCACTGACTTTAGCATGCTCTCTGCACTCCTCAACATATTAAGGAGCTCAGATAGTGACTTCTCCATGTTGTGCATGTTGAAGTTTACTACAAATTGAGCAAAGGTAGGGGGAGAGACTGCAGAATAATATCAGCATATTGTTCGTTTTCCATTTTCCATCCGAGGTCCTCAAGCTCTTCTATAAGAGCTATCATCTTCAGAACATGGTCACCTACTGGTGTGCCAGGAGCCATCCGCGTCTGAAACAGCTTTCGGGACGCTTCGTATCGAAGGACAGGAGATTGCTCCCCATACAACTCTTTTGTATGGAGAAAAATGGATTGTATATCTATCTGTTCGTGCTGCTTTTGATGTGTGTTATCCATCGATGCAAGCACGAGGTATTTGGCCGTGGCACAGTCAGCGTCCCATGTCTTGCGGACTTTCCTATCCGAAACTGAAGATTTAGGACTGTTAGTTATTTGTATGCCCTAGAGGCCATTACTATACATAGGATGTATATTGTAGTGGATGCTTGGACATATATAGGGAGGACTTTCTTGCTCGACATGATAGTATGCTATCTGGTTGCTCTTTACCTTAACGTGTACACTGATTGTCTCTCTGTTACATGTTGGTAAAGCCCTTAGGATGTGTACTTGACTACCTGGACTATGATACGGATCATACTAATGGGGACATGGTAGTCCATAAGTACATCCATCAAGGTCCCTAGTCGTGGGTGTATCGAGACGAGGCATCGATATACCAGAGTAGACTAGCGTATACCTTTTCGACCCATACAGATAGGCGATGGATGATCCCATATCCATTGGTGTTTGACATCAGAGATGATATACGGGTGCTCAGTGGAGACTGGGTACACTGGACGGACTCGCCGAGAACTCCCAGATGGTATTATACCTTACGTCAGATGGCAGTTCTCTGGTGACACTGGTACAGGTTAGTCTGTAGACCCGAGATCGTCATATAGTCTTGTGTGATTCCCACCGTGCTTTGATTTCCACCTTACCACGTCCAAGAGGGCGTGCAAAACGGTGGTTTTTGGATACAGTCCCGAATCACATGGAGGCAAATAAGAGGGGATTCGTCTCTCCCGGTATAGGGAGTTGATGTTGCGCTGTGTTCGATTGGCTATAATTGGAAATCCCTGGCCAGGGTTGCTGAGATTTACTGGTAAGTGTTACCAGTAGTTTCTCGAACTGTTATAGACCTCATATCGACACGACTTATCGAGCTACTGGGGTCTGACGTTTACCATCCCTAGGCATGATATGCGACATAACAGACGAACAGACCGGACTGTACGGTAAGTGTTACTGGTTGGATTCACAGGAGTGTGAGCGGTCTTGCTCGTTGATCTTCTGATCTCTCAATACCCGGGTGGCCGTTAAGTTTAGCAGACCGCTTGCGGCTTGTGGGTGTTTGATATGATCATCACCTGCCGCCGGCGTATTGACGAGTCTTTAGAGTCCTACACAGAGGTTTCCTGGCTCAAGCGAAACGAAATAGGAGCGCATATGAGATATGTGCGGGACCGAGAATAATACCAGTATGTGATACTGTATTCTATTCTCGCGATTTGTATCATTGGACGGTTATATGAGATATTGCCGGGTTACCGAATCAAGTGTTGATTCGATACATTGATACACTTGATATTAGTCGGTTAAATGCAGTATGACCGGATCATTAAATCAAGTGTTGATTTAATGATTTAATGTATAATTATATATTTGATATATTACTTTACATTAACTAGTATTTGTTCACTTAAGATGGATTTTCTCACTTGATGTGCACAAGTAGTATATGTGATATATTTTTGTGCACCAGATTGTATCATGTTTGATGATACATGCAAACTTGGGTGTATGTTTGCTTTAAACAATCTTTAGGTTAATGGTTAGGTTTTAATTTGTTTTATTTATTTTCTTTATTCATTTTGGCAAGAATAAAGTGGAGGCTTGGTTTGTTTTATTCATGAAGCTTCATGAAGCTTTGAAAGTCTTTGCCATTTTTTTTTACCTTAACCAAACCATTAAACCTAAACCCTAGTTTATTCTCTACATGTGTTAGCCTCACCCATGGTTGCATTATGATAAGATCACTTGATTTATGATTATTCATTAATTCTTTTTCTATTCTCTTCTTCTTCTTCTTGATGAAGAAAAAGAAAGCTTGCTTGAAAATTATCAAGTGATGAATCCAAGTGAGAAATCCGAATCCAAGTGAGAAATCACTTCCTATTTCTTCATCCTCTACCACTTGCCATGTAGTAGAGTGTGTTATCTTCACAAGTTTCATGACCAAGTGAAGATGGAGCTTGAGTTAGAGCTGCCTCGATGTAGATCATCTTCGGCATCAAAGTCAACGACCTAGCACGCTCATTTCTCCGACGAAACCATCGCAAGAGTCCGGGATCCCGGTGATCACAGCGAAGGGACCTCATCACGGAGCTAAAGAAGTGGTGGACCGGATCTACAAAGGTTGTATTTCCATTCGCTTAGTGTAAATGTGATTTACTTTCATTTTGTTTCGCCTAAACTCTTGTTAACGATCTTGCTAAGGGTTGTTCGGCATGTAGAAAATTTGAATTTGGCATGGTTGATGCCTTGTGGAACCTCTTGAGTGTGCCTAGGAACCCTACAGTGGTATCAGAGCCTAGCTAGAGCCTTAGGCGAAGTGTAGACGAAATTAGAAGTCCGATCGTACCCGAAACCCTAATCCAAAACCCTTCTCTGTACTTTTTTCAAAACTGTGGAATTTTGTGAATTAAAAATATGCAGAAAAATCAGCAGGGAATTCTATGGACCCATATGCAAAACGAGACCCTAAGTCACTTGAACGGCCGCGGAACCGCGGCAATGACATGACATTAGCGGCGGTTCCGCGGCTAAACTATTGAGTTAGGATTTCTAGTTTGTACAGTTTCCTCCGTATGTGTTTCCTGATGTTTCTGGGTACTTTTAATATATACTCAACAGTTGAGTTTTCTGGGTTGTTTTGGGGATTCGGTGATTCGATCAGATTGTTTAAGTTTGTCTATGTGTTTTTCCGGGTAATTTTAGAATATGTTAAAAAGTTCGACCGGATATGAATACCCAATTTTTCCCCTGCCGGAAAATTTCCAAGTGTTGGATTTTTCCGTGGTTTAAGAACGTTCTAAGTAGTGCAAGTAACGCGATGGACCCTATAGAAGACAACAAACCTTAACTCGATTATGTGACCGTCTTGAACTGCCCTTTGAACCTTAGGGTTTGGGGCAGTACGGCATGCCACATGTGAGGCGTTGGCTTGACCCTTCTATGGCTGGACCGTCGGTACTGAGGCATGAAGTGAATATTTTAAAACTAATTTCATGTGTTGAGTTGTTCCGGGAAAACTTGGGTGTTTGATTGTTCGATCGGAAAGTTTAACATTTTCTATTTATCCGGAATGTGATACAATATTTGGAATCCACAAGTAGTTATGAGATAACTGATTTGGATGATATAAACATAGCAGTTTAGTCTCACATGATTTGTTGCCACGGAATTTTGATACGATCAAAAGTCCGTCGCAATCACGTAGCGTACGCGGATACTCGCTGGTAAACTTAATAGACAGCTACACCCCATAGCCCCGACCAAGTGACTGTAGGAGAGCCCCGTTGCCAAAAGCATCCGTTCGGGTGCTCGCGGCAGCAGTGTTCCGCCTTGGTGCACTTCGTCGACGGCATCGGGGGTGCGGCCGTCTACTAAAGTTTGCGACGAGCGTTCGATCAAAATGTCGGGAATCCTGTTGAATTGCTCGACTTGATATTGAAAAGAGTTTTCGATAATGAGACTAAAATGCGGGGTTTATAATTGTTAGGCATGCGATGTCTAATGAATTCATTTGGTTAGGCATGCAATGTCTAAGGAATTCATTTGGTTAGGCATGCGATGTCTAAAGAGTTTGCGGATTCCAACTGTTGTAGTTTTACACTTTCTTTTCTGTGACCGTAAGTGTAATATGTGATATCGCCGGTTTCGTTGCTATATGTCAACGACAATTGGGATGGGCATATTTACTTACGTTGATGACATGTGATGTTATGTGTTGTTGGATATGTTATAGTGGATCATCGTGTTTGAATAGCCGGGGTTTTTTATGTGAGATGAGTGTTTTTCATTATCATTCATGTAAAAACTTGTATGTAATATTCTTTTATTGGGGCACTTCCAGGTTGCGGAAGATGTTACCATTGTATATTATTTACTTTTCCGCACTAAGATAGACCCAAGAAGGAGAGCACAAGTAACTGGGTTCTGGAGTCCAGTAGGAGACCAACTAGAGGAGTTGAGTCCGGGTCTCCTAACTCTAGAATTGGTAGGGTTGCTTGCCGCTCTCGTAGAGGTCTAGGGGTGTGGGTTTGGCTATTCATCACGACCGTGGAATCCGTGTTTTATACAGGCTCGTATTGAAAACATGCACGTCCTAGTATATCCAATATTTCATATATGATTCTTCTGCTGCGATATCTGTGATGTGATCGTTTGATATGTTGTGATAGATACTATATATAGTATATATGATATATTATATAGACGTTACTTATGTTTTACACCCGCGCTAGCCCTGCCCCGCTCTACCGTTAGTCACCTAACCTAACGGTGCACGAGGGGACATCGAGGCGAATGCTGATGGCATAAGTGTACGTCGTATTTATCTGTGATGTTTAGGTAACTTAAATGATGGGACTTCATTAATATGATTAATGAAAGAAAAGAAACGTAAGATGTTGTGGAATCGAATTTTCAAAAACAGGTAGCTACTGTTCTTGTTTTGCATAGTGGTATATATGATATATCCTGCACCTTATTCGATGAGGAAAGGGCCGAGATCCCTTCACCGAGAATGACCCCTTTAGCAATAACTGGCAGATGTTACACACTCGGTTTGTCTTTTGATTGCTTCTATAGTTTCTGCTTTGCACAGTGATATATATGATATATCCCGCACCTCATTCGACGAGGAAAGGGCCGACGATCCCTTCACCGGGAGTGACCCCTTTAGCAAAACTAGAAAAGCCTAAAAAACACTCCATTTCACAATTCATTCGATCCTACAAGGATATCAAGTTCATTACGCAATAGGTTTTCAGAAAAACCTGTCGTAGCCTTCCGTCATTTCAGATAAGTCCTGCTTAGTATTCGTGCTACGTTTGTTGACCTTGTCAAGGCGCAGTGTGCGGTAGCTAACCAGTATTTATCTGCTTATGTATATGATGCAGATTGGGTTAGGGTAGTCGTACGGCCTTGTTGACCTTGTTAAGGGTCGTGCGGGTGGGTTTGATTTAATCAAGAAATGACGGGTTGAACTTGACTTACGGTCTATGGTTTGTTGACCTTGTCAAGGTCATAGATCGTTTGGGGCAAAATATTATCGGGAATTTCAAGTGTTGAATTTGCAATGAGATTGCATACCTTCTATGAGATAGTTGGATCCCGATACCCGCTGCGAGTAAGAGTTACTCCTGGGAGAGTTTTACACATTACAATTAGCCGATCAAGTAGGTGTCTAGAAAGGTGTTAACGAGGTTACGCCTCTGGGAAAATGAGGTTTACTATAATTAGGTTCGTGCGAAAGCACGGGGGACCTCCCTCAAAGTACCGACATTGGCCTGGCTGAAAGATTGGCGAACTTGTAGCGTGTAATTAATCCCGGCTAGTCTTTCCTTTGAGGGTTTGAAGGAAGATTTGATAAAAAACAGTGGGAGCCATCCTGATTAGATAAAATAATAACCAATCTGATCTTGCAAGAGCATACGCTGAGTGTTTTCTTCTCTCTCTCTCCAGGTAGCGACCATATCACGCCTTAATCAAGATAATAATACGGATGTATTGACCGAACCCACTTGTTATACTAAGCTGGGGAACGTTGGTCCCGCTCCAACTTATAATTGTTATAAGACAGAGCAGGAAATTGGGGAATACCAGATTTCCCGTGCCGCCCAAACGTAGAAAGTGCATGCTGATGCATCTTCTTCGGGTATGTTCATTACAGAGAACTGTTTCTCAGTATCCTTTACGTCCTGGGTATGAGATACCGGATCAGGATCCCACATATGTAATCTGTTACATGGGCTACAGATAAGTAGAGAACTGAGGACGGGTGATAAGTTTCATGAGACAAAAAACGGTGCAAGTGTTGCAGCCAAGTCTGTTGGTCACTGTCACCCTGTATTACTAAAATACATTGATTCTGAACAAATGTTATTAGATACCGAACCTGATGTACAAAATCATATCAGTCTCTTTATTAGAAAAGAAAGGATATAATTTTGTATTGTTGGATAATGTTTTGAACATTTCCTATATCAAAAGTTGATCGGTTCAGGCACGATATCTAAAAGCATTGATGTTCTAAATCGAACTACAGTTCTTAGTATACAGAACACACACAAGAGGAAGAGTTCAGAAATGAACGAATTCTTCTTGAGGTATTGTAGACTAGGTCATATCAATGTGACCCGACTAGCTGAAGTTACATATAGATGCATATTTAAATCAGTTTGAATTTACATCCTGTGAAACTTGCCAGTCATGTCACAAAGATAAGATGACCATAGCTCCGTTTACTGGAAACAGAGAAAGAGTTAGTAAACTCTTGGGATTGATACATGTTGATGTATGTAAGGTCCCCCGTCTACACATGCCAGGACCGGTTCTTTGTACTTCATTACATTCTCTGATGATCTCTCAAGATTCAGTCATATGTTCCTGTTGAAACACAAGTCCGAACTTTTGAGATATTCACAGAATATAAGTTAGAAGTAGAGAACTAATACGGGTATAAGTATTATGTCCTTTGATGAGATCAAGGAGGAGAATACTTGTGCATAGAATTCCTGGACTATTCTAAAGGAGAATGAGATTCTCTCTCAGCATTACTCCTCCGTATACAGCATAGCACGATGGTATATCGGGGCGGAGCAATTGCACCCTATTCGATATGGTGCGCTCTATGATGAGTACTACTGAGTTACCTGTTTCCTTTTGGGGGTTATGCACTTGAGAAGCTGCATACCTATTGAATTAGGTTCGAATCAGATCACAGCCTACCACTCCATATGAGATATGGTATGGAAAAGGCCCATGTATTAAGCTAGTTAAGATTTGGTGTTGACCGGCCTACGTCTAAAAGCAAAATCCGGACAAGGTCAAGGCAAGGTCTGTAATGTAGAACTGGAAAGGTTCCAGCTATACAAACTACAGCAGATGATTTGATAGAACCAAAGGATTCAATAGTTATCAACGAACCTCAGCCTCTCCGCCGATCTAGTAGGGTTCCTCACCCACCTGAGAGATACTTCGGTTTCTCCATGACAGTGGGAGCGAGGATTGCATCATGCGAGGATTGCATCATGAGATGATGACCCAACTAGTTTCGAGCTGGCCATCAGGAGTAAGACTCTATAAGAATGGCTGGATGCTTAGTGATCTGAGATGGAATCCTTATACACCAACAAAGTATGGACTTTGGTTGCTTTATCTGAAGGGTTAAATCCCTATCAGGAGCAAGTATATCTTGAGAAGATTACTTGGTGTACATGGAAAGGTTGAGACTTTCAAAGCTAGACTTGTTAAAGGTTTGCATCGTAGACCAGTTGTGGATAATGATGAAACCTTTTCCAGTGGCTATGCTTAAGTCCATCCGGATCCTACTTTCCACAGCTACATACCATGACTACGATATCTGGCGGTTGGGTGTCATGACTGCTTTTCTAAATGATATTTTAGAAGAGAGAGTCTATAAGTACACAGTTAGAGGGCTTCGTAAACAGTGGGAGCAGCGGAAACGTGTACAAGATACTTTATAGGATAAAGCAGGCATCACGGAGTTGGAACATCTGTTTTGAAATAGTAGTCAAATAGTTTGACTTCATCAAAATGGTAGATGAACCTTGTATATACAAAAAGGTAGTAGGGAGTATGGTGGCGATCCTCGTAGAGTACGTGGATGACATACTCTTGATAGGGAAGGAGTTTCCTATGCTACGCTCGATCAATCTCCGCTTATCACAATGATTCTCCACAGAGGATCAAAGTGATACCTACTAAATCCTGGGTTTTGGATCTATGAGATAGATCTAAATGGATGTTAGGATTCTCACTAGATGCGGTGAGATGGTATCAATCGATCCTTGGGAGAATCACTGGAAGTGTTCCAGGGTGATAAGGACGACTGAATGTCAGTCACAGGCATTGTCTTTACCCTCTATGGAGGGACGGTATGTTGGAAGAGTTCCAAGCTAGATACCGTGGCATACTAGATGATTAAAGGCAAGATACATCGTTACCAAGGATACTACTATAGAGGCAGTCTGGATATACCTTGGTTCATAAGATGAACTTAGTTCCTCCCATTGTGTGACAATGGAGTTGTGGCATATGCCAAGGAACGTCCATCCCATCAGTGATCCAGACATATTCTAAGGCAGTATCACCTGATCATGGAGATGGTTGATCTCCAAGGAGATCGAGGTTAGGAGAGTAGACTCAGAGGACAACACGGCGGATCCACTCACAAAGGCCTTTTCCCAGAGAGAGACTTTTATGGGATGGTTGAGTATGAGATACTACAACCACTGCTAACAGATGGCCCTAGTGCAAGTGAGAGATTGTTAGTTATATGTATACCCTAGAGGCCATTACTATACATAGGATGTATATTGTAGTGGATGCTTGGACATATATAGGGAGGACTTTCTTGCTCGACATGATAGTATGCTATCTGGTTGCTCTTTACCTTAACGTGTACACTGATTGTCTCTCTGTTACATGTTGGTAAAGCCCTTAGGATGTGTACTTAACTACCTGGACTATGATGCGGATCATACTAGTGGGGACATGGTAGTCCATAAGTACATCCTTTAAGGTCCCTAGTCGTGGGTGTATCGAGACGGGGCATCGATATACCAGAGTAGACTAGCGTATACCTTCTCGACCCATACAGATGGGCGATGGATGATCCTATATCCATTGGTGTTTGACATCAGAGATGATATACGGGTGCTCAGTGGAGACTGGGTACACTGGACGGACTCGCCGAGAACTCCCAGATGGTATTATACCTTACGTCAGATGGCAGTTCTCTGGTGACACTGGTACAGGTTAGTCTGTAGACCCGAGATCGTCATAGAGTCTTGTGTGATTCCCACTGTGCTTTGATTTCCACCTTACCACATCCAAGAGGGCGTGTAAAACGGTTGTTTTTGGATACAGTTCCGAATCACATGGAGGCAATGAGCAATAGGAGGGGATTCGTCTCTCCCGGTATAGGGAGTTGATGTTGCGCTGTGTTCGATTGGCTATAACCGGAAATCCCTGGCCAAAGTTGCTGAGATTTACTGGTAACTGTTACTAGTAGTTTCTCGAACTGTTATAGACTTCATATCGACACGACTTATCGAGCTACTGGGGTCTGACGTTTACCATCCCTAGGCAAGATATGCGACATATCAGACGAACAGACCGGACTGTACGGTAAGTGTTACTTGTTGGAATCACAGGAGTTTGAGCGCGCTTGCTTGTTGATCTTCTGATTGCTCAATACCCGGGTGGCCGTTACGTTTAGCAGACCGCTTGCGGCTTGTGGGTGTTTTATATGATCATCACCTGCTGCCGGCGTATTGACGAGTCTTTAGAGTCCTACACAGAGGTTTCCTGGTTCAAGCGAAACGAGATAGGAGCGCATATGAGATATGTGCGGGACCGAGAATAATACCAGTATGTGATACTGTATTCTATTCTCGCGATTTGTATCATTGGACGGTTATATGAGATATAGCCGAGTTACCGAATCAAGTGTTGATTCGATACATTAATACACTTGATATTAGTCGGTTATATGCAGTATGACCGGATCATTAAATCAAGTGTTGATTTAATGACTTAATGTATAATTATATATTTGATATATTACTTTACATTAACTAGTATTTGTTCACTTAAGATTGATTTTCTCACTTGATGTGCACAAGTAGTATATGTGATATATTTTTGTGCACTAGATTGTATCATGTTTGATGATACATGCAAACTTGGGTGTATGTTTGCTTTAAACCATCTTTAGGTTAATGGTTAGGTTTTAATTTGTTTTATTTATTTTCTTCATTCATTTTGGCAAGAATAAAGTGGAGGCTTGGTTTGTTTTATTCATGAAGCTTCATGAAGCTTTAAAAGTCTTTGCCATTTTGTTTTTTGCCTTAGCCTAACCATTAAAGCTAAACCCTAGTTTATTCTCTACATGTGTTAGCCTCACCCATGGTTGCATTATAATAAGATCACTTGATTTATGATTATTCATTAATTCTTTTTCTATTCTCTTCTTCTTCTTCTTCTTGATGAAGAAAAAGAAAGCTTGCTTGAAAATTATCAAGTGATGAATCCAAGTGAGAAATCCAAATCCAAAGTGAACCCACTTCCTATTTCTTCATCCTCTACCACTTGCCATGTAGTAGAGTGTGTTATCTTCGCAAGTTTCATGACCAAGTGAAGATGGAGCTTGAGTTAGAGTTGCCTCGACGTTGATCATCTTCGGCATCGAAGTCAACGACCTAGTCCGCTCATTTCTCCGACGAACCATTGCAAGAGTCCGGGATCCCGGTGATCTCAGCGAAGGGACGTCATCACGGAGCTAAAGAAGTGGTGGACCGGATCTACAAAGGTTGTATTTCCATTCACTTAGTGTAAATGTGATTTACTTTCATTTTGTTTCGCCTAAACTCTAGTTAACGATCTTGCTAAGGGTTGTTCGACACATAGAAAATTTGAATTTGGCATGGTTGATGCCTTGTGGAACCTCTTGAGTGTGCCTAGGAACCCTACAAGGACTTGGGACGGGCGGGGCTGGAGGCGTGAGGACATATGATACCTTATCATAAGTCAAGGCAATGTTAATGTTTCTTAGCCAGTCTTTATAATTGGTCCCATTCAGTTTATTTTTATCTAGCAGAAGCTTGAGTCCTATCATTGGTATCTGCCATTAAGAGAGAGAAAAGAACACACTCAGCGAAAGCTCTTGCAAAGATCAGATTGGTTATTATCTTATCTAATCGATGTCTCCCACTGCTTTTATCAAACTTCCCTTCAAACCTTAAAAGGTAAACTAGCCAGGATTAATTACATTCTACAACTTCGCAAACCGTTCAGCCAAGCCAGTGGCTGTACTTGAAGGAGATTCCCCGTGCTTTCTCACGGACCTAATTAAAGTAAACCTCATTTTCCCAGAGGCGTAGCCTCGTTAACACCTTTCTAAACACCTAATGAGTTAGCTAATTGTAAAGTCCAAAAATCTCCTGGGAGTAACTTTTGCTCACAGTAGGATCGGGATCCAACCATCATATGGAAGGTATGCAATCTCATTGCAAATTTTAACTCTTGAAACTCCCGATATGGTTTTTACCCCTAGTACTCATGACCTTAACTATGGTCAACAAATCACAAGCACTAGTCAAGCTCAATCCGTCATTTCTTGATTAATTAGACCCAGTTATATGACCCTTAACTATGATCAACAAAGTCATATAATTGTCCCAACTAATTACATCATATGCTGTGTAGGAAGACATCACTTAGCTACCGTATACTACGCCTTAACTATAGTCAAGAAACGGTAGACGGAGGGTTGCAGATGGTTTTTAAGAAAACCATTAATGCTTTGAACTTGATATCGTTGTAGAATCAAACGGTTTTCAAAAGGAGTGGCTTAAGCTCCGCAATTTTGAAATGTAGCTTTTTCACAAAAAGCCGAGTGGTTTTTAAATTCGATTCTACAACATCTTTTTAGATTTATTTTTCTTTACATTAATCATATTAATGTAGTCCCATCATTTAAGTCCTTAAGCCAAACACAGAAAAGAAACGAAAATACCACGTTCGCTTATGCCATCTGCATTCGCCACAATGTTCCGTTATGCACCGTTAGGTTAATTAACTAACGACATATCGGGACGGGACCGGCGCGGGTGCAAAACATAAGCAACGTCTACTATATATCTCATATATAATATTGCATTCGTCTCAGATATATCAAGTGATCACATTACAGAATATAAACAGTAGAAGCACATATATGAAAATATAGGATATACTAGGAATTCTGTATTTTGTATTTAGCCAACGATAGAAAATACGGGTTCCACGGTCGTGATGAATAGCCAATCACACACCCTAGACCCCTATGTTAGCGGCAAGTGACCCTACCAGTTCTAGAGTTAGGAAACCCGGTCTCGACTCCTCGAGATGGCCTCCCACTGGACTATAGAACCCGGTCACTTGTGCTACCGACATTGGGTCTATCCTAATGCGGAAAAGTAAATAATATACATCGAAGGAAACATCATCCTCAACCCGGATATTCCCCAATAAAAAAATATTACATACAAATGAATTTTACATGAATGAAAAGAAAACTCTCATCTCACATAAAACCCCCAGCCATTCATCACAACGATCCTATACATCATTTCACAGCAACATATAACATCTCATATCAATATATACAAATAAACTAGGTGATGTTAAACCATTTGATCGATCAATCGATGACCCAAAAATCCACAGAGAAGCACAACACCTGAGCGGTATTAAAATTACCCAGAAGCATGCCACAATACCTATGGACCAATCGTAGAAGGGCCCACCAGAGCCTCACAAACGGCGCCGCGGAACCGCCGCCAAACCCAGGTTTCTGCCGCGGTTCCACGGTCATTTAATCGAGTTAGGGTATCGTTCTTCTAGAGGGTCCGTAGAATTACCTGCATGATTTTCTGAATATTTTTAATGTGAAAAATTCCAACATTTTAAAAAATTTCCAGAGAATGGTTTTTTCGAGCAATCGATGTTCGTTCGAAGTGTTTTAATGTCGTCTAGGTTACTCTAATGCTCTAGCCTGGCTCTGATATCACTTTTGGGTTTACCTAGCACCTCACAAGGGTTTGTAATGCATCAAACATATTACAATTTAATTTTTAATGGTGCT